>CM031858.1:102324563-102577827 GCA_018697195.1 Certhia americana | reverse complement strand
AGATAGATAGATAGATAGATAGATAGATAGATAGATAGATAGATAGACAGATAACTAGAATTTTTTTTCACAGTTAGGTTGGTCAGGCGTTGGAATGGGTTGGCAAGGGAGGTGCTGTGAGTGACAATCCCTAGAGGTGCTTAAGAGGCATCTGGATGTGGCACTGGGTGATGTGGTTTCATGGTTTAGGGGTTACAGTGACACTGCTGTTTACAGTGACAGTGCTCTGTTGACAATTGAACTTGATGATGTTAAAGATCTCTTCCAGCCTTGATGGTTCTGTAATTCTGTTCTCTGAAATGTTTCCTCTGTCATATGCAGTAATAACCTCTAGAGAAATTCAGTGTAGTTGCTAAATGGAAACTTCGTTTATCTATCCTTTTTTTGTTGCACTAGCTGCTATTTTTCAGGGCTGTTTTGAGCCACATGGCTTTTTTAATCCCAAAATTCCATTGTCACCTTGCCTTTTTTTTTTTTTTTTCTGGTTAAAAATAACACCATTAAAACACTCATAAACAAGGTTTATTAGGGCCCTATTAGTTGTGTAATCTCTGAATGAATGGTAGGAGAAATAGACGTGAGCTGTGTACCTATCTGATGCTATGGGTTACAGAATCAAGTCAGGAGCCAAAGCAGCCAGGGTACTGGCCTTGTCTGATGAGCTTTGTACTGTGAAGGGAAGCTGCATTGTCTCTATCTTTTACAGTCTAAATTCTTTTTTCCCTTGTCTCTTGTTGGAGGTGAAAATGTATCTGTCATTCTCATAGATTTAACTAGAGGGCTAACTTGTACTTTTTATTAAGGTAACATGACATAAGAATACCTTCCTCCTGGGCAGAAATCTTGGATAGGTTTTGATCCAGATATTTTGTACAGCCACTCAATTTCTCTTTTAAAATGCTATGAATTAGGTTTATGTCTCTAATAAAATGATTTCTCAGCTCCCCTGTGAATTTTCTGATGTGCCCACTGTGGAACTAAGCAGGTTGTTCCATATTCTTGCAGCCAGGAGCTTTGCTCAATTGTTTAATGTTGTATGTCAGGGTCACCTTAATTTTGTTGGTTTTCTATTTCTATTTAGCCCATTCAGATACAATTACAGTTACACAATACCTTTCAAATGTCCTTTGCTATTCATCAGCTCACCTAAAACAAGAAATTCTTAGGGGCCAAAACGAAATTAAAAAAACAAAACAGGAAAGCTCATTTTCCATGAGCTTGAACTACATGGATATAAATGTTTAGGAAATTATCAAGTCCATATGCCAGTCCTTGAGGTTTGTTTCATATTGATTTTAATTGTTGTACCAATAGAAATGTGGCAAACCCCCCAGATGCCAGAATTCTTAGCTGATGCCTGAGCATGGAAGCAGATAAATGGCTCAAGAGTGATTTATCCTTAGTGGGAACATTTTTACCTCTCAGTCAAGTCTCTAGAAAAGAGATCAGGATTAGAATTTGGTTTGTTTTTCCATTTTTTCGCCAATTGCCCACTATTCTGTACTGGTTGTCAACATTGTTTGAAAGTGAAAATAAATTAAAAAAAAATAAAAGCAGCTGGATGATTTGAAAGGGGAAAAAACTATCCTGCTTTGTAGATGTTAGAACAAGCAATGTCTTAACACCTTTTCTTCAAGGAGTTAAGATGAATAACATCTTTGAACAAATATTTCAAGCATGCAGGGATTATGTTAAAAAGTAAAAAGATGAAATCCTGTGTAAATTGTTTAGAACATTCCTAGTGAAGACATGTTGATTAATAAACATAAAAGGAAGAAGATGCATATTAATTTGTTTACGTATAAGTGTCTTCTAACTCATTAAAAGTCTTCTAAGTGTTTAACTAGTGAAGCAGTGGATAAAACCTGACATTGTCTTTAATCTTTTTTGAGGACTCAAATATGAAAAAACCCAGATTATTGCTAAATATGTATAATAGCTCTGTTAATGACAGTGTTATGAAAATGTGAGGGGGTGTCAGCTCAGTGGTTCTGCTGTAATAAGGTGGAAATTTTAATTTACTTTTCTCTCAGTTGCTGTGACCAGTAGGATTGAAGAAAATTTAAGTTTATCAGCCACAGTCTTTGGTGCTTGTGTATAGATTTTTGTAGTTTTGATTGATGGTTCATTTTCAACTGGGAGATTTCTAGAAGAGCACAGATGCAGGAAAATACCTTGTTTATTTTGTATCTTTGCTAAACCACTGTAACAAATTGAGGTATTTGCACTATTAACAGCTAATGTTTTTGTGGGAAAAACCCTATGGTCTATTTTAAAGAAACTGGAATATTAACTTAATGTCCTGGACAAATAGAGATTGAGAAATTGCATTCAGTCTAACTTAAAAACAAATGAATAAGAACTAGCGAAGAACCATGTAGCCTTTGTATAAACAGTCCTACAAGAAAATCAACTTACATTTGCAAGTTTACTCTGAAATTGCATTTTCTTTTTAGATACTTGTTCTGTTTAGATACTTGTTCTTTGCTCTAAAAGTCTTAATATAAATAATTTTAGTGCAAAAGAAACTGGACATGCTTACTTTTTGCAAGCAACAGATAGGTAAAAAGTGTCATGCCAGCTGTATCGTGCAATTTGAGTTGAATCATAAGAACTTTCTACTGTTTTGTTTGCTCTTCGTTTTTCAGCAGACACTTCTGACTCTTTTCTCCATTTTTCACCGTTTTTCAGAGACCATGGTTCTATTATAATGTGATTCTATCAAGCAATGGATTTCTGTTTCTGCTTAACCTGTCATACTTGTAGAACTGTACAACTTACTTCTCACATCACCACTACAATATGACTCAGTAATCACACCAGAATTATGTTGGTGATTTTGCAGATCCGATGCGTGGGCCGCGAAGGCTGGAGGTTGTGGAGATCAAATCTAGACAGATCACTATTTGCTGGGAGCCATTTGGGTACAATGTCACGCGCTGCCATCGCTACAACCTCACTGTCCACTACCGCTACCAGGCTGGAGGACAGGAGCAAGTGAGAGAGGAAGTCAGCTGGGATACAGAAAGTTCACATCCCCAGCACACAATTACCAACCTATCACCGTACACAAATGTCAGCATCAAATTAGTATTGATGAATCCCGAAGGACGGAAAGAAAGCCAAGAACTTGTAGTGCAAACTGATGAAGATGGTGAGTTTTTGTATTTGCATATACATGGTACATGACCTGAGAGTATAAATTTTCTGTATAAGTGCATGTTCTACTTTCACTAAAATCTGTAACAGATTTTCCACCAACCTCACCAATTTTAGTAAAGCTCCATTATTACAGTGATCTTTCACATAACCTATAACATCCCATGACAGTTTCATCATTCCACCATTAAACTGGTAACTTCTGCTTGAACTATGTTCTGCCTCTCTAAAGTTCCACTATAAGTTTGAAGAAATTTTAGGTGATTGTCAGCAGTTTCCTCATGGAAGCTCCTCTACTGAGTGATCTGGGCTGAATAATTGTTCTTGATTTGCAGTTTCCATTTCTCTGTCTGGCTTTCTGAGCACTGGACACTGTTAACTGCTAATTGAGACACTGCATTTTATAATCCATATACAAGCATTGAAATATAAAGATATTCCCTTCCTTTTAATAATTTTCAACTCACATGGGGTTTTCAGATCTCTTTTTTTAAAAACTTATTCTATTTTGATTAATAATAAATATAACAATGTAATTAGCTAATATCTCTTTAGAGTCAGCAGAATTGGGTAATGTGTCTCTGCAATGCTCTAATAATATTGCATGAAAAGGTTATACCATCCTCCCAAGTATTCTGTGATACTATTTTGATTGCACATGCAGAGAGTTTACTGAAGCTCTGTTAGCTACAATACCAAAATGTAACTTCCTTGTTGAACTGGTCATGCACCAGGAATCAGTTTCACCTTTCCAGATTACTCTGTGCTGATATATAACCCCTTACAAGTATACCTTAGTTTTTTTGACCTTGATTTTGGTTCTTTGAAATGCATACATTTCAAAGGAACCTTATCAAATGACTTGACATTGCTTTATATCATCAATCTGTCATCCTTCCATTTTTATTGTCTGAAATCTGAACAGGAAACGTTTTGTATTTTCTTCCAGATCATTGATAAATTTCCTTCAAACGTGATGGAAATATTTCTAGTTAAAACTTCAGCAATGATGAGCTCCTTTTATAATAAATACTTGAAGTCTGTCATTTAATCCTATTAAATTATTTAATACATGCTGTATTGGTTTTATGGAGTGCTAATTTCTAATCAAAATATATGAGTGAATAAATTAAACTATTTAGGAATGTATAGTTACTAATGCAACATATTCAGCAAAGCATAGCTAACAAAAAGAAATGTTTAATTAGAATTAATTGTGCTGTCATGCTCTAAATTTAATTCAGTCCAGTTGTAGGATGACAACACTAAAGAGCTTATTGTTGTCTGAAATGTTTATTTGTTTTATCTAAAATTTCTTGTTCCTGTCCCTTTGGAGCTTCATGTTATTTCAATACATGAAGCCTATTAAAACCCAGTGTCAGCATCTGAGAGAATACCTTGAAAAAAATTACAAATTTTTAGTGTACTTTACAAATTCAGTGAGGTATATAAGTCTGAATGTAAAACAACAGAGTATACTGATCCAAATAATCATCATAATTTTTCAAATCACACAATCTTGTTGGTTGCGGGGGACTTGTAGGGCTCATTTAGTCCATTCTGCTCACAGAAGGTCAAGTGATAGCAGATTGCTCAAGGCCTTGTACAGTTGAGTTTGAGTACATCTCTAGGTCACCTCTGCTAGTGTTTGAACCACCCCTGTGTGGCACAACTGCTCAGAGTTTATGGCCTTCAGATAATTTGAGAGGTTACCACAGTGCTTTGCTCTACTTCCAGCTTATTTACACTGTATTTAATTCCTCTTCCTTTACACATAAATCATTAATATTATGATTCCAAGTGAGTTTTGCCAGTTCTCTCCTACTTGGAAACAAGGTTTAGTGCCCAGAATTAAGCTTGCCATAAAGGTGTCATCTTACTGTGTCATCTCTGGAGAGCTATGGAGAGGTGATCAAAAAGCTTTAAACCTTGGAAACTCCCACAGCAATTGCATGGAACGGTAGGAAGTTCTGTAGCAGAAATGTAGAGGAAGTTCTGTACCAGAAGTGCCAACAGGAAGAAGTCAACAAATGTTTAGCTAGCAGATTTTGCTATTTCTTAACCATTTAAGTAAATCTCAGGAAGAGGTCTGAGAAGTTATTTCAACCTCTGCAGAAATTGGCTTCCACCTTCATTCTGTGGCAAGTAGAAAATGTTATGTGTATCTTGCTATTGAATTTTCACATGCAGTTTGTGTAAAAGGGCTAATGCCATAATTAATGCCTGTTGCTTCACAACAGTTCTGTGTACATTTTTCAGGATTTTTATTTTTTTGCATTACTTTGCTTTTTTTGTTACAAAATAAAATCATAGATATAAATCCATGTGCTGTTTACGTCTCCTCTGAAACTTGTGTAGTCTTGGGGATAAGGCAATGATTGCAGAACAAATGGGAAACACAAGTCCATTTTCATATATGAATGTTTTAGTAAGTTTTCCACTTTGGGAAGTAACACTGTTGATAAGTAGGTATCACAAACAGATTTTACTTGCAAGAATTCCTATTTGAGATACCACCTAGTTCCATATAAAATGCTGATTTTTCCTTTTTTTTTAATTATCAGTAGAGATTTGCAGGAAATGTGTGATGCTCAGTTATTCGTTCTTACACTGAAGGTGACACATAATGGCACTATCTTGTTAAATAAATCATTCTTCTCCTGAGCTACCCTGGCCTTTGCTTCAGTCTTTGGGGAAATTGTGGTGGGATGGTTTTTATGCCTCAGCAGTACAAATATTTAAGCAGAGCATGTCCTTCTGAGATTTTTCTTAAAGCCTCATTTTTTATTTTTTTTTTTTTTAATCTGTCAGTCCCGAGTGCTGTGCCACTTGAATCCATTCAAGGGAGTACCTTTGAAGAGAAGATTTTTCTTCAGTGGAGAGAGCCAGCGCAAACCTATGGTGTGATTACTTTGTATGAGGTATCTAGAAATTTGCCACGTTTTATGTCTAGTTTTGATTTTCCAAAGTTCATAATCATAAAACAAATTAACTTGTTTTTACGGTTTATGTAAAATTAACTTCATTTTAAAATCAGTAGCCATTCAAAAGTAAATACTATGTAGGAGTGAATTACACAGGACCCAGCATGTCCTTGAGTTACCAACTTTGAGAAACCTACTGTATCTAGAACCATGCTACAGTATTCTATCTAGTGCTCTAGACCAATTTAAAAGATTGGAAGACCTTAGCAAATTCCTTAAAAAAATAAGAGACATAAGATGGTGGTTACAGTCAACGTCACATTTAGACAGGCATCTTTATAGGAAGCCTATTGTAATAGAAACAAGCAGGCATAATTTTTAAAAATCTAGCTTTTTAAAAATGCAAATTCAAGCAAATTGTATGATGTTAGATGTCTAAAAATCACTGCTTTTTCTCATGCCGAAGCTCTGCCTGAATGCCTCTTAGAAAAATTGACAAAAGACTGCACAGATTAAGCTGTCAGACAGTAATCACTGTTAAGCTTCTTACCTGACCTTACTACAAAATTGGTATTGAAATACTTTGTTTAAAAAAAAACCACCTAAATGAGAATAAAAGTTACATTGAATGGTAACCTGTTGATACTGTTTTGAAAACTACTGTATTGTAAGAGGATAAAATGTTATGAAAAAGTATGAATTGATTTTTTGTAAAGCTAACAACTTTCTAGCTACTGCGACAGTTGCCTGTATTCAGGGATCAGAGTGTTTTAGTTAAGTGTTAATGTTGTTACTGTTGCTAGATTTATGTGCACAGAAACACACTGTGGTGAATCCCATTTCTACTTAGGAACATGCCTGCATGTTTAATTTCATTGCTGAGGAATACACACCCACAGTATCTGGGCAGCTGATCCTTAAATGAATACACACACATAACTCCATCAGCTGTACTGAGACAGGGAGATTCATGTGAGCAATATGTTTGCTTAATTTCTTTACTGATAAAAGTTCACACAGTTGGTGGTTTAATCTTCTGACATCTGTTAGAATTAGAAAGGTTAGTTGTGTGCTTTTTAAGGTACTTGGAGTTCAGTTTGTGGATGAAGATTTGTAGAGGATATGCCTGTATCTGCTGTTATAAGGTCAGGGTTTATCTGAATAGTATGAAAGTTTTTATTACTAATTTTCAGCACTTCATTGATGTTATATTAGATGGCTCATATAAAAGTCAATTTTTCTTAGGTCAGAGGTTTCTAGGAAATTGCCAGTATGTGTTTAAGGTGTGTAACATCAACATTTGGATGTGTCTATGTACTGTATTATGGGTCCTCCTAATTAAAATGATATTGCATAGTATAGCAAAAAGAATGTCAATTATCACTTTATATAATAAGGGGTTTGGAATTATTTGCATTAAAATGAAACTTTGAAAGCTAAAAGAAGGGGTGAATCATTTTTACTTTTCTAATTTTTTAATGGCTTTCATGTTTTTAAATGGCTTTCATATTTTTAAATTCTCATTACAGGGCATAGAAATCAGTAATTAATAGAAGAAGTCTGGATCAAGTTTTACTGTGAACTTACATTAACATTTCTAATGAAAACTAAAAATACTGTTTGAATCAAGGAGGGAACTGAGGATACAATATACACTCTGCATATATTACTTAACATTTATCTTTTCTTCCCTCCAAATGAGAATTTGACCTAGGTACAATATAATAACCTGAAAAAATCGAAATTAGCAATTGTAATAGCTAAGCTTCAGACTAAAATAGAATTTCTGAAAAATTTGCCTTAAGCTGCCCTTATCAGCTTTTACAGATAACCTTATTCAGGGCAAAGTGTAATTTATAGTAAAGTCAGCTGGAACTGGGGGGCTGCACCCCATTTTGGTCTCTTCTCAGTTTTTACCTGTTTGTTTTGGGTTTGTTACTGGTGCTGATGAAAACCAACATTAAGATGAATTCAAAATGTGACACTGTTAAAGCCAGCATCTTGAAAGAATTAATGTAAGCCTGAACCCATCCTTTAGAGTTGTAATCTAGCTGCCTCTAAGTCTCTGTATCTATAAAAGTAATAACTCATATGAGTTACAACTCAGTTCCTGTGCCCCTCCGTGGGATTCAGGATTTGAAGAGTATAGGAGAGTAAGATAGCTTATCATAAAATGTCTGACAGCGCATACATCAGGAGGGTTTACAGGATAAAGATGCAATCTCTGTCCATCTGCTCAAGGCAGTTTTTAACTTCCTTATTCTTTTGCAGATCACCTACAAAGCAGTCAGTTCCTTTGACCCAGAAATAGATCTATCCAATCAAAGTGGACGAGTCTCAAAGCTAGGAAATGAAACACACTATCTCTTTTTTGGACTGTATCCTGGCACTACCTACTCTTTTACCATCAGAGCCAGCACAGCTAAAGGCTTCGGACCTCCAATAACAAATCAGTTCACGACTAAAATATCAGGTACTTGATCAAAGAATATTATTTCCTTATGATAATGAGTTGGGTAATTCTTTTGTTGTTTACTTCTTTAGAATTTAACAAGCAGTGAAGTGAAAAAGGGAAGAAGACGTTCATCCCTGAAGATGTCAAAGTGGCATATATTACCATATCTGAAGAACTTCCAAGCGCTTAAATATTAGCTAGTATTTTGAAATTCCTGTTCAAAACTGTAACATATCACTCAAGAAACCACTGTGAATTGCATGTTTGCAACCAGTGCCAGCTGCAGTTGCAGCATTTAGCATAGGGTTTTTTTGGACCTGAAGATGAGGGTTTCATTCAGAGCTTAGTCAGCCTTGACATGATTCTAAATTAGAACAGTAACAGTGCTGGAAAATCTCTTTAATGAGCCGTGAACAATCGAGGTGTAGAGCAGAGATGCTGTTCATCTAGAGCTCACTTAGGAACTGTAGTTAGCTGCTAGGCTGCCTATGTTCCTAACAAGCATGGGGACTGAAGTGGATATGAAACTGTATTACACAAGAACATCAGGACAAGTGGTTTTCAGATAACAGCAGCATGACTCTGTCACTTCTGCAGATCCTTGACCAGTATTTCAAGCCCTCCCTTGAGGCAGAGGAAGACTTCATTGAGATGATGGAATATTATTGCATCATCCAAAGAATGCTTATGTAATTCATGACAAAATGTTTTGCAAAGTTATGGTTGCAATCCCTTTATTCTTCACTTCCCTACAGTCTGCTTCAGACTTAAACTGGCAGTTCAATAATAAACTGGCTCCTTGATAATTACAGAAGATTGCCTTACGTATTTGTGGTCAACTGGGCTTTCCAGAAAGCATTTGGGTACAAAATCTTCTCTTTTACTCACATTCTGTGTACTTCTCCCCCATCTCTCATTTTCTGGTCTCACTGGAGTGAAAAAAACTGACAAGTGTTGAACAGAAATAGAATGATTTCTCCTATCTTATTCTAGGAAAGGCCAGTTAATGCAAAGTGGAAGTTATTGCTAGTGCAGCTGTTTGTAGAGAAACAAAAATGTTGTTAATTTTCAAGTTAGACAATTAACTCTGTATGGAACATGAAACATAATTAACACTGATCAGTAAAGATGGAGTTTATTTTCCATCCCCTTTCCTATACTGAGCAGAATTTTTTTCTGTCAAAAATCAGTTTCTGACACAGCAAAACTTTATGTGAGTTAGGATAATGAGACCACCCCTTATTAGAATGAGGAATGGAAACTACTGAGTATGGATGAGAATCTAGACATTAGGGAAGAGTACTGCCTCTTAAATTGCTGTTTTCTAAAATAATTCATCATCAATAAAAATTCAATAGTGGGAGCAGGCATTGCAGGAGTGCTTGAGGGTGAGACAAACCTCCAGATCTCCATGTGGCAAGTTTCTGCAAACTGTCTTGTCTGCACCCCACTCTCTCTTTGCTTCCTCTTAGTTACTGTACTAACAGGAAGCATTTATGCCTTGTCAATAGGCAGTTAAAAGCAATCTCTGGTGAATTTAAAATAGAACAAAATATGTGTATTTTTTTATATAATTGTAAAGTCAAGACTGGCATTTTAGCTCTTGAATGTGGGACCCTCTCTGCAGTGCTATTGGCTGTGTTCTCATTGTCTCACTAGAAAGCTTTGAGGCTCTTTCATGTGGCCAGTGCTCTCCATTTTGGACAGAGGTGAAACAGAAGTTTCTGAACATTTCTGGATGAAAGGTTTCACTATTTTTTAGAACAGATAAGGTGCAATTTGACCATTTTTTCCATTTTACTGTGATTCTGGACTGCATTTTCTTCCAAATAAAAACCTCTAAATTTCCTGTCAAGTGTTTTGAATAGTACTCTGGAATAGTTCTTTGAATAGTACTGGAAATAGTTACTGTGCTTTATTTTACAATTACATGAATATTTTCTGCTTTCTCTGTTTATTATTAAGTTCCTTCTTGACATGTGGGCAGTGTGGAGGAGGAAGAGTCCTAATGTAGACGAGGAAAAATGGAGAAGAGAAAAAGTAGCCAGCACTAACGGTTATGACTGGCAGAAACACAAATCACATCTGGGACAGGACGAGAGCTTTGGTCTTTGTAGGGACACTAAAATTAGTGAAGAGAGCAAGGAGGGACTTAGGAGTCATAAGTTAGGAAAATCAAAAGACTTGCTAAGATGTGGGCAGGAGAACAAGGACAAGAAATGACAGAGTACTCAAAAAAATGTTCAGAGTCCATACAGCTTTTTGGAGATACTGTTCCAGTCCATTCTTGTTTTCAGGATGGTCGGGTTGAGAATGGGGCATTATATGAAAAAGTTCTGGATATTCAAAACTGCAAAGTGCGTCTGAACCTTTAAGGTAGTTTGTGATAGTATGACTTAGGTGGTACCCAAATTACTTAAAATGGTTAGTCTAAATGTTTGTACCTTTTATTGGGGATTATAAACAGAATAAAACCCTCTCAGCATACAAGGGTTTTGAAGATTAATTTATTTGTGAAACATTTCAAAACTGGTGAATAGAAATGGAAAGCAGTGAAGATTTTAATGCTTTCACAGCAAACAGGAATTGTGGAGTACAGTGCAATTCTTAAAGTAATCCTTACTTGGATATGTAGGGCACTATGGATAGAGAAATTCATTTGCCTTTCAAATGGATGCAGATACTACTGGAAAAATCAAAATTATTGGAAAATACATTTGAAAATAATTTGATAGAGGTTGATACTATCTGTATGTGGAGCATAATACACTCTGTTGGTATGGGACGCAAAAAGTTTCCAGTAAGATCAAACTTAATGAATTGAGAAGAACTAAATGAATCCTTGGAAGAATCTTCTAAGGCAAAGGTCTTCTTCCCCACCAAATGTGTTTTCCCTTTCAAACGGGAATTAGTTTAAGGAAGTTAATTGCCCTTCATTATTCCTGTAGTCAGAAAGACACCATTGCAGTGACCATTTTTTGTTTTTCTAGCCTTTAAATCTGTTAATTGTGCATCACCATTAACAAGTGAACAATAAGGATACGGCAGCCTGTCAAATAACCAATTAACTGAGTGGCCTTCCCTCCAATGTAATGATACAAATGTGACTAGATGATAGCAGTGAAGGAAGTAGCAACAGTAAAAGGCAATAACTGAGGCATCATTTGTTTTAATCACAACTGTAAATCTTTAATGAACACAGAGTTTGCAAAAGTGCTGAGTGGGGCTTCAGACTAAGATAAGACTCTTGTCTTGGTGGGCAATAGACCCAGGACAGTTATAGCACTAGTTAAAATTCCAGGAAAAGCTGATTATAAGAGTGCCTCCTGATATAGCTGTCATACTGGGAAGGCTGAGCTCAGTTTCAAAAACAGCAGTCACTTTAGCATGCACATTTGCAGATGCTATTCTTAAGACAGCTTTTCATTTCCAAGTCATGGATTCTCAGTAGTTTTTGCAAACTTACTTCCCCTAGTATCTGTTTCCTGTCTTGAAATTGGGAGTGAACTGGTATTTCTCTATTTGAGATTTGTTGGGATTTTTTTTTCCTGATATTATTTAAAAGTTGTCTTGCATTGTAACAGAAAGCATCTTAGACTTGTAGGATGGTCTTTGTATTTGAAGAAGCTTTTAAAATTGCATATTCAAATAAAGATACATCTCTTGAAAGAAGAAATACAGGAATAATGATTTTATTTGCCTCTTTTCTTATTCTAGCACCCTCTATGCCACCGTATGAACTTGAAACACCTTTGAATCAAACTGACAGCACTGTGACAGTCTTGCTGAAACCTGCACAGAGCAGAGGAGCTCCTGTCAGGTACTGGGAGAAAATTCTTTATGAAATTAAAAACCAAATTGATTGATTTCTTGAATGTATTTTCTGGGGATTTTCTACACAGCAATCATTGTCTAAATTCATGCCTGTATTAGCTCTAATTAAATTAAATAACTGAAGAAAATGAAAGTGCTTTGATGTTGAGTGTTCGTGTATTGTTTAAAGGATTTGATCCAGATGCAAGTGGCTTGTTCTTTGAAGATAAGGAACAAAGCCATAGTTCTGTTGTGTGGGTGGCTTCTTTAAGGTAATTGCTTACTGCAGTGT
This sequence comes from Certhia americana, assembly GCA_018697195.1. NCBI lineage: Eukaryota > Metazoa > Chordata > Aves > Passeriformes > Certhiidae > Certhia > Certhia americana. The sequence goes on along the minus strand of CM031858.1, from coordinate 102,565,184 downwards.
TATAAGTTCAAGGGCATATCACATTTTTTATGCTGAGCTACTGTCTTTAATATTCAGTCTTCTTGTTTACTTCACAGATTTAAGGTAGTCAACTCTTAGTAAGTTAGCCAATTTAAACATTCATAAAGTATTTACATTATTTTACCTCAATATCAGAAATAATAATTTTGAAAAAGCAACCTTTAAAACCAGTATCTTGGATTCTTCAGTTGTATATAGTATCCATTAATGAATTTCCAGTTTTCAGAGGTTTATCTCCCTGCCAGGTACAGGGTACTGTGTAAATTCTTCATGATTAGAATAAAGGATGCCTGATTTTCAGTGAGGAAGACAGAGAAAGTCTTAGATTGTTTCAAATGAGAACCAGTAATGAGCTCAATACTTTGAATAAACAAAGATGAGAGAGAGAGAGATTTTTCACAGCTATAGGATGTTTTTTCCTTTAGGCTCAATTCTTTCATTACGATAGGAAGAGTTTCATTCTATACTGAATGGCTATCATATATTTTCATCCTGATGCTGAAGTTTTTTGTAATTTCTGTTCATCTAGGAAATACAGATCTGGTATGCTCATATATGCACTAATGAAAATAAATGTTTTTTGGGTTTCTTCACAATATTCATACAACTCATGTAATTAGGAGTTTTTACTATTCGCTATATATATTATATGTACATAGGTCTGTGTTTTGGAAATGCTATCCAATCATTCAGATACATTTTTAAAGAGAAAACGTAGCACATCACAGAAGTCTGAACCATACAAGGAAAAAAGCAGCAAATATTAGAGCACATTTAATGAAACTGATTTAGCAGGTTAGATTAGAAATAGAATTATTTTATATTTGTTTGATTTCATCTCACTAAGTTCTAGTGTAGTCAGTCCTGAATTCAAGCATCTGGAGGAAAATGAAACAAGTCAGAGTCATTGTTTAAACATGAATGTATTAGACTATTAATAAAAAAATGGTTTCATTCTTTTTATCTACAGCATGAACTAAAGATGATTGGCTCCTATAGCAGTAGTGACATATCAGAAACTTCACTGACAATAGAACAGAGCTCGTTAGGAGATCAAAGTGTGCCAAATAAGTGGATGAGTGGTTAAGGAAATAGGAGGAGAGATTTAAAATGACATGAAGCTATAGAACTGACAGATGAACACACAGCAGCAAATTTACTGAGGTCCTTTGCAACAGGTCTTAAAATAAAATGAAGGCTGACTGCAAACTTAGAGTGTAAATGCTGAGTGAAGCAGAGAGAAAATGAAAGTAAGAATTTCTTAATGCTTCTTACATTTTGTAGTACTTTCCACTCCCAGGCACACTGCTTGCAAAACACATTCTGCATATGGATTTTATCATCTTAATCTGTATTCATTGGGTGTTAAAAGTTTAGTCATACTTCATTTATCCACACCACCAGGCAAAATGCCTTGTCTATTGATTCTGCTACAGCTACCAGCTTGGTTAATGCAGATACTTGAAACTGCACTAAACTTGCAGTGTAAATGACTGTTGTTGTTTTATTGATCAACATGTCAACCATGACATATAAAATTCTTCAATTCCTGAGATGGAAAAGGAGAGCACAAATCTACCATTCACATTAACGAAGCTGATACCTGAGGTCGTTCTGAAGTCCAGCTTTTTTTCCTGCAATTAAATTCTTTTTATCTTCTTAAATAAGAAAAATCCTGATGTTTTATGCCACTTAGAATCTGCACACATCTAGCATAACATCCAACGAGAGAAGGTGTAATGCTGATTGCTTAAATGTTGATTCAAAAAAACAGACTTTATAGAAAGATTCAGAAAGCTCTGTTTACAATGATGAAGTACACAATAATCATGAAGGTCAAATGGCATTCCAGGTTGTTTTAGAATTCGTAAGACTGGACATGATTGAAATGTATTTTTTCAGATTTTTAATACTACAAATACTGCTTGCTTTGTCTCCAGTTTCAGGTCCAGCATGTTTTGTGGTTGTTGCTGTCTTTGTTTCAAGGAGATTATTTTGGAATTATGTATGTTTAAAGCAGTAATGCGTTCAATAATAATGAATGTATGCACTTCTTTAACAGCTGGCTAAGCTATTTTGACTTTCGGAATGATTGTAATTTGCAAGGCTTAAATGAAACAAAAAATGTTTAATTTAAGATGATCCCATTGTGGAAATTGTATAATATGTGTCTTATTGCAGATATTCTCTTTTTTCAGCTATTTGAATTTAAGAGTCAGTAAAGTTTTAAGAATTTGCATAAAAAGCCTACAAATGCAAATATTTTTTCTATGAGGGCCCTTCAACATCTGTTGAGAGGGATTTCACTCTTCCAAGACAGTACCATTCGTACATTTTACTTCTTCAGGGCAAGTTAGCCTAAAGTTTAGAAGACTCTGAGGCCAAATTTTCTGCAAATGTATAAATTGGTCAGTGCCATATACTCAGCCAAGGAATGCTAATTTATTGCAAAGGCCTGGATCATACACAGGAATGAGAACTGTAATGGCTCGGTTACTGCATGCATTTAGTGCTATTTATACATTCATCTATGTTAGAAAGAACTTTAGATTGTTTGCCACATTGCATTATAAAAGGTTCTTGTGACCTCCTCTGAAGATGTTGTCTTGAAAGGTTCTAGCATCTGCAAGAGAATGAAGTTTTCTTTGTTACACCTATTTCTATTCAGTCTTGCCATGATAAAGGTCAAGTGTTTCCATTTCTTTCATCTGTTTACATTAGCAGCAAAATGTTGTCCCCATACCACCCTCTTCCTGCTGTTCTATGCCACATCCTCTAAAAGCTGTAACAGTAAACATCCCAAAGATTTTTGCTCAGATAACACTGGAACTACCTGATGATAGCAAGCCTCTATGAGAAGCAGATTCAGGAAAGGAGCAAAATGGATAAGAAAGAAAGCAAGACCATCCAGGCTTTACTCTGCCTCATGATGTGTTTTTCACACTACATTATTACAGAGTTTGGCTTGGCTGGATTTGCCCCATTAAACTCTTTGGGACAGTTAATGGCCCATTCATCCAACCTTTCTACTCTTCCAGACACCACAGACATTTGCTACTTTCCTATTCCAGTCTGAAATGAAAGAACAGGATGACCAAATGTGTCAGCTAGCAAATCCCTGTGGATGCAATACTTGGCATTTGGGATGCCAAAGTACCTCCTGCTCTGATTGCTCTGAGTACGTGGGATCAGTCCAACAGCATCTGGGGCTACAGATGAGAGGATGAGAGGGAAAGAATTGCAGCAGTTTCCAAGTAGTATAATTTAAAAGTATCTTAGAGAAAACTTGAATAAGGAAGCAAGTAAACTTTGAATTGTATGAGTTGAAAGCTAAGTGTTCTATAGTGAAGGCAATCTGTGCGCTCTCCATGCATGCCCTTCGTCACCTGTGTGCCCAACTTCCTCCACTTGCATAAATAAGAAGTCTACTGGGAAAATAAAGCAAACATCTCTTTACTTGAAGTGCTTAATTTTGAAAATACTTTTAATCTCTCTACCTTGAAGAAGTAGCATTTATTATACTTCAAAAGGCCATAAGATAGTAAGATAATAAGTATTTTGCAGTACAGCTGGAAATTACCGTGGGAATTTCAAACTGCATGTTATCTAAAGCAATAAGCACTCCTTTCTACTACCTCATCAGAGGGATACATGAGATTGCCTTAATTTCACAGAAATGTACATTTCTTACTGATTTATCCTGACTTTTAAAGACATCATATAAATACTTGGTTCATTGGCGCAGCTGGAATGAAAGTAATCTGCACGTGATCCCTGGCATAGGAACAGTATATGGTGTAAAGAAACCTTTGTCAGCCCAAGTTTAAGGAGTACTTAATTCCATAGGTGGCTTAGCCATTTCAACAGCACTCGGAGTGTAATAAATGAATGGCAGAGGACACCTAATTCTGACCCACTGACAGGAGAAGGATGGAGTGAGTTAATCTGCATCTACTTGAAACACAAAGAATCGTACGTAATGCAGTAGTTCCCTACAGAACCACCTCATGCTACGCATGAAACAGAGGTTCCAGTTGCCTTCCCATGCCTCCCACACATATTACAGGGCAGGAGGATATGTCCTAGGGCCCCATCTCTTTCCTTCAGCATGGCTGGTGCTGTGAGGATCAGCCTTCCACACATCTGGCCATTGTCTGCTTTGTCACTCCCTCGTAGGCTGGCAGCAGTCATTGACTCTCTTTTGCCACCTAAGTTAGGTCATGCAACACTGTCCATCCACTTCCATGTGAAGAAATGGGGTCATCTGAAGCCTGAGAGAGCTTTTACAAGATTCTCCAATCTGACAGCCTTCCAGAAAAGCCACTGCCTACCTTTATTCTTGAAATGTACGATCTTTACAAAAATCACTTGGTCAGGAGATGAGCAGATTTTATTGTTTCACTGGCAATCAAGGAATCAAAAGAAAAAAGTGTAGCAAGCCAGGCAGGCTGTTTGGAAACACATGCAGGTATCATTGGAACTCAGCAGCAGGGTTTCAAACACCCTGAATACAAAAGTTTTGGGATACTTTCCATTACTGTGAAAAGTCCATGAGACACTTGAATTGCTCTTGTGAGTATGTTGTAGCCACATTTCTGGGCCTCAAAGTTGCAATCCATTTCTCAAAGTTCCTGATTTTCTAAGTTGCATAGTAAGAGTGCTGTGTTAGTTACTGTGCATGAATTATGAAGACAGACATCATTAGTATAATTTTAAATTCAATATATGTGGGCAAATGCGTTTTAAAATGGGAGAAAGCTGATGGACACAGTATGAGATGTTAGTGTCCTGTGTGGGCATAAACATGGCAACAGCACACAGCAATAAAGTCATTGCAATATCTGCATTTTTAGCCATGTCCTCTCCAATTTAGCAATTCGTGCCTTGCACATTAAGTAATGCTAGCATGTTTTTGCAATTTCCTTCTATTCCCAGTGGCATTACGTGGTAACGCAATAATGAGAAAAAAGAAAATCCTATGTAGACACAGCTGAGGAGAGTAGTATCAAAACTGTACATCAATCAGCAGAATTTGGAAAGTTTCCCAATAAAATGAAAAGTGAACTTTGGCCTTTCAAAAGCTCGCAGATAGAACAGTCTGGATATTAGGTGTATTTATGATAAAGAAATGGGCGTGTTTAAATAATGTAACTATACATGTTTAAGTAGCATTACTAAAACACTGATATTTTGGAATGCTATGTTCAAAATACAAGCTTTCGAATTACTGTGAGACTACAGGATCTAAAGAGCTTGAAGGGAACTCTTTAATTTGCTTGCTACAAGCATCCCTTCTATTGCTTAAGGGTCTTTAAACATAAAGGCCTGAATTGTGTGCTGTAGGGTCAGCTCTTTCCAAATCATAGTTTTACAACCTGTAAAAGGCAGACAGTAAAGTTGTTTGAGGATGTCTGTGGTAGAGAAGGGATTGGGTTTTATTAATGCCCATAATTGTCACTTCTTTATAGCAACAGGTATAAATATTTACAGCAGAAGGGTCAATTTCTGTTTCATTGAGGGAATGGTGCTGTAATTGCTTACGCTATAAAAATGTTGTAATTCTTTTTTGTTATGCAGTAGAACTTGTCCTTGGATTTTTTTACTGTGACTTGAACTAGAATTTATGGTACCTGCTGCCTGGATGTGCGTGGTGCTGCTTCACATGTCCTGTTAGCTTGTTCAGAAATTTCCATGCTCCTTCTACTGTGACTTCTCACATAATCCCTGGGTAAAGCAAGTATTGATCCTTGATTTCTTCAAGTACTAATTTGTCTCACTGAGAATACAGCACGTAATGACACCTGTCACTTTGTAATTAATAGAAATTAATCCATGATAAGTAAAGAAAGCTAGAGTACTTCAAGAATAAAAGAGAAAATAGATTATTCCATATCTCTGGAGAGATTAATTTCAGTTTCATAACTCACTAATACTTTCTCACAGATTTTGGTTATAATTAACAACTTAAAAATTTTCTGCAGTTAGGAAGCTCTGCTCTTTGATTTTTACCTTCCTTCTACATGCTGGCTTTAAGTAGGTTGCAGTAGAGACCATATCTTCGCAAAATTCCTTATGATAGTCTTCTCTATATTGCTTACATCTTATTCTGACAGTGTGATAGTCCTGTTCATCTATACCAGTTCTTTGCTAAAATCCTTTGAAGCACCAGGTTTTCCCAATCTCCCTCAAGAAGGCTGAAGTCCAGCAACAACCAGTGAATCATTGACTCTTGGAACTCACACTTGTTTTGCTGGCTCTGGATTCCCAACTTAAGTCAGAATTGATAAAACATGTTTTTTCTTAAATCTGCTTACTGAAATGAACAGCTTAATCTCGGAGTATTCAAGGAACAGAATGGGGTCTTTTTTTTTGTGATGCCTTTGGGCTACTCAGTACTCAGATTAATGTGCTTGAGATCTGAGTTTAGGTGTGCGTATTTACCAGTGAAATCTGTATGTCCAGTAGCATTCTCTTGTGCTGAGGCCAACTGGCTAAACCCAGTCCATATTCATACTGCAGAGCTCCCAGGCTCTAGCACCCCTGAACAGATTGCCGTTTGGGAATGGCCCTGATTCATGTCTGGGAATTTTGGGGGGAGTGGTAGCTGGCTGGTGGCACAGCCCTGCTGGGGACCTTTCCAGCAATTTAACAGGGAGGACAGTGTTCCATAAATAGCTTAGATGGATTTTGAGCAGCCACCAACCTGTTCTCAAGTATGGCATGTTTCCAATTAAGCAGCAGAAACCTGTAACTAGAAGTATAAAGTTCCTGAAGCTCCTCTCAGGCAAACAAGAGACTTGAAGTCGTGTTCTTTTCTCATGGGACTTTTGGTGTGTTACAGTTTATATGGCATTTAAATAAAACCAGAAACAGTGGACAGAATAAAGAGAGTCTCCATTTGATTAGACAGGTTTCATCATGTGCTCTCCTAGCGCTCTGATTTTTTTTTGTATTTGTGTTTTCATGCTAGGCCAGCCTCAGCAGGAGAGCACAGTAACGCTGTTCAGATGGTTGGGGTGTGGGAGCAGTGTGGTGAAAGCCTCTCAGGTTGAAAACAGTATTTAACCCCAGCCTCTGGTTTCTGCAGATCTGCTAGGGTTGTAAGGTTATTGTGGAAAAAGCTAGTATGAATGCCACATCTCTCCTGAGAGAGCTCAGATACTTTGTATCTTAAGCAGATGTAGACATACACAGTAAAAATCCCAGATAAAGTGTATTTTAGGTCTTTAAATGTAAGCATCTACTTCTGAGTTTAGGATGTTCCTCAGTTAGGGGCATTGATCATCCCATAGAGACAGTATGAGAGGTACAATCCTACCTTCATGTCAGAGTAAACCTCTGGAGTTTTAGAGATGTGTGTTTCCCACTAAGTGTGTAGGGGGCTCAAATGTCCTTCTGGGTGCTTGCCTTGAGAGAAGGAGGTGTTTAATGTAATTCCAGAGTGAAGGAATTATGAACATCACTGGAAATTACAGCATTGCATGATTTTTAAAGGAGTACTCAGTTTAAATGTACCCAAGTTGAAATGCAGGAAAACCAGAGCACTCCCTGAACACGTAAGAAAGAGGTGCTGTTGCTCTGTACTTACTGAAGTGTGCCAAGGCTTTGTTTTCATTTTACTGTGTGCTGTGGAAGGATTGAAGGGGGAGCATATGGACCAGCTATGTTTCCTTGGGTGGTTGTTGAACAGGATTATGTGGGGACTTGCTTTGTGGAGACATTTTAAAGGAATTTTCTGACAGTGTGCATTACATGCATGTTACTTTGTAGCCACAGTGCTGAGTGACCTATTCTAGATTCCTGTGAAAGTGTGGTTAGGAATTGTCAGGCACTTCTAACCCATTGCTCTCTCTGAGAGCTTCCACTGTTGACCTTAATGTGTATTATGTATGTGCACTTTCCATATCCTTGTCTGTGTGAAATTACTGTAGCTTAACATCCATCATACCTCAGTTCTTTTGTTTCTGCAAAGGTTTGAATCCTGTCAGTATTTTTCCTCTCGAATTCTAAATACCAAAGCGAGCTGTCCCAAGTGAAAAGTATGGTGTCACCTTTGGTCTTTGTTCACCTGTTTGACTAAATGAGCGCTCAAGTCAGGCGTGCAGGTCGTCCTGGAAGCCCTGTCTGCTTGGCCCCTGTTAGTACTGAAGCCTTGGCAATGTTGCACATCAATATTTCTGTTCTCTGGCTATGCCATTTACTTTCTATCTTTTGTGATTCTCAAGGTTCAGTTCCTTTTCTTTCATAAGTATTTTAATTAAATATATATTTTTAAGTGGTTCATAAGAGAACTGAAACAGAGACTGTGATATAAGTACATGTTCACTGTGCTGTATAGTGACGTACTGAATTATCAACTGAGAGGTGACCCAATGCCTGTTTTATTTATATAGATCTAAAATATAAATACAGCACATTTTAATCCATTTGACAGTAATTCCTGCCTGCAGCATTGGATTGGAATGTTGTTCAGAGAATACTGAATAGCCTTCAGGATGAGATGCAAAGTTTGCCTTTTATGACGAATAAGAAGGATGCATGTTTAAAGACAGAGGCTCATTTTTGGAAATAACAGAGGTAAAGAAAGTGTATGTGGATGGCTTACAGTATAACTGTGAATCATCAAAACATGGCATGGCTATGAAATAGGCATATAGATTGTACTCAGCAGGTGGGGTTTGACAAACTATGAGCACCATTGTACAAGACACTGGCAGCTCCTTGTGTGAGCTCCTATGCCTTGTTCTGACCTACCAAGAAATAGCAATGTACTGGCACTACAACAGTGGAGTGTTTTGGCATATATGATCATGGAAAACCTGTGTTACACATGGAGGAACCAAGAGAATGGGACTTGTTTTTTAGCTAGCCAGTTAAGGCCAAGAGAAGAAATGGTTGTTTTCTAAAAATGAATCAGAGGAATAAAATTCTGAGGGGAAGGAGAGGAATTTTATTTTAGAGAGCATATATAAATATAAACAGCTCAAATATAAATTCTCTAGACAGTGGTGAATTCAGACAGATATATATATATATATATATATACCTGTCAGGAGGGTGGTGCTAATTGAAGTCACACACCACTATGGCGCCAAAAGTAAGTTTTCCAGTGTTCTGTACATAACAACTCCCAGAAGAGCATAAATTTTTGTCAAGATTCTCACTTGGATCAAAGTTGTCTGAGTGACAAGGAGCAAAAAGTCAATGGGATTTTTCTAATAATTTAGGTTGCAACACAATAGTAATCAGTGCCACTTTAATTGGCTTTTCTACAGATTCGTTGACAATGGTGCATTTCCATACTGCCATTCACCTTAGGAATTTTTCTTCAGTATTGTGCATTTCGAGCAAGTGGGTATGAGCCCTATATTCACTAGCAAACACTAAATGGTTGCATTGAAAAAATTCTGTTGCTAATACTTAAATGTACAGCAGGAGGACTGTGGTTTCCAGAACAAAGTAATTTGGGGCAATTCCTAACTCTCAGTATAAATTTTTGATTGAACCATTCTAAACCATTGAACCATTTGTACTAAAGCGTTTTGATCAGGCATTGCAAGCAATCAAATAAATGCTTTTATTTGATACTAAGTAATGTTAAAGGAAATAAAAGGCTAAAGAGGAGTGCTGCATGGAAAGAGGAAGAAAAGCTATAGATGCACTCCAAGCGAAGTACTGTCATTGCCCATACTTGATGCTGAAGGAGTATTCATTTTGCCAAACATTAATATGTAAACTTTCTGTTACACTGTTCATTTAAGTAGGGAAGGAAATCACTGGCATTTATAACAAGCATCATGACTCTAAAGCATTGCTAAGTAAAAGCTAATCTGCTCAACTGGATTACATTAAATGACACAAAGAAACATTAGAGTCACTTACTGGGCTCTACAACTGAAAGCAGCAGCTCTTTAGTCAAGAGAAGTGTAAAAGCCACAGCCTAAAACAGCCTCAGAGAGCGGTAGGATAGATGTGTAAGGCATTATAAAAATGCTGAATTTAGGGAGAAAGTACCATGGGGAAATCAGATGAGGACGGATGAATTAACTGCATTCTCACATCTAGAGTTGAAGCTGTTTTCAAGATTAGCCTCATAGGGTAGTAGAAGCACAAGGCCAAAATCTCATCTGTATTTAACAGTTGTGCTAATCCTGAACTGTTCAGAATCTTTTATCTACAGCCAGATTTCCTGTGGGAAGAGCTGTACAATGTCATGCTGCCAAGGTTTCTATGCCACCTAATCCTACCAGAGTCATTCTCAGTGCAGGGAGGAGGAAGAGTTATACCTTCACTGACAGAATAGAAGGTCATCCTTGTATTTATCCACAGAAGTCCTGAAAATGGGGACAATGCCACAAAAACTGACTTGTTTTCTGTGTCTGCCTGCATCATTTTGCACTGCTGATTAAAGTGCCCTGCAGAGCTTTTTATGTAGGGAAGAAAGAATTAAAATGAACACAGTAATCTCTGTTTCCAAATTGCTGGACCAGAACCCACTGCATTGAAGTTGTGGAAAGAGACGATAGCATTGAGAGGCGAGAATTCTGTTGTGGTTATTTTTGCTGTGGTCTTGCTCTCCTGCAGCACAGCCAGCAGGAGAAAACGTGCCTGTGCCTTGGGTGCTTAAGTGATAACACTGGCTTCGGCAGTTGGAGCTGAAGCACAGGCATGTGCTGCTTTCCACCAATTTTCCCATGAAAACAAAGCATCTGGCAGGAGAAAATGGACAAATGAGACCACATCTTAAACAACTGTAGAGGATCTGTTTGAGCTAGTCTCTCCATGCTCTACACTGAATCCCCTCACTGAATAGATTAAAAACTTCATATCCACTGTGAATGCTTTAATGAGCAGTAAATAGTTTTCAAGCTTTGAATCAAAAAACCTGTTGAAATTGGCTTGTGTTTTCAGTCAGCTGCCTCAGCAAATATTTTTCTTCCTATGCTGTACACAAACCAGCAGATTGCAGAGCATCCTTGAATTAAGGGAGAAAATAAGCATTCTTCCTCTACTTATAAACTGCTCATTTTAATACATCTATTTTCTTAATTCCCCAGCTCAATTCAGTAGTGAATTTCCAGTGCCCATCTTTGTAGATGTAGGATACTCTTAGCAGTGTTATTAATCCATTAGCTGATCTCCTGCTCTAAATCCTATTTCTTAATTTCTGTCTAATATACAGGCTCCTTGATCAATTTACATGTGCATATTAATTCACATTCATAAATAAAAGCTGTGCAACTGGCCATAGTCATTCCCATGAAATATTCCCATTGGTATATTTGCAGATTGTCCAAACCTCATGGACACTCTCCAGGGCATAGTTACAGCACTGCAGTCTATTGTTTACTAGAAAACATTGAACTAGAATATCACTTACTTGTAATCTTTATAATCAATTTCTCTTAATAGAATTATTTTTTTTAATTTATAAACCCCTGAAGATATTTCAGCATTCATGCAGACCTTATTGTTGTGATTTGAAATCCATAAGCTGTATGTTTTTCTTACCTTCTGCAAACTATTCTCTACAAGTTCATGGAGAACAGAATGAAAACCACTGCTCTAAGAGGCAGCAACAAATAATATGCATAAATTGGGAGCTGAATACAAGAGATTGAGCAATAGTTTATCCTCTATGTATGGATTTAGATCTGAGGGAATATTCCCATTCCTGAAGGACATCATATCATTTTTCAAGGTATTTTTTTCATTGCTCTTTTAATTTAATTTTGTGTAGCTATTGATCTCCTTCATGGCTATTGAGAAAGAAATCTCTTGTTTGAAGTGACCCTGGATTTCTTTGAAAGTAGACATTACTCGGGCAGGTCCGTGCATGAAGACTGCTGCTTTTTTGTGTTGCTCTATTTCTTCTAATTCCATTAAACTATTTTATGGTATCATATCCAGCTATCCTGAAGACTTTAGAATAAAAACAACGCATTATAGCATTCATTTTTAAACAGTTGCTTGAATCTCAGAATTACTTAGTAGAAATGATATAACATATTCATCCCATTTAGAATTAAAGAACTACAATTGCCTCTGTTAGGTGGGAATTTGCCTTCCTGTTTTCTTGAGAATCCAAATAAATTGGTCATTCAGACCTTGCTAGATCTATTTTCTGCGTAATTTGTGAAGACAGGGTAACAGCATAGTATCACATACTATAATAAGATACATACTATAATATATATTATATAATAAGACACACTATAATAATATAACATCCCATAATAAGAAAAAAACCTAGTATCTTTCTTCTTATCTCCCTGTCTCATATAGTGGGATGGAACCAGGCAGAATCTGATGGTTTGGGTGCTATCAACAACTTTGCTGAAGATGTGTTGTAATGAATATTTGCATTCCAGTCATAAGCAATTTTCAAGCAGCAGTGAGCTGTCCTTGAGTATCAGGAAGTTAGGCTTACACTTGCAGAAGTCATACTTCTGATTCTGATAAGATAGGCTGTGTGATCTTGCAGATTGTTGCATATTGGTTTGCATGTGTTCAGACTCCTGGAATTTTCTTTTGTATCTTCCTGGTTGATCTGTACTTCAGTACCACTGTGCATCAGCATTTTCTTTGTCTGTGACAGATTGAAAAGAAAGGAACAGTCAGCCCTGACATGGCTTTCCATTTTGAATATTTCCTTCAGATCCCCTCTAACTTTTTTCTTTTTTGGGCTAAATTATTTTAGACAGTTTTGCTTTCTTTAATTTCTTTTAAACTGTGACAGGGCTTTACTCCTTTTTCCATGATTTCCTGTTGTTCTGTAAATTGGCCTTGGCAACCTGAAAACTAGTGAGTTAAATGGTGTAATATTGGCTTATAGAAGCACTTTGCTTGCTGTACCAAGATACTTCTATCTTGTATTTATGAACTTAACATTTTTTTGTGTTCTTTTCAAAAAGAAATTAGGCAAAGAACGTAAAGCTGATTAAGAAGCTTTGAAATGCTCTTTGGATTGTTCCAACTATCATATATGTAAATTCTTTGAAAGTCTGTTTTCTGGCTTGGTACCAAAATATATTGCCATAGTTTCAGCAAAATTTGTTGAAATAGAAAACTGTGTTAACAGAGAACACAGTTCATCAGACAATGAGAATTTTATTTTAGGATCTAATGGCACATTTTAGCCTGTGATAATAGATAAGATTTCTTAGTTCTTATGATTCACTACTAAGCATAGGATTTCAAGGTCATATTATTTGATTTGGACTAACTTTGGATCACAGTTGTGCTTGTTTACAGTCTGGTCACATTCTCTTAAGTCTTTGGTAATGCATCTGACTTTACACCCGGGTAAATCAAACAGATGAACAAAAAATATATGTATTAAGAAGTCTTAGAATAACTTCTGTTCCACTGCTGGTATTTTTTTGAAAAACAAACAAGCCAAAAAAGGAGGCTTTTTAGGTAGTGAAGCCACATCTGGTTACAGTTTGGTTCTGAGAACCTGGAAATCTGACTGAAATGGAGAATTCTAGAATAAACTGCTAATTCTTGACACCATATAAGGTGTTCATTTTGCATACTGTATATGATATCTAACCTTTCATTACAATTGCTGTGTCCCTGTGCTTGTTACAAATTTCTAATTAATAAATTCCAGTGACTTCAAAGAAAAAGTACTCAGATAAAGAAATCTTTAAATTAGTTAAAAGAAATCAGCAGCAAAAGTCTTTCATCTTGACCTAATTTACTTGAAATTCTGTGCCTGATGTGAAGATTAATAACAGGTGTCCTTTTAGGGAGCACTCAGCTTGAGTCTAATGTTCTAGTTGTTCTTTTATTATCCCAAACATCTATAACTAAAGGATTTTTTCACCGTGCCCTTTGTTCACAATATGGGACTGTAATTGAGTTCATATTTCTCGCCCAACCTTTCAGCTGTAATTAATATTTTATTATATCAGATTTTATCACTAAATAGCCTAGCAGCAGGGTATTGAGCCACACGCACGCTCCCACACACGCGTACCGCACACAAAAGCCGTAGTGACTTATTGATGCCTAGCAAGTTCCACGTAATGAGTTATGGCTGAGAGAGTACAAAATAAATTCATGGTACCCAGCTAATATTCCAAAGCAATTTAGAACTGATCTTATCGTGATCAAGCCAGGACAAAGAGAAATTAAAGTTACAATGCTGAAATATTCAATGTTGTGTTATTATATCAGACATGTGGCATCTAACAAAAATGGTCTGTGCAAGACCAGCTTTTAACTGTTTTCATTATTATATTTTATGACCAAGACCAGTTTAGGTCATACGCTCTTTGTACTAAGAGTTACACACTGTCCTCTGAGCTGTGCTAAGCATAAACACCTCCACAGCATGACAAATGTAAAATCTGAACATCTAAGTTGATTTGCTATTTGTCCTTCAAACTGGAGCAAACCAAAATAATTTCTTTGCACTACACTGCATACCAAGGTGATGGTGGGTGTTACTCTAAGCTATTCTGATGGAAAATAAGGTGTTTTTATTACAAATTTTGAAAGATGGAGGAAGTCTCATCATATGAATAACTATTTGTAAACAAGATTGAATAGGAATGTTTCATAAACGCAGATAACTTTGATGATCAGTGGTTTTCATAGTAAAAACTTCCCACAGAATTTGTGACTAACTGGCATCCCTGTTCTCAGCAGGATTTTACACAGAAGTCTCCCTCCCCCTTTGCCTCTCCCTCTCTGACTCTCCCTTTTTTCCTCTGCATCCCTCTTTCTCCCCATGTCCCTCTCACCCTCTTCCCTTCTCCCTCACTGCTTTGAATAGGTGATTACTGGAAGAAAGCGCTCAAATTAAGATCACTAGCAGGATAGTATAGAACAAGCTGTGCACTTGAAACAGTTTGTTCATTGTTTGTTAACAGCAGAAATAGCCTCTTGAAATCTATACATGCAACTTTCCTTTTAGATTATTTTTAGTTCTTTGTACATAACGAAGTTGCTCAGCGAATGAGTAAGCCCTTCTTCCCCAAGGGAGAGTTCTGTTGCAAAGAGGAAGAGGAGCTAAGCATCCTCTCATGGTCAGGAGAGGAACTGCAGTGTGTTTCTGGCTACAGGAATGTGTAGCCTGGCTGTAGTGGGAAGGATGGCCTAGAAGATCAAGCCCTGGGGATCGATGCAGATGAGAGCAAAGTTTTATTTCTGGTTGGGGTATGGAAAATCTGTTTAGCTTCCTGCAAGTCAATAAATCACTATTTCTCCATTCCTGTATCTCAAGTTAGAAGTAGTATAATAAGCAGCTGAATGTATAGCTCACTCTCCGAAAATTATTTATTATTTTTTTATTCAGCTTTTCCACACTGAGCACCAGAAGATCTCAGAATAGTGGCTTTATGGTCTATTTTGTGGAATTAGTAACCTCACAATCTCACTGTGGTTTGCATTCATTTTAAAGGCAAGTTGTGAGAAGACCATAAAGAAAGGAGGAGGCATCCCTGTTTTGTACTGCTTAGTAATGAAGTTGGCCTCTAAGCCCTGGAGGATCTGAAGCTTTAGGCTAGTTCAGTTTAGACCAGCATCATTAAAGTTAGTGATATTGCTGCTTGGGTTTAAATTAAGAGCATAAAGCCTTGTGGAGTGAGATCAATAGTATCTGGTTCCTAGAGGGACTGAGTCATTACTCAGTAGGAATAAAGCTTTTCAGTTGTAAAATGAAGAAAGGGCATACACCTTGTCTTCTGTGTGCTATATTACAGGTCCAAGATCAGAATTAAACTTTCTGACTCATA
Source organism: Certhia americana (assembly GCA_018697195.1). Classification (NCBI taxonomy): domain Eukaryota; kingdom Metazoa; phylum Chordata; class Aves; order Passeriformes; family Certhiidae; genus Certhia; species Certhia americana. The sequence continues at coordinate 102,549,417 of CM031858.1, read as the reverse complement.
AATAAGTTAAAGTTTATCCCTGATTTTTTTCCTGGTTTCCTAAGGAAATAAGTCTTAAGTATCATCCTGTTCGTCTGCCTTTGTCTTCCTTCCTTCCCTCACTTAATATAGGAAATTTAGAAATTCTCTTGGAAATTTTCAAGCAATAGTTTGAACCTTGCATAAATAGTGAGTTTCTCAAGTACTTTGGAATCTCTGTGAAAGACCCAGATTAGCATCTGAAGGGTTTGGCTGTGTTAGGGTGTGAGTTAGTTCATTTCATGTGGCCCATCAGCAGAGAGCTACAGTTCACATACCAGCAAGCCAGTATGTCACCCATAAGCAACCACAGCATGTGTCACATCTTTTCCAGCCAGTGTTTGGGAGATACTAAAAGGAACTGAGCATACTGAGGGTGGGAGCTGGGTATCACAGATGACATGTGGAATAGAGATGGGATTACAAAATTCTGGATTTCTTGCTGTAAAACTTGCAGTGTCTTAGTCTATTTATAAGGCTTTGAAACATCTTCAGTTTCAAATGGCCTTTAAAAAACCCAGTACCTGGTCAATGTAAATGGGATGTACTTGTTCCTTAAACATGAAAGAGCTGTCAGCAGAGATGTTTTATTGTTGCCAAGAAGTTAATGGTGATATAAAAAGATTATAAGCTTATGTTTACCAGGGTTATATATGGAAGAAGCCAAGTATCAGAGCAATTAAAAAAAATGCTCAGTAAATCATAGTGAGTGTAGAGAGATCTTGTAGGCAGTCTTTCTTGGATAACAATTCCCCCCTCCAGTCTTACGAAAGTGCATAACATGATTTCTCAACTCTGCTAGGAAATAAAATAATTTTACAAATGATGCACAATTTGTAAAAGGTGTTTGATTTCATAATGTAGCTATGAAATCAAACACCTTTTACAAACATGCTGTATGCAATTTATAAAAAAGTAGCTGGGTAAAAGTTATTAAAAATGTTTTGTTTAAAGTGTATCTATATTAGATAGACTTAATTTCTATTTTATCTTTGCTACTACTACTTTTTATTTTCACTGCTTATTTACCAAACAGGATGATACATGTCAAGCTGTTTTCAATGCATTATCTGTTATTTTCTTCTTTTCTTCTCTGCATTCCTACTTTGTATAAACTTTTGTGTTCTTGAATATTTCAATCTTTTCCTAGTTGTGTTTTGTCTCTTTTTCTTTCTCTTTTCATATGCACAATTGCTTGTCTGCAACATTTCTTTTTTTTACTGTGAAGCAAACCGAAACAAAACCAACCAAACAACAACAACCAAAAAACACAGAAAAACACAAATAAAAGAACAAACAACACCACAACCAAACAAAAAAAAAAAACCCAAATCGCCCAAGGTGGGAAGAAAAACACCATCACCAAAATACATTGCCGGATCTCTGGTGCCCCTCTTAGCTTGTCACTTGCAGTGTATATTTAACAGATTGATCTCATTGATACTGTACAGGGCACATTGAGGGAGCTCTGGAGTCAAAGATGTCCTTTTCTTGCCCAGCATTTAATAGCTGAAAGAAATAACAACTATAGAGCTAAATGCCGTCTTGTATCATATCACTTACACCTGTAGAAAACTACTTTGAACTTCTTGTGAAACAGTACTATTTTAAGTAGGCTTAGTTTTATTTACATTTTGTACAAACTTTATATTGGGCAGGTCTACAGACTAGGTACTAAATTTATATATTTTCTTGACATTTTTGAGTTTGAAGAAAAAGATAGCCAAATACATAAATCTGCATTAAGTATGGAGAGTAAAAGCCACAATGACATTATAAGTGTTTTGGAAAAAGTTTGTTTCTGATCATAGAGGGGGTTTGTGGCTTGAAATAATTCAGAACATTTAATTTTTTCAGCAGAAGAAACAATAATTAAAAACTTCCCCTACAAAATAACAAAGAGATATATATGATTACCTTGTAGAAGAAAAAGAAAGGTAGAATTATGTGGTTATGCAGAATTGCTAATACATTGTGTCTCACCAGATGGATCATATCAGTATAGAGCAATACTCAGCCCCTGGGAGAGTAAGGGTGGGGAAACTCTATTTTGATGATTAAGGAATTTCAGGTGTAGCAATGTACATAACAGTTGTGAAAACGTAGTTGCATCCTGTCATCTCTGTCATCCTGTCTGTGGTAATTATGACAGTCACTGTTGTAGGCCAGTGCAGTAATGATACTCCCAAGTCCTAGTTGGGCACCAGTATTTAAATAATTACAAATCATTAACCATGGGGTGGTATAACCAGGGAGGAAAAATATGATTTCATCAATATTTTTCAAGGATTGGAGGGGTTGGGAGGGTTGAGAGGACAGTTTTGATTCCCTTGCCAGTTTACAAATCTCAGTTAACAACAAAGCAGTCTCTTTTGCCACAATTATTGTTGGCATTATGTCTAACCACCACTTATATACACATTGGGCAAATGGTTCTTGTAAATTTTAATATGCTGTTTCAGTAGTAAACTAATACTTCTTTTAAATAAGTGTAGGTTAGCATATGTATTGAATCTATTGATTTTTTGTGAAGGATGGATGGGACAAAGTTAAAACCGCAATCCATCAGCAGGCTATATGTTGTAAAACCAAGTACAGATTATCTACTGCTGCAATCTTTATTGTCCTGGTAAACAAAGTATTACAAACTGAAATCCTTGTAAGATTTTTTACTCTCTCTCTCTCCCTCTCTACTAACAAAGCAAAACTGTATTTTGGATTATCACTTATGATAACTGAATTAAAAGGCAGAAACATTTCAGAAAGATTTCGTGAATGGTGTTATGGTTGCCTGCAGTTAAAAAGCCTGAAGATCTGCTGGACGCTCTCTGCCCCTGACAAGTGTGCTTAGATTCTCTAAAACAATGAATCTCTGTATCAGGAAATAAGAAAAAAATTAGACACCCAGTGTCTTCAGGACTATGTGGCACCCATCTGGCTGCAGGCAAGTGGAAGGAGGATGCATCATTGTCTCCTTTTCCTTGCAGATTTTCTTTGTGCAATTTTTTGAGCCAAAGCTCTGATGTGTCCCTTAAATCCTAAGGAGTCCAGATTTGCAAAAGAGAGATGTATTATTTCCTCTGTGTCTGGAAAAAAATAATTTGAGCATATTATGAATTTATGGTGGCCATTAAATTACCATTTTCAGAGCCTATCTGTCTCTTCTGCAATTAAGATACTATGTAGCAAATGTTTTCCTCCTAAAGGGAATTGAACCCCTTGTCATGTCCTCCCCTGGTGAATGTCCTTGGAGGAAAGAACAAGCAAAGTATCTTTGACTTCCAGTGACATAATGCTTTCCATTTGAAAAATTGTCAGGATTTCCTGTATAAAACCATAGGAATGCTAAGGAGACGTTTGCTTGGATGTATTTTTCCCAGAAAATCTCCTTTGTAAATGCTGACTTTTAAGTCTTTGAGACCATCCATACAAAAGACTTGGGCAGTCACAAAGCAGCTTAGGAGTTTTACATTAAAAACCAGATACTGTTCCCCAGTGGACTTGGGTCTGTAAAGATAAAGCTTATTATGACACCTGAGAGTTTACATTTGGCACTATCTCTTGGGACTGAACCTAAGCTGTCTTATCTCCTCCTTTACAGCCATTTAGGTATTTCTGCTGTGATTGATCTGAGAAATGGGGCTCCTTGCATGACAATGGAGGTGTTGTATAATATTAGTCTCTCTTGTGTTCATGCCAGGTCTGATTCTAGAAGATTTCTTGAATTTTTTTTCCCCCATGGGCTGAGAATTTCAGGTGCCAGTAATAATATTTCCTGAGAACAAAGACAGGCCCTGCCTTGGAGAATCTAACCAGACTTATCCCTTGACTGACCTGCAAAGCTAGCAAATAAAGGCAGCTGTGAAAGTAGAATCATTCCATTCAAGTTTGAACAAGCTGCTAGCACAAAGTATTTATTTATTTAGCACCTTTCCTACATTTGTGAGGCAACAACTGTTCCGCACAGTTAGAAACCTGCCAAAAATTGTGAAGCTTTTGTTTACATGGAACCTCCCAGCTTCAAGTAAAGATGCAAACAAAAAGTTACAAGAATATAAGACACACTTCACTCCAAAAAGCTATAAGGATTTAAGATTCCCTTTGCTCACCCAAAGAAACAGGCAATAAGCCTCTAACACTGGTACGTCGAGTGCTTAAATGGAAACCAGTGTAAGAATTTCGATGATTATGTGTTGTGTGAATATGATTTGCAGCATTGCCTAAGTCACTTTTTTTTTCCCCTATATAAATTACATATTAATGTATGATTTTAAGAATACTTGTTGGCATTGTTGTTGCCATTGGTACAGCAACATCAGTTTAGAGGTTTTGTTTAATCTGCTTGTTTTTCTTCACTCCAAGTTCTATATTTTCATATCTGAACATTATGTTCCTACAAGGGTTTTTTTTTTTTAAGCTTCTTCACCTTTTTTTCAGAAGCTCTGGTGGTCAATGCTGTATTTTGCGTAAAGCCCAGAAAATATCTGATCTCCCAAATAAAATGTCCCTGAAATAGAGGCAGCTACCTTAAACAGTCTTCTCTGTCATTAGTACTCGTTTGTCCTGCTGCTAGTCAAAAACTCCTTGGTCTTACATGTAGAACCATGGTCTTACATGTAGAACACAGCTGAACCATGTGTGCTGCCCCTTTGATAAAATATGCAAAGTGGTCAGCAGGACAGGACTGCTGTTCAGCTGGTTCTCTGGAGTTGAATCCGTTTTGGAAATGACTGCGCGCAGAGTATATTTTAGTCCCTGTATATTAAGTATTGCTAGATCTCCTGACCCACTGGCAAAGCCTGTGTAGCTGTGATGGTAAGACACCTGATAAATCAAGGTTGCTCATCACCCTTATTTAATCCACCTGTAATTAATATATAGGCTCTTGCACAGTAGGAGGAGAGTTCGTGGCAATTTCTTGTAGCCTTTTTCTATTTGCCTGCTAATCCTAAATTATTAATTCCTGTCCTTTAAAGAGTAATTTCCCTCTTCCATTTCAAGGTAGATTACATATGTATAATTACATATAATTTCTAGAACTTTAAAATTTGAAGTTACAGGATGAATTACAAGAATCTAGTACAGTATAAAGGCATGTAGAAATAGATACATATCTCCAATGTTGATCCATATAAATATGATATGACCATGTCAGAGACAACTGATGACAGAGATGAAGTTATGTTGCAAATTATATAGAAAAAAATCCAAAATCTGTATTCTTTTCAAGAAGCAATGTTAGGCAATAAACTTACATAACACATGATGAGCAAAGATACATGAAGTTTTAGATGCAAAACACGAACAAAACAAGGCAGTAAGGTAGAAGGATTTTCAGGGTCTGCAGAAGTTTTGCTGAAACTGTGGGGCCCCTGTAAACTGTGGGGACTCTTACAGCTTGAGCATTCAGAAAACTGAGGTAATGGGGTGGGGTTTGGGTTTCTTAATTTTGCCCTCTATTGGAACTGGTATTTTGGTAGAAGAATGCAGTAAAGTGATTTTAGCATGCAGATAAATAGGGCTATGGGAATGAGTAACAGAATGAAATAATCGTCAATATGTAGATTAAGGGTTATGCTATTGTTTGACTCTGTAAGCATTAAAACAAAGCAAGTATTCAAGTCAAAATAAAGAAATAGATCTATAAAAAAATACCAGTTTTGTGTATTTCTAATTAAGCATGGACAGCGAGCAGAAAACATCAAATTGGGCTCAAGAGTGTCACCATAAGTCTGCGAAAGTAACCCAGCAGTTTACACAGCTGATTCAGGGCACTCTTAGTGAACCCTAAGAGCTTTGTGGGCTTTTTTTACGTTTCCTAGGGGAAAAAAATAATTTGAGGGTAGTAAGAAGAATTTGAAGAGGTTTTAAACGGTTGAAGCAGACCAGATGGACTAAGAAAGTTTCTTGTTCTTATTTTACAACTGGATTTCTGAGTCCCATAATGGCTTGCCTAAGATCACACACAGCAGTTGTATTAAGACTAGTAAATAAATTCAGTTATGTCTGAATAAATTCAGAAATAAATTCAGTCTATGTCTATATTCAGTTCCTTAGGCAATCTTCTTTCTGTGAAATGAATTCTAAAAATTTCTGTAATACTTCAGTTATGTGAAGCATCAAGACTTTTCCAGAGAGACAAAATAGAGCTGACAGTTCCATAATGAAGTAATCAAGCTTGTTTTCCCTTTGTTTGTAATTTGGAATTACTTTTGGTGAAGGTGTAATTACAGATTAATAAGTTTCAATAAATGACTACATTGTACATGCTAAGGACTCCTGTGTGAAGAACTCTGAAGTCCATGTTTGTATCCAGTAGGTCCTCCTTGGAAAGTTATTCTGTAAGTTTAAATGAGACTTTGATTAATTAAAATTGGATTTACAGCATTCCATTAATGTGGAATAATGTCCTGATTCAGGTTACCAAAACCCATCATTTCATGTAGTTAGGACTAGATACATCGTAAAGTCGTCTTTAAAGCTGTTGTTTGTCTAAGTATTCTGATCATCTTTCATTACTGTGCTATATTTTCTTTCTACTTTCATGTCTCTTTTTCAACTCTGGAAAAAATTAGGATATTTATCTGACACAACATTCCAATTTAAGCAATCCAAATTCAATAAATGAGAGACCTGCTATGTCTAATTTCTAACAAAAATTAAAATGTTGTGTTCACGTCTGTATCTCTGCATAATAATTAAATTTGGAACTGATTTGGAATTATTAGAGTGAAAAAGTGTGAAAATCATACAGTTTTTTTTTCTTTTTCCATACAGCTTTTTTAATCCCCAAATTTGAAGCATTTGAATCCTATGTTAAAAATAGCTGCTATGTGTTCCTTTCTCAATACAACAGCAAACTTCAGTCTATATAAAAATAAATTTTGTACTTAATTTCCAAGGCATTGAAATTTTGCAGTAGAATTGTGTAACATGAATTATACTTAAATTACATTTCTTTCCTTCAGAAAAATCAGTTTAAGTGCTGCCGACAACCAATATGCTCTTGGCACTTTTCACTGTAGTGTAGAACTTCCTTTCTGGATTACAGATAGGAAGACTTTATTCTCTGAAATGTAGAGGTGTGGAAAAGGAATAATTCAACTTCAAACAAGCTGGAAATCTGACTAATACATAAGAGGAACAATAGAGTCGTGGCACAGTGCTAGCTCAATCCACTGAGCTTGAACCCTTTTCAGAGTAGGCATTCCAGCTGCTACATATGAAAGAATGCAATATTAATTGTAAGAAGTAGAGAAAGCTTTTGGATTATAATTGCAATTGGGGTAATTTTTTTAAAATTTATTAACAAGATGGTCTCATTTGAACAAATGCAAAAAAGTACCACTGGTAAAATTCAGGTTTCCGTTGACCCAGGTGCTCATAATGTGTTAATTTGCATCAGAGAAACAGCAGTGTGTGGAAATTGGCCAGCAGATAGGATTTAGTTATTTTTCATTAGCACTTGGACTTTGATGAAGGGGAACAGAAAAGAGTTGTTTGACCTTTCAGTGCTTAAATTATTAAAGAGCAAATAGATTTGAGGTCTAGATGCTTGCAAATCTAATTTGTCTTGTGGAGTAAGGATTAAAAGACATTTTGAGTTTGAAATTGCTCCAGTCAACTTACTTCTTTCTTTAAAGTATCTGAAAATGAGTAGATGGCAGGCATCTAAAAGATATACAAGGAGTAGTGCATGTAGTGTAACTAAATATAGATTTACCATGGTACAAGGAGAATTTTAACGACAGATTTGTTTCTAAAATTACTACCATCTTTAGCTTTAATCACTGAGTGAAAAATTAAGAGAATCCTCATTTCAGACAGTACTGAAACAGGTCATATTATCTCATCTAGTCTGAATTCCCTCTTATATTCAGGCCTGCTGCAGGAAAGAAGTAACTTAGTTTACTATCCATCATGCTTTAGTGAAACTGAGGGATTCTTACATTTGCTGCAGTATTAGGCAAGTGAGTACAGCTTCACTACCTTGCAAGAATAAACGTTTACATCACCTTCTGCATTTTTTTTCCCATTACTCCATTTAAGTTTGCAAATGGAATTTATTGTAGATTCACTGCAAATTAATAGTTAGAGGAAGCAACATGCTGTCTTCAAAGTAGCTTGGAATCCCAGTTCTAAGCAACTCTATTTTGATCAAGAAAATTAATTGTGAAAATCATGTCAAAAATTGATTTGTAAGAAAAAAACAAGATTGTGATGTAGATATTCCATGGCTATTTTTTTTTACAAATCAGTTCCCACAGGATCAAAGAAAGATTGCTGTGGATTGACCTTCATTTACTACTCAGCATGGAATTAATCAACTAATGAAAATGTTTCTGCTTGATATGAAGCAGAATATCTCTTTGTTGCTCAGAGCTGTAAAATGTACAGGCAGAGGCCTTCAAGTGAACCCTCAAGACATTTCCATTTCCCTGGCTGTACTAAATTTATGCATGGTTAGATTTTTGCATGAAGTTTAGCATTAAATTTAAAACATTTAAATTTGCGTGTCCACTTTCAGATGTCTACATGTGAGGTATTTGGTTATTATAATCAATGGGGTCTGAGAAGCAATTAGGTTGACCCAAAAGTAGACACCTTCTTTCTGCTTAGATCTCTGAGAACTGTAGATGTGTAGACATCTTCATGAAGGCAGATAGGTTTAAGTGTGTTAACGTTAAACTAAAGCTCCACCATGCTGAAAGTCTAAATCAGGTAGAAGGTATTGATTGCATTCTCAGTGTTAACTTACTGGGCATTTATGTAAGCATAGAAGTCCAGCATCTCCTATTGGAGATGCTAGATCTGAAAAATACAGTCAGCAAGATCTGATCAGTATGTCTGGTAAAAAAACAGTAAGATGGTCAAGAAAGTTGGCATTTTCTGTCCCTTGATGCAATTTGACTATAAAGACTCTGCGGACCTTAAATGGTTGTGTCATAGAATTGTAAAACGGTTTGCTTTGGGAGAGGCCTTTAAAGATCATCTAGTCTGACCCCCTAATCTGGCCAAGCAGTGCCTTCCCCTTGACCAGGTTGCTTAAAGCACCATCCCTCCTGTCATTGGACAGTTCATCCCTTTATTTCTAAACCAGATTTGCCTTCAGAAGGGAAGTAGCCATAGCTTTGCAGGGATATGACTAAGCCAATAGAGTTGGGTTCGGACCGAGGTGGTCCTGCAAAAGCTCAGCTCAAGTGTCCCTATACTTAAGGCAGAATCTTCTGTAAACATAATTCTCTACCTACAGATGACAGAACAGTAACATGTCAGAAGACTCTGTGGGTATTTCACCTTTCACAAACTTCCTACACAGAGATTGCTGGGGTTTATGAACTGTCAACTTGTAAATTCATAAATTGTTATTGGATGTAGATGACAGGCAAAAATGTGGACATGTTTGCACTTTGACATCAATTATCTAGACTGACTTATTTACTGGGATTCAAGATTCCAGGAGACAAATACTGATTAAGAACCACTGGTCCCTCGTGAAGCAATAAACTTGTAAGCCAGTCCTCTTTAGAGACATGGACTTCCCACATCATGGATTTAAAAGCACTGACTCAGTCTTTTACAGCAACTGCAAGGGTATAATGATTACACTGTTTGCATATACAGCAGAGACTGCAGTTTCTTTGTTCATGTTTGAATGTCCACAGCACCTTTAGAGTCAAGAGGGATGGACTGTTCTCTGTAGGTCCCAGTACAGCAGAGACTGCAAATGCAAATTGACTTGTCTTGCAGAATGCAGAAACTGAAAAATATGGTCATCTATAAGATGTGTAAAAGTGCTTTGCTGAGTGATAATAACTTCCATCAAAAAGTGTTTTATACTTGCTCAGCAATAGTCAATATGCCACTGAAATTTTGCTTTGTGCTTTTATAAATAATTATAATATCAACAGTTAAGCAAATACTGGTCCCTGTCTCTCTGTAATTTTTGTCTTCATTTTTATCTTAGTACTAATTTAATTTCATTTAGGTAAGATTAACAGGTTAAAGAGGACTCTATAGCTTTATACTTGCTTTGGTGAACAAAAAAATACTTAATTCCACATTTTAGCACTGATTAAGTATACTTACTGTAGAAGAGTTTGAACATGAAAATGTGCTGTGCATTCACTTGTGTGAAAAACTGTGGTGTGTATGGCTAATTTTGGTTTTTTTTGTCACAGAACTCAGTGAATTTGAAAGCATGAATCTATTCCACAAATTTAGACACCTGAATATTAAAATGTCGTTTTCTTCCTGTATTCTTTGCTTTTATCAATTATTTTTTCCGTTAAATAGTGGTATGGTACTATGGTTTTAGGACGGTTTGACTCCCCAAGTTTTAAAATAACCACTGTTTATTTTGTTCTTTCCTTTCTACACTCTTAGTGTCTATCAGATCGTTGTTGAGGAAGAGCGCCCACGGAGGACCAAAAAGACAACTGAAATCCTAAAGTGTTACCCAGTGCCCATTCATTTCCAGAATGCCTCACTCTTGAATTCCCAGTACTACTTCGCTGCAGAGATTCCAGCCAATGGTTTACTTGCTGCTCAGCCTTTCACTATTGGTGATAACAAAACCTACAGTGGTTTCTGGAATACTCCTCTTCTTCCTCATAAGAGCTACAGCATCTATTTTCAAGCTGCTAGCAGAGCCAATGGGGTAGGTCTTGCAACAGGCATGATTTTATACAGTGTTTGAGTGTAAATAAATGATTGGCATCAACTAGCAGGATGCCCAATTTAGTTGCTAATGAGAAAATGAAGTAACCGTGAAATTTAGCACAGTGAGTTTAAAAAATAGCAGTTTTCCTAACACAATATTGCTTCATGATTAAAGGTTACAGGAAAGAGGAGGGGTAAACCACACGTTTTTTCAGTAGTGTGCAGGCAAAGTAGTATGTTACCATTCTGTCTTACTAGCTAAAAGCTGTCCAGTGACTGTGTTTGACTGGCTTTTTTTCTTCATTTTTGTTTTTTACTTGCTTTGAATGAGAAAATGTTGTGATTTCTTTTGTTATGTTTAAGCCAAACATGATTGTGGATTTTGGCACATCTGTCTTGGCACGTCCAGTCCTGTTACCTTAGTTTGTAACATCTTTATCTCCCTTTTTCTCATTTGGTTGCCCTGATTGAGTTAGAAATCAGGGGTTTTTTTTCTGTGTCCCTTTATACAAACAAAGTAAAAAGAAAAAGATGGAACTGAAATGAAAAGTGTGTAAAAAGATCCTCACAGATAATGCTTCATCAGACTAATTCTTTCTGGAATTGTTTTTCATTTCCTGGACAGACCTACCCAGAACCCTTCAATTCTTGATAAGTTTTGGCTGTCTGTGCTGACAGCTTGGAAATGTTTTTTGCCAGAAACCATAATGGTCCCTCATTCACAGTGCACCGACAGTGCACAAATGTGAAACACCATTGATTATTTTTTCTTTCTAAAGTTGTCTAACATGAAGCCTAAAACTATACTTTCAGTAAGAAAAACCTCCCAAGGTCATTATGTTGCCAGAGTTGAAAAGCTGAACGGCTTCCTGTGCTCCTGCGAATATCTTTCACATTTTCTACATTTAGTGAAATCTTAATTGAAATGTTTACATACCATACCCAAGCAGTATTTGTCCATATTATGAATATCCTTTGGAGTTAGCTAATAAGCAGCTGATATGGAATGAGGTACATTCTACTCTGACATTTTATCAGTACTTTTAAGACTAGAATCATGGATGACTTTCTCTGTCTGGAAACACAAGATGTGACCTTTTTCCTCTTTATTTGACACAGGAAACTAAAATCGACTGCGTCAGGGTAGCCACAAAAGGTATGTTTGTATTATGTCATCTATTCTGTACTTCAGCTTGTTGACCTTCCCCTCAAATGGTGTTTGGAAACTTTCAGAAGAGCTTATATTGCTAAAACAGATCACTAAACATATTACAGAGTTTTCATGGAGTCATTTGCACCCTTAGCTGCAATTTAGGGAGTTTGTTTGTTTGTTTGTTTTTAATCATAAATACATTAATTACTTCTGGTTGTCTGCTTGAACACAGGGCTTTTAAAATATATTCTGTGGGTTTTTATATGATCTCACAATAAGTATTTTGTACTTACATGCATATACGTGAATATATATATATATTTTATATATATATGGATGTGTATATATAGTAGAGTTGTAAAATTGCCAATTGCAGAGTACATACTAGCTGCTTATACATCCATAGTGAAAAATTGCCCCTTACTTGTAAGCAATTACCTTAACTTAATTGCTATATAAAAGAGAAGTGCAGAAATCATGTTCTTCATTTTAATGAGACAGGTCAGCTATATTTACCCGATTGTCAGCACATGATACTACCATTTGTGAGACAAATATGTATAATTGAGACAGTACTGGCTGTAGGTTTTGTCTCCAAACAGGCAAAGATAAACACACTGCTGATATTTATTTTTGGGGGCTGTATCTATCTGTGATTATCTTTGTAGTCTCAACCTTTTAGTACCTTTATCAGGCACCTTCAAAGCCTGAAAAAGAACTGATAGAATAGTAAAATTTACTTGGAGGTTGTAGTAGAGAAACAGGAAAGAACGTCACAGTGAGTAAGGAACACGTAAAACCACCTGGCAGTTTGGGCACCTGGCAAGAGCATGAAACAAAAACTGCTTCATCCCTATATTACTGCACCTTGCAGGAGATCATGCTTGTCTCAGTGACTATCCCTAATGGAACTGATTCCACCATGATTTCCTTTACATGCAGACTTCACAATTCCATCACCACCTTTATGTCTAAATGGGGTGGATGAGAATGTCATTACTTAAAAGTAACAAAAATGCTAGCATAAAGTTGTTGAAAGTTTGGATTCTCCTTAGAGTGACAAATACATTTTTATGCCTCTTTGAAATGATTTCTGGCTTCTTTTCTTTTCCAAACCAAAGGAAGTAGTTTTAATTTTAATTTACTGACTGGTTACTAAACCATAGAACTCTTTCCAATATCTGAACTCAACCCAAATATAATACAGATGAGAAGATGAGAGATTAATTCCAGATACAAGTGAAATCCTATATTGTTTTCAAGTAGCTTCTGAGATATCAGGAGTGAACTATGTTACATCAGAAATCATAACAGATGATTAGAGGAATGGATTTTAAATTCTTTTAAGATTTGTATTCCTGTGTTTAAATTACTTGACTGACTGAAAATTTCTACTTACTCATTTGAGAAGTGAGAGTAACTCTGTGGATTGGAATAGCTCCCATAGCAACAAGCTACTTTGAGCTAACCCATTTGGCAATGGAGATGTGAGAAATGCAGCTTTTATTTTAAACAAATCTCCCTGCATTCCTGTTTTGAAAGCATGGTTCAAATTTTTTCATAATAAAATAATGTTAGAAGTGGTTGTGAGGAATTTTTTATTTTTTTTTTAAACCAGAGGTACTCTTGATGGCATTTATAGTTCCTGGTGCAAAATTTTCATGGGGGGCTACAGTAAAGCACTGATTTTACATGTTTTTAAATTGAATGAATGCTTGTATTATATTTTTTAATCTGTATTAATTTTTTTTAAAAAATTAAATAGAGTCCATGACATATTTTAATATGGTATTAAAAGTAGCTGTCTTCACAGATGTTTTCCCTTTGGATTCAGAAGAGATACTTAAGGGAAAAGCAGAATTCTGTGCCTTCTCTGGACTTCCCACATTTGGGTTAGAAAAAAGCAGCTAAAATGCTCTATGTCTGTAGGTCAGAAATACTTGCATTGGGACAAGACATAAAGTTGTCTTCTCCCACTCTCCTCTCCTTTCAACCCCTGCAAACAGCTCAGTACAGCACGTTTACATTGTTTGTACCCCCGTAAACAATGGTGCTCTGACCATGCTGTCAGATTTCTTAGACTTGCACCATTTTCCACTGAGCTTTGAGACTACAGCATAGCCACTAGAGAGTAAGCTACTTAAGCTCTCTGTTCTTGTTATGTCCATCTATTTATGTGCTGTAGTGCTCTTGACAAATAAGATTGGGAACGTTATCCGGTACTGCATCTAGTTTTCACATACTAGTAACATTCCTGAAATGTTCGTGATCTGGGCTTCTCTTATCTTCAGAAGTTCAAGTCTGCTGCTTTTTAAAGCTAGAAGTCCTTTAGGCCATTCATGTATAAAACTGGTGCAGTCTTCTTTTGAATTAAGGTCTGATCCTGGAAATACCTACAGCCTTGTGTAGGCCATTGGAATCAGTAGACACACAGTAGATTTCACTATGTACATGAGAAACCATATGCTTTCACAGAATCACAGAATATTCTGAATTGCAAGGGGTCACGGAATCCAGCTCATAAGTCAATGGCCCATGTGAGGATTGAACCTACAGCCTTGGTGTTATTAGCACCATGCTCTGACCAACTAGGCCCTAATCAAGTCAATTATGTACCTAATTTTGTGCACAGAGAACAGTCTCATTGACTATTTCATAACTATTCCATCATAAAGACATGGAAGTGTTTTACTGGATAAAGGCCTGTGCCATTCCTAGGATCAAGAGCCCTTCCTAGGATCAAGATCACTGAAGGCAACTTTCAAGCTGCTCCTCTGAGCCAGCTGAGACTGGCCAAGTGGTTAGCCTGTTTGAAGTCTGCCCTGAAAACCAATATGGGGATTCAGAGCATGTCACGAGGAGAGCTATGTCACTTTCTAGTTATATTCCCTTTAATTATCTCACCTTCAGATAATAAAGTTGTGGGTGCCTTTAAGACCTTCTTAAGATCATTGAGAGTTGGTTTTATCACTGTCATGCAGTATTCGTTCCATGGCCCAACAAACACTTTTTTTTTTTTTTTTTTTTTGTTAAAATAAGAATATGTAACTGTAATATAAATATAATGTTTATGTCCCAGATCCACCAGAACTGTTCTGTACCTTGAGTACATTTTTCCCTCCCGTTGATGTCAGGAGTAATGCATGTGCTTTACTGTCAAGCATGTGCTCAACTGGCAGACAGTAGATCTTGTTGCTGTATCAGAGACCAAGTGCACCAGATAGCTTATTATCATATTGACCGGTTTCCTGTTAGAAGAGTGCAGCCTATCTCCAGAAAAGTGCAGCCTAATTCTACTGGGTCAAATGCATGTCTGGGGTCAGTAGCTAGATAATACTTTCTCATTCCATCAAGTATATTTTAAACAACCTCAATTTGTACCCTTTTAAAAAATGATCTTGTTTTATGACTGTTACATTTTTGCAAACAAAACCTCTGTTAAATGTGTTCTTTTAGAGATCATATAAAAATCCTGATTGTAGTGTTTACAAGGATAAATTAGGATGAGAATGTTCAATTTTGTAGATCTGAAAGTTCTCCTGCTTCTGATGAAGTCAGAGGAAGCCTTTGTCAATGACTTTGTTAGTAGAAGGATCATACAGCACATTATTATGATGTGGAGTCTTCTGATCTCAGTTTTCTGTAGAGAAAGGCTTCTGGGACCTCTGTGACTATTTGGTGTATATACAAATGGGGAGACTGCAGGGTTTCCACTCCCATTATTTTTGACAAGATAATTAAACAAACAAACAAACAAAAATCAGGAATAGCTTTTTGTACCAGTGGTAATAAAAGTTGTCATATATTGCTTGAAATATGGCTTTCATATTCTTACTCTTTCTTCAAGCTAAATGACTGTAAAATCTCAACAGACTAAGTTGAAAACATTCCAAAACTCCTCCAAGTTTATTACTATCCACTTTGTGGTGGTTTCTGATTTATATTAAGACTATATTTCCTGGTATGACTTACAACACTGTCTGGATAGAAACATCTTGATTATCTCCTAGGAATGCAGTTCTCAAGAGGGAGGCATCATTGTTCTAATTTTGCAATATTGGAAGGCTTTCATTAATTATGAGAGAGAAAAGGATATTATAATATTTTAAATCCAATAGCAACAGTACTCTAGAAGCTACTATCAACACTGCATTTCAGTGTTGCAGAGGGATATTTCAAAATATTATGCAGCAGCAGTTTTGAGTTTAATTGTCTGCAGATGGTAGATGATCTATTTTCCTCTCTCGCTGCCACATTTCTAATAGCACCCAGGCTGTTCTATGTAAATGAGTGATCTTTCATATAATTTTGTCCTTAATTTTCCAATATTTTTTCTTTGCATCATTCTCCAGCTGCATCATGTTGGATCTGACCTTTTAATTTTTTTTCTATATTCCTTAATATATATGTATCACAGCTTGCTTAACCATTTAGAGACCATCATAGAACTGCTGGAAAACAAAGAAATAACAGATTTTATTAATGTGAGCCATGGTAATAGTTATCTGTAGCAGACAGTGGTTGTTATAACTCCTGTCAGAAAAGTCTGGATATTTCAGGGCACAAACAAGTCAGGGTTTTCAGCTTTTTCTCTTGTGAGTTTGAAACTCAGACCTCAGACAATTACACACATACCTAATTAAAAGTGTGCCACTTCTCTCTCAGTGGTGATTCTCTGTATGCTGAGCATTAAGTATATGTGTAGTGTGTGCATTTTTAGAACAGTTACCCAAGTGGGTACAAGAAGAATTATTCTTAACTAGCTCAGAAATGCTTTACATAAAAATCATCTTTAAAAAAATTGTAGGAAAAATGTGGCATTTTGAAATAGGAAAACAAAAATGAAACTAGCTCAAATTACTTGGAGAAGTTCATATTTGAGTAATCTGAATAATCAGCTTGTTTCCACTTAGAAAGCTTAGTGCTGTGACTGGCAGAGCCAGAGTTTCCAGTTTCCTCAAATGCAGTAAATTATGTGCTTTGAGTCCTTCTCCTGAATGAAAGTCACACGCAACAGCTTATTAATTTGCAGAATAACCACACTAACAACTGAGGATGAAAAGGAACTTGTGGGAGGTTTTTTTTTGGTTTTATGTGTGAAGTTCAGACAATAAACGACTGACCAAGATTCTCCTTGCTGGCGTGGCTTCAGTCTGGCTTTTTTTTCCCTCATGCATGCTGACCTGGAACTCTTCCTTTGCCTTAGCTGCGATAATCGTGACTCAGCTTACAACACCATACATTCGCATCGCCCCTGCTGCAGGCGACGACCAGCTAACAGGTCAGATGTTCAAGTACAGACAAGTCATCACGCCCATTCCGTCTCTTTTTCTTTGGCTCCTTTTCCCTGACAGTTTCTTCCTTCTCTGCTCATAAACAGTTTCCTGTGTTCTTTCTGTTCATAGTTTCTTCCTCAGCTCCATTAAATTCAGTGGTGTGCTTGGCACCAAAACTTACACACACGTCTCTGTATGTACAACTCCGCTGCATGTGCCCATTGTGTGTGTGATCTGTGGAATGTTCCTTCAAGCCTGATCTACAGAGATCTCATCTTGCTCCATCCATAAATTAAACAAAAGTTTGAATATAGATATATATCTGTGTACCTGTTTATTTTTTTCTCTGTTACTAGATCAAGACACTACAATTTAAAAATAATTTAGGCTCAAGAGTTGCATGTGCAAGTTAGGACAAAGATCTAGTATTAGTGGACTCAGGTTTTCTCTGTGTAATGGTAGGAAGATCATGTTTTCTAGCATAAGTTCAATATGAAAGAGTTTAAATAAAATAGATTCCTTTTTATTATGTATACATGGGTTCTAGGATTAAAATAAAATAACCTAGCATGTGACATGAGAATGAGCAAGACTTAAGGATTTAAAATCTAATTGTCAAAGTAAACTCAGTACTCAATTGGAAACATTATTAGGTTGTATGTGGCTTGAAAGATGGCTCGGAATATGCCAGAAAACCTTTATGAACCTGGAGAAATGATTGATTTTGTGAGAAAAGAAACCCATGCCTAAAACCTTTCAGGGATTTGCAAACATTCTTATTTTCAAACAGAACCAAAGAACATTAAAAACTCTAGAACCTGAAGTGATGAAATGTCTAATGGGGGAAGTAAACCTAGCCCATCAGCTTTTACTGTATGATAAATGCCTCTTTGAAGAATACTGGCATAGTTCCTTGGGAAAGCATATTTTTACCATTTGCTACCGGGGTGTCTAAGAGATGAGTTCAGATATCTGGTATCTGGAAACTGCTGCAGTCAATAAGAGGCAGTTTAATGTTTCATCTTAAGATGATTAGAGACATGTCTGTTACTGCTTTTAATTCTGAGATATGTGTTATAGTAACAAAACTGAGTGATCCATAATGCCCAAGTTATCATGTCAATCAAGACAAAATTGCTGCATATATACTTTTATTTTGTAATAACTTATGAACTAACAAGAATAACATACATATATGATGCTATCAAGTAGCTTGTTCTTGTTACTGCTGCTTGGCAGAAGCTGTGTCTGCATACACTTTTATACCTCAGTTATTTTTTCACTTGACAATTCAAATAAAGCATTGAAGAGACAGGATCTTTTCCAGATCCTTGAACTTCAACAAGTTTTGATTTCTTTGTCACAGGATTCAAATTAGCTTCTATATTTTTCCAAGTGGAAATGGAAATGTTTCTCTTCTCATGTTTGTTTTTTTAATTTGTTTCAATGCAAAATTGGGTAGCTATAGATAACACTGATTCCCTAAATGCTCCACAAGAAGGTTACCTTATGTTCCACAAGAAGGTGATGGCTACAGTACTTAACAGTAAGAGTAAAGAGATATGGATAGCTGGCAAAGCATTTATTTCATTGCTTTGTCACTGGTGGCATTGGCAGTCTGTGGTTGTCTGTCAGATTTGTGAATTTTGTTTCCTTTTTCTTGAAAAGAAAATAAAAATGTTCTACCAGAATATAATTTTGTAGTTAAAAAGAAAGTACCAGATTATTCCCGCCAACAGCATTTACAGCTATCTATGAAATGTATTAAAAAGCCTTTGAATTGCCCTCATCATCTTCCTACCCCATCTCATGTTTGAAAGACTGTGCTCAAAAGGAAAGAAACATCTTCCTCCTAGTTTGCCACAACTGCAATAAAGAGCAAAGAAACCTCCCCCAGCCCACATGGTTGTCCCATGACAGCAACAATAATTCCTGTTTTTCTAGGGAGACATCCTGTCTAGAGGTCCTTAGGGCAGGCTTTTAACTTCAGGGCAGTACAACAGTAATGGGATCTGCAGTATCCATGAGAAGCACAAAGGTTTTCTTAAAGGAGGTTTGCAGAAACTGGACCACACATGAGGAAGCTGGGAGTGATACACATTGTCCCCACATTTTTCTCCTGTAAATTTCAAGACCATGGAAAGGATTTACATGTAAAAGGATTTGTTTATGTGAAAGGGTAGCACTGTTTCTAACTGTAGTTACCACAAACCCTACAGCTGTAGCTGTTAAATGTCACTTAGCATTTTTTGTTCAGTGCTTTTTCCTCACTTCTTTGCTCAGAACCAGAGTAATTACATTTGAGATCAAGAAATTACTTTCATCTTTTAGCATTTGAGGAGATACATAAATGGCAGGGGGAAGGTCAAGGATGGCATTTTTGGGTTTCTTTACGTTGGAAGTTGATGCTTCTTGGATAATGAAAATTTAAAGTCTTGGCTGCATTCCTGAATATCGTTACCAAATTTGAAAGGTCTTTCTCTTCACAAATACCATGATAATACAGCTCAGCTTTCAAGCCAATTCTACTTGCACTCATTTCCTCCATCCTCATCATGAACTAATCTTGCCTCTTACTGGTGCAGTTTATAAACAATGCATTATTAATTTCTCTTTGTCCTTCCTTTCTCCTTCCTTTTTCATATAAATAACAGGTCTTCCGTTTATAGGATTACTAGCTAGTTGCCCTAAATATCTTGACAGCCACTCCGGGTTGCCTTTGCAGACTGTAGCAAACTTTTCCTTGCAGTTGCACTTAAATACCTACAGTGTAGTTGTCCTTGAGTTATATAGCATATGATAACTTAATGTAAAATGAACTGTGTGATTTTGACTCTTAGAAGCCAAAACAGGGAAATTAGTGTTGTTAGTCAATACATTGTTATCAGTGATCTAACAACTTAATAGCCAAGGAATTCAAATTTTGGGGATAATGTTTAGCTTTCAGTGTTACCTTACAGAAAGTAGCTAAGTTGAAATCCACTCAATTCACCTATCCTTCAACAAACAGGGAGAATATCTAACAATCTTCCACCTGTCTGCGAGGAAAAAAGATTATGTATACATGAAGCATAGTAGGTCCATTTTTTCATAACAAATATGGCTTACCATATAGTTGAAATCATGTGGAATGTTATCAAAAATCTTAACACATACAAATGTGACTGAAGGATCTTAACTTCAAAGTTGAATAACAAATCCTTCTTTTTGTGAAAGACTGAAATCATGTGCAGTTTGTTCAATATTTCGTAAGAGACACTTCATCTAATAGGTTTAAATTGGCCATATTTGGTATTCACTTGGCCCTCATATATTTTGTTCTCTCTGCATTCTGATAAAATAGCATGCTTGGAATCATGATTAGGGTGTTCATTCTGTCAGGCATTTTCTTAATTGTTGAAATATGTCTGAGCTACTTGTATTTAAATTAAAGTATTTTCATTTGTGATTTAGTGGAGCAGCCACTACTTTGCTGGGTATTATTAAGACTGATTTCCATAGAACACCCTTTTTACGACCCATTGTTAATTACACATCCAGCTGCAAGAGAGAGCTCTGTATTGTACATTTTTTGTACATGAAATTCTTGGTACAAATCAAACACAGCAAGATCTGTAAGAAGTCTTGTAAAGTAGCTGATACTTAACAATTGGGAAGTTAGGGTTCTTTTAAAGAAAAGGGCAAAAGCTTAAAACTTAAGTTATTTTTATCCTACACACCCTAAGGTCTAGATGATCGCTATATTTTATAAACAAGTTAAAAGCAGTTACAAAATAATTCCACTTGGTTTCTTCTCCCTTACGAAGTTAGCACCATAATAAAATATGCCTATTTCTTAAGATGTGCATTCAGTACATAACAAGATTTATTGCTGTGTTCTAGGTCACATTCTGGTCTCAGCCATTCTGCTGTAAAAGTGAAAAAAATGAACTGAAGTATTTGATTGATTGACTTGCAGCCTCATGGAATTTTTTTTATGCCAAGGGATTTACTCCAGTTTTGTACTGCATTACTGGAAACACAGTGTGTTTATTAACACAGAAACCAACAGCATAAATTTGAAAAGGAGTGTTTTCCTTTACAGTGCATCTGAGGTATAACAACATGTGCTGGACAGACATTCACGTTCATTTTTTCTCCATCCTGAACCATGTAACATTGATTTAGATGTATTCTGATGTGCTGAAACTCAAAGTGCTATTTTGAGCAATGTAGAGCCCACTATTTTCTAGTTGAGACTATTTACTAGTTTAGTCTGTAACCAACCTATGTGTAGACATGTCTGTCTGCAGGTTCAATACACTATATCAGAAGTTTATTCTTGTCTTGATACTTCTGGACAGCGTTTGTGTTAGTTGGAGTTGTGGATAGTTATCCAGGGGAGAATAAGCACCTGTGTGCTGTAATGTCAAAGCCATATTGCAATGCTGTTGCAAGGTCAAGTGACAAGGAAATCAGAATGAGAATGGATCTGACTCTCCAAAGTGAAATTCTAAGCCTGTTTTTATGGCCTCAACAATTGTTGTACCAATTGTTCAAGGATTCTGGTCCTCTTGCTCAGCTGGGCAGAATGCAAAACAAGGAGATGTTCCTACTTTCTGCAGTACTGGCTGAATGAATTTCAATGGACTGGAATGTCATTTGTGATTTATTGCCCATTTTTGTTCTTTTATATGTTATATTTGTCATTTTTGCAGTGACAGTTTCATCTATAAAACAGTATAGTTACAAGAAAATGTTAAGAGGATACAGGAGTGCCATGGGAGCTGCTGTTTCCTTTTCTCCCTTTTATTTCCCCTAGTACATTGCAAAGTCAAATGTCAGGTTTTCTGTAAGACAGTGCAACCAAAGAATCTATGCTTTTAAGCTAAGTACATTTTCCACAGAGCAAGTGAAGGTGAGCTAAAGTTAAAACAATAAGACAAAGAAAGCCTAAAAATAATGCTAATAACATTTCCCAAATGATGAAATAACCCATAATACAAATACAAATACAAAGCCTTCGCTGTCTGTACACAATAAAGAGCCTAAATGGATTAGAAGTCAGTTATCAGTGTGATTATATTAAATACTCCATTTAATGTTTTAAAATAATAGTTCCTTTAGTTCTCTGGAAGTGGGACCCTTCCAACTCCACTGCAGAAGTAAAAGAATAGGGAGGATAAACTGCAGAGGGTAATATCAGCAGTTTAGAGCCAGTGTGTTACATACCTGGGATAGGAACAGCTGGAGAAGATCTCATGAACTTGAATAAAGTATCAACCTTTCCCTGCCCTTTAGGAAGGACAAGTAGCCTAATTAGGTATGTTTTCCACTGTAGAAACAGTTTGTCTTTTATTCAGAGGAGATAAAGTTGGTTGCCACAGAAGTAATAGCCAGTCATTGCAGGAGCTGTGTTACATCCCCCAATTACAAAACCAATCTGGAAATTTGAGCATTCCGGTACATACCTGAGAGAAAAATATGATTCCATGTGTCTAATATCTCTTCCATGAAGAGATATTACAAATTCAGTGTAAGCCACTAAAGATGGGTCTGTTTGGTTCATCCTAGCTTGAAAAATAATCTGTTCTCTTAGTAATGTGTAATCATCATGTCAGGATAACTGTGAGGCTGTTTGAGGTTGGGCTGGGAGGAGAGGGAGCTTCTCTTAATCTCATTATAGAGAATGGAAGCATAAAGCCCAGTCATGAAAGTATGGATGAAATGACCAGGATAAATTCTTAACCAACTGAAGGAATCTCTGTCACATGTTTAGTACAGGTACTGGTCAGTATCATGCCTACTTCAAAATGTTTCATCATCAGCAGTGTACAGAGAAGCAGAAAACCTGTAACAATGCAAAAATGCCAGTAGGTAATATTTAGAGCATAGCTCTCATGTAGTGTGTTATTTCATTTCTATATTAAAAAAAAATATGCCTCTGATTTTTACATTTGAAACATGTTTTGTATGTATCACAATGAAAAATTAAGGAGAGACAAGGGAAGACAAAGGAACTCAGGGATATAAGTAGTAACTAAAAAAACCTGTGAATTTCAGTGTTTGCCATCTGTAGTTTTTGACTGTATTCATAAAATGCTAAGCAATTTGAATTTTAAGTTGAAAAAAAATGTGGGACCAGTTGTGGGTAAAATAATCTGTAGTTCTTGAAATCTGCAAATCTGGTGTTTGTACCACTGGAGAGTTTGACAAATGTTTAAGGCAATATTACGTGGATTACCTCTGTTTTAATGTGTTGGTGAACACATTTAAATGTGTTGCAGTTAAACAGAATAGTGCAGCAAAGAGGAGAGTAATATTGTCAACTTTAATCAAAAGTTACAGAACATGCTATCTTGGGCCAAATAATGTTTCAGCAGTTCACTCAGTCTAGTTTCCTTGAAATAACTCAAATCTTAATAAGTATTTAAGCTACATTTGTCTGCTTGGAGTAACAATTCAACACTGTGCAAGCCATAACTGTAGTTATTGATGAGTTTTTAACACTTTCTTCGGACAATATATTGAAAACATTCTTTTCTGCAGTAATGGGGGGTTTAACTGCATGGCACTCAAGTGTTCCTGTGCATTTTCAAGTCTCTATTTTTCAAAAACTTTGAATTTTCATTTCCTTCCCTTCATCTGATTTTCTGTCAGTGCTCAGCACTAAAAAGTTTTTGTGTAGATAGAAAATTCCTGTGTAAATGAAAGTTGAGTCACAGTTTTCCATAAAAGTGAATAGAAGTTGGTGTCTTGCGTAGTATTAAGCTGTCAAGAGGGGAAATGAGTATTATCAGATTCTGTTTAAATTTTTGAGTTCACATCGGAAGCACAAAGTGAAACAGAAGAAAAACAGTAAATTCTAATTGGTCAGAAGCAAACAAAGTTTGCTTCTATAAAATTTCTATAAAGCTTTTTGAAGCAAAATAGTTGGACTTTTCAGTATGCTATCATTGAATTAAACTACCTCTGTATATGATTAAATTTGTCAGTAATTAAAAGTGAAAAGAGCTGATGATAAAAATGACTGTTCAAGGCATTCTTAATCAAGACAAGTGGAGATTTTCCTTTAACCCCTAAAACCTCCAGGAAATAAATGAAAAACAAAATGTAAATCAGTGATAACCATTCAGAGGAGTCCTAGTCTGTCTGTTCTTGTCCCTGTACTAGAATATTGGTGCTTTCAACGTTATTTCAGTCTGAATAGGTGTTTTTATTGCCAATACTGTAAACGTTTCTGAAATATGAACAAAAGAACTGCTACTCTATTGGCACAAAGACAGATTTAGATTTCTGTGGCTTTATATTTCCTTTGTTGTTCTGATTCTCCGTTCCAGTTCCTCCAGCTGACCTTCCTGCCCCCAAACAGTGTTGACTCTGAAATGTTTTAAAGGAAAGAAAAGTTTTGAGTCGTTTCTCCTACTTTTTATAAATTTATCATAAACATATTTTTCTATTTCTTCATGCATCATTACCTGTATAATTCCATTTATTTGTTAGTAGAATGAACTATAGTCTGCTTTCTTCCAAGACAGTATGTGGGTAGTGAATACTGAGAAGCAAATTCCAAGTGTGATTGTTTTGAAGGATTTCTGAAGATTCTGCATAAGGATTGCAATGTGAAGAGAGGTTGGTAGTGGAAGTCACCAGGAATGTCAGCCTCATCTGTGAGCCAGTGACAGCACAGGCCAAAACATCCATGGGTGTTCAGACCTCCCACAGGGATACATATACTGCATTACCCTCTGCCCCTCCTCCTAATGGCAAAGTGACTTTCCATTTGGAACTGTTCATTAGTTTTCCTCTGCCTAAGTCCTTGGCTGACAGAGTTATTGGAAGATGATGCCGCACTCTGCTACTTCTTACGCATAGCTTCAGGTGGCTTTGTTCCCATGCTGGATGTGATCCCTTGCATCCAGGAATGGAAAATAGAACAGCTGTGTTTGTCCAGGCCAAAAGCATCTAGTTCTATAGCTGAGTTTCATCCTGAGTAGGTCAGCTCCAGAAACATTACTGTGATCTGATTTCACATCATCCCTGCTTGGTAGGAGCCAGTTGAATAGTAGAAAACCACATTTTATCTCCCCTGAAGAGGGCAGAGTCCTCTTCAGTCTTCAAATCCACACCTTTCCTGTTTCTAGAAAGCAGCTGAATTAAATTTTCAGTGGTGTCTGATATTTCTTGTCATGTCTCAGTATACTTTCAGGAGTAGATCTAGTGTTGAAAGCATGGGAATCAACAAGAGGTCTCCTTCAGCAGTTGGTGAAAGTCAAATACCCTTCGTGGAGCTGATGATAAATTTTCCACTTTTTCTAGAGGGATGGCCTGAAAGTGGTGCTGACTTGCTTAGAAAATTTATGAGGTTTGCACAGGATCAATCCAGACTGTCTGCTTTCATTTCCTTAGAGCTAAATTGAGAGAGTTACTCTTCTACGCTGAGTGCTGTTGGTTTGAGGCTATGTAGAGAACCATGAAATGAAATGTTTTAGGTCTAAAGGCTACCCTTGTTGTACATTATGTACCTCTATGACTTCTTGTTCACAGAAGTCAGGGCTATAAGATGCAATTGCACTTCCAGTGGCTGCAAGTGGGACCTCTTTCACAGGGCATCAGCTGGGAACTACATCCAAAATACTGGAACACTTGCAGTTTCAGGCCTTGTGTTGGTGCTTCTTTTCTCAGACATCCTCATCCTTATTCAGTATGAGACCTGCATGCATGTAACTAATTGGATGCAAGTATATTCTCATTACTCCTCTGTCAACCTTGATTAGAAATGTGTGTCTCATCATATTGGCCATTGTTGTGTTTGTGTAGTCAGAAAGTAGTTGGTAAAGCCCAGTTTCATCCTTCCACAGAAGTCAGAAGGATTTCAACTTCTATTTCAGTGGTGGGGTCTGTTTTCAGATATGCTGCCATGGCTTTTCCATTTGTTGGCATGGAGGTCTGTGATGTGGCTGCTTCTTTAGCCACACAGTGCTTATAAATATGTAACCATCCTTTTTTCTTCGTAAGATGTACTAAAGTGTATGGGAGTACCCTTTAGAGCCATTTGAAAGCTTAAAGTTCCAAAGATTTTTTTTTTTTTTTTTTTCCCCTTAGTAAATTATTTATTTCCGAGGAGATACACTGTGTCTGTATATTTGAGACTTGTTAATTTTTGGCTATGGTACGCCTATTGAATGTGCTTTAAACATCCCTTAATGATCTCAGTGCTGTTGAAGTGTGAGGGCTTACACTTTTTTCCAGAATGAGTGAGAGCTTCCAACTCCTTCGGTGCCCGCTAGAGAGGAAAACTTTCATGAATTTTTGTTGTTTCAATTTCTTTGCTTAAAAGAAAAAGGCAAAGAAGAACTAGCAGAAAGGATGTTGACTTTGTTTTAAAGGAGAAATGAGCTGTTTATCAGCACTTCCTTGCTGTTTTAAGTTTTTGTTGTTTTTTTTTTTTTTTTCTTTTTTAAACTGTCTCCAGAAAAAATCCAGTCTAAATACTCTGGATTAAAATCCTGTTAAAAATAGATTATGATGAGAGCAATAGATTGTGATGAGACCAAAAGTCAAACTGGGAACTTCATTTGTTTTGGGCATGTTTTGTAAAGAATGTTGTTATTCCTGAAAACCAAAAATGCGGATGTTTAACCAAAAAAGTCTTTCTGCTCACATGTACCAACATGAATCATCCACCAGTGAGACACAGTTCATGTGATAGTTAAATGAGTCGTATTCATCAGTGAAGTAGTTCCTTGCATGTCTTTTCATGCAGTTCTTTGTCACTTATATTAACATTTTCCTAAAGAATATCACAAACAGAATAAATAATTCATAACTATTGTTACACAGCAGAGCCTTATTTTGATGCTCCCTTCTAACCACAGACCATCTAACAAGTCTGTTTTTTCCTGTATTAAAAAAAACCAAAAAAACCCAAGTAAAAAATATACCAAATCAACATGGTTGTCCTAGGGAAATACTGATTTTTTTTTTATGGGAAAAGAGGATCTGGACACAGCAATCTGTATTGTGGTGATGATCATAAATTGCAAAGAAAATACTCTCCTGCTAAAATGTAAGTGCTGCTTGCCCTCTTTCCCGGACTTCAAAAAAATAGAGTGGTGAGCATATCATAGGAGGGAAAATCAGACTATGTTGATTTAACACTTAAATAATTCCTATGCATAGCAAAACAGAAGGAAAACGTAGTCTCTACCATGCAGAAAAAGCAGTTTATACATGAGCATTTCCAAGAGAAACTAGGAAAAGAAAGGAAAAATACTGTAAAAAGAGAAGTAAACAGACCTTATTCTTGTGACATTTCCAAAACTAACATATTCAAGACATGGGCTGGAGAGACAAAACTGAAAAAATGCTGATCAAAACCACCTTCTGGCACAAAGTGTACCCTGCCCAACAATACCTTATAACTTCTACCATATGGACAAAAACCTGCAGTTTTGAAGGAGAATGAGGAGCACTGATTGGAAAGCTAACAATGAGGATGGCAAGGGAGAACTCTCTCCTAGCTGGAGTTCTACCAGGAGTAATAAAGCAATGACTTGGTTAGCAGAATACATGCTGGCTAGCAGATGAGGACTGAATGCCAGTCACTTACAGTGTAAACAGAAGAGCCAGGGTGGTAATTCATTTCATCTACAGATCTGTATGTGTTTTGGGTCTTCTCCAAGACAGGCTCAAATCCTGGCATCTGGAATGAACTTGAAACTCAAATAAAAGCGTGTCAGACTGGCTTGTCTCTCACAGCATCTGTAATGCTGCTGCTACAGTTTTATAAATCAGGGTACCATTTTTTGCAGCCATGGGTGAGATGAAGGGAGAAATGCTGTTTCTGGAGGAGACAGGATATTTTGCGCTGCTGCCCTCCCTGTTGCAGTGTGTTTTGCAGTGTGTGATACAGGCTTAGGTTTTCTGTTGGTCATTTGAGGTTTATAAGGACGTGAAGCACCTGTATTCATACAGGACAGACATACCAGCATTTTTTCTTACTTCGTCATACTGCCTTTTATCTCTGCCCTTTACTTTTGGCAACTCTGCTTTTCCTACCTTTATGTTATTGAACGTTTATGTTGCTTCCTTCCTTGAAACACCCCAACCAACATCAACAATTAAAACATTTTTAAGTCACACAAATCACTCCTGAAGATCTGTTTTTGCTGTGGTACTAACTGGAAATGCTGAGTGATACCAGCTAGTTAAAAGAGCAGAAAGGATAGAACTATTCAGGTATTGCAACTGCATCTTCATAGGGGTTTTTACCTCCCCCTTCCCCCTGTGATTGCTACACTTGCCTATTACAGCCTAGCTCAGCTAGTTCGTGTGCTTTTAGTGGCAAAGATTACTTAGCTATGTGCCTGCCCTGTTCTTAGCACAGTGGGGCTCCCAGTCTGATTTACAGCTTCTAGCTCCTACTATCATACCAATAATAGGAAGTAATAATGATAGTAGCCTTTGTAGTTCATGTTGTCCTTGGAGAGCCTGGGCAGAGTCTTTAAAGCCAAGTTCTCTGATCTTTTCAGTCTTCTCACTTTGTGGCAGGAACAATAGGATCCTAGTGATGGGCGTTCCAAGGAAACATCATACCTCTCTTCCTCTCTTCTGCCTTGTACCATTTTGCATGATTTCTGCCACCTAATCACAGTGCAACTGTCATACAGGGGTATAATGTTTCATTTTCCTGACTCATTCTGTGAAATAACTCAAAAGTAGGTGCTGAGATGTGATCATTGAATCTCACTGCCTGCATAAAAAAATCACAGGGTAGTTACTAACTCAAAAGTTGGTTTCAAATTTGACTGGAAAATAGGATGATCTGAACTAACTGTATTACTACCTTAACACCTTGTAAGGTTAGCCATTACATCAGTCACTGAAACACCTGTGGATAAAATGTAGTTGGAAAGGCTTGCAAATGTCTTACCAAGCAAGTACCTTTTGAGAGTGTAAAGCTGCAGAAAGGAGTACAATAGGCAGGAACTACAGTCAGCCTTGAATGGGAGAAATAAAATGAAGCTGGTCTAGTTAATTAATGGAAGGGATTACTTTTTGACTCAAATAGAAGAAGCAACACCTGGATTTTTTAAGGACTGCTTTAGACAAAAAAACCTTGTTGTGGTTTAACATAGCTTAGTTTTTAGTTAAAGAGAAAACACTATCAGTTAAGGTGTAAAGGGGAGGAGAACTATTCTAAAACATTATTCTAATTCTTATTATCCTCCTTTTAGTTCTGTTAATAAAATTTTCTTTATACCTTTCCAAGTTTGAGCCCGCTTTACTTTTGTCCTAGTCCTATCTTGCAACAAGAAATAGGTAAGTGTATTCTAATAAGTGCACTAGCATTTAACCAACAGTAAACCCACCACAAATTTTTAACTAGTTTTTACTAGTAACAGCTTAAATCTTACCCCTCTCTTTATAAGTATAACCAGCAGCACCAGGACTTTTGATCCAAGATAATTTTTTTGGTTATTCTGTTCTGTAAAATGGTCATTCATTTCTAAGTACATTTTTTGGGGAAAAGAAATACTGAAAAGCAAGTCGAAACTTTGTTCATTTACAAAGAGAGAAAGAGAATGAGAGTTCATTCAGTTTGGTAGAGGTCCATTTCTTTTACTGGAAAACATTTTCATTTTTCTTGAAAAACAAGATAGTGCTTGCCTCAGAGTCAAAGGAATGATTATTTTGCTCACATAATTCCTTCACCTTAGCTTTCATTTTAGCGAAAAGTAGTTCTGCTGCAACCTTTTCTATCCATAAGCTACCTGCAAGAGATTATTCTTTATGAAGTTTTGAGGCTGATGATAACATGATACTTGTGCCTTCTGAGTGAGAAAGGAAAGGGAAATTTTCCACCAAAGGAAGTGGCAGAACTAGAAATTCTTCAAAAAGAGAGGAGGAATTTTTTTTACCCAGTCTTCTAGCCCATTGTGTGGAAATAGAAACTTAGCTGCACAAAGTCATTTAAGAATTCAAACTCTGGCAGACACTAATATAGCTGCTAGATTATAATTCATTTCTCATTCTGAGGAGGAAGTAAGATGCCATGAACTGGCAGAGTAATGACTAAACTTCAGAGGAGATTCCAACATTAAGAAAAAGTTAATGGAATAGGTCTGAGAGTAAAACATAAGCGAAATACTATCTTTGGATATTTCATGGGTACTACTTAAAAGTATAATCCCTGGGGCTTGCAAAGTATGGAACAAAATGGGATCCATGAGGAAAAGTCACAAGTCAGACCGGCTGAATGCCGTTCTTTCTAAATGAAGGGAAAGAAATGTATTTCACATTTTAAATGCTACCGAGAGAGCCACAAAAAATGGGAAATCAGTCAGTAAAAGTAAAATTGTAGTTGCTGAGTTTAACTAGAAAAGTAAATATCTAAGGGTATGGAACCACACAGTGCAACTGTCTTCCATTGTATTCAGCACAGGAAGCCTGGGGAAATACTTTGCTGGGTTTTGCAGCACCTTAGGGTTCATCTTTTAGTGTATCTCTGTTTTTTACTTCTGGCAGGAAGCACTCTAGTTTGTTTTCATCAAGTAAAGACTTTCCAAAGTCAGCACCTTAATCTTTTTTAAACTGGCAGGAAGCATCTCCTTGTCCTTTCATTTTCTAAGCAGCTCCCTTGAGCTATCCTGCACTCACTGCTCTTTAGTGACCTGTTGTCTTTCTAGCGGTGCACCACAGTGTATATGTCAGTTTATCCTTGATTCTTGCAGCTCCACTAGACCAGACAATCTCAGAAAACAGAAGTGAGGTTTTCTATGCAAGGCTTGAAGTCAGTCATATGTATGCAAGGGTAGAATCAAAGTCTTGTAAGTAAAACAAACAAAAAAATCCAAGTTAAGTTATTAGGTCCAGTGTTGTGAGGAAAATGTAGTGGGCATTGCTCAGTTGTTGGCATCAAATTAATGACCTGTTTTCATTAAATACAGATATTTTACTGGAGGCACAGAATATGTCTTGTAGCTATATATTCCTAAAGGCTCCACGGCGATCGAGGATATTAAAAATTACTGTGTCAGACAAACAAGTTGAAACAACAGTAATAAAATAAAGAAATAAAACACCAAGACTAGGTCATCATGACAAAATAGTGTATCGGTAACACTGTTTCTGTAATGAAAGATTACATTTCACTGAAATATTTTTAGCATCTGTCAGTACAGCAGAGTAAAAGAGAAATCAAACACCCTCTTCTTTTTTTCGGTTTGCAATACTACTTTTCCACATCTCTCTTGAAAACATACAAACAAAACCAAATGCACAAATGGACATTGCAGTTTATCAGGAGGGAAAATGAATTTCATGACTACTGCCCTGAGTTGCCTGGCTCCCCTTAGGCACAGCTCACCCTTCTCTCCATGGTGCCAGTGCAATTGCCTGTGTGGATATGTGTTAAAAGTCAGGAAAGAATTTATTATGAGGTGAGAGGCAAATATCGTTCGATCAACATCTACCTATCAGACAGAAATACGGAGAAGTGACACCGCTTGTCATAGCCAATGCACTTTAGTATTTTATATTAAATGCTGTGTGGTGTTTTTATTAAATGCATGGAAGAGTCAGTTGGGGCAGCAGCTCTTGATTACAATGCTAGATGGTATGAATTAGCAGAATTCACATAGGATTATGAAGAATTTCAGTGAGACAAAAGCAAACTGAAGGAAGAGGTAGTACTAACTCAAATTTCAGTCTTGATAAATGCTAAAATGTAAATTTGAATGACTTTTAGCTTGCAAAGGGTTCAAAGCTAAACACTGCATTGAAGAAAGGGATGCATGTTTCACTGTAAACAAAACACTAAAAAACTTTCAGTGTCCATCTGATACCGAAATCAAACAGAATGCTAAGAGGTATGAAGAGTGGATAAGTACACAGCAATTTTCTAAAATCCAGCTGAAGAAATACTGTGGTATGTTAAATGAATAAGCAGCAAAGAAGCAAATTAAATAAAATGCAGAAAGGTAGTCCCAAATTTCTAATACTAAAAGACTCAAGGAATGTCTAAGAAAGATGAAAGTTCTTTTCATTTACTCAAATGGATTTTGAAAACCACTAAGAACAAGAGTGGAGCAATATTTTGTTAGCAAATAAATAAGCTACTGAATGGAAATAAAGGAGAATTGAGGTAATGCAAATATAGTTTTATAATAATTAATGATAGGGGGTTTTTAAAGGCTTGTTAAATGTCATGCTTCCAGTTTAAGACATGCTCTATTGTGAGTAAGGCTAACTCCATCACTGTGAGAAGCTGTATCCTATTTTTAACTTGTCATTACAACTCTTTTCATAGACAATTTGAGATGATTCCTCAATCGGATGATTAATAAATGATGCAATATGGGAGTTTGAATGTCCTGATGTTAGGCTCTGCGCCGCTTCCCGTGTCAGCTTGCTTTGGAGCTTTTGCATTAGTGGTAGTTTCAATAGCTTGTTCAGTACTCCCAATGGGATAATGCATTGTATGATGGCAGGCATTTAATGAAAGTTGTGCTCCATCGTATGCAGAAGGCCTGTGTGCTTTGAATAAAATTTTGATATTATCACCTCTGCGTGGTCTAAGTGCAGCTGGTTCCTCTGGACTGAGGACCATGAACTGCTAAAGAGAGACATTGCACTAAGATAGAGCACATTGGATAGTACCGTGAATGGTTGTCTTTACCTGATTTCACTGTTCAACACTCATATTCCCAAAACTGATGCAGGAAGCCTTACCAAAAGAAATGAAACAATAAGGCAGAAACTGGTTTGAGCAAGTTATTATTATTCCAGTTTGCTGGGGTAGCCTGAAGGAGATAATGAAGAACAGGCTTTGGAAGGAACCAGTCTTAGAAGCTGCATCTGAATGCATACTACTTGCTATTAACATTCTTTCTTGGGTTTTAGATTTATAAAGAGAGCTGTGGAGTCCTTCATAAGTCTTACCATTTGCATCATACTTGATTTACTGCTTCCTGGTGGCCAGGTTCAGCTCAACAGCTGTTTTTTGCATGAACTTGCTCTAGATGTCTTCTAAATATCTACTGCAATTTTGAGTGCAGTGAAGAGTACGGCAATAAAGAATTTTAGAAAACTGTTTGTATATGATACAGGAAAATAAAAATAGAACTGTTTATTCATACAAAGTATGAATCATCCTTTATTCATACAAATAAGGATTTTACCAGTTCAGAAAAGTGTGTGTGTATTGCTGTCAAACTAATATTCTTGTGGGACTAGGCACAGGGATAGCAAGCACATTATCGTCTCTGATTTAGCACTCATGTGAAGTACATTGGCCAGAATTTTCCAAAGAACCTGGTTCCTGCAGTTAGCTCTAGATATGTCTTGATTAATGGTTTTTACCTTTTCTGGCAGGTTTTTCTGGCATTCCTCTTGGCTAGGAGTTTTGAAGATGCAGGCCAAAAGCATAACTGTGGGCACTCTTCATCTTAGAATATCCTGGTTAAAATTGAGAAGAAACACTGGAAATGTTTTCATTCTGTTTTTCAGAAAATAGTTCTTCATGTAAATTTGCCATAAATTTGCTTCCTTTCCATAAAGGGAAAGTAAAGAAACAAATACAATATAGTTGGTGCTGTCAGAATCCTCTCTGACATCCAGTTAGTTATACAAGAATGTGGTTTTAAAAGATTACACTTCACTTAGGCTTTACTCTTCCTTCTCCCTTCCCAAAAAAAGCTACAGCAGGAAAGCGATCCATAAATCCCTGTGTCCACTTTATGGCATGGTCCCTCAAATGATGAATGCTGACACGTTTTGATTAAAAAAAAAAAATGGAAGTCCATCAAAAAAATAAAATCAGCTTAGTGAATTGAATGTTGCTTCCTTAACGTTTTTCATCCTGAACTCATTTAGTAGGGGAAATGGATATTTCATCAGACATAGATTTGACGTTCCATCACATTATACAGTAAACAGTACAAACGATGTTATTTTTTTTAAACGGAGAAGCTGGAGGAGCTAAGACAGTAGCTGCTGTAAGGCACTGGTTATCTCATTTAAACAGATATTAAATGTAGGTGCCAGTGGTGTGATCATCAGCTGCTTCCCACTTTGTGAATAAATTGCTTAGAAGGAGTCTTTTTTCCTACCAGATGTGACCTAGATTTAGATTTCCAAAGGCAAAAAAAAAAAGAAGCCTATTGTGTAAAAAAACAATTGTGGGTAAAATGCATGGTAAATGAGCTTATCTCACTTTTCCAGGTGTTTAAGCTAATATGTTACGGAATTACAGCTTCATTTATGAAAAATAATTGAAGAAAATGTTCCAGCAAATCAAATTTGGATAAAGGCTTAGTATAGTTATTGTGTTGTTAGCAAGTTTCTAAATGGAAGAAAGAAAAGGGAGCCAATACAGATAATAAAAATACAGAAATTTGTGAATCTATGTAGAGGCTCCTGTAAAGGGTCAGGGCTGGAAGTGGTATCCCACCTGTATTGTGGTTCTGCAAAATATCTTGGAACAATAAAAAGAGTTATATACCTGACAATGCATATAAAAGCAGGATTTTTTCTTAAAAGACCAAGCATTGATATCTGTTGGCCCTGGATAAGATTAATGACATTAGTAGGTTAAGTGTATAAACATCAAAAGAATAACTCCTTTATTCTTTTTCTCATTCCTCTTTTTCTTCTATTGATTCCATAGGGGCTGCCACTCGAAAACCAGACCCGGAGCCTGAGAAGCAGACAGACCATACTGTTAAAATTGCTGGAGTCATTGCAGGCATCTTGCTGTTCGTCATTATATTTTTGGGGGTCGTGCTGGTAATGAAGAAGAGGTGAGCAATTAGTAGATGTTTTCTATGTCCATATTCATATTGCATCTCCTGTGGCAGTACTCAGTTTGATATTGGTAAAAGTACCCAGCCACCTTCGTACCCACAGAGAATTAGTGTTTGTGTCTTTGTTTTTTATATAACAACTCGAGGTTAATGATTCTAGCACTTCTTAAATCAGTACTGCATGATGGACTCTGATAATAGGAGAATATCTTGTCCTACGTGAGTCTCCACCCTATTCGACAGATCAGCTGGAAGCTAGGTGTAGTTTCATTCTTGCATGTATAAGAAATCCTTCGTCAAACAGGACCTAGAGCTGAAGTAATTTGTGCTAAGAATGAGGTCTGTATTGTTCTGCATAAACTTCATTCCCTGAAAACAAAGGAAAATGTTACAATGGTGCTGAATGTTTCCAAATGCTGGTTCAACACACTCATGCATTGAGATTGTTTTGCTTTGAATATTATTTGAAAACTGCCACATCATTAGAAGTGTAAAGCTTCTAAAACTGTTTGCCTTTCTCAACACTATAAGAGGTAGAATAGTAACCTAGAATAGCTAGGGAGGTGGCACAGATAAGAAATAAACCCCATATGATCTTAGAAGCTTTGTCTAGATTGGGAGAAATTAATTAGCAGATACAATTAAGGTTTTAGGTTCTATAATGAGCAGTGTGAGATTTGCAGCTATTAGAGGTGTGTTTGGGAATGTGTGAGTGCTGTGTAAAGGGGCTGAGTGATAAATTTCTCCTTTCACTTCTGCCATAATCTCCTTATTGTGTCACATAACCCTCACCTCCTTGCTATTCCCCTTGAATTATCCCCTTTTTTCCTTTGAGAGCAATCCTTGCCTGATTGGGCTCATCCAACCCTGTGTGGTTTAATTGTATGATAACTATTTTGGCAGGTCTGAGATAGTCCAAACCCCTGAGCTGCCTCAATTTCTTCCAGAATCTGAAGAGTGGAGGTGCGCAGCAAAGGAGGCAGCTGTCTGACAGTGCCTCAGGGCAGGCAACAGAAGTAGCTGCTTTTCACTCTCCTTAAAGACAGAAGCAGGGCCATGAGTTAGAAGGGCTCTATGGAGAGAAAGGAGAGTTGTGGCCAGGGCTGGGGGCTAGGTCATGACAGGGGTGTGTAAAGCATTCAAAAGCTTACACTTAGTACTCTTACAGAAGACACTGAGACTTAAGCCCCAGGGTGAGTCTGACTGGGGCAATGGAATTGACCCAGTAACCAAGTCTGCTCAATAAAGTACAGTGTAGCAGAGTTGAAATCTGTTCTGACTTTGCAGTGCTTTTTTCTTCCCACTTCCAATTTCTTGCATCATT
Organism: Certhia americana; assembly: GCA_018697195.1. Lineage (NCBI taxonomy): Eukaryota > Metazoa > Chordata > Aves > Passeriformes > Certhiidae > Certhia > Certhia americana. The sequence goes on along the minus strand of CM031858.1, from coordinate 102,513,198 downwards.
CATACCTTCCATTTTAACAGCTGAACACCCAAACTCCTCCCTAGAGCTAGACACAGCACTTGGCATGCAGGGTGGGAAGGCTTCTTGGATTTTCTGGCCAATCCTTCTTCACACAATTCCTGACCAGCATTCATCATTCTCTGTTCAGTTCTGAGCCTCTCCTGAAGTGTTTCCGCCAAAGGTAGAATGTATTCACCCAAGGGAGACAAGTTATTCTTAATCTTGAAGGAAGAGCATTGCAAAATGATCCAAATAGTTTCAAAGTGAATAAGGTGTCTGGGTCTCTGGCTAAATGGATGCTATGCCAGCTCCTGCTTAATTCTCTAGAGAAAAACTCTTTGATAATCTAATTGTTAGAGGCAGGAGGGCTTAGATCCTAAGTGTTTGCATTAATGCAGAAGGGTACTCGATTCCTTCTGTCTACCACAGAGGAGTAATTATTATTCATAGTAATTCTGTTGTTAGAGAAAAAATGCATTATGTGAGCTTCCTTGGTTTTTGGAATAAATCTGCTTGTGACAGAGATGGAACTATTCAAAATACAAGTCCAGGAACTGTGTTGCCAAATACACACAATTTCATTGTTTAGTACAGAAAGAATGATACCAATAACTTAAACATGTCCCAGAATGCTGCAGCCTTGAACAAAACAAACTGAAATGAGTTGAAGCGAATATTAAAAAGTAAGAATGGTTCATTTGTGTAACAGAATGTGACTAGGCTTTAATGAGAGTTTCAGGAGGTGGGTATATTGTGTCCCCAGCCTCTAAAGCATCTGCTGTAGCATAGAAGATCTTGAATACAATTACACTCATGACTTAAGCAGAGGATGAACCGATTATTCAATACATTGTTATTGGTGCATTCATTCGCTAGGCTGCTGAGGGCCCCTATGGTTTCACCGTGGTTCAGTTACTATATATACATTATGCATTTGAAGAAAACGTATAAATCATGGCACAAGATTAGTGTGACCTTAGTGGTTTGCAGTTCTACGAAATTTTAGGTGCTGCTTTGGGAAACAATCTTATCAAGCTAGCATGCCATTTGACTTCTGCACTTGATCATTTTATTTCATTTACATTATCAGGAGCTTTATTGGTGTAAAGATCTGAGTAAAAAATAAAATTGCACCTTGTAATTCAGTGGCACCTTTCCCCTGAGAACCACTTTGCTCTCTGCACTATTATGTGCAGACTGTTTGGGCTACAGTGGTGGGTTTCACTGCGCTGTGTCTACGTGCTTTGAAGCTTGTCTTGCTGGAGTTGGCTACAGCAAAATCCCATTCACATTCTGCTATCCCAAGGCATATCCCAGGGCAAATACTGTGTGTTATTCATTCTTCCACAGCAAAGAGTCTTGTGGACTTGATCTCCAGATCACACCAGTAGATGAAATCGACTCTGTCTCAGGGGCTTCTCAGTGCTTAATTATCTTAATATCAAGCCATTTATTTCCATTGTCAAGAGATTTGGAAAGCAGTTTCACTCATTTGATAACCATGACTTTGTCCAGCCTACACCTTAAATAGCCACCTCATTTCACTCAACGACCATTCTTTGCATGGTTGGTGCCAGGCATCCCAAATTTTCACAAATCAGTATTAATTCAGTAGCCAAGTAGAGAAGACCCAGCATTCAAGGTTTTCGGTGCAGTACAGATGTACTTTGGATACGCCCATCATCAAGGCAGTACGGAAAGAAGTTCTGCAAATATTAATAGTCACTGAGCAGCATTATTGATTTAACTGTATAATGGTCTTCTGAAGTAGCTATATCATAAACCAGAGAGATTAGGTGGCCGAGCAATTCAGAGCATGGTTTGGAGTCACTAGTGAGGGTAGAAAAGTCATGGATGCTAAAGCACTTTCTGTATGGACACTCAGCTTTTGACTGAAGTAAAACAGATTTGTAAGCTTGGCACATAGGACAAGGGAAGAATGTTAGTGCTTTCCTCTTTAGCTCTCCCCTTGGATGTCTCCACTTGTTCATAGCTCCTTATCCATTCTGTTCTATGTTTTCTTTATCCATTAGCATTCCTGCATAGACTTGTTGTGTAATGTAGTCTAGGAATCTGCAAGCTATTCCTAGCACCAGTATGGTCCTATCAATGAGATTATTCTTCTCTGTGAAGTCAGAATAGTGCCAATAGGCCTTCCTCTCCTCAGATATGCTCTGTATCTCTCACATAAGAATTAACACAAAGCTAGGTGAGAACAATACATGTGTTTTCACAAAATTGATCCACAGTGAAGTGGATTTTTAATTTGATCCTGAATGTTAAATCTTGGGCGAGGCCCAGTCTTTGATGTACTTGCATAGGATTTTATAAAAGCATTAAAAATAAAGAACGCACCAAGTAACTTCCATCTTTTGGTCAACTGAAAGTGGAGCAGTGAAAGTGCGAGCGCTGTTGCTACAACCTTTGGAAAATCAATAGCAATTAAATCAAGACTTCCATAACTTAGATCCTTACTGCTTTATTTTCTCCTTTCCTTTTTTTTTTTTTTTTTTTTTTCTTTTCTCTTTATATTCTATTTAAGTTAAATTTTAAAATTATGCATAAGTTGGTAAGTTAATGGTCTAATATTTGCTTAAATGCCCTTTATATGTCCTTGGGGCAGCTGTTTCTGTTGGGACTGCCATTTTGTTGCTGCAGTGGGAGTGCAGTAGGGAAGCAGTTATTAAAATTTTATTCCATTTACTTCTGATTCAGTTGTAGAGAGGATTTTTTTTGATTATAAAAAGGGTATTTTGTTTTGCCTGGTTTTAGTTTCTGTTTTCAGCTATCTCTGTGCCTGAGCCTTCCATGAGTTTCTAGTTATGTAATTGTGGCATCTGTTTAAGCCAGAGGCCTTGGTTCTTGGCAGTGGATAAAGAAGGGTTTTGCACTCCGTGGAGATGGGCTGGGAGTGCATTGTTCCCATTCCCTGATAGAAAATCAGGCTGTTCAGTTGTACATACACCTTTGCCAAAAGTTTCAAATACTTCTTCAAACACTTCAAATTGAAGATAATAAGGCTGAAGGAAAATACCAGCCTCCTCTCCCTGAACCTTATTTATCCCTCTAGGCCAACTACAAAAGAGAGATGATGAAAGAAAACACTGAGGTAATGACACAGTTCCAAAAGTTTCCATTCTGATGGGTCAATCCTTCTGCAGCCAGCCTCCTGTGCTGGTTTTGGTAAATTTTATACCGGGCTGTAAAAAGTGCTTAATATTGTCACTATATGCAGAAACAGTTTATTGACATAAAATAACCTCACTACTGGGAAGTGACTGAAGAGCTATGCTCATAGGAAAATTTGGGCTAAGTTGGCCAAAATCTTTGCATCAGAATATTTTTTACAGAAAAAGACTTTTCATACATAGACAGGAACTTCAGTTTGTACTCATTATGTAGGAGGAAGAATGGATCTTGTCCGTATTTCTTTAAAAGCTAAATCCATTCAGTTATGAATGGTGCTCTAGCATGTGGCCTGAAATGCTTGTATAAAACTTGCAAGAATAAAACTTCCTGTTTCTGCAGGATTTTAACTTTCTACCTCTTTCTTTCACTGTATGGTATTCTTGAGAGTCTAAACCTTGGTGCTCTTTTTCAAGGACTTTTATGTGGAAAATCTCACAACTGCAGCAATATAAAAATAGCTGGAGCTTGAGACTTCCAATTTTTCTCATGTTACACAAATCTTAATGGGACATTTACACATAATAAAGTTCCTGGATTTTCAGCTTTTTTTCATAAGGAATAATTTATCTCTATAACATATTTGGCAGAATTTTGCATATAAGTAGCAGCAGTGCTTCACTGATTAATTGTATTTATTGTTGTTTCTCAAATTATTATACATCATTTAGAAGTATGAGAACATTTGTACTAATTACATTAAATTTCTCTTGTGGCAACATATGGCAAGAAACAGGGATGGCAGTGTCATGAGATTCTCAATCAAAGTGAGAGAATGGGTAACTCTGAGAAGAAAGGTAGGGGGAAATATAGTTATGACTGAGCTAGGAAACAACTGCTTGCTTATAGTGCAGGTAAGTGCTTTGATAGGACCTGATCCCATGCTCCCTATGGAATGTAAAGAAGCTTACAACAGTTTTATAGTTTTCCCCTTACTCTATTCTTAGATATCTTTTAAAACTCAACTTTAGCAGGTATAAATTTTCTATATGTGCCATGTGATTAAATATGCAGTGTGTAGCCTCTTGTGTTTGAACAATACTGTTTGCATCAGAAAAATGGGAATAAAAACTGGGAAATATTTCTAACGGCATCTTCACACAAAAAAGATGAGAGAGAAAATTTGATGAAAGCCTAGTTTTCAAAGGGATGCCTGAAGCATGTAGCCAGAGGCAAGTTAACATTAGTTATAGTCCTTTGCAAGTCCTGTTTACATGTTTCCTCTATAGTCAAAGGGCTGTATGCATGTGCTGTAAAAATTACAAATGCCTACATGGTTCCTTTCAGTCTTTTATCTTACCAACATGTGAATGCTAGTTGACATTATGCTCCAAGATGTTTTAAGATCTCCAGCCTTCTTTTAATTGCAGTCAATATATGGAATTCATTTGGGTTGAAACTTGCCCTTTCTGGAGGGCTGGAGTCCTTCTTGTAGTGGGCTCATAACTGAGGGAGGGAGGGAAGGATGTAAAGCAGAAGAGCATAGCTGGAGGGCTTCTATACTTTGTGCTCACACAGAGCATGTCTAGGTGGAGTATCTGGCTGTGGAAGAGGTTATATGTTGTATACAAGACTGACTTAAGCCCATATTTGTGGGTGGTGGTGCTAAGTCTCCCAAGTTGTTCTTTGTGGCATTCACCTGGGCAGGAATAACATGGATAAAGGATCAGTACTTATTTTTATCTCTGCCACATGGGGAAATACCACCAATATAATTTTAGCCCACAAGGATAGACTTTTTATTTGCATGACAGTAAGTATCTTTTCCTTCTGAATTTAAAAGGTTATTTAAAAGCTAAAATATTAAAAGAGTTTTTACCATTGATTTCCCCCCTCTGGAAACAAGTCCTTTCAAAAGCATGACTGACTTCTTTAAGTAAAAAAAAGGGATAGACTAAATAAGATTCTGCAGTGCTATGATAGGAAGGGGAGCTACTTCAAACATACTCTGAAATTCTGTAATGCTAAGCTTCTAACACCATACTAGAATTTCTATATCCTTATTCCTAATGCAGCTCAGGTGTAATCAGAAAGGGTTAAGCATTTTATTTGGGAATATTTGTATTACAGTATATGCAGATATAAGCAGACATTAAATATCTAACATTACTTAGTAAGTGTACCTTAAGGTGGTTTGATTTAACAATTGGAGATGCATTATATATTGTACTGCTCAAATTGTTACGGAGATTGGATATGTCACCTGTCTATTCCAGAAACATTGCATGATATGCCCAGATATACATTCTTGCTACCTTTCATTTGTGTCACCAGTTCAGGTCTCAGTTTCATCTTGATTTTTCATACATTAATATTTGACTTTTCTTTCCTTCCATTTCATCTTTTCCACCACTGCCTAATCCTTCCACCATCATGGCAGAAGAAGCTATCACTCCTACACTTACTACCTGTAAGTAACTTCTTTGTCATCAGAGAGACACTTTCTGCCATGTTGTTCCATGCCTAAGTAGTGAATGCTAATACTGAAAGTTCCTTTATAAAAACATACTTTATAAAAGTTTCACCAAGATAAAAAACCATGGTCAATAATGTAATGAAATATTTAGCTTTATAGGAGTTTCTTATGTCTCATACTGTGCATTAGAGTCCTTTGAATAACATTATGTAAAGAATTTTCTTAATTGAGAAGTAGTAGGTAAAAATATCACTACCATGTCAATGAGAAATTTTCATGCTTAAATAACTATTTTTAGAATTTATTTATAGTTTCTTTCTCATTTGTACTGTTGAAATTTCAGCATTGGTTAAACATGTACAAGCATTTCCATTTGTTGCTGTGTACGTATTACTACTTTTTTATGAATAATTTATCATGCATAAACATCATAAGTTACCATTTCTGGAGGAAATTTCAAAGGAGAGAGCAGTAAAAAATGATGCAGGATGAAGCATAACTTTCAGTAAGTAACTAATTTTTTGTTTTGATACAGTCCTTAGTAATACCATTATATGCTTCTTAATTTACCCAAGGCCTCGCCTCATTCCCTGTTGTCAGCAGGTGATGAATGAGAAGGGTTCTTCTGTGAATTTAGCAAATCCCTTTCTGAGGCTATTCACTGGTATTTGTTTTCCAGGTACAAGGAGTACATAATAGATCAGCAAAATACTAGGAGTCTTGCTTAGTTGCAAAATTAGATGCATTTAATCTTGTATAATCCAGTTGGCCAGCAGCAAAAATCGTCTATCCAGCAGATATCTGTTTTCTTTAAACCTCAGATTTAAAAATCATGGGAACCTATGAGATATTTTTACATAGTTACAGAAGCTGGGGTGTTACTTGAATAAGACAGATTTTAGTACCAGTTTTTAAGTATATATGGTGATAGCATGCTCTTGAACACATTTCAGTAATGTTTTTATTTAAATGCAGTATGAAGTTTATCGTGTTCCTTCCAGTTGTTTTTCAAACTTCTTCAATACATTTTTTTCAGTTTATATTTTGAAAAAGCATCAAAAATTCATTTATAGAATTTATTGAAAAATTATTAAATGTTTTCTATCTTGTAAACTTGGTCTTCAAGAAATCAAGCAGAACCATTCTTCAAATGAATTAAAGCAACTAAAATTTAAACCTCATAACTGAAATTTTCTAAGACTTCACAATACATGGAAACTGTTCATATGGTTGGTAATTCAGATTTCGTGTTACATTACTTGACACTTTATGTATTGTGAATTTTTTTTTTAAACTGTTGTTTAAAGTGGTGTATTAAGTGATGTGGAGGTCAGAAATAATTAGCTCTTCCACAGATACAGTATTACAACATTTGTTTCTGACATATTTTCCATGAAGTACACCTTTAAAAAAGTAAATTCAGTTTGGGACCATTTTAATTTAGGTCTTCAAAATGACAAAAGAATATAATACAGTAAGACATGTAGCATGGTCCTACCTTAATAAGTAAATATATCTAAATTTATATTTTAATATGATTCATGTGTCAAGGCTAAGTCAAAAACAAAATTGAAACAAATGGAACATTAAGTGAAACATTGTTTCATTATTTAAAGAGTGGATTATATCTTTTCTTTTTTCTCTTTTTCCATAGACAAAGGAAAATGCCTGAATTGAAATGGTTTCTTTAGGTTTTACAAACGGGTTTTTGTCCCTAGTTTTGCAATCACAGAGATTGTCAATAGTGGATGGAATAGGGCATCTCACGATTATTTGAAGTACTCTCTTAGTGACTTCAAGAAAATACCTTTTTGTAGTGTGATACAAATTCACTAACTTTGTAGCTTGGGCTGATTAACTTTTCCAAAAGAAATTGTGGGATTTTGACCTCATACTGTTTTTTTCTCCATCTGGAAAAAGAAGGGAAGTAAGAGCCCTGAAAAGTGCAGTCAAGATTGGCTTTCAGTAGGAGGAAATATTTTGGACCAAATTCTCCACCTGTTTACGCATCACACAATTTCACTGAAATTGGTGGAAATCTTAGTTGAATGCAGGATTTATTACAGTTTTATTTTTAGCTTAGGAAGTTGGTATGGATTATAAAATGTTCTGTATTTTGAGAAACATAATTTCAAGTACTCTGCCATTGCTAATTTACCACTTCTATACTGAGTATCATATTCAAATTTACTGATTAGTCATTGTAAATGCAAGCTGTAGCATCCAAGTGAGCATCTATGCACTGAAATAGTTACTATTGTCTTGTGTGCTGCTTTCCTTGTGTGCTGTGGGCTCCTTTTCCCTAGCAGACTGCAATCTCTGCCACTTCTAGATCCATCCTAAATTAAAATTTAAAAAGAAAAAATTGGCAGATGCCTAGAGCTGCTGATGAATCATCAGAGGTGGACCTACAGCTGTGCATATTTGGCAGAGAATTATTTCTATTTTATCTTGTGTTTACTAGTTAGCCAGTCAATAGATATTACAGAAAAAAGAGTTGAGTACTGCTATTGAGAATTCTTTTTAATGGGCCTAAGTACCTCTGCCAGTCTTTCCTCCCACTCTTGCATTCCTGACATCTGGCGCATTTTTTACCTTTCACATCAGTCAGGCATCAGATTTTTTTTTGTTTGTCTGGACATAGTTAGTCCTCTGTAAGTTCTTTTGTTCTTAAGATTAGAGGAAATTTCGTAGTGCTTATTAACTCTGCAGCAGGTCTTTTGACTTGGCAGTTGATTCCAGGTGGGAAAAAAGAAGAACGGAGATGGTGTCATTAGTTACACTGGCAGTGAGTGATGTTTTCAGCACGGCAGGTGGCACTGGCACAACTGCTGGCTCCTGATACATTTTCTGACGGGCAAAACCCCTGTGCTATGGGCTGAAGAAGGAAAAGTGCATTAGTAGTTTTTTGCGTAATTATGGTGAAATGGAACCAGCAAGCCTGTTGCTGAGGCGACAGCGAGTGCCACTGTGCTGACCACTGGCCTATATTTGAGATTTTAATTTTTATAAAGATTCTGCCCTTGGAGCTCATTAATCATTTGTCAGGAGTGAACAACTACATTTCATGAAAATTAAAGCATCAGAAAAACAAGTTGAGTGCTTGGACCATTAGAATTTATTCCAGACACTGTTGCTTGATAGTTTGACCAATTCAATTTACCCCAGATTCTTGGGCAGATAGTTACAGATTGTAGCTTTTTATAAGTTTTTTTCTATAAATGATTTCATTATATTGCTACAAGTAGGATGTACACTGAATTAAAATGCAAAGTTGTGAAGGCAGCTTTTGATGCTGTTCCTTAGTTTGAGCTTGATATCAAAATGATATGTTATGATTATTATTGAAATTAAGTACTTATGCAACAACAGTGCTGCGCAGCAGTTAGGTGCATAATTATATTTTTGTGCCTTTTCACAAGTCATTTCAGCTTGTGAAAGGTGAAGTAGGGAAATAGGAGACAATTATTACCCAATATTCTTATACAATACTAATCATGTTAAGATCTTAATAGTGTGGAATCTGCTATTGTGCAGCAGATATAGTGCTATTCCCAGCACTAATCATCTAGTTAGGTGCCCTAGAACAAAAATGCATCACAGGTGCATCGTCTGTATGGAAATCTCAATCCCAAAGCCTAATACTATATTGAAATATTAATACAATAGACTGTATAGGACTAGAGGCTCTATTGCCTGGTACTTGGTGTATGACACAGGGGACAAAATTCCTCCTGCAACAAAACTAATTCCACAAACATCAGGCTTTTTCACGTAAATGTGCAGAAAACATATCCCACTTTTCACAGGAATTTGATAGTTCAGGGCCCAGTTGGAGTATGCTTTTCTTGTGTATCTGTCTTGAGTTCAGGAGCCTGGCAGTCTTCTCAGTTTAGTTCTCTTGCTTCACTAGCAGATACTCAGTGTTGGCTTCTGTAGCTCTGTATAGAGACTTAATTTCTAGCTCATTTGCCCAGTCCCACTGCCATTGACCTAGTACTTAGGGCAGAAAGCACAAGGTTAGATTTGCAAAGTGACCTGAATAATTAAATAACGTTTCCAAAAAATCAATAGTGTTGAAACTCTTAACAGTGATTTCTGAATAATTCCAGAGAATATGAAGGCATCACATTTAAAACTTCTGTAGGAATTCAAAAAGAGTGAAAGAGGTTAGAAACAGTCCTGTTTTCTCAACTGCATTTGCCCCTGGAACCAGAACAAGATCATGTTTGCATCTTGTAGTAGGAGAAGAGAATTGAACAGAAAAAAATGAATGTGTTTGAGCTGTTTGATCTGTTAGACTATACCTGTGATCTCTTCTGCATCTTTAAATATGCAGAGTTACATAGGCTTGTATCATAGAATCCTGTAACCAAAAATAACTGTGGATTTCTGCAACTGTCTTGTAAGCTAGACTTAAATGATTGATATGGGGATGTCCCAGGAGTTGCATGTTGCAAAGTCTACAATGCTGACATACTGAAATCTTCAGATAATACTTAGTGTCCAAAATAAGGCAAGAAAGGTGTTCTGCTGAATCAGCATTACTAAAAAACACATTTTTGTGCTACGTGCTGTATGCTTTGTGCACAGATGTGCAATATCAAGCTTTTACGCACAGATCGCAAGCAGGATTAGAATTGGGATTTCATTTTTAATTAAAATACATGACATAATTTTTTAAAATCTATCTAAAGTCATTATTTCTCATGCTGATTCCTTTTATCTTCTGATTCTTTTGGATCTGATTGTATTGTTTTATAGCCCAGGCTTACATTCCCATTTCACTGTAGAAAAAATTGTAAATAATCCTTAACACACTGAGCAGCAGTAACTACCTTTTTTTTTTTTTATTCACTTAGCTCTTTCTGAAGTATGTGAGGGAATGGTTGGTGTTTTCAGTGGCATGTCTGTTTCCTCTTTCTTGTACCCTCTGTCATTAGTATTGTTCCTGTTTGTTTACTTATCTCATTGCTGTTTCCAGTGGATTGTTCTTATCTGAACCTTTATCTTTCTTGCCTCCAGTTCTGCTCTCTTGCCCGCCACAGGGGGAGAGAGAGGGGAGCTGGGAATGAAGGAGTGTCTCTCTGATTTGGAGTGGTTTCAGTGGGAACACTAAATTGGAGAATGCCATTCCTAAGCCACTACACAAATTACTGTCTGTGCTCCATTAATGTCAAGCAATAAATTTGCAGATGAGCTGAGGTTTGTAGATTTTTCTATCCATAGAAGGCACACTACTTGTTTGGTGAAGATACTAGACATTTAGTGAGGGAAGCAATCTAAACAATCTAGAAAGAATAAATACTTATGCAGCCTAGAGAGGTCTTTGTTCTTTCCATGCTATTAAAAGCTCTCTGTTGTTTTCTAAACTAATATATGGGATTTGAATTGAACACTGAGATTGCTTTTAGAAATTGTGGAATCCGTATACTCTTGTAGGATAAGCCTGAAAGCCTGTCTTCATTATATATAACACTGAGACAATACATATACTTGGGAGAGAGAGATGATAGTGACAGCTATGTGTATTTAAGAAGTTATCATTGTATTTGAGTATTTGTGTTGCCATCTCATGTGACTCTCGTTTAGGTACTGTTACCAGGATGGCCTGTCTTCTCTATAAAATTGTGTATTGAATAAATTTTCAATTAGCCTGTTGACATTGGGGTTTAGCTTTCTTGAAAATTTGATTCCCAAATCAATCATGCTTGCTGTCAACATCAAGCAGTCATTCTAGGCACTGAGATTTTGCCATTATCAACCATCATTGTTGAATTATACTTTCAAAGACAGTATAAGGTGAATCATTTTCATTCACTTTTTTTCAAACTTTTCCCTCAGGAAGAAAAGGTGCTATTTATGTGGTTTTTACTCAGAAATTGCATTTCTGTGTAGACAGACAGCCTCAAAAATGAATTTAAATACTTCCATTTTAAATACATGAATAGGAAGATGGGTTTCATGTCTTAGTATTAGCATTTATTTTACAAGGGATTAATGGTGCTGGAAACTTAGTTTCTCTAAAAGCCAAACCTGCCATTGCACTTTATGTGATTGTAAATGTGTTAACAGGAAATAGAGAATTTATGCTGCATATTAAGACCAAAACTCACTTCATAATTTATGTTGATCTATATTTTTTCTAAAAGATTGAAGTGTTGGTTTTCAAAATGGCATTATGAAATATTGAACTGATTGACAGACTGTGTCTGCAAAAGATGAGACTGCAAGGAATAGGTGAAGGATGCATTGTATTTCCCCTGGTTTCAAGGAGGACAGGCAGAAGAAAAATGCTTAAAGAAAAATGCTTAAAGAAAAATGGCTAGAAGAAATCATACAGTGAATCTAACCCTAAGACTTCATAGCTCCAGTAAGCCACAGGTGTAGTCACTTCTGTAGTACAGATAAGAACAGTTGTAACAAGATGTTCATGTCTGTTGAGTGATGCCAGCACAGGGCACTGAGGTGTTGGAGTCATTAGTATTGTGATAGCTTCTACTGAGTGACATTCTTTTTCATTGAGCTTGTTATCTGAAATCTGTTATCTATTGCTAATCCCCTGGGTGATGCTTCACCCAAAATATATTTCTTGAGCCTATCTGCAGGGGTTATGGCCAGCTTAATGATGCTTCACCTCAAGGTAGCATCTATCGCTGTTGAGTGTTAATTTCACAAGGAAAATGTTCTAATCTCGGGTTCCTTTCCTATTTCTCCTTTACATTTCCTTTCTTACCTAAAGTACACCTTGAGCTCCCTTGAAGAGTAGTCTGACAGATCCCCAAAGCAAAGAACAGTGGTCATTTTCTTTCTGTGATGTCTGGATGACCAAAATCATCATTAATTTCCAAATTTTCTTTCTAGGTCTTTGAATTTCCTGCACTAATTATCTGTTTCTGGCATGAGAAGATAAGGAACCCTATCTCAGGTGCTCTCTTCTTCTACTCCTGATGACTCTTACCTTGTTTCCATTTGAGAGTCTGTGCAAGGGTTCTGTCTGTCCAGGGTCCTTCCTAATTTCAGGGTAATATTGCACTTGCAAAGTATAGCTGGAAAGATTGTATCAACTTTGAAACTGAACATAACAAAAGCTAATCAAGCAAGGAACCAGAGGGATGGACTGTGCTGTGTGCTAGCATATCTAGCAAAGCCTACCTGGCATTTCTTCAGCCCCAGACATCCTGTTACAGAAGAATATATCTTTTATGAGACTTATCAAAGGATGTTAGAATCATGACTCCATTTCATTTACAAATGTGCAAGAAAGCATTGGTTATTACTGCTGTTATTATTATTAGGCTGTAACATTTAGTGTATGCTACAGAGAGAAATCTATAGGACTGTCAAGAAATTCTTGCATAATTCTGTCAGTTCCTGTGCCAACTGGAGACACTGATCCAAGTAAAAGAAACAGTAGTTTGAGCAGCGCAGAATTTTGTGGGGCTTGTGCTGTGAAATATCTGCTCCTGTGAGTACTGAGCTGGTGAACATAAAGACACACATGTATTTTTCTTTTTAGTGGCTGAAGCTCAGGGCTGTTTTCTGCATTTGAACTGAGATCCCTTGGTGAGATATTGAACCGAATGCCTGGGAGTGTCTTGATTATACTCTGTTCACCTGCAGAGGGAGGTAGCTTCTCCCCTTCATTCCCATTCCCTGATTCCTCTGATCATGAAAACACAAAAGTTGGAGCTACCAGAGATTGGTAGGAAAGGCAAAGAAAAGCATTTGCCAGCCTGTGCATTTCACAGTTGAACAGGAATGAAAGAATCAGCTGTTTCAGAGCAGTTATGCCACTCCACACCTCCTATTTCAAAGTGATAGTGTTCTTTCTTCCTGTGTTGACATCAGTAGCCCAAAATAAAATCTTCCGGTATGGATTTCATTAAGGTATTCTTGTTGAGTATAATAATGCAATTTACAATATTTGCTGCAGCTACGTAGTTTCTGCTTCTGTTTTAGGTATAAAGGCTTGTATTTTGCCATTGATGGTCCTATTTGAAAATTGTCAGTGGAAAGAGCACTTCAGATCAAACTAAGTTCATGGCTTGCAGTGTATTTTCAAAAGCAGATGAAGTACTAAATGCTTCATATTTACTGACTTCTTCAGGTCAGATTGTCTTATTTATGATACATGGTAGATTACAGCTCTGTTCCTTAGCTATAACATCCTAGTGTTGCTGGCAGAAGGACTTTCCTTTCTGCTTACCCACATAGGGAGGAGTCTGCACTGTAATATGATTAAGTTTATGTAAGATAATTTAAACTAACAAAAGAAGAGAAACCTATAAGAGTGTTAGTAAACCAAAGGAATTACCTACTCTGTGCTCTAAAAAAATAAATTAAATAAAGAATAGAATTCATTGGTTGAATGTTGAGCCCTAACACATGCTCCCAGCAAAAATAGAAAGCATATTTCTTTTAATTAATAGGCAAATGCAGTTTCAACTGCTTCTTGGTGGAATCCAAAGCACCATAAACCTATTCTGAGGCACTAGTACTGAGCATTCATGGAAGTGCTTTGTCTAGTCCTCTGTCCAAAAAGTATTATACCTAACTTACTCCTTAGATTCTCACATTGTTGTCTTCCTTCCAACTTCTTATTCAACACTAATGTGCCCAGCTCTTAAGTCTGCCTCCTTGTTCTCTTGGCTATTTACTTTTTCATCTCTTTCTCTTCTTACTCTGCTTCTCCTTTACTTACTTCTCCTATTCTCTATCCCCTTTTCCTTTACCCTGCCCCAGATACTATAATATCTGGCATGCTCTAAAAAATATTCTTTAGGATTGCCTAATTTCATTCTCTGTGCTCTGCATTTTCTCTGGGGATTTTTGCATTGGGAGTTGTTTCTTTAGTTTCCTGGGGAAACAGTACACTTGTTTTATTTGTTTATTTTTTCTTACGTAAAAACTGATTTAGGCTTTTAAAATACTCACCTCCAAGTTGAAACATAGCATGCAATATTATATATTTAAAAATATAAAAAATTTATCTTAAGCAATTGAAAATTACTTCACCATGAAAGCTGCAATATAACACAAATTTTAAGAAATGTATGAAATACTGCATACTTGCTTATATCAAAACAAGGTAATTCTTACTGTATTAAGCACAGGTTTTCATTTTATGCTGTCTTGTTCTTTGAATCTGAACCTTCACTCGTTTCTTTAATTTAGGAGAAAAAGCCATTAAACATAGATACTTCCTGAAAGGGTGTGCTGCATGAAAGCTTTAATTAAATCTACAAGTAAAGCTTTAAAAGAACAAGAATCAAATTAATTGCAACAAGGACCATGCATTTATTTCTGTGACAGGCCCTTGCACATTAGAGAAAAGGCAATCTGTGTACCCTTATCTGAATTAGCAAACTCAATATCACTTTTCATTAGCATGGTGGGTCATTGCCATGCGTCTTCAGTGTGACACTGTTTACATGTTAATGACCTCACAAATAGAGTCTGTTCCAAATGGTTTGCGGTAGCTGAAAGTTGTAAATCCATGAAGTGGAATAAACTGTCCTCTGCTTTCTGCATCATTGCTTCGTGCAAGTTCCCCTCTAGACTCAGCTTCATAATTAGGCAACAGTGTAATTAAGGCAAATTCAGTAAATGCAAATAGGGCAAAAGGATTTGTGGCTGATTATGGTTCTTACAGCATACCTGAAATAAATTAAATTCTAAACATCACTATCAGTTGACTTTTCAGTGACATGGAGTCTAGAAGTAGAAAGTATTGCTCACAGAAAACATTCAGAGCTTGACTTAGCATGAGTCCATGATGATATATTCAGTTTTACATGCTGACAAACACATGAAAAAAACACTGAAAGGTTCAGTAAAACATACTGCTTTAGTTGTTTGGGGTGTGATTGCTTTCTATTAGATGAGATTTTTAAGACTCTAAATATATATTTTCACCCACTGTATAATGTAATGAAATCAGCATGCTCCCTAAAATCATATCCTTAAAGAAAATATCATATATTATATCTGGCAATTTGACTAGACAGTGGAAGGCTTCACTGCATGAAAATCCTGGAATGATAAAGCCAACACCAAATGAGTAAAACAAACTCAGCATAACCACTTAAATTTGATTGCCTAAAATTGCTAAAACAAGGCCCTTTCTGATAGCCTGCTGTGTGAATTCCTTTAAGTGCTGAATACCCTCAGTTCCCATTGACTTCAGCCCCCATGCAGAATCTGGACCTATATTTGGATGCATTTGGATGTCTCAGCCCTGCCAGAACACAAAGCCAGTTTTTCACTGGTCACATGCAGCCTGTACCTATTTGATGTTGCAAAGCTCTGTGGTTCTGCTGCGGCAGCCTTGGGAGGTGCCTTGCAGACAGAGAGGGATGGCTTCTACTTTAGTTGCTCACCTAATATGCAAAGCAAGTTTAATTATATGCTGTCCAACCCTCTCTGCTACATATTTTTCCACTTGCTGGTTCTGAGTGAAATACAGATTTTCTACGTGCAGAGGTTCCTAGTAAGTGTACAGTGCCCCTGGAAGCATTTAAGGCTAATCTTGCCCTCTGCATGCATAATGTAGCTAAGTACTAATTAAAGGTTAAAGAATAGGGATCCATCTTCTCAGTGCTTGATGATTAGAGGGTTGTGTTCTGCGTGGAATCAGGTGCAACATTTAGTGGAAGAAAATTGCTAGGGTGTTGCAAAACCTAACTGTTTGAGACTAAAATTCAAGAGACTCCAGATTTTCTCGCAGTGTGACAAAGGACCAATAAATCACTGTCTTGTGTTTTGTAATAAATTAGCTGGTTTACTGTGTTTCATATAAATATGTGATGCTGCAAGGCATACATGGGTAGAATGTAGATTTTATTTCATAAGGGACGTTTCTTTTGTCCTACATACTGACTTCTGAAAATTATCCATTGCCCAGTTGTACATTTTTTTTAATTAAATACAAAGAGAGATACAGTTCTGGTAAGGCAATAAAGTCACCATGAATATTATTGCCATCTCTCATATCTAAATAATAGCTGATTAAAGCAAGTTTTAGTGATTTCTAAATACTGACACAAGTGCTGGCATTCAATATAAGAGAATTGAACTGAAAAGTGATGGAGCTGTGGTGGCAGATAAGAAACTTGGCTGTAAAGTGAAAGTCTGTCTTTGCCCTGCAATTTCCCCCCAATTTCCAGAGATTTTATAATTTTAATACTTCTGCAGAACCTTTCAGACCAGTATTCAGGCTATAGCTTTGCAATTGTTTGAAGTTACCCTTTCAGAAATCCTGTTGTTCACTTCTTTCTAGAAGGCTTCTTCCTGACATAAAATCTAATAGCAGTTGATTTTAAAAAGAGCTTCCAAATAGGTTAAGGAAAGAGCATAGGATTCAAGAAGCCTGGTTTCTGCTACCACTGCTGATGAAAGTTCTTTGGATGCCATATTCTCCACATTAATTACATTTTGATTGCTATTATCTGCTGCAAAGCAGTGGTATCAGAGCTATCAGAGGTCTTGTAGTCAGAGAGGCAAAGTGCTTCATGCTTCCTTTACCATCACTTGGATTTGAGAAGATTTGATCTTTGTGTTTCTAAACAGAGAGCCAGCACTGCCAGAATATATATGTTGCTGGAATATTACTACCTGAAAATCAGTGATGGAGACATCACCAGCTCAGTCAGGGTTACGAACACACACTTGCAGAAACACATGTTGTCTTAGGAGTAGCCCTTGCAAAAGCACCAGGGGAGGTGTAAAGTGTTTTCTCTGACACTAGCCACTTTGACAGTTCAGTGGCTGCAAAGCTGCCTTTCCCACAGGAGGAATAATCAGCATCCAAGCTTTACTGCTTGAACTCTTTGGCACTTGGATTACTCTTTTGACAAAAGAAATTATCATTATGTAAAGCCCAGATACTGCAATAGTGGGTTCCTTTTGATAAAGGTATGGAAACAGTAAAACAGCATGAGGCACTAATTTAGCATCTCATCATTTTGAGAAATGTATGAATAAATTAGCTAAGCATACTATGCCACTTACAGTCCAGTAATTTACTGTCTGGTTAGAAGTC
The DNA here is from genome assembly GCA_018697195.1 of Certhia americana. Lineage (NCBI taxonomy): Eukaryota > Metazoa > Chordata > Aves > Passeriformes > Certhiidae > Certhia > Certhia americana. The sequence goes on along the minus strand of CM031858.1, from coordinate 102,495,553 downwards.
ATATAGCCATAGGGTGAAAATAAAATGGAAAAGGTCATACGATTAAATTAGCTCCATTCAGACAGGCAATACTTGTATTTTTTTTGCTATGATTATGGAAGATCAACACTAACTCAAGCAAATATGATTAAGTTAGTGACCCTCAGAAATGGAAATTAACCTTAATGATAAATGAAAGGTTGCTGTCCACTGTGAGCACTCCAAGATATGCTATTCTTGATTAATCACATCTTTCAGTTCTTTCATAACTCTGCATTTAACTGCCATTCTGATTATTTACACAGGAATGCACATCCTTAATACAGGATGCAAATATTAAAACTTATTTTCCTTTTATTTTTGACTCACACTGGTTTTTTATTAACACAAGAAATGCCTACTCTGGTCCTAATTCCATTATAGATTCTATCGGGTTTGTCACTTTTTTCTTCTTCTGTTGTAAACAGGTTCATCTGAGAAGTGCTGTTTTCCATGTAATTTAATATCTTGTGTTTCCTGTCACTATGTTATTGCCTAGTGGGTTAAAAATATTGACAACAAGTTAAAATTTGGTCATGTGTTTCTCCCTTTTTAATGGGGTTTTTGTTCATTTTCTGTCTTGTAGACTTTCTTGGGAGAATGGGTTTTTCTTCTGCTGTAACCTGCCAAAGTCCAGTGAAAATCTAGGCTTAATTTATAGGGTATGATTTTCACAGTATATCTCTTATATTTGTCTACTCATGGAGAATCTAGTCTTTATACTCTACTCAGTTCTCTTTTTCAAATTTTTTTAATATGGGTGAGAAATTGCAGTAGTCCAAGAAGTTGTAATACACTGTGAAGAGTCGCTTGATGATACTTTGGTATTTGTGAATTTCCTTTGAAGGAAATGCTTTTTCTGACTTGCAGCATCTGAGAGCCAAGAAAAGTGTATATATTGGAGTAGCTAACCAGGAACAAAACTCAGCAGGAAAGGTTGCTGTCCTGGTTCATGATTGCTCATGAGTTACCAAATGTTCAGAGCTAAACTGACCTGTTCTTTGTGTTCCCCATATCTCACTGCCCTCCAGTATGTGTGATCAAGGATTTTACCATTGGACTTGATGATCTTAGAGGTGTTTCCCAGCCTTCACAATTACACGTTTCTCTGTAAATATTTATGCAGATCATGTCTGTGACAGAGGGGATCTCCATGCATATTTTAATCATTTGTTGTAATTTTACTAAGTTTTGTGCAATTGGTTTCTCTTTGGTGTTGAGAAACATCCACACTGCAGACTTCACAGTGAACTCTGGCAGAAGGAAAGGCAGTGAAGGACTGTCTTTTTTTGTTGCTTGTTTTGTTGTTGGATGTTGTATTCCTTTTAGGAGTGCTCTCCCCCCAAAATCCCTCCCCCAGAAACTGTAACCTGGCCTGAGTTACCTGCCCCTTTGAGTCTGACCTATGGCCTTCGGCCAGGTAACCTGACCCCGACCCCAAAGGAGATAAAAACCCCTCTCCCTCCATGTGCTCCCTCCTTGCTTCTCGGAAACCCTTCATTGAGAATAAAGCTTTGGAATACATCCTGAGGTAAGGAGCCTCTTTTGAAACTCTTCTCCCTATCTTGTAGATTCCCCACTTCCAAAATCCCCCTAAACCTGAGCTAGCAGCTTGTGGAGGGGGTGGAGGAAAAGGGGAATCTTCAGTTGGATGCTTATCAGAAATTAAATCAAAATAGCTATTTTAAAAATCAGGCTAAACAGACTAGTTTTGCATATTTAAGACAGCAGCGTATTTGGCAAGGAAACAATAAATAGTTAAATGGTTACTTAAAGTTTTTGTGTTTTGGAGTGATATCATCCCCTCAATTTTGAGTAATCCTTGAGAAACTGAATTGAGATATTAACTAAACCTGTCACATGCTACTTTTTCAGTATCAACTAGCAAAATATTAATGTCGCAGTTTCACCTGCTCTCTGCAGGCGCTTGTTTTATTGAGTTATGTCCTACAATGATACTGTCATCTTTGCAGAAAAAAGTCTTTCCTTTCCTTATCTGTCCAAGGTCAGTAAGAAGGAGAATGCTAGTTTGTGTCATGTGCATGCAAGTCAGGAATGAAATGTTAAAGAGAGGTTGAATAGACCAGCAAATGTCATAGAAGTTCAGATGCAGTTAGTTTGCCCTTGCTTTAGCTTGTGAGAGTGATTCGACAGCTGTACTTTGTAGTTTCTTCCTTCTGGAGCATGTGATCATGCTTTGATAGCAGCCCTTAATCTATTATTAATGTAGTTGTATGTAGATCAAAACTGAAGAACCTTGGTCATGTCAGAAAGTAATGCAAGTCTATTTTTATATCATTTGAGGATGTATCTGAAGTAAAGGAAGTGAAGTGCCAGAGTACTGGCATCAGGTATTTCATACCTCTGTCCCTCTCTGCAAGCTATAATCTGAAGCTAAGTGTATGTACATGTGCTCTGCACAACAAACTTCCTCAGGTTTTTATCCCAATACCTAGTAGATAAGTGCCTCCTTGGAGTCTTTCCCATTTGTTGATTCTGAGCTGTGGCTTTTTATCAAGCTTTGAAGAAGAGACTGAGACTTTTTTTGGATGAAGCTTTACTAACATCTAGTTGCCGATATTTTGATGATAATCCACCTATACCAGCTGTCAAAATTAAGGGGGCTGATGTAGTCCTGTGTTTTTCTCTAATAACGTCATTATTATAAACTATTGTAGAAGTAATGTAGTATGTGTGATGGTCACTCTCTCATCCTGAAGTGGGCTTTTTATGGGTTTAAAATGATGTAATAAGCTATAAAACTTCACTTCAGAAGAGCTCACAGCCTGCTATGACCCCATCTTCAAACAAGTTTTTGCCCTCCTTTTGCATTAGTCAGTATCTCTGCATGGATGGTCTTTAAAAAGTGAGCAATTCAGCTCTTCACATGGCTGTCTAGTAACTCAACAAAACTTCTTGAGAAGAAAATTTGAGAGCTGGTGCTAGGGTGCCTCAGGGTGTTTCATTCTGCTTTTAACAAGTCTCAAGATGTGAGGCAATTACAGCTCCACATTTTCACTTCAGGAAACAACTGAAGCAGCACATAGACACCAGATAGTAAGACATGAGACAAATGACTGTGAACTGGTAACAGCCAGTGGGCTGTATCATCCCACTCACATTTTGATACTTTCCTGCAAGACCGGTGTATCCTTGGCCTCTAAGTCCTTCTTGCAGGAACTCCACTGCAAGACAGACAGACACCATGTGCACTGTTTTTTTGAGTATGCTGGTTAACTTGGATCCCAAACCCTCTGGAATTTGGGATGATCATTCTCAGTTTCACCTGAGAGCCAGGCTGAAGTCAGGTCATTAGTCTACTTGGACTAATGAGTAATCCTGGTTTCCTCAGTTTAGCCATAAACTGGGGCACACACCTGTATGCTTCTTCAAGGAACAGATGTGCTCTCCAAAAGAAATAGCCAAGGAAATGTCCCATGAGGCAAAACAGTGAAAGAATATATCTGTGAGACAGAGGTAGCAGTTTCAGTAGGAGGAAAAGCATTGGAAATCCTCATCTGACAATGCCTTAGCTGCTTACAAATTTTTCTTACAGCCTAACATCCACACGTCTCCATTCAACCAGAAAAATAATTAACTGGTACCACATGGACTGTAATTTTTAGTGATACAGCAACAAAGGTACTATGTGGGAAGAGTAATAACTGTGATCCTTCTTCTCTTTGGACACAATACCCACACGACTTGTCACAACATTGACCCTGACAGTCACCCTTCTAGTATTGCTGAAGTGGAGATGGCTACAGCAGGAACTTGACACCAGTCACCTGTTGTGGCTTGCTGTGATAATGTAGTTTGCTCTTTTTCCATATATGGCATAAAAAGCTTTGAAGAAGGAAGTGGCAGAGGTCCACAGAAGCTTCAGGATGGCCCAGGTTTGAAGTTGCAGCTCTTGGTGATTAAGTCTGTAACATAATGCAACAAGACATTCTATTATTAAATTCTGTCTTTGCAAATCCAAGGGAACAGGGCTGTGTTATGTTTCCTTCACCATCTATCAGCTCCACTACAAGACAGCGTCATATCTTTTATTACTAGTACTGGAAAGTTCCTACAGTAGCTAATTTACCAGTGAAATACAGACATTTAAACATGTCAGCTGCATTTTTTTTTCTTCTTATGTGCTTCTTCAAGTTTATATACAGATGGCATTTTTATGCTTATATCTAATAGCTATTAAATTTTCCTATGCCTTATTTCTTTTGAATGTCTCTTTACCGAGCCAGTCAGCTTTTCATCTCTGAAGCTAAAAATAAATGTTTATACAGAAATCAGAAGAGATTGAAATTATGGGTTGATTCACAAACAGAAAAAAAGAAATTACACAGCTTTCATTAATTATTCCATGGATACTTTTGTTTGTGGGAGTGGTGCATTGAGCATCTGTTTTTTTCAATCCTGAAGAAAGTTAAGTAGCTGAAAACATGACATTAGAGAGAAACAAGCCAAAGTTGCACATTGCATTTAGTCATAGGAAATATCACTTCTTGTATTACACTGAAAGAGGGATTGCATATCCACAGCTGGAATTTTTGCTACCCTTTATTGTAGCAGCAGCAGCTGCCATTTTTCTATTCCATAGCATTAAACCAACCCATAATTTTGCAGCAAATTCTGCCAGAAATGTGCATGTGAATACTGATACTCCATACTGAACCAGGCCTTGAAATATTTTTTCATTCTTAGCAACATGTAGAATGTTAAAGGAAATGGCATTTTCACGCCGACGTGGAAAAATAATGGTAAAATCTTGTGGCATTTTCAGGTGTTAAATGAGTTTACAAGGAGCAAGAAGGATGAGTAGTTCCCAATAAAATGATACTGCAGCCATAAGAAAAGGAAAGAGCACTGTACTTTGGGCCTTTCAGTGGTCCTGGAGTTGAAAATAATGTTCATTTTCAGAAAATGTATTTTTCTTACCCTTACTTGGTTACATGTGATAACAAGGTTAAAAGTGTGATAGATGAATGAGTATATCCAGAAGTAGAATTGATGCAGCAGTATAGAATGCTGCACTTCAGGAAGAAATTCCATGGAAGATTTTAAGAAGAATGATGATTCACAAAGAACATTAGAAACTAAACTAGAAGCAGAATTCAGTATCTTAGTCTGTTTTTCACATAAAAAAACTAAATTTGAGCTGAATGTGTCCCTCAGCCACCAGGTGTTCTTTTTATCATGGATGTGTGGCTTGCACATAGTGCAGTTTACTTAGTCAATGCTCAACCTTCATCCAAACACAAGAGCATTGACTCCAAGGACTGAGAAATTTTGACTATCAGTACTGTACCTCACTTACTTATGAAGGTTCTTCCCTTTTGCTCCATTCAGATAGATGCAGCAGTATTTTAGGCAGTATTTCTCACATATGCAATTATGCCAAAGAGATCTCAGATAAATTAGAACTGCAGGCGAACCTCACATTCAGACAGCTCTTGGGTAGGTTACTTTTAGCAAAGAGGCAGACCATCTTTCTGAAGAGACCTGGTAAATTGCTAGCCAGCACAACTTAAGAAAAGCAGCCTACCATGTCAGTTCTGTAGTACCCATTTGTTTTGACACCACTGCTTTTCTCTCCATAACTGCCAGCGAGTTCATGTTCACCTGATATTTACTCATTATACAATTGGCAGTTAATAGGCTACTTCTAAAGTCAGGTGGCTGTATCTCATCTTTTAGCTAGACTTAGTCCTCAGTCTTTGTCCTTTTTGTTTGCTAAACCCCTCTCTTTGGAGACATTCACAACACTTGGTGATACAGCAAAGCTGCGGTGTGTTTTCACAGAGATTATTTTTTCTGTTGCTTGGAAAACAGTTAATTATTTGAAGATCAGTTGTGTAAATGGTATTTTCACATCAAATATGTTCACATTTTTTATGCCAGCCAAGTAGAAACTGAATTTTTAATAATTAAGTTGAAAGTCAGCAGATGTACAGCAAAAAGAAGAGGAATCCAAAACAAATCAATTTCTGTTGTTTCATAAACTTACGTAATGCCACCGTTAACACCTGTCCTATTAGCAAGTAAGAAAGCAAAAAGTAGAATGCTTTCTGTCTGTTCTGTTATGAACTATGAGGCTGGAAATATGATGGAAACAATATACAGCAACTGCTTTGTGAACAGAAATACCTTGACTTCTCTGAAGTAGCAGTGGTTCTTTATTAGGCCTTGTTTCTTTGCCGTGATTGTAGTAGAGGAATTGTTTCTTATCTACTCAGTCTGAAAATGGCATAGAAATTTGTTTCTACTTAACAGAAAGATGATGTGGATTTTTTTTTTTTTTTGAGTTTCTTTTCTCCCCTGTGTCTGAGGTACCAGCTATGTCCAAATTCCTACCATATATTCAGACCTCTAGAGAGGAGCAGTGAAACTCATTATAAGCCTTTTTGTAATTCTTCATTTACTTGTAACCGTTTCTTTGATAAGTTTGGGCTATTCAATCTGGACGACATTTAGTTGTAGAAGTAGCAGTATGTTACATTAGAAGTAGCAGTAGGTAAGAGATACAGGCTTACTGAATAATTTAAGTTGGAAGGAACCTTGTGAGGACAGCTGGTCTGATGACATTTATCCCCACATCGCATCATCCTGTGGAAATCATTGGGTCCATTCTACCAAAATGTCCTGTTACATTCAGAAATGCATTTGATAGAGCAATCACAGGTGTTTGGAATCTGGCACAGTAAATCATTCTGACAAAAGGTAGGAGCAGCTGTGATATGTATTTTGTAAGCAGAACATCCTAAGATATTTAGAAATAATGTAGGAAATAAACTCAGCAACTTTTTGTCCTTCATAATGACCTTTCAAAAATTTTTTTGAAGCTTATCCCTCACAAACAGTACCTTTAACCTTTAATTCCTCTCTTTTTTATTGGATGATGAGGCTGTGTCGTTAGTTTACAGCCAAGTTACATGGAGCTTTTTCACTAAAGGAAATGTGAAAAATCTTATCAGTTGTGTTGCAGTTATTCAGCAAGTCCTCTAAGTCCTCTGTATGTGTTCAAGGAAACTTTCATGGAAGTGTGCTGGAAAGAAATCTTTTCATCCCCATGGCTCTGGAGTAGATATATCCTGAGTCTGAGGTCTCGTCCAGATTGCATCCTGCTGGCGGTATGTAAGCTGACGTGAAGGAGCATGTGCTGTGGGGCTCCAGACCCAGATTTTTCCGTGTTCCCTTTCCATGAAACCTGGTTTCATGAAGAGCGAAAGGAATTATGTTGGTGCAATTCAATATAGTTTCAAGATACACGCAAGAAGCCAGGACCCTAAAATTGTTTCCAAGTCTCCTGTTTTACCTGTAGTTGTTATCAGTTCTAGATGGAAGAGCATCATAGATACTCTGTGGTCACCTAGTGCTAAACTCAAGTAAGGACAAGACAAAATTTCTGTGCTTTAAATTGTGTCAGACTCTCTGACACTTGCAAATTTGTCTCATGGCTGGTTGGACTGCCTGAAGGTTTCTATAAATACTGAGCATGATTGTTCCCCATGCAGTAAGTAACCCCATCACAGCTGGGATGTGCATGCAGGACGAGTGGTGTGTTTGTCACGTTCATTTCAGATGAATATTGTTGGGCAGATCATGGGGCCTTTTGTGGCTGTGGACCTGGAAACTGGTCAAGTGGGTCTGTGTTCAAAGGCAGGCTGAAAAAGGCAACTTTTTCAGTGACCCACTTCCAAAGCAGGTATGGTGTGCACAGAGGATCTTCGATTAAAAAAATAGTGAAAAAAACAAGTGATAATCGCTTTAGAGCAAGAAAAGAGTTACTGTATCTTTGCTTTGAGGTGTATTGAGAATATTATATCAAGATTATATCAAGCATGATCTAAGATCCCAGACTCATACATTCTGTTCCTTCTCAGCCTTTGATTTGATAGATACCCATCTGTTCAGTATTTCACTAATCCACAATAAAGCTGGAAAGTAATATTAGGCAGTACCAATCTTACATGCGATGTTAGAATCACAGGACTCAGCCATGGAACTCAGGATATCATTATTGTTTGTTTAATTTAGAACGGAACAATCATTTAAATAGCATATGTATATATTGGTATCTATTCAGTGATCAACAACACACCATCATGTGTACATGGTAAATGTTAAATTCCAAATGTCTTGAATTCAATTCCTTGTAGATGGATTCTCCTTTTTAATCGTTGTAATCATAGACTTAATTTTAAACTGGATAGAATTTTGAAGCAGCCATTTGTGGGAACTGGAAATAATATGGTGACATTATTTCTTGTTGAGCCTGAAGGTGCTACTGGCCATTGCTCTGAAACCTTTGTTTTTATTTGAAGAAGAAAATTGCACTCAGAGGTCCTCCAGGGCATACTTTACTCAGCATTGGATGTTGATATTCTCATAAATGTGTAATCTACATTGTGATCTAGTAATATGTTAATGCCAAGTTCACAAGATTAATTGGACCACATGCTGTCTTGTGGTTCTGCTAATACAGTTTTGAGTAGCATCAGCATTTTCATGCTTTTAATTTGCAAATGACCCTTGCGTGGCAGTACATTATGTGAGCAGACATCTCACAAGATGTTTTCAGGGTCCATCATCCAGACTTTGCTGCAGATTTCCTGCATCTTGGCCTGCCTCTGCAGTTTGCCCCCATTTGCCATAAACCTATTGAAGACCAACATTCACTGACATTTAAAAACTGCCCTATTTAAAATAAAATACATAACTCAAGCAACTTTTAAAATAAATCCTCTCTTAAGGCATATTTTTGACCGTATCTTAATTATACATATGAGAAACCATTTTCCATTTTATATCTGAATCCCCAGACTTCATAATCCAGCACTTGATATGTTCTTCAATGTTAAATTGCAGGATCTGGGAAAAAATAGCTGCTTGCTCCTGCAGTTTGTGTGAAGAGGTGGGAAAAAAAAGAAAAGAATAAAATGAAAAACTAAGATACCTTGTGTACATACTAACTATATCAAATATGAACTGTATTTTTATTGGGAAAAAAAGGCTACATAGGAGAAAATGCATTTTATTTGTTAATTGGATTTTTTCTTTTTTTTAATCACAAAATCTAATTCAATGTCATAAATTTATCCCAAAATATTTCCAAGACAGACTTGATGTTAAAAGCAAGTATACTTTAGACACAGGAGAACCTCATTAGAATGTTGCTATTAAAGGCAAAATAAAACTGGAAATGCCACATTTACTAGTACACTCCAACTGCTTTGTGATGCTCTGGAGATTCAAACTAGCCATTAACTGTCCTTAACTACCCAGTTAAGTCAATTTTATGTTAGTTTTCCACTGTGAAAGCAGAAAAATGCATCCGAAATGTATTGATCCAGCTGTTCTAAATGAGGTATCTTAAAAGTAAAGCCTTTATGACCAGTCTTAGCTGATCATAAAGCTGACCAGCCTTAGCAGAGATTATCTTCGTCCACTGCAAAGGCAATGGAAATACAATTCTGTTCTCTTTCTAATATCCTCTCATTCTGCTCAAGGAGTGAAAAGGGAACTTTCTCCTTGATTCCTGTGAAAAAATAGCCAGCTTAGTCATGGAAGGCCTAAATCACATCTTTGTATGCATCCCAAATCCACTTCAGCCCCTTAACACAGGCGCAAAACTCTGGAATTAGCACCAAACACCAAAGCTTCAGCTTAGGAAGCACATTCTTGTGCTTCACTCTGTTCACTTACAGCTGGATTCAGTGTTGGATTTCCTTTTTACAGTATTATTAAATCACCAATCTCCCTTCACACTCTATCTCAGGCAGCAGAGGGTGGGTAGCTCTCAATAATAAGTCAGTGATGATTGTAAATATGCAATTCTCAGCTTGATAGGCAGTTAATGGTGGGGGGGGAGGGTTTTTTGGTTTTTTTAAATTAAGAATACACAGATCATACTCTAGTATGATACAATATGATCCATTCTAATATAAATTCTTTTCCTGACCTTTCAGGCAAGGCATTTGTGAGTTGCAGGGGTTCATAACATGTCCCTTGATGTACCACATTAAATTACATCCTTATGCAGCAAACTGAACTGAATTTGAACCTTAGGTGTGATCAGCATTGCCTAACTCATACCTTGTCTGTGTCTGCTACTGTCTTTGGCACTCACATCTCTCTAAAGATCAGACATGTTTCTGCTGAAATCTGTCATAGAGTTAGTTGTACTCACTAACTTCTTACTACAAGTCTTCTGTTTGGAATAAATCAGACAAGGCAAGTCCAGGGTGAAACAGATAGCCCTTGCTTTGTAAAGCTACTCCACCTAATCAGGAAGGGCAGCTCCATTCAACCCAAACACTCTTCATTTAGGTTTTTCTAATTTAATTCGGTTGCAAAAATTTTTGACGATGAGTGAAAGCTAAGTCACAAGCTAAAGATTTAGCATGTTATCTGTTTTCTACCTTTATACTTTTATTGACTGTTTCTTTATTAGTTATGTACTATCAAGTTTTGGCCCATCTTCGGTGGCTTTTTCTTGATCTTTCAAGAAAATAACTTGTAATAGTGTAAAAATGTTAAAATGCACCAAATTTGCATGGTTACTTAACACCCAAATACTGGTTCCCACTGAAATTCCAACAGATAAATATAAAATTTATCCTGACACAAAAATTTTGTGTACAGAAAAATTGTACTTTCCATCTTGATATGGGATATCTTACTTTACCAAGTAGTATAAATCAGTAAAAAACAATGTGCACAATGTCATGCATGAAAATTTTGCTCTTGTTATTCTGATTATCACAGCACATAAATTTCTAATAATGTAGGATCTTTGGACTATAAGGCTCATGAAATATAATCAGTTTCTCTGTAATAATGTCATAAAATTGTTTTCATGCGTTTGTAGGTACTGGGAAGCTTTCTCTGCTCTGAAGTTTGGTCCATACATTGACTGCTTTGGTCCATATTTGACTACTTCCTGCACATTCAATTTACTTTATAGGAAATTATTTTTATTTTTCAGCATTGATCCCTAATTTATATGTTGCTCTTTATCTCCAAGTTATTAGTTGACAAAGACATAAAGTTTTTTCTAGTTGCAGGTGGTCTTCATGTGTCTGTCCTGTGTCATATCTGTATATCCTAGCTGGAACTCATTTCCTCACATGAGTTTTCTGAAAATTCTTCTCTGTTAAATAAAGTCTCTGCTCTAGATAACCCAGAACCTCTTCTTTGCATTTAATCCAGTTTGAGGGAGTTTTGGTGTTTATTCTCAGTCTGAAAAAGTCCAGTTAAGCTATTGGCAGTGCCTCGTACCCTGACAATTCTGACATTAATACTTCTCTGTCTCTGGAAATATCTGTCCTGTTACAGTCAGGAATTGAAGTTCCTTTAAGGCTACATCATCTTGATGGATTATAATAATCTGATGATAAATAATACACCAAGATCTTTTACTTCTTTGTTAAATCTGCTCTCAGCTATTACCAGAAATTCTTGATACTAGAAGTAAGTGTGTAACTTTGTATTAAATTATAGGACTTAGAAAAGGAAGGATACACTTCAAAGTGTATCCCAACACTGTGTTAAAATTTCTGCCTTTGTTAAAATCTTTCCTGCCTGTCCTGGGACAAGTCAGACTTTCTGTGTCTCCCTGGAACAGAGCAGTGTAGTATTTTATATCAGAGCACCAGCACTGATGTAAAATCAGTAAAAAGTCAGGCACAGGGATGACTGAAATCACAAAATCAGCATAATTAGTATTCTTCAAAAATTATTTCTTCTAGCTGTGAATTAAGGTTATTACCATATAGTTAGTTCAATTATTACATAACTCACCAAGCAAATCATAAAAGATGTGAGTATAATCATTTGAGCCATACAATATAATATCTGTTGTGCATGCATGATTTATCTTTCTTACGCTGTTTCTTCCTGGTCTCCATGCTGAAAAGAGTTCCTTGAACAAAGGCTATGTTTATATCTTGTGATCATGGTTAACATGGGGATAAATGCCTGTAGGAAGAATGGCTGCCATGAGTGGAAATTACCATATAAATAAAATAAAGTAAAATCAAGAAAATAAATTTTTAAATGGGAATTTCCCCTGCATGGCAGAAGCAAAACTCGAAGCCCCAAGCTGGAAGAAGCAAATGATGTACCTTCTCAAATTCCAAGAGAAGTGTCAGATGAAATGACAGGTCCACTAGCAAAAGCTTTTAATAGAGTTATTGAGTCAGAATGGTTGTGTGTGACTGGAAAATATTGAATGTAGCCCCTGTCTTCAAGAAAAAAACAAACAAAACAAAACATGGGCAGCTGTTGTCTTAGGTAATCCAACTTTTATTCAAGACTAGAATTTCTTTTTAATCAAATCATTTGGAAAAGAGATTAAAGGTAAAATCATATGAAAGTCGATTTTCCGAGGTAGGTCATGCTAAATTAGCAGGGTATTTTTGTGTAATAGTATAAATGATCTTCTACACAGCAGGAATGTAATTGGTCAATCTGTCTGGTATTCAGTAAGACAACAGGTGCAGTACCGTTTGGATGTGTATTACTTAAACTTGGCCGGATGGCAATTATTACAGAAATGGAAGCACCCAAAGTGATCAAAGGAGTGATGGCAATGCTTAGTTATATTAGTGGCAAAACCCTTTTTTTTGACATAGAAGCTTCATAAGTATCACTCTAAATACTGATTTGCCATTATTCCTTGTGTCACAGAAAAACACAGAAGGGTGCTAATGAAATTTACTGATGGGCAGCAAGCATTATAAATACCCTGGAGGACAGGGAAATGAGGATGAACTTGGGACAAAAATACTGGGGAGATGTTGGTGGAGTTCAATAGTAGAAAGAGGCAATCTCATAAAGAATGCCTTTTAGCATGCACAGTACGCATAGTAATTGCTGTCTAGGAGACCAAGTGGTGGTGTGACATGCTGGTTGGCAATGTTGTTCTTTGATATGTGGGTTCTTGGAGGTTAGAATCACTGTTCCTGGGTAAAGGAGGTAAAGTCCTGGGTCTTTACTCAGACATGAAGGTTTCACAGTGATGAGGAGAAGGCATTGGTTCATTGAAGCAAGTTGCACTAGTTCCATTTTTGTTAATGTAGCTGACATGCACTCTTCCTCCAGATAGTCTCTCCTGTTTCTTCTGGCTGTACATACAGTCTTGTGTTAATCTAAAGCTAAGTTAAAGGTAGCTATTTTGACAGTAGAAAATAATCATGTATCTCTGTATGCTTTGCAGTATTTAGATTACTCCTTTGAACTGCTTGGAATCATTACAACACAATGCAAAGAAGAATAGAATAAATACGAGTGGTACAGTATATGTGTACTGAAAACATGTGTGATCAAAATATTTTTGCATTAAAACATCAGAGATTTATGGTAGCATTTTTTATGTGATAAACAAGCAACTAATTAAATATTGCAAATTATATAGAGCATATCTTTAATAGCTGAAAGGCAGTTCTTCAATGTTTAGATCCTTGCAGACTGTTCAAAATTATGTTTTCAAGACCAATCTTCATTATATACATAGGAGTGATTTACTGTTCCTTGGCTTATGTCTATGAATTCGTTCTTAGTAAACATACTGGCATGAAAATGGCAGAAAAAAGACACAGAGGAATTCTAGTGGCTGATATTGAAGTTGAAAGTGTCCTCCTTAGATTATGTTGCAATCATCTCCTTAGAGTAGAGGCACTCTTCCAAGATAGAAGAAAAGAGGGGAGGAAAAAAACTTGAAAAGTCTTCAAACAGTCTCTCTACTTATTTAAACTGCCATTGCTATTTTTGTAGAAACAGAACACAGACAAATTCTATCACTGTATTGTGGATGCTAACAGAGACAATAGTGAACTCATTTCTGTTGCTTTAGTGTCAGTTCATATTTATTGTAGATACACAGATTACAGTCTTAATTATGCCTTTTTTTCCCTGCCCCTCAGGGGTGTGTATGTGTATAATTGTTTTCATTAGTACCCACTTCTTCCTATTCTTCTCCCAGGTTTATCAATAGCTGTCTACCTAAATGTGACATTTTTTGATTGGTAGTCACTCACACTTTGGTGTATATTTTATCCCTTCATTGTGTGTGCTGAATAGCATGGTAGGGTGAATTGTATCTTGACATTTTGAAGTGAAATAGGCTTGTTTTCTTTTCAAATCCCTGAAGTTGTTTAGTGAAATGCTGCAGTCTAGGCTTTCTTTTATTGATATATAAATAGAAAGAAGATTAGTTTTGAAAGCGCAATGGCTGCTTACAGACTACAAAACGGTGGAAAAAAGGGATGAGCATACCTTGATTCAGTAACAGTTTTCTGGGCTGGGGGGGTTGTGTAGAGGAGGGGAGAAAGGAGAGAGGGAAAGATTCAGAGATGAAAGGAGATGGCTCTCAGCCTGATATCTGCATCAGTGAAGTGTGTTGCATGGAAGATGTGGTAAGAAAGGTCAGTCTCTGCAGTTCATTTAAAACTCACCTGAATTGTATTTGCATCTGATTCAGAAGAGTGATTGGATTGGAAGTTCCATATGTATACATCATCTTCAGCCCATTATTCCATGTACGCTGATTTATTTTTTTCAACTTTCTTTCATCCTAAGTTACTTTTATTCCTTTGAATTCCCTTAGTTCTTTGTGATCTGTGATATTCTGGTGTAGTAATGGAGATAGCTATAGTATTCAAAAAGATTATATGAAAACTTCAAAAGATATCTAATTTCTGAGGTTGCTTGTACCTGTACTGCTTGTAACTTCACTGCTGCTTTTGTAGAGTGGTTTCTCTGCTGTTATTGACCCAAATACTTCCAAGTTAAATAGTTCAGAGTTTATTGAATTTACTTGTCAATTAGATAAGTGTTCTAGCCAAAAAAGCAAAATCATAGAATTTTAAAATAGCTTGGGTTGAAAGGGACCTTAAAATTGTCTTATTCTAACCCTCCTCCCATGGGCAAGGGCATCTTCCACTAGACCAGGTTGCTGAGAGCCCCATTCAGCCTGACTTGAACACTACCTGGGATTGGGCCTCCAAAGCTTCTCCAGACAGTATATTTCAGTGCTTCACCACCCTTAGGTGAATTTTTTCCTAACACCTAATCCATACCTATCTTCTTCCATTTTGAAGAAACCCCTTTTCCTATCACTACATGTCCCAGCTCTCTGTACCCCCCCCAGGAAGGCTGCAGTGAGGTCTCCTAGAGCCTTCTCTTCTTCAGTCTGAACAGCCCCAGATCTCTCAGCCTGCCATCATCACAGAGGTGCTCCAGCCCTTTCACCCTCTTTGTGTCCCTCCTCTGGATTCACTTGATAGGTCCTTCTTATTTTGGGGACCCCAGAGCTGGGGACCCCAGAATGGTGCTCTGTTGCTGGGTTGTGGGACTTCAAGTCTCGTGACTTGCCCAGTGGAATGTAGAGATTGTTTTCAAATAATGAGTGTTGCTGCATTCACAGAACTGAGATACAGCATCCATTCAAGACTGAAATCTGGCAGGAGCCTTTGTAACCAAATCATCACAGTTGTACTTATTTGTCAAGGAAATACATTTTGGTGCTATCTGAAACAGGCAAAATTAATTTTTTTCAGCACAACAGTTCTATACTGTTCAATTAGCTTTATCTACCTAATGATTCATCCATCACAGGCACACAAACATTCCTACAGTGTATACACAGCCTAAACACAGCATGCATGAGTTGGAATATACTGGCAAGAGCTTTTTGCAGTTTTTCCAGCTTTCAACTAGCTGCCAAGCATCTTAGAAAACTACAGAATCCCAGGAACTTTAGGAACACCTAGAGATAAAAGAGAAATGTGTTTACACTAGAAGAGGCCTCTGATGAGAAATTTTGTCTGTGTCATTCTCAAATTCAAATCTGTGGCCAATACAATCAGCACAGCTTCAGTTCACACCCTTCTTGGGATAAAGCAGTGAACTGATACTACAATTCCACCTTCACAGCAGATCAAGAAGATTTTTTTGTTTATATTTGTACTGACACAAATCACCTCTGAAAGTGTTAAAATAATACCGTGGCTGTGATTGTGCCATTCTTTGAGGATACAACCAGTAAAATCAGAGTTTCCAAAATTTCTGAACAATAAATAAGTGCTTTTTATTTGCCTGTTGCAGTGATAGATGCCTAAATTAGCCTTTCTGGAATGTAAAACACTTCCTTCAGAGCTTTCTGTGCATTTCACACCAAGACTTTGGGTTTGTAAATCACATGTTCTAAAAGGAACATGAGAGAGTGTGTGGAAAATTTTGTTCAATTCCTAAATGCTCTTAAAAGAATTGGTAAGTGGGATGAATGAATAATTTAGTATTGTAAGAGAAGTTCAAGAACCTATAGCTATTATAACACCAAATTTTCTCATAAAGGATTTGAGTTACAGACTCTTGAGATGTGTCAAGCATTTACACACATAGGTCCCACTCACATAGTTACCAGTGCAAGATTTTTACTCATTATCCCCAAATATCAATGGCAGAGAAAATTGAAAAAATTTTAATAGACTTTTGTGAAGGAAAAAAAACTATTTACAATTCTGCCGTGTCCTAGAGCACATTTAAGTTCATGGAATGAATTAGTTCAGTGGGAAAGGTTTTAAAAAGAAGCCATATGCATCATAAAATTAAACATGTAATGGTAAAGTCAGTTAACTGTCTATTTGGATATAATGTGAGTTCATAGTTGGAAAAGGTTGTTTAAGAGGTTATATAACAGAAATATAGAAAGCCTTGTTATAATTTATTGCCCTGTACCATTCATCTGGTAATGCAGAAAGATACATGTACACTGATCTATATTATACATACAGATGAAAATTATTTGACAGATAAAAAAAAAAAAAAAAAAAGACATTTTTAGCTGTGATCTAGACTGCCAAAAATATCTCTGTTTATTCAGTTAGCTTTTATATTTAATTGCCTACCTAGTTATCTGTGGAGATAATGTTGCCATACTCTGTATAATATGATAGAGTCTCATTTTAGGTGTATAATGAACTTCAGTTTCCTAAGTGGAGCTTATATTAGGTGACATTTTCCATGTTGAGAAAATTTAATTTCTTTGAGAAGAAGCTTTAAGGCAAAAAATTAGAATCTAAGTTAGTTGTCAGTTTTAGCAAAACATTTGCAATGGCTCACAGTTAGAAAGTAAGTTCAATGTTTCGATGGTAGATTCCCCCATACTAGGCTGAAAAGACATTATCAGTAAGAATTCTACAATTTCTTGAACTCCCATGAATTCTGTCGATTATACCTCAAAAGACTGGCACAGGTAGAGTCAAGAGCTTCTTGAATGACTCAGGAAATAAGACATGCTTTTGTTGTGCTGTTTAAATTAGTAAAAAAAAAAAAAAAAAAAAAATCCCAGAAATTTGTGTTAATTGGAATCCACTAGACTGTTCTTCAAAAATTTTGTCTCAGCATTTAGAGTGCAAATGTTGAAACAAATTTTAGGCATCATTCAGAGAGAGGAGCATTTCAAGCTGAACCTTCAAATAGGATGTTTTATTCACAGTTGTCTTTGCCTCTTCTGAAGACCATTCTCACAGAAGTTAAAGGTCTCCTGATTAGAGCGTATCGCTTAGAAGAGCATGAAAATGCCAGGGATTTAATTATTGCTGTTCTGTTGGCACAGCAATTGTATATTTATTTCTCTTCTAAAGTAGGGCAAGGAGAAAAAACCAAGTAAGTACATGCAATGTGGGTTTTTCTCCGCTTCTTCTTATGAAGCTACAGAAAATTCCTGACTAAGTAAGACAGCCTGGGTTGGTTTTTCCAGCCTGTTGTAGCATTTTCGGAGTGAGAAAGTCTATGGAGAGAGAGTGCTGTTCAAAGCTCAGGTGAAATAATTGCAGTGTTTTTTGTGGTGCACAGAGCAAACCTTGCCACACAATCCCAAAGATTCTGGTGAGAACATTGGTAGTTTTCATATTTGAAGTCTGCTAGGCTGACCCTAGGGGCCAATTCTAAAGGCAAACAAAAGCAATACTGAATAGTTTACAGAAAACCTTGTTATCTCCATCTCTACCACAGACACAAACCAGATTTTACAAGCCCCTGACACTTAGGGACTTCACTTTTGACACAAGTAAGAAAGCTGACAGCATTCCTTATATATTTATTAGCTTTTCAAGGGAAGGTCAGGCTTTCCCATTTTCCCCTGTCTATGGAAAATTTGATGCTCTGAGGATGGAATGGATTTTACGTCATTCTAGACACTCCCAAGGGAAAAAGCTCTTCCCTCTTCTTGCTGTGGTAATGCTGAGCCAAGGGAACACACTAATTAAATGTGAGGGCTACCAATGTGTTCTTGTGCCTCTTTGATTTTCCTTGAAGGCCATCTTGTCTTTCCATTTACCTGGAAGAGGAAAAGTTAACAGTGTCGAGTCAAGTGTTGCTACTTAGAATTTGGAAAGAAATAAATTCTCCTGTCATGCAAGTTTCTGTCTTCATTTGCTCTTGTAAAATCTATCTGTTGTCATTAGGCAAGTTCAGAAACACTAAAAGCTTTCAAGTAGCTTCTCAAGAGTCTGTGTTGCAATCACTCTCATAACGAAGTGGAAGAATTCAATTTAGAATAAAATAGTGAAAGACTTCAACCTAGAAGGGCTAAATAGGCATCTGGGTTGTAAACCTCTAAACTGCTCATAACTTGATCAGTCTTCATCCAAAAGAGAATAGTGAAGGGGGAGAGAAATTTTGGAGTCAGTCACAGAATGAGGTACATGAGCAGCAGCTGAAACACTGGGCATTGACCATTAAAGGAGAAACATAAAAATAGGTACAGTGAAAATAAACATATCAATCAATTGTAAATTGTACCAGTAATTTCTACTCTCCATAAGTCAGCTAATACAAGCATAAAGGGAACAGTTTTTAAATGAAGTTACATTTTTAAAAGAAGGGAAAACTTTAATATAATGCATAATTATACTACGAAACTGATTACTACCAGGTGCTGCTTGAGCTAAGATTATACTAAGATTCAAAGGTGAACTGGACATCTTTGTAGACTTGTAGAACATGCAGAGGTAAAACTGTTAAAATTCAGGTGTAAATAAGTCAAAAGAAGCATTTTGGAAGTAAACAAACACACGTAAAACTTGATGTTTCAAAATCCAGAGCAATCTCTTGCTGATAGGGGACTGGAAACAGTTTTTTCCACATTTTCATTTCAGGTTATCTATTATACTTCCCCTAAAACATCCAGAAGTTTATGGAAACAGGATATAAGACCAGTTGGGCTCAGGTCTAATCCAACATGGCAATTCTTACATTATGATTAATGAGGTTCCCTTTATCAACAGCTGTGATTCTGACCTTTGTGGCTTTGCTGCTTATCTCCTGATTTATACATCTTCATAACCTGAATCTCATTTAGAACTAAATAAAAAATCTTAATGACTTCCATGCAATTACTATATAGCTTTTTCAAATATTTGCTCATTCAAATAATTTATTCACAAAATCTCATACATCAGCAGCACTCTTCTAAAGCATAATACTACTGTTAAGATTGTTTTCTTACTTGCAGACATTCATTATGGCATGTAGGAAAGAAATAATATGTTGACACTGACCTCTCTGCATCTAAAATTTGATTTGGAGACCCATGTTAGAAATGTGCATCTCTCTTATTTAGTACTTGGACATGGTCAGATACATTCAGAGATTTCTTTTCTGGTTTGTAATGTTAGTGTGATTCAGGACATGTTAGCTTGATGTGTTATAAAATGAGCCATTTTATCTTCAGTTTATCCTGTGATCAGTGGGGAGAGTGCTTTTCCTTTGGGAACTGAATGCAAAATAACTGAAGCAGATTGAAGTTGGCAGTGACTAATGAAGTCTTGTGAAGGAGTCAGGAGTCAGTGGGTTACTACATAGGATAGATGGAGAAGACAGTAACAGCAGCCTCTTTGTTGAGTTTATGCTGTCAGATTTGTTATTTGTTTTTCTTTTTGGCATAATCAGTGCTTCTGTGAAGAAAATCTCCTCAAAAAAAAATCCAAAATTCCTGATGTATGTCTCTGACACACAGACATCCACATGCACATTTGTTACAGTGGTGATGATTCTAGGCTTCCATGTTTAATGAGCCGGCATGGTTGCCTAAAGGTGTTCTACATGTTAATAATTTTAATCAGTCACACAGAATTTATGGAGCTAGAATTTCAATTGAAATTAGCACGAGTTAAAACCTCAGTCATTTATTTCTCCGAGAGCTCCCCCTACTTTGCCAGTCTGATAATGTGCCCTGTTGTCACAGAACCTGGCACAATATAAATCAGTTGTTCCACAGGCGCCACTGAGCAGCCTGGTGTGGGACTTACACACAGAGCATAACTACTGGGACCAGGAATCACTGCAGTTGGGTTTGCATTTGCTGTACATGTAAAATCCGTGGATGCAGAGCAAAAGCTGAAGGAGCATAAGGAGGAGGAGTATGCCAGCCTGGCGTCGAAGGTACTGGAAAGGTACAGAGACAATGCCAGCCAAGCCCCTGCCTCCAGCCTGGCAGCTGACCCGGGTCAGGAATCGCTGCAAACTGCTTCTGCCTTCAGCCCATGATTAAATGACTTTAATGACTGCCTAAGCTCAGCTGTGTGCCGAGCAGGGTGAAGGAGGTCAGGCAGCAGGGAGGGCAGCACACACTCCTTATGCAATCTTGGGAGAATTTAGCTGGGCTTTGTGCTACGGGGAGCACTGATGCAAACTTACAGCTCTCACCACAGTTCTTGGAAATTTTCAGCAATGGTACAGCAAGTCAGAAAGCTGCAGTGGTGTTACACTATTTTTATTCCTGAAATACTTTTTGAAGCCTTTTGTTAAATAAAGTCATTAAGACTTTGCTTTTTTTAGGCTTTTTCTTTTTTAGGCTCACAATACTTAGGGGATTTTGACTGAAACATTGTAAGGCACACTGATTCAAGCTCTCTGCAGTCTTAACTGTCCCAGCCAGTGTGCACAGAGTGCAACAAGATTTGTGTTTTCCACCTCATTAAACTGACAGCAGAAATTAGTTTGTGGTATTAAAGACTAAAAAGTTAAATTACAGCTACACATGTCCTTTATGCAATGGTGTGTGTGAAAGATGTTTGATTTTAATGTTTGCTATAATGGAGAATTTAAATTGCAATGTTTATCAAATCTCTAATCTTTGTTTCAGAGTGGAATATTAATTATGCTTTTAACTACGAGAGGTAAATAAAATGAGCATCCACTGCCTGCCTAAGGGTAAATTGCAGATTACTGACAACATGACGTGGCGTACTAAATGTCAGTTTTGTCAAACAAATTTAGAGGAACAGTTAAACTATTAGCTTCCTGTTGTTACAGGAGGTTTTTTTTGCAATGAATGACTGTTCCTAGCAGCAGGGGCACTGTACCATATGGAACACTAACAGAGCTAAATCGAATAAGCAAGATGAATGAGCAGATAGCACTACAGACGCAGTCAATTAGTTTATAACTGTCTATTAACTTCTGTTGGTGGTTTTGAATAAACAATAGATTAACCATTACAACCCTTCTCTTTCTTTATGAAACCAGTAGAAAGACAGTGTGATGAGCGCACACAGTGAAGAAGAAACTGAGTAATTTCCTTCTTTTTATTTTACCTCCTGCTTCATAATAACTCAACTTGTCTGTTATTGGCACTACTGCAAGAAACAAATGCATTAGATCCAAGAAACCAAAATATATCAGCTGTGGTTATGCATGCAAAATAGTTCTTCAAATTGCCAGGAGTTACTCTCCCTGATTTTTTTTAGGACCTGGTTTATTAGCAGGGAAGCACTAGTATGGCATGTGAACCTCAGCCAGTCATTGCGATTTATTTGACAGTTAAAGAAAAAATGTTGTGATCAGAAAACTGATTGCGCAGAAATAAAATGTTATGAATGTGTCTGCTAATCTGTCTGTGCCCCAAACTACTTTTAGACCTGAACTACTTGGAGCAGATGAGAGGTGATGCATTAATATGCCCCTCACTGCTAGAGTCATTGGAGTCAGGTTATTTCCTTCTAGTTTAAATCCTAAATAAATAAACATAATATAATATTTTACCATCCCTGGCTTCCATTGTAAGATATTGGAGAGAGATGGGAACCTCCAGAGGGTATGAGCTTACCTCATATATATGATGATATTTTTGCCTGTTATTTAATTTAAAATTGTTAGTAAAAAATACCTAAAGACCATTCAAGCTATTTCATGTCACACTGTCACATTAGGTGTTCAAACACCTAATTAGTGAAGATCTTACCACTGCTGAACCTGAAATCCAAAATACAAGGCAGAAGTGAGCAGGCTAAGGTAAGAAATGGGCACTAGATGGAGGGGATAAAATAATAAATACAGCAAGACATGATTAGCTCCCGCTCTGTCAGTGAGTGATCAATAACTGCCATAAGCCTTGTCATCATGTGATTGCTTAAAGCTCAGTACTTCTAGAGATAATCCTGAACTGAGCTTAAGTTGCAAACTTCTCTTTAAATTCTTAGCTAAGTTGAAAATCCATAAGTTTGTTTTGAATCATTGTCCAAATGGAGCGCTGAGGGACACTCTGCCCATCTGTTGGATCATCTTAAAAGAATAATTTGCAGATACTGGGAGACACTTTTAAATTTCATCCAGTTTTTGGCCTTCTTGCTGTTTATCAATTAGTGCTACTTAGTTCATTATACCAATAGGACAGGTACCTAGAAGATGTTGGGGAGCAGGTGCCGCGGACCCAGAGGAGATCTGGGAACACAGTACCTGGGGAACACAGGACATTAATTCATAGAAAACTTGAATCCGTTAGATGTACTGCACATAAATAGAGTTGTTTGAAAATGCAAAGCTTTCATTTCCTGGACCAGCCCTGCATTTAGGCAATAACATTCATCCTGCTGAAATCCTTTCAATTGTCAGCTAAATCCAACAGTCTTCTCCATCTTCTGTGGAAAGACTAACACTGCAGTCAGCCTACTGCTAACTTCCTTCCAAGATCCATATTACTGATGAGTGAAGTGGCTTTTGTCTGTCCCCTTACCATACATATTTCACATGGGGTGATATACGTTTTAATTAACAAAACTCCATGAAATATTTAAAACTCCTCAGGTGAAAGGAGTGGTATTAGTAAAGTGGAAAAATAACATGAGAGTCTTATATTGTGTAGGAACATAAACTTCATAGATCCTAGTGGAAAAGAGGAATTGGTGGAGACTAGCTCCAGGACTGCAGAGGGGCAGTAATTGTCAGATTCAAGCCACAATATTAATACATCAATCTCTGTAGGGGTTTTTACATGCAAAACATAATTTTACAAGTTATGTAAACATTTCTGTCTGTTTCTGACAGTCTTTTTCAGTTTTACCTACACATGGTAATAAAGCATAAACTACACCTAATTTCTGAAATCAGCTGTCCTAGTAGAAGAAATACTGTTTTACTTTAGAATTTAGCTTTAAATTCTACCCAGACTTATGTCCAAGTGTTCTATCCAGATGTCTGTGTTTCTTCTCCAGCCTGCATTTCTGTGTCTTGATTTTGGGAAAGCTCTTATCTAGCTAGCTTCTTGCTACCATAACTTCTCATCTAAATTCAATTAGAGTCTCCTCACCTGTAATTCACCTATGCCAAAACACTACTGCAGTGCCACTGCCCACTCTTACTGTTATTTATGGTGTTGCAGTGTTTCAAAGGAAGGTAGTGTTTAAGTAGTGAACATGTGTCCCTAATGAATCGCACAGATGTCCACTCATCTGCTTTCAAGTTGCTTATTTCCTTGCTGTTGAAGAAACTATCACTGTACTATTTTTTTATCCAGTGTTTGTAAGCTTAAAGATGACTAATGACTGTTAAAAATTACCCCCTGATGGAGGGTAATGTCATCCCATGCAGTGATTTGCATGAAACCACATTAACCTCGGTCGGGGGGTAATTTTTAATTACTATAATGTTCTTGCAAGTACCCATGGTGCAGCACTGAGGTCATCTTTTCACTGAGAAGATTCCATTACTTAGTTTACTGAGTGACTGAGTTTAATGGATGTACAAGAGATCCTGCTTTTTACATTTGGTCTTACACAAGTCGAAGTTAACAAGTGGAAGCCTGATAACCTCTTGAAAGGGCTCCTTTCTCCAAGGGTACAACTGGAATATGCTGTTCCAAATTGCTTGTTCACATAACTGTCTACTGAAGTCAGCTTTAAGGAGACTTGTAATTTCCTTTGAAAGACACTCCTTTTATTAAAAATTGTCTAGATAGCCTAGGAAATGTCAATCTATTCAAAATATTTGTTTGACAGCTGATCCTGAGGTACTTATAATTTGAATCACACACTATGTTAAAGAGCAATTGCTGTGATCTAGTTTATGAATGTGGTAAACTTGCCATTGTGTATTCATATATCTTTAGGTTTGGAAAACAATCACAATACTATGGGTATTTTCAGATACTTTTGTATTGTTACGTAGCCATATATCCTATTACAGCTTACTTACCGTGTTTCATTAGAAAATATACCAACACTTGTGCCAAAAACATGAAAAGAACCTGTTCACAGTAAGCGCTATACTATTTTAGAAGCATTCCTGCTCACTGCTTTTTGGTTTTAATGTGAAGAAAGATTTGACAAGTTCTCCATGAGGATAAAATATCCACATATTCCCAAATATTATTGATTGGTATTATTGCCTTACAATTTAATCTCCTGCTAACCTCTCTCTCCCTCTAGTTTTTGCTGATGGGGCTCCTACCCAGACCCATCTCTTGACCTTACCTACAGTTTATTACAGGAACTAAGTTACTCCCTGTCAAGTACCCTCTCCCAAACCAAGAAGAGCTTTAACAGAGAATTCTGTGCTGTATTATTCAATGAAGTCTCAGAAAGGATATTATTCACCATTACATTCTTCAGGGGTGCATAATCATTTTGATGGAACTCTTTTAAGTTTTGCTAAGGAGGTATGCTTTGTTTGTTAACCAAATATGATGTGTTTTTTTTCTTTTGTTTTGTTTGTTTTTGGGGGAAGTTGTGGGGTTTTTAATAAAGAATAAGCAGTTTGCAGCTGTCACAGTTTGTATCCTTTCCCTGTAAATAATGAGTTTGAGAGTTGATTTTAGCACTAAAACGTTATAGCTTAGAAACTTCACCACTGCCTGTCACTGCAAAGGAATAGTTTGTTATTTTCAACACAAAAGCCTGTTAGTTCTGTTTCTGGCCTCATGGCCACCTCTCGTCAGACAGTTCTCTGTATCTATAAATCTCAGTGTACTTATTGTATTACATTACTACTGTAAACTGCAATACTTCAGTATATTGTAAGTACTGGACTGTGTATTGTAAAAGCAGCAGCTATCATTAATCTTAAAATTGCAAATTCTAACTGACTGATCTTTTAAATGATATAGTAGTATTTTAGTTGTTTGAGGTTGTTGCCTTTTGAAGAACAGCACAGTGCCTGGAAGCTCACTTTTTTACTTACAGTATTTTTGTGATGGTTGATTTCATCAGGGGAAGGGCTATGACTATATGCTGCTTTAACTCTGCTCAAAGGAACTTTACCATGCAAGCTCTGTTTAGAAGTTCAGGTTTTTCCAAGGATAAAAGATGTCATTCTGTCTTTGAAAGTGAATTTTCACAGAATTTAGAATTAGATTTGAGTACGAGTACAAGGCATTCATTTTTTCTTTGTGTTTCTGTGACAGAGATATATACTTAAAGGTAGTGTGGTCCCATGCAAAATTTGATTCCTCTGTCTCTGGATTATCATTCTGCTTGTGGGTGGCAAAGCCCTGAGTGAAAATCCTGTATTATATGCAATCATTAATTAAAATTCTTTTCAAATGTTAAAGTTATTGTGGCTGTAAAACCAATTGTATTTTTCAGATGAAATTGTATTAGAAGGTTTAGAGAAGCTTTCCTTGACACCTTTCTTACATCTTTTAATTAAGAAAGCCTTTGGTGTTAATAGGTTCAAGTTTGCCAGAATTAAAAATGAAGGTATCTAAATATTTGAAATGTTCTTACCTAAAGCCACCATGGTATGCAGCTGTATCAGCTGTCCTTTCCAGCATGCTATAAAGAGCCCCTAAAGGGGATTAATCTGCCTTCCTTTCCATAGAGGCCTCATATTAAAATCTTCCTTATGAGCCATTGAGTATAGCACAAAAGGCCCCAGCACACATACCTGCCTAAAGAGAAGTAGAGGCTGGACAACTTCATTAGCATTTAATACAGAGGACAGATGACAGTTTCTCCCAGAAGTCGCATTCCTGCTGTGTGGGATAAAATTGGATTGAGCGTGCAGCTGCATCTTAGGCTGACCAAACAGCATCAGCCACACAAGGTCTCAGCTGGCGCGCTTCCTCCTCTGGTCGTGTCCTCGGATTAGCAGCAGTCCATCTGCCACCCCACTCCCACTGCCAATTAAATGATATACCCATGGACTGGGAGAGCTCTTGAATGGCTTACAAGCTACATGCTAAAGATCCACTCTTTAGTGCCTTCCTTTCCACAGTGAGCACTGCGGCATTAGTGCACTTCCAAAAATGCTCCAGGTGTTTCTTCATGCATTCCAGTAGTTATTCTACCTGCCCTAAGAGGATGGCCCAATTTCAGCAACCCCTTAGGAGAAATTATTTTCTTTCTTACATGACTGAATATTGCTTATTCTGAGCTTTTAATCAGCAACTTGTGTTGAGACAGGTTATTTCTTGTGGAAGTAAAGAAGATAGACTCTGGAAAGACTGATTAAAACTCTAGGCGTTTGATATTTTGAACTGCTGAGGTATACTGAGTATTACAGAAGTCTTGAAGGAGGGAATTGCTTGAAAACTGAAAGGCATATGATGGAGTGTATGTAGTGCAGAAAAAATTATGTGCAAGTTTGTGAATGCTCAGTACCAGCACTAGGAAATACATTCTACAGGCTGCTGCTTGTATTAGCATACAAAGAGGCAAAAATTATCTATTCAGGTGATCAAGGGATCAAATTATCTATTCAAGGCTTTGGATCAAAAGTCAGTGTGAACAATGAAAACTCTTGGCTTTCACAGAGGGCAGTATATTCAGGAACTGAAGAAGTACCTCCCACTGCAGGACTTACACAGGAGCTAGGTCAGGATGCTTACCTGTTTACCAGAGCATCTGGACTAACACAACAGAATTTTTCATCAGCAGAAAGCCTTTTGCTCTTTTATATTCCACTACTGGGAATCAGCAAAGCAGTGAACAAGTTATGTTAGGTTAAGCCTGTCAGAACCTTTCCTTTTGGTTCTGAAGTACACCAATACATATATTTAATTTTATGTTTACATATCAACATATGTTTATATAACAGAATAGATATATACAATACAATTACATATACCTAAATAGAAAATATGCTAAAAATAACCCTTTTAACGGATGTTTCAGAGAACTTTATTTATTTTGATGGTATTTTATGTCTGTATACTGGTAAAGCCAAATCATAGAATGGTTTGAGTTGGAAGGGACCTTAAATATCTCTAGTTCAAAACCCTCTGCCATGGTCAGGGATAACTTCCACTAGATCAGGTTGCTCAAAGCCCCATCCAGCCTGGCCTCACAGGACCATGCCTGTCACAATCTTGCTTCTTTTGATGTATACTCAGCAGACAGTTTGCCCTCAAATGCCTTAGTTTCTGGGCAGTGAGAGAGGGATCTGTATAGAGATCTAAATACCTTGAGGTATTTATATACATATTATATATCTGTGTTTAAAACTGTCACAGTTGCTATGGCTTTCTATTAACTTGAGCCTATGCAAGCATAGAACTAACTTGTTAGATGCTGTAGAGATCCGGGGATCTCCTTCCTCAACTGGGACTTGCAAGACAGATTTTCTAACCCCATAGTGCAAGTAACAAGATATTTCACACAGGAGATACCTGTTCCATACCCAGATCAGCCTTAGGTAGTGATGCACTGTGGGGCTAGGGATTTTCTCTTTGTGTAAGGAAATGCTCGTGTGGTGGATTGACTTTTAAAGGAAGGCATTTGCCTGGCCATGCTTAAGGACTTTGAGAATATCATAGCAAACCTCAAAGACAGAGGCTAATGTATCTTAACAGACACATCTGCCATATATTTCTGTAATTCCTAATGCTTAGAACACCTCAGAACATACAGTGAAAATTTGGTGTGGACAAAACCATCCCAAAATAAATTTGAATTAGTTTAACACTGCCTGTTGTTTTGGTTTGTGAAAGCAGGAGGATTCTAGACACCTACGGCGCACACTGTGCCTGCGAGTTTGAGGCTCTACTTAAATCTGACAGCTATGGGATAAGAAGGTGTTTCCTTTTATCATTAGCCAGCCTTTTCTAAAATGGTAATTAGTTTCAGGAAGAGAATTTCAAAATCTGTCGTGGATGTGTTCCTGTGAAAAGCTTTCATGTTCGTGTTGTCTGGCACTGCACATCACACAACTACCTCCTCGTGAGTAGGTCCCGGTGTTGTCTGTTTAGTTTTTTATTGAGATCATAGGATAATATGATGGGGGCAAAGAGGAAAAGGAAAAGCTGCTGAGACAAAGGAGAATTGCAATGTCAAATGCAAAATATATATTTTGAAATGCATTATAAATAGGGTATTCTTCTACCTTGTGCAATATCTTTAATACCCATCTGCCCACTACTGTGGAGAAAATACTCTCTCTGAGCCCAATCTGATATACACATCTTTCATTCGTGTACATAGGTTACTTTAAAATTTTAGCTTTTGAAATAAGAACAGGTGTGTATATTAATTTGCATAAAAATAACTTAGGTACTCCTGTTTAAATGTAGATCTGGGGTTGTTTAGCCTGGAGAAAAAGAGGCTCAGGGGTGACCTTGTCATTCTCTACAACTCCCTGCAGTGGGTTGGGGTAAGTGTTCGGCCTCTTCTCTCAGGCAACCCACAACAGAAGAAGAGGACACAGCCTCAAGCTATGGCAGGAGAGGTTCAGGTTGGACATCAGGAAGAATTTCTTCACTGAAAGCGTGGTAGAGCATTGGAATGGGCTGCTCAGGATAGGGGTGGAGTCACCATCCTTGGAAGCTTTCAAGAATCAACAGGATGTAGCACTTAGTGCTGTGTTTTAATTGACAGGGTAGTGGTCAGTCAAAGCTTGGATTTGATGGTCTTGGAGGTCTTTTCCAACCTTGATGGTTCTGTGAGTCTATGTAAAAGGGCATGTATGGTAACAAAAGAGAAAATGTGGGTTCTCTGTAAATTTTCATTTAACGTTCTTCAGAGTTAGAGAATTTATTTTTGTGGGGAAGAAAATATTCTCAGGCAAAAGGAAAGGTCAGATGTGTAATTTTCCTGTGACCATACATTTCAGAAGAGGATTTCTTCATAGACTTCAAATACCTAATTTCAGTAAACGTGAAATACTGTCATGGAAGCCTGTAAAGCAGTGTAATGTCATTTTACATTTATGTACAATTAATGTAGCAGAAATTAATACAAATAAAATTAAATGGAAAATGGAACATTTCATTTTCATTAAAATAAGAGCACATTATTAATACCATTTTAGAAAATCAAAACATAATTTGTCTTTCCTCATAAAAAATTTTTACATTCTCATTATGCAGTTCAATGTGAATATAACTAGCTCTCTAATGAAAAATCTTTATTGATAAAAATATTTACACAAGCTTCAGTCCTTACGTTAGAAAGGTAGTTTAGTACAAGCGGCAGTAAATAATACTTCAAGAATGAAATCATTAATTAAAAGGCATTTATATCTATCATCATATTTAATTGAGTGTTTGTAATTTTGCTAGTATTATTCCGTATTGGTTCTATCTGTATCTTACATGTAGGACTATTCAAAGAAAAGGCACTATTGAGCATTTTGTTCAAATCTGTAGTGCTTTAAATTCCCATGTCTTCCTTTTTATGAAAAAGCCCTGTAACCAGAACACTTAATGGTAATTCTAGAATAATTTGGATTAAAAGGGAACTTTAGGGGTCATCTTTTCCAACCTCCTGCTCAAAGCAGGCTTAGACTAAATTGAGTTGCTCAGGACATTGTCCATCAGGGTTTTTAATATTTCCAAAGACTGACATCACACCTTTCTGAGCACCTGCTCCACTGTCTGACTACCCCAATGGTGATAAAAACCTTACGAAGCTCTAGTAGAAATTTGAATTGTAGCTTGTGTCTAGTGTGTCTTGTCCTTTCACCTTGTTCCCGGAGTCTCGTTCTGTCTCCTCCATATGCTCCCATTAGGTTGTTAAAATAACACTAAAATCCCCTGTGACCTGTCTCTTTTCCAGGCTGAGCAAGCACAGCTCTCTTTGTCCAAAATTTATCTATTGAGAGAAATCCAGGCTGAATTCCCAACTCAGTCATACAACATTTAAAAGTCCATTTCCTTTTCTGTCAGACAGGCCTTCGAGTGTTGCAGCTGGTCAACTGGGTTCTTCCCTCTGCTCATAAAGGATTTGTCATACTTTAGCTTCCTCCATATTCTAAATGGCACCCTGATTCTCATCCTGCTCATAGTTCTACTTGGCTGCTCTAATTACTTAAACAAACAAGTCTTTAGTGAAATGAATAGATTCATATGCATTTGCCTTGTAAATAATTTGTGGGGAAAAAACGAGTTTTAATATTCTGTGTGTTTTTCTTATCCACCCCTATAATTGAGGAGGACCTATAGGTCAATTAAACATTGTGTTCACTAATTTCTTTGTTAATTTGAGGATCATAAGAAGCAAAGCAAATTAAAATTCATATTTCAAGTTGTTAAATCTCATTAAAAATTATGAGAATTTGTGGCTTTTCATTTTTCCTTCCTTAGTTCAGCTGAGAAGAATGAGACATTTTATTGCCCTGTTCATTATTTACAGTACTCAAGATCGTGGTCAAGATTAGATAATAGTAAATTATGGGAAATACTGCTGCTCACATTTCATTACTGTTTTATTCTATTGGGGAGGCATAAGGTTGTCAGACTGTTTTTTTTTTTAATTGTGTGGGTGCATTTTTCTGAAGACCAAGGCCAGTGACTAACTTAAGCCAAAAATAGTGCAGCCAGCAGCCTTGCAGACACAGAGTTCTGCCAGAGCTTCTCAAATTCCATTTTACTGCCATAGCCTAGAGCCTTCCCTGAAGAACCCGTCAATCAAGCTAAAATGCATCGAGGTTCTCTTGGGTGGACATGCAAGAAGTAAACTGTAACCACAAATTTAACTTTCTCTGAGAGCTAAGAGAAGAGTCAGCCCATTTCAAAGAAATGTTGTTAAATTATTTTGATACACCAATGCATAGCTCCATTTATTGCAGTCGGTCAGTCACCAGTGTTCCTCCTCTGCATTAGCAAATTCTGTCAGTGCAAGTGTCTCCTTTGGCCTGAGGTATTCCTGGGTTTGGTGCTATAACCCTCACTTGCAGAAACTCAGATAACCTGATGTGGAGTTCATCCAGAGCAGAAACTGAGAAACAAGTAAGCAGAGTTTTAATGATGTCACTGTAAGCAAATCTCAAAGCATGTGCTGTATGCTTGAATTCAAGAAAGAACACTTAGCAGCAAAAGTAGATGAAGTGTGTCTCTGACTCCAGCTGTACCTTACTTTTCCATCACATTTTCCTTATCATTTCCCATTCACTTCCATATTCTCTTTCCCTTTTTCACCCACTGTTTCTCAAATCATTCCATACTTTCCCTGTGAGCTACAAGTGATACTATAATCTTTCCAAATAACTTTTCTTTTTCCTATCTGATCTCTTGTGATGCTAATGAACCAATATACTAGTAACAAAAAGGTGCAAAAAGACCACTGAAGTTCTTACATGCAGTGAGTAAAAAGCCAAGTTAAGAAAGAACCACAGAAATCAAAACTGGTTTTGTTTATCCTAATAAAAATCAAAACCATTTTTGTTAACCTCTACCTTCATGTTAAAAAATTGCACTCTTTTACACTCGATTCCCTTAATTCTGTAAGTTCAAGGAATGCTTTCCCCCACCCCTTTACTTGTATTCTTTTCTCCTTCTCTCGTTACAGTCAGTCCTGGTAGTATTGTAATGTCTTCTTGCTCTGAAAGTTCATCCAATGTCTCTGTGGCAAGAAAGGTGGCAAAAATATGAGACACAGTGAATGAAAGGGATGGAAATTAAATTCTATAGTATCAAGAACACTCTTTCCAAAGTCTGAGCATCATCACAACATTGTTTAAGAGTTTGTTCTTTTTCATCAGTGACTGCAAGAGCATGATAAAAATGAATGATGTTTAGCATTTGCTTTGAAGCAGGAAAGAAGCTGATAATTAGAACAAAAAGAAGGCACCTAAAAGAAATTATAATAAACCACACCTTTGTACATCAGGTAAAAAGGCTTGTGCACCCTTGGTTATAATAAAATATTCATAGTCTCTAGATCCATCTTCCATGCTGTTCTGATGTCAATGCAAAATGTATGTTGAACTTCTTAGGACAAAGAACAATTTTATAATCTAATACAGGATTGCATACTAAGAGATCATAAGCAAAGAGCAACACAATCCAGTGTTATCCTGCCACATTTTGCTTTTTTATGATTCTCCTAACAATTATTTTCCCTGTGATTGTTCTAGAAATGCTAGTCCTTGAAGTGGGGATAGCTTGTAAAGTATTTTATTAAGTGTTCTCTAGTTCTTGCTGCCAAGTGTAGTGCCTTCAAGAATATATCTCCTAACCTTATTCCTTGTCTGATAGAATATTGACAGAACCCAGTTTAATGTCATTGTGAAATTGCAGTCTTGAGCATATTGCATTTCAATGTAAGACATATAAATGTTAAATTGAATGACACAAGTTCAGGTGAGCAGAACTTTACCAGCAGTAATATACACTACTGTTTATATTTCATTTACTTATTTGATTTCAGTTGTTTCATATTTGTGTCTCAGTCCATTTGGGGGAGATAGAAAGGGTTCTCTGCGGTCTTGCCATTTTTGATAAGAAATGTAAAGTAGACTAAAATACTAATTACTTGTTGTTATAATTATTTAATAACACCTAAAGAAATTTGCTATTTTGATTGAATCGGATTTGATATTCAGGTTCTGAAAACTTGTTTTCTATAAGGACTTTTTAACAATAAAAAGCAACATAAAGAGTACAAAGAAAAAATAAATTCTAAAAATAGAAAGTATTGCATTTTGAATTAACTAATACAGATTAGCATAGTACCCAGTGTTACCAAATATGTACCGGCTCACACACATGTAATTCTCACAATGATATGTGATGTGTGGGTTTTTCTCTGCCTTAGAGAACCCATTGTTGAAGACAGGAAAGTAATCACAGTTATTGAGAAGAATTATTTTGTTGTTCAAGAAAAAATAATTTCAGTATAAGTTGGAAAAATGTATAAAAGCTCAGTAAACAAGAACAAGTCTATTATCTTTGCACTTTTTTTCCCACTTCCTGTGGAGAGCTTTTATCACATTGCATATTCATGCTGTATGTTGCTGAATCAGTTATGCTTATTAAATTATTTCAGGTTGAAGCAGATTCCCCAAAATTAGCTATGCGTTTTCTTTTAGCATATCCAAGGCAGCCAAAATAGATGGGCAAAAGTGATTAATTTAATTTATATACTACTACTACTGCTACTACTACGAATAATAATAATAATAATAGTAGTAATAATAATACATGTTGATTAATGCAGATGGTATTGTAAGTAGACTATCCAAAAAAATAAAAAAAAAAGTGAGTAATTCTGAGTGTTAGAAAAGCAAATAATGTATTCAAATCCTGCTTCCTGTATTGTCTGTTTAAGGGATTGTTAATGCAATTAAAAAAATTCGGAATCAGATTTTGGAATAAAAGTCCACACCATGTCTGTGATAGTGGTTCAGACCTTTACATGAATACAGAAACAGAGTGAAGTAAAGATAATGCATTCACTGTCCTTTGCTCAGCCCTTAATCAAATTTTCTTTCACTAACTTTTGATATCTCATGAGTCCTAGTGGTGATCTATTACAAAATTTTCATAGAATATCCTGAGTTGGAAGGGACCCACAAGGATCATCATCCAACTCCTGCCGCTGCATGGGACATCCCCAGAGTAACACCGTGTGCCTGAGAGCATTGTCCAAATTCTTCTTGAATTCTGTCAGGCTTCGTGCTGTGACCACTGCCCTGGGGAGCCTGTTCCAACACACAACCACCCTGTGGGTGAAGAACCTTTTCCAGATATCCAACCTAAACCTCCCCTGACATAGCTTGAGGCCATTCCCTTGGTCCTGTCACTGGTTAGCACAGAGCAGAGATCAGTGCCTGCCCCTCCTCTTCCCCTCATGAGGAAGCTGTAACTGCAATGAGCTCTCCCCTCAGTCTCCTCTTCTCCAGGCTAAACAGACAAAGTGACCTCAGCCATTCCTCATACAGCTTCCCCTCAAGGCCCTTCACCATCTTTGTTGTCCTCCTTTGGACACTCTCTAATAGCTTAGTGTCTTTTTTATATTGTGGAGCCCAAAAATGCACATGGGACTTGAGGCAAAGCAGAGCAGAGCATTTTCTGGGGTTTGTTAAAATATTTACTTTCATATTTAAGAAAATCTTTCTATTCCCTGTGTCTGGTTCTTTTCATTGTCGAGAAATAGTAATTCTTTGTTACTTAGTTTTCTTTATCTTTTTTATATACTTTTATCATATTCTCAGTTCAATTGCCTCCCTTTTAAACTAGGGACTCCTTATCTGTGGAAGTATTACTGCTCATCTGGTAGGATCTGCTCCTTTGATCTTCCTATCACCTCTCTGTATATGTTCTCTACTTTGTGAAAATCTTTTTTGGATAGGCATGTGTCACAACTGCATGCAGTGTTCAAAATGTGGAAGGTCCATAGATCTGTACAATTGCTTAATCACATTTTCTATTTTGTTCTCTATCCCCTACATAGTCATTTCTGACTTCTTTTTGCCTTTTTGACTGTACATAGTGCTATGTTCGGGATACAGACGAGACAGGGTCAACAGATGTGGCTATTAAAGGATGATTTATTGCAGAAATCAGTCTCAGGGAAGGGTGAGACCTTTAGGTTGTTACATTCAGCACCATGACACCAGAAAACCAACTTAATTCTAGTTAAAATGTTTTTTATAAATTTCTTATCCAAGCAACTGCTTCCACAAAGCTCTCTAGTATCTTCATAAGCCAATCATTAATTGCTACGTTTGCTACGTTTCTACCTCAGTGCATCTCTTTATCCAGTCATGTAATTCTACAAAAACTTATTGCTGTACCTTTTACATTTAACAACTCTATAAAAGGTTCTATTACCAAAGTTTAATATTTTCAGCTGTCTTGGTTAAAAAGTTTATTTGCTTATATGATGCATATTTCTACTTGCTTAAAACAAATTTCTATATAAACTACAAAAGCCAGTTTTACTTCTACTGTTCTAAATCTTCAAGCCTTCCCGAAGGTCTTACATCAAATATTGTATTCATCTCTGTCTCTGAGCCTGAATGCTCAAGGCCTTGAGAGCTCTCTGGGCCTGCATTTCTCACAGTACTAAACTTCTTGTCTTCAAGGAATCAGTGGCTATCAGATTTCTTTCTTCTGTATTTTATAAAGTCATTTAGTTGCAATATTGTGTGTGTATAATTAGTATTATTTTTCCCTTATGCCTGACTTTACGTCTTGCAGCATTGAATTTTGCCTTAAGTGAACATGCAATCACTCTACCTCATGAAATAAACTTGTAACTTTTTAATCCTTTGTCCAATTCTTACTACAATTTTAAAATTTTGGTTCAGAAAGATTCTGGATGCTTTCTAGGACAGTGTGTATATGGTAAATAGTTCAAATACATACACTTATGTAGGATAGCCAGTAGTAATGTGTCTCTGTTGTGAAAAAAATTACTATTTAACTCTACCCTCGCATCATTCTAACCAGCTGCTAAAGGATTTTACTAAAAGATAGTTCTTATTTTAGTGTAGATTCCTTTAGATTTGGTGAGCAAACTGTTAAAAGGCTTTTGCAACTACAAGTACACTGCACTACTGGGTTACAGGAAAGCCCCCAATCCTTTCTTCATCTGAAACCATTTCTGTGGTTTGTCCACAAGCAGAGAAATAAAATTCGAAACAGTTAGTTTGTAAGAAGAAGCTATTTTATCCTGAGTTATAGTAAGTGCAACAGATCAATGCATTGATTAAAAGAAAAAAATTCAGCCCAACTCCTTTAGCAGCACAACTAAAAAATTTCATCTCACTTCATTTGTTAATATCTTGGTGATGGTAGTGTGTTGCTGGAGCTGTGGAAAGTGGCAGCATCCAGTTTCTCCATTCTTTTCTTGGTGAGAAAGGATGTATACTGATAGAGTACCACTTGGCATGGAATGAGAAAGCAGGAAGTTTTTGTTAGATTCAAATTAATATGCTTTTCTCATTGTTCCTAAGTTAAAATGGAAGGCATATTTTTGGGAGGGCCTGAGTTCATTAAAATCCCAGTCACCTTTTTTTTTTTTTTTTTAATTATTTTTACTGTTATTACATTCCTCTAGCTATGGCAGTGTACCATTGTGCCTCATTCTTTGTGCCCAGTGCTTTTTAAACATGAAGAGAAAAGGCAAGCTAGGTGCAAAAGAGTTTGTTACTTAAGACAGGACAAAGAAAAGGAATGCAGGAAAATAGATGGAAAATGAACCAGACAGAGGCTGACAATGTAGCAGCAACTTAGCAGTTATTGGAGTGGGTTTCTTGGAGGGTTTGAGAGAGAAGTCACTGAAAAGGAGTATTTTGAGAAAGATAATGAATTAGGCTTCCACAAGCATTACAAAGTGAGCCTTTCGACAAGGAGGGACTGTACAGGAGAAGATGCATCATTGGAGAGTTTCATCATGGTAGATAAAATGGGGATAGATTGTGATAAACTGTTTAGCTTCTTACTTTCCTGGACTGATTTTATTAATATTTGTAACAGAACAGAATAAATGATACACAAAATCCCACACAGTTTTGCAGGGGAAGTCTGTATTTTGTCTGCTCTGCATTTTACTGTATTTTAACCATTTCACCAGTTCACTTCTTGGTATTTCTTGTGCCTTGAAGTTCCTTAACAGTTCCTAGCTAGATTTGAGATTTTTCTGAATATCAGGCTACTCTTTCCTAGGATTTACATATTACATTCTCTTTCCTCATATAGTCATGGTAACACTATTTGTGTAATGGTAACACTATTTGTGTAATAAGCTGATCTTTTTGCTTTCCCTACAAAAATAATTTCATCTCAGGTAATCATCCTGGGAGCTTCCATCTTGTTTTATGTTTTCCCTTTGGTTGTAGATCTCTTTTCCTTTAAGAAGGATGAAACACCAGATAGTAGCTATGAAACATCTTTTCCATGAGTGAAGATGATCAAATATTTAAACGGTTTTTTTCCCCCAAAATTTACTTCAAATATCAGAGTGTGAGTGGTGGTGGAGATGTGAGGTATCACGATTTTACAAGTTTCTTAAATCTTGTATAGCTGGACTCTCTTGGGGATTGAGAGATCCAAGGAATGGATGAGATGCAGAGACTGCAGCACTGCAACACTTTCAGCAAAATATAAGAACTGCAGATACTAGAAATGTTATATTCAGCCTAAGTTTACTTGAGTGAGTCCAGTAGGTGTTTTTGTTCATGGTACAGCAGTCTGGCTGGTATTGCTCTCTTCCTGTAAGTTGTTTCAGGTTTGAAATTTCCCCACAAGACCTATTTCCAGAATTAGATTCAGATTGAGAAGTACTGTACAGTTGTTACTGTCTTAAAAACTAAATCTGCTGTAGTTTGAGCATGGGACCCAAGGATTGGAAGGGTCCCATGCATGACTGCCATCTAAATGTACTGCCATCTAAGGGTGAAAGAGGAAAAAAAAATCCATTTCATGTTACCACTTTCATAAGCCTGTCCTTACAAAGGATTTCCATTAAGTTATTCATATATTAGGTGATAAGTCTCAGATTCTACTTCGAATAATGTATTACTTACTCATTACAATTAGATATAAGGAGGGGGGAGATTGAATGATGCAAAGATCTAAGAGCTTGGTTTTACTTACAGTATTTGAATGAAATTTAACTGTCTCTGATATGAAAGAGTTCAGACCATGCTCCCTTGTGCATTTATGCACTGTGGAGTAATGAAGAACCAGTTTTATTATTAGGTCTACAGAGTAAGCAAAGGCTTAAGCAAACACAGGTGACTCCTGAACTGGGATGGGCAAAGGCATAACACTGCCCACTGCTGCAAGTACTGCAGCAGGTGTTTTGGGCATAGTTCTTCATTAGCTTTCAGTCATGAGGACATGCCCTCGGGAGCGGGATGGTGATATGTCAGCTTATTGAGGGCTAAATGTGACCCTTAATATTTTTCTGTCCAGTGACCCAGTACCATGCCTGCTCTTACTATTCCTACTTGTATTGTTAGCAAGGCTTTAATTTCTAAGACATTTTGAGCTTTATTTATGGATTAAGGTACTGCTGAGCTTGATACTGCATTGGTACAGAACACAACCACAGCTTCTGCCCAAATGGCTTCTTACCTAGGTGAAAGATAGGGGATAACAGTTGGATAGATGGGGAGCATGAGGAGACTGAGGCAGTAGTGATCAGCACAGGAAGCAGTAATATTGGTACTTTGCAATTGTGTCTGCAGGCAGTGATTTGAAGTGCAAGAGTGAGGTATAAGTCAGGAGAGTTACAGAAAGCTCCTTCTGTGTAGCATGAGAGACAAATGCTTGAAAATCTAGGGGAGGCTGCTGTAAAATTTTGTCTGTGGTGGGAAGCATCTTTCCATACTGAATAAGAGTAAGATTTGACAAACTTTGTTGACTCAAATGAAAAAGAGTTAACAGACACAAAGGTTTTGAAAGTTAGCATAAGTTGATTTTGCTTCATGAAAAGATACTTTGGCCTCTAGAAGTAGAAGGAACTTAGGTGAGATAATAAGTTCCTGTAACTTCTGGTTGAAGATATGTAAAAGATCCTTCAGGCAGATGAATATGAGCTGACTTGTATATTTTCCTCAGAGGAAAAGTTATTGAATTAACAGATAGGACTAGCAAAGTCTGTGGAGCAGTTGTTTTGTTTTGTTTTTTAAATCCATACCTTGAAGATACTCTACAGAAGGGAAGTAAATTAAGGCTGTAGGGAAGAACTTGGAGAAAGGGTTGCTCTCAGACAGAGTCACAGGCTAGGGAAACAAGCCAAGTAGTCATGGGATCCACTACCATCAGTATCACAGATAGCTCACAGAGGCTGAAGGAAAAATCAAGAGTTTTGGACATGTTGTTTTGTGATATAGCTAATTATAACTCGGGGGAGAGAGTGAGACTCTAGACTGAAACAGACAGATCTGGAGAAAAAAAGAGGTATATGCATCCAAGGCAATTCTATAGCTTAATGTATCACTGTTGTAGTATCAGATTTAGGATCTTTTCTCTGGCAGACCACTCCTGCGGAGAAGCAACTAACTCATGTGGACTAATTCTCCTGAAATCAGGAGTGACAGAAAATAGTCTTTAAGAATGCAAGTTAATTTGAAATGTCTCTTGAGCGTGCAGCCTGTATTCAGAACTCCAACATACACTATAGAGTATAAACCAGGTTTCTGTGTTACACAGGGTCTCAGTGAAACTGCTCCAGACTCTTCTATGCATGTGAACATTGGTACTGATTTGTCAGTTCCAGTGAAATCTGTCTTTTCATTTCTATTTATGTTTAACCATATGTTGCCTCTGATACTGTAGCTCACATCACCTTTGTATCCAAGTAGTCCTCTTTAATTCAGTGGTGGTCCCCAAGGATTAAGGTGCTGCTGACCACATGCCAGTGCACTGCCAGCTATCCCTTGATTATCAGACTGAAAGAGATGAGAGTAAAATAAATCTGAGGTTCCAGAAATGCAGAAACAAATATAAATGTTACTTAATAATGTGGTCACAAACTTCAGTACTGATGTAAACAACATGAGGACTATGTCTGCTTACTGA
Source organism: Certhia americana (assembly GCA_018697195.1). Taxonomy (NCBI): domain Eukaryota; kingdom Metazoa; phylum Chordata; class Aves; order Passeriformes; family Certhiidae; genus Certhia; species Certhia americana. The sequence goes on along the minus strand of CM031858.1, from coordinate 102,455,562 downwards.
GAGTTGTTTTTTCTCCTTTTTTTCCTCATCATTCATGTCTTAAGAAAATTGGCTAAAAAGCGAAAAGAGACATTGAGTAGTACTCGGCAGGAAATGACAGTGATGGTGAATTCAATGGATAAAAGCTACACTGAGCAAGGCACCAACTGTGATGAAGCTTTCTCTTTCATGGACACGCACAATCTAAATGGGAGATGTAAGTTTTTTCTTTTCTTTTCTTTTCTTTTTTTTTTTTTTTTTTTTTTGAAGGTGAAAGAAAGGTGCAAATGGTTTTTAAAATATTCCTCATTACTCAGTCATGGAAGATCCATGGGACCAAGAGTTTCCTGCTGTGCAGCACATTACAGTGTCTATTCAAATGAGCAAGACAGTCATACATCAAGAATAGACTTCTTTAAAAATAATAAGGATAATTGAGCTTTTTTCTGTCCATCCTTTTCTTCTGCAGAAGAGCAGTGACATTACTGAAACAGTAGTTTTACCTTTCTCCAATCTCCATTATGTTGAAAATTTTATATCCCTCATGCTCTCCCAAGGCCTTCAAGTATTTCCCTTGCTCACTTTTTTTTTTTGGTAGTACAAATTTATTTTAGAATGTAATAACTGAATAATGATAATCTGATTGTCTTATTAATTTCCAGTTCTAGATGATGCTCTTTCTGTTGCTTGTGCAAAGAAGAACTCAGTGGACTTACCTGTTCTACAGTTTCATAAGAGATTCTCTAATATCCTGGGTCTTCTTGGATTTACCCTGAAAATAAATAAGATTTGGGTTATAAAATTTCCTGTATATGAATTTCAGTCAAGGTCTCACTCCTGTCAGAGGGTTGGCACTAAGAAAGACCATGAAAAAACAAAAGTTTGTTGTAATTGTTTAAAAGAATGACTATGTTCATTTTTTTGTTCTTAAGAAACCTCAGGGGTTTCTTGTATGCCAGTGGGGTTTTTTATGTCTTCAGAATTTGTCAGAGATTCAATTTTTTTTCAAGTACTAACAGTATGTAAGGCCCAACTCCCACACTTTAATAATATGCTTAAGAATTTATCTTTGATGAGCTCAATTGTACAAACACTCTGTGAGGTTTATACAGTGAGACTTTTCTCAGCAGCATTAGGCTCAGAATTTGCAATGTTAATTTGCATTTGAGTTACTTTTGAAATCGATTTGAAATAGACCTTTCAAATCAGATCTGCCTTTCTAGTGAGAATATACCTTTGCAGTGAATGAGATTGCTTATTTCTGTGAAGAGATCAAGAGGTTTTACTTCATACTCCATCATTGTGGTACAATTTTCCAGTCATGCTACTGAATGGCCATAACTACAAACGAAGCTGCAATATATTCCTGGGACTAAATCTTTACGTAAACCACCTTAAACCTCTTTGAAATTAGTGCCATAACAAGTTTCTTGTACTGCTCAAGAGCTAGAATCTCTAATTTGACTTCCATAAGAAACCTGGTCAACAGAAGGTACACACTGACACTCTTCAGGAATATTCTTTGTGTAAGACCTTGTATTCAGGAGATTTAGAACATTCCTACTTCCTATGAAAGTTCATTTCCCTGCCTGCATTCTCTACCTAGCAAGTTTTATTACCTGCAGCCGCCCTGACCTCAACTCATCTCTGTATCCATACTCAAAAGAAGTATCATTCTGTTCTGGCCATCAAGAAAATGTAATCTCATTCTGGAGACATAACGAAAGGAATGTAGTTTCAGATACATTATATGATAAATGATAACTATCAGCATTATTTAAGCCAGTTTTTGAGATATCCCCATATCAACAAAGGCGAGTAACTGTTTAACCTAGAAAATCAACTGAAAAAAAGATGGATGAAAGCCAGCAGGGGTAATCTCACTCTTCATTTAGCAGATCCTGTCTTCCTTAGCCTGTTTAGTTTCACACATTCCTGTTAGTCTGTTTACAGGTATCCAAAATACGCTTACCTTCAGTGATCAGACTGAATTTGAGCTGTGTAGGCAAGCAGCTAAGGTGGAATTTGCAAGGAGCTTTGCTTAAAAGCTTCTAAAGACTCTAGGTGAACATCTGAAAAATGTTGTGATTAACTCCTACTGGCTAAATGCATCTGTGTTTACAATGGTAACTTGTATGATATTTGTATACCAGGGTCAAACTGAACTTAATTTGTTCCTGTTGGGCATTCCCATTGGTTTTACAAATGGTTCAATGATGGAATACCAATGTAAGCATTGGTCAGTGTATCACTCCCTGAAAGCCACCTTTAAATAAAGAGTAATATTCAGGGTCTGTTAGAATCTTTATGCACACTACCCACCAGTCTAAACAAATAAAAAAAAAATTTAAAAAAGAAAAGGAAGAAAAAAAAAAAAAAGGAGAGGAAAAAATAAACTACAGTAGAATATTTGTATAAGGATTTACAGTATTATAAGGAAAACTTACTAATGATCAAAGCTTCTGTCAAAAACACCTCTTGTCGTTGTGATGTGCTGTTTCAAGCAGCAGTATTCATCTCATCTTGTGATTTAAGTATATTTCCCATCAGCAATCAAAATGCTTTCTCCAATGACACTTCTTTTTAGAGAATTGATCCAATTCAGTGAGCTGTTTCATTCACTAGACTTGTCTGGTTTTCCCTAGGTCCTGATTCCAGGGCAAGAAACACAGCAGGATTAACTCTAAGTCAGGTCAATCCCATCTGCTGTGTCACTCAACTTCAGTATCATATCTCTGTCTCTAACCAGCTTTGTTTCTCTTTGCAGCTGTATCTTCACCATCTTCATTTACAATGAAAACTAACACACTGAGCACAACAGTGCCTAATTCTTATTACCCAGGTAACCAGTTTTTTTTCTTGGTTTCCACCCTCTCCAGACCTTTCCATAATAAAAGCTTACATATTTATGTTGTAATTATACTTCTTGCCATCAACATTTAATGTATATATAGGAAACATACCGGTTGCTAACAGTAGCTTTCTGAAAGAAAATTCAGGAACATGTATCAATCATTTACTGTTCTCTCTCTTTTTACCTTTCCTGCATTGACCTGCTTATGATGTATGACAGATCCATTTGTGCCAACTGCAATTTTAGGTGAGAACATTTCCCTTTATCAAAGTTTATTGCTGAAATAATTTCAGAAGTCACAGTTCTTGGGGTGCAGACAATAGTGTGCAAAATGCTGGAGCTTTATGCTAAAGGGAGGGGTGGTAGACTTGGCTACACTGAGGTGCTAAGGGCAGTTACCAGGTTTGATTACTACTGTCAGTGCAAGTCAGGGGAGAAAAGACAAATAATTTTAGAAGTGGAATTTGCAAGGACATGTTTATGCATGTATTTGGAGTGACACAAAAGAATTTGATTATCACAGCAATTGAAATAGTTTACCTCCTTTTTTTTTCTGTTTTATCTCAGAACTGAAGATGTCACTTCTTAAAAATAACTTTTTTTCCTAGTTAAACTAATCAGGATACAGAAAATCAGACAAAATGCAGTTAAGGCCTTCTACCAGCTTTCATGTCTTCTAACAATTCTGCAGTTTCTGACATGCTTTCAAAAAGTGAAGTTTTAGACAGGAGATGATATTTTGAACAGCAAAATGATAACATGACAATTAGATTGTATAGTTTATTATGCATCAGGTATCACAGGGATAAAATAAAACAGTAAAGCTGTAGGTTAAAAACATACAGTTAAAATGTAAAGTATTTCCACTTGGAATTTAGGAAAATCTGCTATTGTCCAATGTCAAAAAGAGAGAGGTTTCTGCACAATGATAAATAGTAAGCATGAGGCACTTTTGCATTTTCAATGCTTAACTCTAACCTCTTTGTGGCTTGTATTCATTTACACCTCCTTCCTGTGCTAACTTTAAACTAAAGAGGGGCAGTTTTTAATGGTAATTCAAAACGTAACAGTGCACTGTAGCAGGAAGTCAAACTACTTAAGTGTTAAGCCTGTTTAATTACTCATTTTTCAATTTATATTTTCACAAGTATTTTCCTTTCTCCTCTTTTTTCTTCCAAATACTGTAAAAAATTTAAGACCCCTCAACTGATGCCTGCCCTTAAACTGTAAGCCAGTTAAACAGGCTTGCATAGACAGAGTGAAGCACATAAGAAGTAGAAGTTTAGGAAGGTGATCTTGAAAATTTGTTATTGTGAACGAATATTTAGTGCAGTGCACTTCAGTGTGATAACTTTGAGAAAGAACTTTGCTGGTTTTATACATTATGTAAATCTGGAAGAAGGTAATGGTAGTGATTGTAACAATGTAATAATCTGCATGCAAATGAAATTTGCAGTGCCTTTTAACCGCCTGAGATGTTAGATTTTTTTTGTGTGCTTTAGCATTCATTCAACGCTTCATGCAATAGATGTTCTTTCTGACCTTGTGGGTGGGCAAGGAGAAAAGTACTATTATCAGGAGAAAAACTTTGAGATTTCCTGTCTGTATTACTTAGTTAATGCTTTCTTTGGTTATTTTTGTTTTCTATATAATAACAACGGTAAAATTTTTTGTTAGCTTTTTTCCCCCCCAAGAAATAATCTCTAAGCAAGTAATTCAGCTATCAGACAAACACATGCTAGGAAAAATAAATTCTCTGATTTTACTAAGTCTGTAAAATCTCTTAATTAGTCCGGTGTGTATTTTATGGCCTACTACAGCAAACCTGTGCTTACTCATCTCAGGAAAGATTTTGGTTATTTCAAAAGATATTTGGTTATTACTGCATAAAGTAATTATTTTTGTAATTTTACATGTTAAAAATTTAGTACCATTTTATGAACAGTGCTCTATCCAGATTAGGTCTCTCTCCCAGTACGTGTTTATGACTGTCTGTGCAGAAATAGTGTTGTATCTGAGGTAAATCAAATTAACTATGCTTGAGCTGGTAGAGAAATACAACTATTAAAAAAGTATGCAGGGTTTTAATTGCAAGTAATACCTGCTCTTGCTGTCTTCCACTGTCCAGAGAAGTTGTGTTAAACTGCAGGATCAGGCGTGTAGTTAGAACTAAATTATCATCTCAGTGTGACCTCCTGGGCAAGGTATAAGTCTGGTGAATGGTGGAGTTCAGCTTTCAAAATCTGATAGAAAAGCCACAGCACACTTACTGTTTCCAAAGTATATTATTTATCAAATGTTGTGTAGCTCTATAGGAATGGTTGTACAGTAGGACAACTGCAGCTGTAGGACAATTTCAGCCAGAAAAACTTCCCATTGAACATGGGCACTGCATCTGGAGGAGCTCACTCCTTGAAAAACTCACACCCTGAAAAGCTCATGCTACAGTGCTCAGAGGCAAAGTGAAAAACTGTAATATATGTGTCTCCTAATGTACTGTATAAACCAAGGATTAAAAACAGTTCATTTAAAAAAAGCTTAAATGATAACTCCTTCTGTATTAATGCAGCTATAAGAGATAAAGAAATGGAGAGAGGAAAATTAGTCTAAAACTAGGGAGCTTGCAAGAAAGAGATTCATAAGTATTAAACTGATGCTTGCATAGTACAAAGACTGATAACTTTGCCTTCATCTTAGCTGCTAACAGTCTGTGTTGCGAAGAATTTTGCAGTTTGGAAAAAAAAACAAAAATCCTCAAGCTTTCTAAATGGTTTCTAAAATTGGAATAAGCAACCCAAAAAATCATTATCAACTTTCTACACTTTTCTTTGTCTTTTGTGTCTTAGCCACCTTGTAGTTTTCAGGTGCCATTTCAGCAGCAACATATTGTACCTACACTTGTATACCACGCTTCATGCCATGCATCCCAAGGTGCTTTGCAGGACAATATTATGCCACATCAGACAACAGTTGTAAAATTTTATGACTAAAAGATGAATCCCTTTCCTCTGCATTACGCCAGATCAGCAGACTGACAGGAAAAGGAGTGAAATGGCCATACTCATACCCATACATTTTTCTCTGCTGTTTTTGGTTTAGGTGTCAATGCACAGTTCATATTGACTGTATGCTTAGTGAGGACCAGTTTTCATTTGTCTTAGTGGGAATTGAGAGGGCCTTAAACCATCTTTGAAATACAATTCATTGAGTTTTCTGGCTTTAACATCAATTTTCAGTAGTACAGTTAAGACCAGAATCTCACCTTTAACAAGGTGTGATAGTATTTTGGGTGTGTACATGAGAATTTGGGACCTTTTCATACAGAGTATTTGTGGAACTTTCTGCTATAATATGCCTAACTTATGAATGTGGAAATACTATTTTAATGCTTCCCTTTCATATAGCTTATTTTACAAAGTAATATTTTTTTATTAATATTTTATAAATATAGTAACTTTTTTCAGTATTTAGTCAGAGAGGAATAGCTTGAATAAGTCAAAGCACCACATTAACAATTTTGGTTAAAATTTAAAAACTCCAAGATATATAAAGTTATTATTTGAGTAAACAGATAAAATATTTATGATGATTCTTGGACCTTTGAATTTGGGGTGGGTTTTTTCTCTTGTCAAGTCTGAATAAATTTTTAGAATTCCATCTATACAGGAAGCAAGACATGTTGCTTCCGTAGGTCAAGTGCACTTTCACATCTATTTACTTCGAAGTATAAGTTTTGATCTCAGTTCCATCTATGTGAATTGACTCACAGTATTATACCTTGGTTTTAGTAAATCTAATTTCTACTGTGAAACTGAGATCAGAATGTGACTCATTTAGGGAATCATTCTGTAAAGACTAAATTAAAAACATAAAATTACCTGTAATTATTAATGTAGTACTGTTGCTTATGCCCTGTTTCCTTTTTCTCCTCCTCTTTTTTTCTCCTGATATGTATCTTCTTAAAAGTGCCAATCAATGGTAAGTTGCCCATTTGCCCCACGGAAGAGATGTGGAGGGTTGGGAGAAATATGTGTCTCATAAAAATTTTAACCAGCCCACGGGGGTCTCCTGTTTGTTGGCTTGCATGTCAGTTGACACATAACATTCCATGCCTAATGTGGTGGCTCATGATACACTGTGGTCCTAAAGCATGTTCAGCAGTCAGTCAAGACATTTTTCCTTACCAGACAATCCTTTGCATTTGTCCTCTTGTAGTTTGTCTCCAAGTGTTGTTTTCAGATCTACATTCCCATTGCAGTCCTAGCTTGATGAAACCATAAGCCATTTTGTGCATCCTTTTATTTTGCTCACTCCAAACATTTGCTCTAAATTTGCAGTGTAAAATACAGCACTTTAGTAGTCTATGAAAAATACAAGTCCAGTTTCATTCCATGGGACTTGTTGAAGTTTCAGAATGAAACTTCTATGCAGTTTAAAACGAAATGCCTGTTTTAAAATTTGTTTGCAATCAGCTAGCAGTATTTAAAACAATATTAGAGTTTGGACTGCTCTGCAATGCTTCCATTGTAGAACTATGGACTTTGCCTCATTCCAATCAGTCTTGCAATTTCCGTGTGTAAACTGCTCATGGATTTACTGTTCTTCTGGTGTAGCCTTCACAGACAGAACCAATGCTGGTGGTGTCAGATTTCTGCCATTCCTGTAGAAATCTTTGTAGTTTCTATTTCCTTGAATAAGTGAAAATGAGCCAGTACATGATGAGATGTACTTTTTCTAGATGAAACCCACACGATGGTCAGTGACACAAGCAGCCTGGTCCAATCCCATACCTATAAGAAGAGAGATCCAGTGGATGTGCCCTACCAGACCGGACAGCTGCATCCAGCCATCCGTGTAGCTGACCTGCTACAGCACATCACCCAGATGAAGTGTGCAGAAGGCTACGGATTTAAAGAGGAGTATGAAGTAAGTGTCAGGTCTAAGGATCTGATTACTATGTGTTCTGCACTGTTGGTTGTATGTGTCTGATGCTGAGTTTTTGCAAGTGTGCATACTGCTTGCATTTTACCAGAGATGGTGTTTTTTTGAACTTCATGCTTTGTCATGCCAGCTTCGTGTTATAAAAATTGCTTAAATATGTAATTGTTTAAACTGGTATTTGTAGTGTTAGATTTCCAAAACCCCATGCTTCAGGCCACTTCCCAAGTCACTGATGACATTTTTTCCCCTGGAACGTAGAAAACAATTCATTCCCAGGAGGACCTAATCACTTGTCAACTTTCATTTGTGTGGCTGACTTAAATAAGTTTGTTCCTGTAAGGTTTTTTATGCCACTGTTATTTAAAAGTGATAGAATTGAAAATTCTTGTGCTTGGGAAAGATTTGCTCATCAGCCAAAACCTTTTTATACCAGCATTAAGCCTAGAGGAAAACTACAATTAATTTATTTAAAAAAAAAATAAAATCAAGACCTTAAAATGGAATTTATAGTGCAACCAGTGACATGGCTTCTTAAGTACAGTGGATCAAATGATTCTGCTGAGAAACAATTTCCAGGAAAATCACTTAATTTTCAGCCTACCAAGCTGATGAATGGCATCCCATTACAGACAGTAGGTGTAGTCATGACTAATGCCAGTAGATGCAATACATCAGAGTGCAGTTTGTTAATGGTGGCAGGGAAGGAGGACTTAAAATAGTGAAGCTGGAACTGAAAAACTCCTCGTTATATACGGAAATTGTTATAATCAGAATGAACTATAGCTAGCCATATATCTGAGGGTTTTTTTCCATTGAACTACTGCAGTAATGCTGGTTTTCCTCCATAGGCAGTGAATGACTGCCCAATATATTCTAGCACTGCAAAGGTTGCAAATCTCTTTGTTTACATTTCTGTCAGACTGATACTGTCCTCTTTACAAATTTGAACTAGACAACAAAAGAATTTCTTCCTTATATAATATCAGAAGGATAAATGTACAAATGAGAAGGAAGAAATAGTTTGACAGGGGATTTGTTTTGAATGAAGTCTCATAGATGGTTTTTCTTCTAACAAGACAGCAGGATTATATAGTCTCACCAGGGAAAGAGTTTGATTCAGGAAAAATTCACACAGGATTCACTCTGAAAATAAATCTGTGCAGCAGAACAGAAAGTAAAGTAGCACATTGCCCATTAGGAGCACTTCAGAGGAGTGCAAGGATACAGAGTATTTGCTGTCATGCATAGTTTTAAGTGCTTTAAAATAAAACTTAATAATTAGGGTCACTATTATCAATAATTTGGGCTATAATTCACCATCTAAGTACATATATGTAATTTTAAGTCCTGTTGGTGTCATGCACAAATTTTTGGTGTGGTATAACTGACACGAAGGATAAATCGTCTTTGAGCAATCACAGGCTGGTACTTCCTTGCTCACTTCTCTGCCTTAAAATTTACCCACTTGAGATACTGGGTATCTATAGCTCCCAGTACTCAGGGAGCTTGGAGGAACACCCTGTTTTGTTGGATGTTTCCCTTTTGTTCTCCTGGGAGAAGGCTCCTGTTCCCGCAGGCAGGACCAAGCCCTTGCTCTTGGCTGGAGAGTGCAATACTGTGCCTGTCTGTAGAACCAGAGCACACACAGACGTGTCCTTTGGGCCACACTGGTGGCTTTCTGCCACTGTTCACTGCCTGCTTTCCCATCTGTTTCTCAGGTGTGGAAAGAACACGAATGCATTTCTGTAAGCTGTGGACATAAATGCAGACCTTCATTTGAGGCCTAGTGGCATGCAAATGATCAGGATTGCACAGAAATCTCCAGGAGATTTCCACATGGCTAGTCTGCAGTGGATCTTTAAAATCCTTTCTATCCCCTGCCAGACCCTTAAGAAAGGAGAGATTTTAGCTTGGTTCCAGTAGTGTTAGATGCTAGACAGACAGGATAAAATTGGCCTGATTTCCCAAGCCCCCCTACACTGATTGTGGGTTATTTAATCTGTTCCTGAGTACTACAGCATGGGAGAGCTTTTACTGGTCTTGAAGGATCCTCCTTTTTCATCTTCTTTCTCTATTAAAGTAACAAAGTAACTAGAAAAGGAAAAAGTGGTTTCCACCATTCATCCCTTCTTCCCCCTTACACCTGTCACCTTTTGGTTTTAGACTTGGTGCTTTCACAGGGATTTCACTATATCCTTTCTCAAAAATGTCCATTGTCAAAGGGCCATAAATCATAGTAACAAGTTCATCAGCTTCCTAATCAGATCAATTAGGCTACTGGAGGCCAGCATAGTTTGGCATAGCTAGGGCAGAAGCAGATAAATTCATTAAAATCTTACAATTTCAGATAAGTTTTATTTTTAACCCTGTTTTTGGATCAACTTAAATTGGTAACTACTCAGTGTAAAGTGGTTCTTTGCCAAATTAAGGTTAGTTGACATAAGACAGTTCCAAATCGATTTTAGAGTGTCCACACAGGAGCTTGCACTGGTTTAACAAAATTGATTTTTAAACACACCTTTAATTAAACCAGTGCAGCTTTGTGTAGATAAAGCCTTGAAAAATCAATTTCACATTATGTTCCATGACAGGGAGTTTTGTGCTTCCATTATCTCAAAACCAGAGGTTCCTTTGAAAAGCCAAGATTTGCAAAGGGTGTCCTGCTCAGATCAGCCTCACTTACTGTCACTAACAGGTCTGTGTCAATAACAGAATTTAAAAAAAGGTTCCTTGATGTAGCTTTATCTTTAAGGCTTTCCTCCTTATCATCTGTCTCATCTACCCTCTCCTCCCCTTCTGTCAAACACATCCTTTCTCAAAGTTTTCTGGCAGTTAACTGTTTCAGTCCAGAAATTATTTAAATATCATTAAACCAATACTATTTCAAATACTGTCAAGATAAACTGTACTGAATATGTTTCTTCTGTGCTGCATGGTCTTAATTCTGATGTGTTGTACCAATCAAACTGTACTGTTGTCGAAATTATTTTAGTTAAATAGAAGAATACAGGCTCAGGGTGTCTGTTAATGTCAGGAACATGAATATTATCTAGTGTGTGTTAATTCATTTCAGCTTAGCACTTCTGAGCATGTGTTTCAGATTGGTAAAAGTATTTAAAGATAGGTTGTCTGGTCATTGTTCAGCTATACCTTAGGTGCTTGTGGTCAAAGGTGATCATGAAAAAATGGATAATTCAAAGAAAATTTGGAGATGAGTGTTGAAAATAATCAGGAGTATGAAAAAAAATTCTGTCTTAATAGCAGTATATTCATTTAAATGGAACTTCAGAAAACATGCTAATGTAGACAGGCTAAGGTAGTTTTGGTAATCATCGGTAAAACCCAACTCGCTGAAAAAATTTCATTGGCCAGTGGAATATCTGGGATAAATACAAAATGGTTTTAAGAAACAAAATAGGGGAAAAAACTCTCTAAAACCAGTAGAAATACAGATCCTTGTTTGAGAAGGCAGAAACTATTGCAGACAAGCAGAAATTTTTTAAGGAAGGTGTTTGCCCCCTAGGTGCCTACTTCTTGATTTTTTAACTCCTAACCACTCTTAGAATAATGTTTGGCTTTGAAAGAAGTCTGATATAATTTCCATTTTCTGCTGTCATGCAATGCCATAACAGACTAGAATCCTGTCAGTCAAACCCAGTCTCCAGTCACATCTTTTCCTTCTCTTTGGTTCTGTCTGGAAGACAAATTTGTGGCCACGTGACACTTTTATGACTTGTGCTTTTGGAACCCTGTTCTGAAACCTTGAAAATAGTAGGAAAATACAGTATTTTTTAAACATTATGTTGTTACAGCTACTGGTAGGACCCAGCTGGCCCTATTTTTCCTGCATGTTCCTTGTGACTTCAACTAATCTTTCTCACCTCCAACCTGTACATTTTTATCACACCTTTTTCTCTGATTTTATTTGATTTTCTGCAACACCAGCTGAGACAATCAGCACCACAATCAATGCAGGTTATTTTCTATCCCACAAGACACAAGTTACACAGAAAACAGAAAGATTCTGGAACACTGGGTGAGGATGGGGGCATTAATGCACATGAAGGACACCATCTGTGTCTTCAAGAACCAGGAGCAGGTAACTGTTTCTCTCTTCCTGTTTTTGTAATACAGAGGAAAACTCATTAGGGTTTATAAATGTAACAGAGATCAAGATAGAAGTGAAATAGCAGGAACTTGTCCAGTGAAAATGGCATGGAAAATTGTTAGAAATATTCATCCATAGAGATCACTGCTATTATTTTTTTTCAAGTTTCATCTGTTCAGATGGAACTCAGAACAATTGTGGAATGCCCAGTTCAATTTTTAATCTTTAATACTGGAAAGTTGTGGTGGTTTGGTTAAGCCATATATTATTACGTAAATTATTACAAGTATTATTACAATGAGGGATAACCCCAACAAATGAGAATGCAGAGGTTCTTTATAAAAGGCAGATACTCCTCCTTTATCAAAGAACTTTGTTCAGCTATAACCACTTTCTTCACACTGCTGTGGGATCTGCAAAAGCCTTCCAACAATACTAGGTAACTTGTTCCTGATTGGGATTATCCCTGACACCTGAAGACTAGGCCTTGTGGAGATCATGTGTAGGGACGTTGAAAGAAGTAGTAGAAATGAGCAACTGCCTTATTCACAAAGCATGTTTTGGTTAGTAAATCCTGAGATACTCCATATCAATACCAAATTGTTGAACTAAAGTAATTCCAAAACTGAAACAACATTCACTGGTGAATAGCCTTTGTTGGTAGTGACAGCTTCCCAGTCCATGCAATATTCGTTCAAGTCTTGTAGAAGAATGGGTGACTTCCAGTTGTTGATCAGCAAGAATCAGTTGTCAACAATTTTACTTGTATGGCAGTTTGGGATTTTTTTCTGTTCAAAGAAAGGACGCTTAGTTTGCTGAACGTCTGTTGTTGTCAGTGAGTTTTGTGCAATTCTAAACCTATTCTTCATCACCCTGAGTTTCTCTTCTTAACAGTTTTCACATGTATGAGAAGTGCTGTCACAGTGTTTAATATCATTCACATGACACTGCCTTATGTCACAGTGTGATTAACTGCCCAGTGATCAAGATATCCCCTAACTTTCTAAATCACACTGTTTCCCTATCCCACTCTTCCTAAATGCATTCTCCTCCAATTTAAATAAAAGTGCATGTATATGCAGAAACAGCTCTCTAATTTGTTTTATTTAAGAAAGTTTAATTAGAATTTATTCTTATCACAGAAAATAGATTTAGGCAGGTCATGGCTTCATTAGAAAGGCTTTGTGCTTTTATCTGTTTGAATAATAAAATTGCAGAGGTGTTTAGACTAGAACGCTTCCAGTATCCTTAGGATTGCTCTCAGTGGGGTGTAGGCAGATGTTTGCTCATGCTGTGATTCAGTTATTTTTGGTACTGATCAGTCTGTGATTTACTTGGGTATGGACCTCTTGTTTTCTTCTTCTCAGCAGCCTAAACAGTCTGAACTGTGTGTGATCTCAGGCAGCAAGGACTCCTAACTAGAGCAAGGATACCTAACTCAGCCAAATTTTTTTCTTCATGACAGTCTGCCAGACTTAGTCTTGTATGTAAAGTTTAGACCATGTTTTTAGGAAAGCCTGGTAGCTTTTAAGTGCATCTTTGATGACTGTTGAATCTCTCTAAGGAGTTAAAACAGACTGGTGGTATTGATCCACTCAGAAAAATGTTGGTCCACTCAAAAGTTGTGAGATATAGATTCTTAAGCTGATCAATTGGGTGGATAAACGAGTACAGGTTGTTCTTATGTAGGAACTCTGGCAGCTATTTCAGTCATTTGCTGCTTCTGCTGAGTGAGGTAGTCCTGGTTCAAGCTGAGGCAAATGTATGAATGAGTACAAAATATGTCAGCAAGGAAAAATGTGCTGTAACAGGTCATTTTTCTTGGTTCTGAAGATGCCCTGGGAGTCTTTTCTGTGATCAGATATTTAGCAGACATTTGTTTCATATCTCAGCATAGCTGGATTGAAAATCTGAAGCTAATTTAAAGCATGTAAGCACCTCTGATGTTATTCCTGATCCTTAATGAGTGAGTCTACATAAGCATTTAAAATGGGCAATTTTAACTGTTACATGCAGTTTTGTGGATGTGCCTCTGGCACTTCATTATCCCCTGGTAATAAAGTTTCAATTTACTTTAGGAGGTTGTGGGGGTTTTTTCCCATCTTGAGTCCAGCCATCACAGCAGTTTTTCAAAACTGATTTTAATCTACCCACCCTTTTCCCTGACCTATGACTCCATCATTAGGATCTTTTATTCTCTGAAGACATTGCAAAAACTTTCTCAGTTTGTTCTTGATAGATTTCTGGGCATGTACAATGTAAAATTGGAGCAATAAAAGAAATAGTTTCCAAGTATCAGTGATTATTGTCAACTTAGTACAGAGCAGATCTTTGAAAACCCTGTATCCACATGTGATAAGTCCAAGTAATTAACAAAGGGGTTGTATAATATTCATGGAAATAATTAACCTTTTCCATCCTACTGCTTCCTACCTACATGTTTGGAAGTACACAGAGGTATTTTCTTATTAATAACAAACACTCACTCATCATTCCACTATTTTAGCATGTGAAATCTGTTGAACATTATTCTCCTGCCAGTCTTGTCTTCATCCCCTTTGGCAGCCACAGGTTGAGAAACAGTCAAACTGTACTAAGCAGACTTCTCAGTATATTGTACTTTGGCTGTCCATTAGTGAAATCATTTTTGCCGACTGATCTTGCTACTATGCTTTTGCTAGTATCAAATTTATGCTCTCTCTGTACCTATTGAAATCACGGTTTAATTTCAGATTTAGCCAATCTATATGTTGTTATGAGCTGTTGAACACGACAGTAGGAAACTAAATGAGGCCACTGAACGTCATTTCAGTCATAATGTGAGTTTCCAGAGGGAAATCTGCAAGAATGGCTTTAATGCTCACAGCAGTAAGGTGATAGGTTAAACGCTCTAAATGCTAGTGACAAGTATGATTTAAAATAAAGTTTTTGAGACATTGCAGGCTACTTGCTGCATATTTGCACCAGCCTGACTTATTAATTATTCAAATAAGACATTGAATATTTGATCAGAATCTGCAATCTCTTCTTCAGTTAACATATTATTTACTTTTGAAAAGTGCTGATGTACCATACTTTTCCCATTGCACCTGCAAAAATGAATTGGTCCAATTTATGTGCACAGAATAATATATTGTGCTTTAATATTCAAGATATTATTCATTACTTCCTACTCATATAAGCCTTCTTACCTTCATATTTTATTCGTGCCCTTTAAAACGACATAAAAAATTAGTCATGTAGCTATTCCATTTTAAATTATGCAGATGATGTTAAATGCAATTATAATCTATTAATTATATATACACTCTGTGTTTTCTATAGATTGCATTTATTCACTACAAATAATTAGGCATTTTAGTCCATTCCTGATCTCATGACCAGAGCATTATTACTGGTTGTTTATAATGTGAGAGGAACACTTTTCAAGTCAAATTAGCATAATTTAGCTATTGGGATTTTCATGTAGCTTAAGTTTGTCCACAGCATATGTAAGATATGTAGTATTTTCTATAATGCATGTGTTTTAAATAAGTTAAAGTAATCATTACAAATTTTTCAGGAAATGAAAATTTATATTTTTATGTAGCCTGTTGCTCAGAGTATCTTTTAAAATGTTTTCTAACTAGAATACAAGACTTCTTCTCACACGTTTCCTGTAGTGCTAGGTCATAACTGGGCAGACAAGGAGGCTGGCAAGCTTCTATTCTCTCTTTCTGGTTTCCTGCCATTGCCTCTGTCTCTGTGTGGTTACCAGTTCTCCCCTGGTTACCCATCACACCGGGTCTCCGTGATGCCCCTGCCTCTACTGGTGTGGGGCTGTGCTGTTTTCTGAGCTGCTTGGCTCTGCATCTGTCTTACTAATTAACAGTAAGGTCACCCTGGGTCCACAGCAATTTATTTCAGAGGTGTAGGGGACATGGCTTGCTAAACAGCCATGAGAAGATGCAGGCTCCTTGGTCAGGCAAAGAGTAGCCGGGTAACAACGGGCAGAAAATCGACCTCCAGGGCAAAGCTGATAGGAAGTCCAGAGTACCCATGGAAACAAAGCAGCCCAGGAGGTGAGCAGAAGGAAAAGCATGCTGGCTTTGAAGACTTGTGAAATATTGTCAGTAAGAGTCAGTATTTCAGAAATGACATGATGGCAGCATTAACCATGTAGAATTACTAGAATTGCTGGGTTTGCGGCTCAGTTCAAGACTGATGAAAATTCATAATATTGACAGTTTCTCACAAGACAGAGACAACAGGTTGGGGTCACTCAACATAAATCCACATGCAAAAGCTGAAAGGTTTAGGTCTACAACATGATTTGGAAGCGAGGATAGGGAAGACCTTAAGCACATATTTAAGTTCAGTCAGTTTTAAAGGGATTTAAGGGACTGTTTTGAAGTTAGTTTGACAATACCTTCTTTCCTGTTTTACATTTTACAATTTACATAAATGGAAGCCACACAAAGGACATCACAGACACGTTCATATAATGATGAAGAAGCTTGAATATCTGTCCACAAAAATGGTGCAGTTTCTTCCCCTTAAGGTCTTTAAAAGATTCATGACTAATAGTGCTCTGCTTTGGTCTGAGTTAAAAATAAATGGTGTATGTTTCTGTTAAAATCAGCTGAGCTCAGTTAGTAGTCATCTAATTTTAAGGTCTTTGCCTATGCTATAACAACTGTTCTTAATATGTTGCAGAAAAGAAGTTCTTGTATATACAAGAGAAAGGTCTGGGTCTCCAAGAGACAGGAGATCTCTGCTCTTACACCACATACCAAAGGGAGTAAAAAGAAGGGAGGCCCTTCCTTGATGCACAGGCTGTGGCTGTTCAGAGGCAGACATAGCTATGGCTCCCTTCAGCTAACAAAGGGAGCCTGCAGTAAAAAGGGCATAAGCTCTTTTTGTGAAATGGTAGATTTTTGTCTCTGTCCTATGTATGAAGGTTTCCTTTCTGAATAGAATGCCTCCTACTGCTTGCTTTGGGATGGTGGAAGCTTCCACACAGTGCAGCATTGGTTCCTGAAGCATAGTTTCTGATTAGTCTGGGAGATGACAACAGGAATACTTTGCCTTTGATGCTTAAATACTTGGTTGTATCAAAGAGCTTAGAGTTTTGATATGAGATAATACTACCATTCAGATTGTTTTCACTAAATGTCTACATGAGCCATCTCATTGCTTTTCCTTGCCAAAAATGATGGCCAAGCAACAGACTTCCAGTCAGTATGACATAACAAAAGTTAGAAAGGTAGGTCAGGCCCTGCATCCGCTACTCAGGAAATAGCAGTAGAAGCAGCCACCTCCAACCCCACATGAATGGATAGAAAAGAGCAGAGGGGACCTAAATAGATGGGGTAAGCTTGTAGTGCAAAGCTCTTTTTAGATTTTTCATGTCTTTCCAAAGTCCTCTGAATCTAAGCATGACTGTCAAGTTGAGACACATGGTTTTTAATCTTGAGAAGGTCTGTGTGCGACAGTTCTTCAGTCCTTTGTGATCCCAGTATTGCTCTTCCATGTGCTGTCGACCGTGAGTCATTGCCAGAACACTTCAGTGTATTGTTTGCTTGAAAAGTATTTCACAACATTGTCCACTGCATTAGGCTGTGACATCTGCTGAGCTTTTGTTCACTTAGCCTTGATTTTTTTATCTGTAGCTGTTTCTGTTTTTCATTGGTGTCTGTTGTCAAGCTGGACAAAGAAAACTAAAGCAAAACTCTTGCATTTCGGGTTTGTAGTTTTTCTCATTCACCCGCTCATACTTCAGCTTTTATGCTCTGTGTAACACTGTTGTACACAGCTTTTCTAGGGTTGGAAGAATAAACAATGTAAAGATTTTATGAGTAAGGAAATCCTTAAAGGTGACACAGAGCCACTTTTTCAGCTCCAGTACCAAACCTTTACATTTTTTCCAGGATACAGAAATATCACTTATTCCTGGCTGCTGTAATACACCCTTAGGATATTCTGAGCTAATGCCAGAGATCAGTGTTACTTCTGCAATGCTAACAGCAATTATTCATTATTCCTTATAATACAGGGAACAAGGAGCACCCAACAAAGCTATCAAGCAGCAGGTTTAGAATGAACAAAAGGAAATATTTTTCACAAAGTGCATAATTACATTGTGGAGCTCATTGCCTCAAGATGCTGTGAAGCCAAAATTATAAATGGGTTAAAAAATGGGCTAGACAAATTCATTATTAAACACAATGACTGTATGCAGTCTCTGGCTGAGGAAGAGATTGCTCAGGAAAGCCATTGATTACTAGAAGCTAAAGTGTGTGCTGGGGAAAGATTCACTCTCTATTTGCTCTATTCTTCATACTTTTTTATAAGCATCTGCTACTTGTTCTGTTGTGGAAAAGCTAATCAGTTGTATGGACCTCTAGTTTGACCCAGTATGGCTGTTAACTCACATAAAAAGGAAAAAAAAAAAAAAAATCAGTGCTCTTGTATATACACAGCAAACAATGTGATGTGAAATGGTAGTTCTTACTCTTTTTTTCCCATAATGGTAGTCAATTTTATATAGCTAACATCAGTTTATAAAGAACACAAACTTCTACTTAGATAGCATCTTCAATGTTCTCTAGTTTGTTTTTTTTTTTTTTTACTAGCTGTTCTCCTGGTCCACTGCCTTACTGGTAGACTGCAGGACTCCTGTGGATGGGGCTGCAGCTTGATGATGCTGTAAAGGGAAAGAGAAAAAAAAAGAAATTCAGTTGTGAAATACTTCTATATAAAATGCATGTAGTAGCTATGCTGAAGCCTGTCCTTGAGCCTTTAGTCTGAGCAGTGCTTTATTCTGCAAAGAATCTTGTTTCCATTAATTAGACCCTTTCAAGTATTTACAATACATTGACGTAGTAGAATTAAACTCCTAGTGTAGGCAGTAAATGACTTGTCATGTTTTGGAGAGTAAAAGGGGCACCACTACCTGAATTTTGAACTTAAAACAGGTTGAGCTTCCAAACCACACCAAAGCATTTGCTTTGGTTTTGCACTGGGAAACACATGTAAAATCTAAGCAAATTTGGTGTCTTGCTGCTTTCCTAGTAGTTTTCTACACATTTCAGTTTTGCTACTGACTTTTTAATTGTCTCTTCTTTTACAACATCAGCAGCTTGAATTTTAAGTTTTGATAGTTACATTGTGAATCAAGTCTATAGAAGCGACAGTAGCTAGATCGTACAAAACTGTTTGAATACAAGGAAAATCACATAAATTGCTCATGCTTTTTATATGTTTAATTGTAGATCTGGTTTAAGATTGACATGTTTTCCCTCCATTTGTCAGTTTTTTGCACAGCATTTGTGTTTATTTTACTGGTATTTACTAAGAACATGTATCTCTGGCACACAAAGGAAGCTAGAAAAGCTGTGCCATTTGCATGATTTAGGGATTCTTTAAAGTTCAACTGTTTTGTGGATTGCTTTTTATTTCTTGTTATTGAGACTGTGTGTTTCTTATTTTCTGGTGACATTTTTGAAAAATGCTTTATTCCTGCAATTAATCGATATTTGAACATTGCTGAGGTAGAAGGACAGTCTAGTTGGGAAGAAGATGTCTTTTATTTTGACATAACTAGGAGTATGTTTTCTTCTTAGCTGAAGTATGCTACAGTGGTATTGCCTTAAATATCTTCTAGGGGTTCAGATTGAATCTTTTTAAAATACTCCTTTTCCAAGGGCCAAGAAACTAATGAAGTTACTAAGTTTTTGTCTAACTGCACACTGACACAGAGGGCTGCTTGTGCTTATCAGTATTTACACTCACTCCCTGACAGAGTCCCTGGAAACCTGACTGACAAATCTGGAAGTGTAGTAGTAACATGATTTTTTTGGGGTCATGAAATATTTGGATAGTGCTACCCATATGACTGTTCTAGTGTGGAGATGTAGTGTTTTGGAGTGCTCAAGCTTAATAGTGCAATAATACTGAAAAAAAAAAAACAAAAACCAAACCTAAAAAGATTGGTTTCTTCTCTGTTTTCATGAAGAAAAAGGATAGAAAATACTCTCTAGAAAGTATTATTTTGATTGTCACTAATACACACTACATTTAAGCTGAAATTCATGTGCATAAAGCAGTGAAGTACTCCATTCACCATACAGTTTCTACCCACGCCTGGAAAAGTTTCAGCATCTTCTAATGAGAAACAGAAAAATTACCCCGATTTACGCCAGAATTCAAGTTTGATCTGGTATCATATCAAGTGTTTGTATTTTAAGTGATTTGACAAGTTTATGCCATCTATTATGACTAGAGTGAAGTTATAGGGAATGATAGCTTTCAAATTCAGGTACCTTATACAAAAAAATCAAACCATACATTTTTGGGGTATTGTCTCAGATATACTATTAAATATATTCTTATGGAACTAGGATTCAGGTTGACTTAGGGCAAGGTAGGGAGCCAGAGTGGGATATGTAAGACCTTACCTCTCTTTTCAGCTACCTGAAATGAGGTTGTAAGCAGGTGGGGGTGAGTCTCTTCTTCCAGGTAGCAAGCAACAGGACAAAAGTAAACAGCATCAAGTTGGTGTCAGGGGAATTTAGATTGGATATTTGTTATTCCATCTAATGTCAGGGTTGGAACATTTCAGTTCCGGGTCTCTCTTGTCCATCTAGCTCACTCTTCATGATTTTATCTTGTTCCATTTGCAGAATTTGGCTCATAGAGTTTATTAATAAATCGAATAAATATGGAGTTTACTGGGTTGTTACTTTAAACAACTAGTAATTGGCTTAATGAGAAACAGATGCCTGGAATCTTTGTATTGTCCTCTAGGGGAAATATTTATATAGAGACTCAATTTTTTTAAAGTTTTGTTTTATAGAAGGATGCAGAGAATAAAGGCATCTGCTGCTATTCAACAGAGCTGTTATAATGTTGGCTTGCCTCGATAAATCTAGCTTGAGTGCAGTGTTCTAATGAAAGGAAATGTAGAATAAAAATTTAGAGCTGCAATGTATATAAATCTTTAAATGTCCACAGATAGCTGATAAATTGCTGTGTTTTGTTCAGTTTATGCAAAAGATAAAATCAAGAAGCAAATTGCAGAAGCCAGAATTACACATCAAGTTATTAAACCTCAATCTTCATTACTGAAGAATTGTTTTGATACTCAGCAAGATCAAAATCTGAACAAAAGAGCAACTAGGTGACATGTTCAGAAGGGTCCTGCACACCAGGAAAAAATCCATAGAATAATGTCATAGGTGTGATCTAAGTGCAGAACTATGAATGCTTATTTTCTGTTCTTAAAGCTCTGAATATAAACAATATTTTGCACTGATTTCCTCTTTGTGACTAACCCTTTATTTCTTTGCTAAGTTTCATGTCTCATAAGCAATTTGTTTTAACATAGACTTGGTAGCTTTTCAGTTAGCTCTCTTTACTTCATAAACAACTCACCTTCATGTTCTCACCATATTGTCTGTAGCTGTGTGAGTGATAAATAAGAAGGAAGAGATATTTACTTGGGCATTCAGAGATCCCTAATTGTATTGCAGAAGGTCAGTAGAAGTTCAGAAGACTTTTCAGAGCTCTTTGAAAGTTTCTCTCTTGGGCATCAGGAATATAATAGCTGATTACATGGAAAGAGAACTAGATGATGTAAATGTCCATCAACAAGCTCCTGTAAATACATCCTGTAGTGGAACTGTCACATATGCACTGAATTTTTCTACTGACAAAATATTAATACCACATACCTGATATTAGATGAATGATGCAGAGCAGCTCTTCAAATAAGAGCATAAGAGCATTTAGGAACAGCAACCTCTTTTGTCCCTCCTTCACTGTTAACTTCCATACAGTTCTTCCACTACACAATTACCCATTCGCTGAGCCTGAGTCATTTGAGTAGCCTCAATTCAGTGTATTATATATTTGAATGAACTGTCTGGTTTTAAGCCTGGTTGATGAATTTCTGCATGGTTGCCTCTCTTGGAATGAGAAAATGTTGTATATACATTTCAAACATCAAAATAAGGCAGTTCGGGTTGGTGAACTGCTGCTCTTCATTCATGTGCCTAAGCAGACACTGTTGTAACAAGTAGTCTTGGGGCTGTATTGAAGGTCTGCTGTCTGTCACTGTACAGTGAGCAAAATAAAAATAATTAGGTTAACAATTGACAGCAACACTTGTCGTCCTTGTCAATCCCATTACTACCTCTACTATTTTTATGCTGATTATCTTTATGTGCTCTTAAATACATGTATTATTCTTTGAGTAGTTTCTCAGACAGATGGGAAATCGTCTAGGACCAACACCAATTTTTTTACGTTTTTATCCACCTTTACAGTAAGTGTGCAGTTGTCCAAAGGGAAGATGATTGACAGGAAGCAATTACAGAGTGAGAGACTGAAGAGGGATGTCTGGGAAAAGGAAATGTAACTTTAAAACCCAGAACCAGGATTTTTGAATAGTGAAGTAGCAGGAACTCCCATTGCTGTGGAAGCTCTCAGTGGCTCTGCTGTGACCCATTACTGCTCTCCCCAAAGCAAGAGAGTGTAGCAAATGATAAGCTCAGAGACTGGATGCCAGCCAGGAAAAGTGGTAGTCATGTAGCTTTTAGATAGGAGATCTTTTTCTTTAGAACAAGGAAAATGCTGGCCTAAAAGTCAAGCCCAGAGGAATGACTGATTTGACTTTATATATGCTTGCAAACAGTGTATTTGCAAACAAGCAAAGCAGACATCGAGGCACCAAAGCTTCCTGTGAAGATCAAAAAATGTAATGAGCCAGCACAATGAAGTGCTGTCCTTTTTTTGAAAGGGCACTGCAAGTAGACCTTTATCTGTTTTAGCATACCCTACTGCTCTTACTTCCCTTCAAAAGTTCTATCTTATCCACAGGGAAAAACAACAGTGTGCAAAATATTTGTGTTCCATCTGTGCATGCCAGTGTACTCTGGCTTTTATCTTGTAGTTAAATGTGATGTCAGTGTTGCCTTGTAGCAGAATTAAAATCTTATTATGTGAGCTTTGTTTCTCTCTTATCTTCTATTCAAACTATATTAACTAGAGCAGCCAAGATACACTCATGGAAACCCTCGAGGCCCACTTAGTGAGCCGAATCTGAGGGGTGCTTTATCACTTCTGAAAGGTTAGATCAGCTGTGTGTACATTACAACTTGGATGAAGATAGGGGAGGGGGGTTATTCACTTTTCAAATTCAACATTTGTTTGCTTTTGTTTCATTTTTCCACATGCCATTTTCTATTGCTTTAGGGAATTTTATTACATTGAAGGTTTTTCCAAATTGTGTGGTATTAAAACACAAACAGCTTGTCTTTACAGGGGATTTGAAGATCTTATCAAGTTTTCTATGCCTGGGTTAGCTGATAATTTAAAGTCAGGCAGTTCTTGTGAGTTCTGAGCTCAAAGCACTGTCTCAATTACAATGATGTATTCAGATAAAATCAGACAAAAATATTACTGGATTACCTAGAAATGTGTCGGAAGTCACCTTTCTTATCAGTGTATGTGTCCACCAGCTTAATGCTGATCACCTTTCATAAGAAATAATCTTCAGTAAGCAAAAGTGCACAGGTATTAAACAGTCTCTTTTCAAATAATACAGTTGCTCAAAGAATACTGTCACATGCTTACAGCATCAGTCAAGTCATGGAAAAGAAGTATTTTCCCATGGAAAGTATTTCCCACTTCAGAAAAGTTTCTTGGAATCCATAAGCCTTGTTTTGTTCAGTGCATGACATATCTAGGCAAGAAGTGAAATAGCTCTCATCAATCACTATGTAAAACACAAATAAACAGAAAATTTTAATGACTGCAACCAAAGCTTACCACTTCAGTCAAGTGCAGACTTTTTCTTCTGGTGACTAGTTTTTTCTTTTTTTTTTCTCCTCCCCCTCTCTGTCTCACTCTGAATTTTTCATTTTAATTTCTTTTTACTTTTCTTCCTTTTATTTTCTCTTTTTTGTTATATCTAAACCAATTGAAAACTCTTCTCTTTACTACAGGAAGAACAAATCTGCAGTCTTTGCCTTCTTTTTTTCACAGCACATTGTATCTTTATGCTCTACTTTAATAATATTTCATTAGCTCTTTGAAACCATTCCCTGGGGCAAGATTTTATTATTTGTAAAGTAAATCAAATATCAAAGTGCTAATCTTTAGGAGGAAAAATTGGATAGACTCAGAAAAAATATTTACATCTTTTATTAGCTTTTTGAATTAAAATTTAAACTGCACAAAAAGATTCCAAATAATATTCTCAAAGCTGTAAGGTACCTAAACCCAGGTACGTTCTGAGTACGTTACAGAAAATCTAGGAGTGATGTACCTCTAAGTAGCATTGTGGAAGGAATGTTTTGCTTGGCAGAAAGAGACATGAAAGACAGTTTCCTGAATAAATTGGAAATGAAAAACGAGATGAAAAATCTGTTTATAATGGAACCTTGGAGATCTGCATTAGCTCAAATTCAATGTCTCTGCCTTCATACAACATTTTAAGACACCTCTCTGTTTTGGCCTTATTCAAACCATGTCATAGTGACCAGAGTGAGTATTTTCAGTCTGTCCAAGTCCTTTGAAGTATTTACATGTTACCCTTCCAAAGACAGTATAAAGAAGTAAATTTAGAATTTACCTTACCTACACTTTCAGTGGACTGTGTGTGGCCTGGAGTCCTGCCCCTTTTGTGTAAATCATAGAATCCCAGAATGCTTTAGGTTGGAAGGAATGTAAAAAATCATCTTGTTCCTCCCCTCCTGCCATGGACAGGGACATCTCTCCGTAGTTGCTTGGAGCCCTATCCAACCTGGCCATGAACCCTTGAAGGGATGGGGCATCCACAGCTTCTCTGTTCTGGTGCCTCACCATCCTTGTAGTGAAGAAGTACCTGTGTCCTGATGGGTAGGATTTCTCATAAAGAAATAAACGACTCAGCACCATTTTTTATTTGTGTGTGTACACGTAACACGTGTAATTACATCCTTTGGAACAACATAGGGAAGAAGCAAGGAGATGGCACAGTTAATGAATAATGATGCAGATAGTTTGTTCACAAAACAGTGGATAGTGCCTTTGTGGTGATCAATGTCTTTCTCTGGTTTCCTTTCAAAGCACAGAACTAGTTGGTATTCAGGGTAGCCTGTGTTCATTCACTTTATGTTTACAGACATTACAGTCATGAGTGTTGCTCAAGTTCACACTCTTAATTACATACTGTGTGAGTTAAAAAAGGTGGGGAGGAATGGAGAGATATTAAGACCCCACATGCTGTACGTGAAAAGTATTCATTAAATCCTCCAAAAGCAGGAAATTCATTTTCGTAAGAGGAAATAAGCACGGCTTGAGACCAACTTTTATTTTCTTTTATACACAAGTTAAAATAATATATCCTGCACATTAGTTACAGTACAAGTGTGCATATTGTACCCAGAGGGTCTTGTTCTTTCCTTTCTATAAAAAAGGATCATGAAATCCTATCAATGTACTATATTTTTCTGCTGGAGATAAATCAGGAAGATTAATGAGGTTAAGTTACTGCTGTCTAGTATTCCAGGGAATAAGTTTCTAAATTAGAATTTTAATTGTATGTACTGCTGCAGTCCTCTTAGTAATTCACCATATTTCTAAAATCTTTCCTTATATGGAAAGAATTAGGTCTTAAAGAATTTTAAAGGAATTAAAGTAATGGAGTTTTTAAAACTTAAGTAGGTAAAATGGAAACAACTCTGAAAGCCTATCAAAACTAGGTTATCCGTCAAATCTTTAGACTGCTCTGCAGAATCTATAAAAATTATTATTCCTGCTGTTGAATATTACAGGTGAGTTCCATGTATAATTTCACTGTTAGACATCAAGAAAAGAAGTTACACCAACAGATCTCATAAGTAGGTTGAGTTAAAAATATATGGAAAGTAATTCTTCGTTAGTTATCACAGAAGTACTCTATGACACTCCTTTTTTGCAGCCTTGTCATGATTTAAGACCAAATGGCAATTGGTTGTTGGAGACTAAATGTACAAAGCTACCAAAATATTTCAGTGACCACTACATGCAGTTTTACAAATCACACAACTTCCATTCCATGGGAGAGAACACATTCCAGGAAAAAATTCAGGCAGGTCTATGTGGTGGTACCAGCCATGCTACATATTCTCCTACAGTCTCTCAGCTCACCTCATCTTCTGGGTTCTTTCCCCAAGCAACTCTATACACTGTCATATATAGCACTTGGTAGAAAAAAAACCAATTTTTTCTTGATTGTTTTGTTCAAATGCTCTTAGCACCTAAAAACCGGCCTTCAGCATGGCTATTCCTGAATGGCACAATTTTCACAGTGACTGACAAGTCACTTTCACTTAAGTTAGTTCTTTATTCTAGTGAGCTAGTGAGCTACTCTATTGTCCTGTAGTGTTAACTAAATTTCATGTATATTTCCCAATGCTATTGTCAGCAAGAGCTAACTCATGATAAGTGGTGCAAGTACCTGTGTCATTCATAGTACTATACTGAAGCTGTTTGATCATTTTAGTGTGTCTTCCTTGTGCTGCTATAGGTTGACTAGAATGCCCAGTTGTCCAGGGAGTAGCAAAGCCTGGGACTTTAAAAATGCAAACATATTAGGAAATGTACTAGCTGAAAGCACTACCTCTGAAAAATGAGCAGACCAATGCAATCACAGAATCAGTACCAGATTTTGTCTTACCTTGTGAGGTTTCAGTCCTTGTTTTGAAATCTGAGTGTTAAGGTATTCTGCAATCAGTGGAGGAGGAAATAGTTCCCTTTCCATTTCAACATTGAATGTAGGCAGTGAGTATGATGTTTAGTGTCTCAAAAGACCAGAAGGACTTCAGCTTTCCTACTCTTCCTCTCATGTGTAATGCAGACTAACCTAAGTTCACCCGAGAAAGAAAAGACTGTTTCCTACCTCTGGCTATGCAAACCCTTGAGTGGATGTTTCTGGGTTTTTTTACATCAGTTCAAGGAGGAACAACCACATAAAGGAGCATTGGGAACAATATCAGAGAAGTGCTTTATGTCAGACTATTTATATTAACTCCGTATCTTACATCTCATGCATAGAAAACCTTATGTAAACTATCAGCCTAATTTTACCAGGAAAATCTGAATACAGCTAGGGAGTTTCAGCAATAGCATCAATACATTTTATTTGCAACAGTCTTTATTGGGTTTGGGGGGGGGGGGGGGGGCATTTCTGTGTTCTGACTCAGGCTACAGTAACACATCACTAAGTGCTTTATAGCTGCTGAAGGCAGTTTACATTGATTAGATAGATTTTCACATTGGCTCTTGCAACAGACACTTTTCAAGGGCAGGCACAGTAAAATGTTTTTTTTAATTCCATTATTTGAAGACTGGACGTGATTCTCAGTGATTGAAGCTGACAGAGAAGGAAAAGCTGATGGTGAATATATTCTCTAGTGGCAGGCTGTCATCCACAGATGCTCTCAGTGACCAAAGCAATGACTGAAGTAGGAAGAGCTGCTTGCATACTGTGGGTTGCCATCAGTGAAATCATTTACCACTGCTCACAAACACTTGGGGAGATCTATTACCTACAGGTGATGCATTTCAATGAGGAAAGCTTCCCTCAAAGTGACTAGAAAATTTAAAATGTTGTTTAATAGTTTAGGCCTCTCTGCAGATTGCTTTCAGGGTAACTTTCAGTGACCCTTTTTAATTCCTTAATAGTCTAAATACTGAGTTATCAACAAATGGAATGTGATTATTTCAATTTTCTGTTAAAAAAATAGGCTAGTTATGTCATAAGAACACCCTCACATGCCAGATATTTAGCAGATTCTGAATACTGAAAATCCAATGAACTGACAGATTTACTGTACTCACACATCTTGCAGTGTTCCTTAAATGAGCCTGAAGATCTTGTCCTCCAAATGTTTATGGACTTGCTTAAATGTGTATTTACTAGGGTTTGTAAATACAAAGAAGAGTCTAATGTTACCCTAGGATCTTATCTCAGACTTTAATGGATGCATTCTTTCCCATCTATAATCTCCACATATTAAATGGACACAGCATCTTCATTATCGAATTCAGGGCATTTTAGGCATCTAATTTAGCTGCAACTCAAACAGATATAGAAAAAATATAAGTTTCTTCTCTAGCTAATTGAGTTTAGACAAGGACCTCCATTAGGATCACTGTTAGTTGTCTGGTCTGGTTTAAAGTAGACAGTGAGCATGTAGACTCTCTGCATGGAACTTAAATCCAGAGGTATTTATAACTGGATAGGTCAAATTACCAATGTTGTTAAAATACATCATAATCTGATTGTTTAGAAATAGCAATGGAAAATGAATGTTGCCAGTGAAGAAACTCAGTGTCAGTAAAGAAAATCAGATATCATAAAGATGGATACATTTAAAAACAAACCCACAGGTCAAACTTAAGACTGTTGCACAGTGCAATAGCATTTCTTTGTACCTACAAATAATATCCCTGCTTATTAAGTAGGCAAAGAGAGATTTATGATGTCCTTAACTTCTCATTTCTTTGCTTGTAAGAGCTTGCATTTTGTAAATGACACTGTAAGAGACTGTTCCGTTGTCACCTAGCAACTACCAAGTCTTTTTTTGAAAAGTTGCTGCTTGGTTTTTGACTAATAATAAAAATAGTAATTCCACACTTTACATTTGTAGACCTTAAAGCACTTACAAAGATGTATTTTTTTAGTAACCTTATGTGGAAGCAAGAAATCTAGGAAAGAAAATGTGTTGGCAAAGATGACAATCAACAGAGGTACAAATTTTATTCTGAAGATCTCATCCTGTTCTCCACATTCCAGCCTCCTCAAACTGTACTTTTATATAGGTCCTTTCCAATACTTTTTTGCCTTATGAATTTTAAATTAGGAAATGGAATAATCAAAAAAAAAATCTGTATTTGCAATATGGATCTCCCACTCTCATTTGAGCTATTGCAGTTATTTTCTAGTCTGAGGTTCACAGTGAATTAGCCCTTGGCAAATATTTAATTTTTAATGGAAACCATTACTGTATTGAGTTAAAGCACGCAAAAATACCACATTCATCCTAAGATGATCCTCCTGCTGCATCACTGACCAGTTTTCATGTTGCATATAAAGCAGTTTACTGTAATTAAATTTTCTTCAGAAAGTGTTTTATCCTAATTATTGTAATATTTTCTGCTAACAGAATGGCAGTTGACATGCATACTGAAATGTCTGCTGTAAGAACTGCTGGCTTGAAGAGCATTTCATTTTTGAAGAAGATCACGGAGGCTGGGTAGCCAGGGTTCTGTGTGTTTTCAAGTTGAAGAAATACTTACTTTAAGTTATTTGAAAAATGTCCTATACTCATTTTTGGTTCTCCAATGCCCTGGCCAAGCATTTGCTGGAGTGAAGCTGTTTGGGGGCCATATTTCTTCCTAACGGTCCACAGTTTTAAGAAACTTCTAAGGATGAATTAGAATGAATAGCCACAAAGATAGTGTGTGGGCTGCTTTGAAGCAGCATCCCTGGAGAGTGATATGTCTGGAAAGAGATTTAAAAAATTTCTGTAATGAAACGTGTATTTCTCACAAGTAAGGAAAGATCTTGACAGATAATCTGGTATGAAATATCTGCTCTGTCCTTTACTTGTGGGACAAATGAGATTTCTCTTTATAATACATTGCGGATTATCATTCTGTTGCAGTTTGTGTAATCGCAGCACACGGGGAATTTAGGAAATGACACTCTGGCTGTCTTTTACAATAACTGGAGTTTTTTATGCTTTTGCACTGTAATGCCTCTTCCTTCAAATTATCTTTGCTGTACTCTTCTCACTGTCATACTAGTGTGTATCCCAAAATGAATTAGAAATAAAAATGGATATACATAAATTATGTCTTATTTTCCCTGTGTGATAGGTTTTATTTCATTCACTAATTTATTATAAAAACTCAAAGAAAAATAAATATCTGAAGTTCTTTTTCTGTAATACATTTTTAATAAGGAAAGTGATGTCAGTAAGCAGCAGCTGGAAATGTAAATCTGTTTCCTGGTCTTTGTTGTTCTGTGAGGTTTGATATATATCAGTTCTAAAGAACAGAATTATCTATGTTGCAGATAAATTGTTAGGATACGGTTTATCTGTAAGGCTCATTAAAGGTATCATTGTTTTCAGAAGTTCCAGACGCTTGAGAGAAGTAGAACTCATACATTGCAGATGAGACCCAGATGAGTTTCTGAAAGCAGTACACTGCCCATTGTATTTCTTCCCTGAATTCAGCACCATCTAAATCTTTCCCAGTAGCCTCCAGAGATTTACTTTATTTGATTGGTTTAAAGCAATTTTGTAAAAGTTCATTAATGGGACAGACAGAAGCATGTCCCTTGGAGAACATTTGGTTCTTCCATATTTCAAGGTGTAGGCTCAGAAGCTGTGTCAACAGGACTCTTTTTCCGTAACAGCACATGTAATGCTTACTGAATTAAACTCAAAACCACTTGCTGGATAGTGTTTCATGGATCATTTCTTTGCATTAGTCTCTAGGAAAAGAACTGTAAGAAAACTAGAATTTTCAGTAGTCTACTTAGCTGTCTAAAATATGAAATTCACATCAAATTTTAGATCTGATGAATTGTTAGTTTATTGTGTCTTTGGAGCTTTGTTGCTTCCCATTTCCATCTCTACTTTGCTTTTAGGTATGTTTAGTTGTTCATCAACCAGCGTTGTCTGAGAGTGTGGACTTTGCAAGAAATTGAGACATAGATCTTTGCCCATAGAGAGTCATTCCTTATGCAGTCTGGTTGGACTTCCTAGAAAACTAATTTCCATCCAGCCTGAGTTGAGAGTGCTCTAGAGTGGGAGGGCCTGCTAGCTTTAGATGCCATTGGCAAATCTGTAATCAGATAACGATTGACACTTGGCAAAGAGCCCCAAAGCTGTAAATCATCTTAGGATTCACAGAGTTACACTTCTCTATCCCGGTAGCAATCAGCGTTAATCAGAGCTGTGCCCAATGATGATACGTTACGATTAAGGAGAAATTTATTTGTATTAGAGGGTTTTAATAATTTCAGTTTCTAAACCATTAAAAATTTTCTGAGGAAGTGTGGAGAGATGAAGAAAAAACAAACTGAAGCCACTGACAAGGCTTCTGGTTTTCTTGAGTTACTATTTCTAAACATTTGAGAAGTGTTGGAAAACAGCACTCTAGTAAACTTGTGAAAAGAATATCCATTTTAGACACTGAATACCCTTGTGTTCCACTGGCTTCAACAAGAGATCAAGGGTTTAGTTAGATTTTTATGCTCTTTGCTATTGGAAATCACTGGGATTTGAAAAGCACCTTTTTTTAAATTTGAGGAAAAAAAACAGTAATAATAGATGAATTTATGTGCATTATCTCTTCTAAACCACTCAGAATTTGTTGAGATCTTGCAAGATGTACAAACTTTCCAAGGTTTTTTCTATTTAGTGTGGTACAAAAGATTTAATCTGCTGATCATTCTAGTAAAAAGATGAGAACATGAGTTAAGACTGGCCATAATCATGATAGAATTCCAGTAGTTTGCATGGCAACTAAGTATTTTTTATCACAAGATTAATATTTCAATACAAAATGCATTAAAATGTATCTGCCTCATATGACTTATGGATACAATGATTAAATTAAGACATTGTGCAAATGGTCTTTTACACCACAGAAAGCACAAGACATATAGGGCATAACAACATGCTTGCTGCCCTTTTGGCAGCTTCTGTGTTCTATTAATGTAAAAATGAACTTTTAGCATGTTCCTTATTTACGTGAGATTTATTAGCTAAAGGAGAGCGGTTCAGTCAATTTGAGATTATCTTTCACAAAATCATATTGATTTTATTGTCTGAGAAAATAATCATCATGGTGGCTTCATAAATTGTGCTTAAGAGGAAAAAAAGACACATGAGCTAGTTGAGTCCATGCTTTTTTAAATGCCTGTATGTTTTTGATCCATGAGGTCATCTGCCAATGAGTAAATGCAACTTGGGGTATGTTAAAAAAAAAAACAAAACAGTATCAGTAAAGTCTTTAGTTTCTACACTTGAGTACTGGAGCAGCTCCAAGACTGATGATGAAGCTCCTTCAGCTTCACGTGTGTGTATGAGAACTATACGGGGAATCTGGATAGCACAAGTGAAGGACTCTCAGTGTTGCAAGAACGCAGATTTGGAAACGTTTAATAGCACTTCACTTGCAAATAATTCTTCTTGCTATTACACAGATAATCCAATGTCAAATTTTAAGTAACATCTGGAGCTATGCATAAGAAACATTTGAACACGAGACTCATATTTTTCCTCAGTAAATTAATGGGTTAAATGATACTTTCACAACAATACCCTCAAGTACTGTTTGCCTTTCTCTTTTTCTTTAGCCATAAGGTAACTGTTGCTGCATGCTTTTCATAATGTCACTTTCTTTCCTTTTTTTAGAGTTTCTTTGAAGGACAGTCTGCACCCTGGGATTCAGCTAAGAAGGATGAGAACAGAATGAAAAATAGATATGGGAATATCATTGCATGTGAGTGTTGACAACATAATTGTGCACTTTGTTAACTTCGCTCCAGATCTGGATAAGAATGACCACCAGCCTTGTGCTCACATCAGGCTTATATTCCTTTTCCCTAATTAAGAAGATAAAAATGAGGGAAAATATAACTTTTTTTTTTTTTTTTTCCCCCTTGAGGGAACTGTGAGATTTAATGCATTTTTTCAACTGCTCTTCTGTATACCTTCCATCCTGTGATCAGCATTTAGCTAATGTCCTTTAACCAGCTTACTGGTAGCTTTAACCAGTACTCAGCTCTAACAGGTCCCAGACTGCTCCTGTCAGCTTAGAATAAGACTTCCCATGATCACATCAATACCTTGGTAATAGGTTCTGGATGTTTTAGGAGCAGACAATACGGGTGCTTAAGTTTTCCACACAGTACCAGAGACGACTATCCTGGCTAATGCTAGACACACACTCTCAAGAAAAAAGGTAACTCTTATGTTGTTTGTAAAAATGCCAGGCTTAATAAGGATTAGATAGACATCTTACAATCAAATAACTTGAAGAGATGGTAACATGCTCTGGTGAGTAAACCCTAAATCTTGCATTATGAGAGTTCCAAAGCATTGTGACAGAGATGTTGCATATAAACATGGAGGCAGGAAATATATCAAGTTCAGTAAAATGATATACTTTACGCACTGCTCTTGTTGCACTTAAAGGTGGGTTCTCAGTGTGTATGTAGGAGATGATCCTTTCCCTATTTTTTCACTTTAAAATCTAAATTTAAGATGTGGAGTGTATTTGTTTTTAACAGCCCCCCAGATAAACAGGTGCAGGTGTAAGCAGAGAAATAAGCAGCCATCACCTTGTTTTGTAAGCATGAAAATGAAGGGTGATCTTCAAGGAGGGATCAATCATACTGCTGAGTTCAGAAATCTTATAGAACCCAGGTACATGGGACAGCAGAGAACAATAAGCCATGCTGATTGTCTGAACATTTTGAGGACCTGTGGGAGGATTATGTAGTGCATATTTGTGCTAACTTCAGCACCTATCCTGGGTGCTTGTCCAGGCACATACCTGCCTGGTTTCCTCATCACTGAACCACATGGACTTGACAGAGAAAAGGTCTTCTAGAGAAAGGGTTCTGAAATTGAGCCCATTTGAATGCTTCTAAATCACCACCTCAGGAGGTCCTCTCTGCAGTGCATGTGTAAGGAGTCTGGAGAGAACAGCTCCCAACTTAGTGACCTACAGTAGGTGATGTGAATGGGCCCAGCTGGGATGAGACTGATTGCAAAGGGAAACAGCTCTGTAGCTTGCTGCAGAATGAGAATCCACAGGAAATGCACATGGAGGCAGAGACAAATTAAGCAAGAGATGCTCTGCCACATTGTTTTGAGTGGACATGATAGTATTGCTATGTATTTTGGATGCACACTGTGCTATATACTGAAAAAGGAAATTAAATCTTCTAGAGAAATGTGATTATTGTGATGGGCTGGCACATACGCAAAACCAGATAAGTTAGCTAGATACGGTTTTGCTCATTTCCCTCCAAGCAATATTTAATGTATAACAAACTTGTTACATTGTGAGGATGTAGCAATACATTATATGAGTAACAGCTAATCATTTGAGTAAAAATATCAAAGGCAAAAATAAGAAATACAAAGCAGTTTTATGCTTATCCTTGCTTTGTGAAATTTTTTTTCCAGTCTAAGCCTATTACAATAGATCTTCTCTTGTAGTCAGGTTTAGTGTGTCACTCCCCAGTTTTAATGTCATGTTAGACGTTGTCTTACACTTTGACACCCTTTGGTTGCAGAAAACTAGAAAACTGCTAGTGCTTTATGTCTGAGGTAATCAAGTGATGAATAGCCAAGGGAGAACACATAAAAGATATTAGATACACAAATCAATGACAATTACAAGTGATACTGAAGGCTTTCTAAGAGGCCAAATATAACTCCAGACATTTAGATCTCAATTTACTTGAAACGTCCTCAGTATTTAGCAGAGGGAGAGAGTTGGATGGAGTTTTTATCAATAACACTTCCTGTTTATGTGGCTGTGAAAATGAAGACAATTCAAGTTAAAATTAAGATCTACTAGAATTAAAGGCGGTATCTTAAAAGAAAAGCTGGAACTGCCCACAGTTTGTTGTTCAATTTGCTGTTTGTTGTTGCTAAATAGATGTATGCAAATGAGGTAGTTACTTTTTAATTATTTTATGTGTTTTTCTCCTGGATAAATGATTGCATTTCTCAGAATCTGAGGGTACAATTTGAATGTACTTCTGAAAATTTGTCCCAGATAATTGTGTAAAGTATATGCTTTAGCTTACTCTAAAGCATTATATTAAATTACCCTTTTATGCTATGTTCAAACACTTAAAAATATGGTGGTTTCAATGCCACTGGCTGTGGGTACATGATTGTAATGAAATGTATATTTTTTCTGCAAAGCATATTTTTTTCTATCCATTTACCCTCTTGGTTTTTATTTTTCCCAAGATACTACTGTTATATTATTGCTTGTAGTCATTATTGTTCTCGGAGGGAACTAAAACAATAGCACCAAGCATCCAGCATTGCAGGAGATTGTCAAAATTGTAATCTGCTTTATGTTACCCAAGTGAAGTACATTTAATTGGCTACAAGCATGCCCTACCCACTGTATGACAGTGGCTACAATAAGTTGAATCATGATCACAGTCCAGTCACCCACAGAAAACATGGTCTTTCAATGCTGAACAAAAAAACCTGTGTTTTCTCATTACAAACTCAACCCAGCATGAGCCTGCTAAATGAATCTTTCATCACCTAAGAAAAATTATCTTTCTGCCATAACTGTGTGGGGTTAGGCATGGATTTTGGTAAAATTTGTTCATTTTTTACTCAGGAGAAATCTTGATGGGGTGGGAGGGGTTCTGTATTTTTTTTTTTACCTTACTCAGTATTGACTAAATGAGAAAAGAGTATTGATCACAGCTTTTAAAGGCAGCTAAAGATTTTAGATGAGACATTTACAAAAGGTTTGATTTGCAGAGAATGGGGAATGCACATCCCAAGAAAGGGTCACTGGCTAGGCATGCTAATCAACCAGGTGCTCAAGGGGCTTGTTAGAGATCACAGTCTGCAGGCTGGCATATACATGTTGTAGGTAACATGAGGTGGGGGAGAACAAAATGCTTATATTTGTTATCTATTACCATATTCTACAAAGATAAATTTATTCTAAGATAAATAATTTTAAAAGCTTAAGTGGTCAGTGGAAAGTTAAATTAGATCTCCTAATGGAAGGGTATCAAAATAACAATGAGATGGAAAAGAGAGTATTTTAAAAACTGCATAAATTGTCAAGAGCAGCTGAAGTATAAAGGAAAAAAATTAAAAACTAGACAGTTAACCTAGAGACTATTTAGGAATCAACACGTGTGTTGAAGATTATGGCTTGTGTACCTCAGTTTTAAATCTGCTTGACAGAAGCACAGCCCAGACACAGTAACATTTCTTTGTGTTGACATAAGAATTTTTTTTTCAATTTAAAAAGTGTTGCCATGCAGTAAGGAGTTAACTTGAATTCTCAAAGCAATAAAAAAAGAGATTCACTCCAGTTCCACTGCAAATAAATGGATATTGGACAGTCTATTACCTCCAGAATTCCCAGAAACTTAGCTGAGAATGCAATACTGAAAAAGATTCACGTGAGAAGAAAAAACAGACAAAGATGATATGAAGATATAGGTATGAAGTAATTTCTTTATTTTGGTTAATCCAAAGTAAGAGTTATTGCAAGGAAAGTAAAAAATAATGGAAATGAAAAGAAAAGATACCACTGCATATTATTCAATTGTATAATTAATTCAAATAACATGAAGTTACAGGTTTAGGATGTTTCTTAGAGGGAAATCTAAGCCTGTTTTGTCCAATATGGAACTCATTTCTAGGCAAGTGATCAAATAGTGGTTTCAGTTACCTAAATACAGACATGGGATGCCACCTCAGGTGACCTGGGACATCTATGCAAGACGAACAACTGCAGCACAGTACATATGAGAGATGTGCTGCTCCTTAGTGGCAGCTGAAAGCTAGGCAGTATATCCTGGTGGCTACATAAAGTGCTCTGAGATACTTTGTGTTTAGACAACTGAACCCTGCCCTCTGTAATTCGCTGAATGCAAAAATGTAGATCTTTACTAGCCTGAGTTGTACTGGTGAGAATGCCTGTAAGACAATGATGTGGAGAGTCGTGAAAATAGGGATGAAGATACAGCATGAGTCCAAGCAAGCTTGACTTCTGAGTTCTGCTGACTTTTTCAGATGTTGGATTAGGTCCCAAAACTGTAAAAGCAGCAGCTATGGCTGGAGCTTAGAAAGTTCCTTGGTATCTTTCTTAAGTAAGATGGATTTTTAGGATTAAGGTCCTGTGAGCCGAACCTCTGTTCTGAGGAAACTGATAAATAGCTTAATTAAGCATAGAATAGCAAAGCACTTGGATAAGCATAGCTTGGTAGATTCAGACAAGCAGGGGTTATGTAATGGAAAGTCACATCCTTATAAATTTTTATGCTTAGAAAAGTGAATAAGGAGGCTGAAAAGGTTGGCCTGATTAACATAACTGATTCAAATATTACAGCATGTTTGAAAACCTCATTCTTGAAGTTTGTTGAGTGAAATAATTCCAAGAAAATAGCAGTGTAAGACCTGTGTGGAACCTGGAGATGGAATTTTAATTCATTGTGATTTACTGGTTTTGGGGTTGTAGCATGTCCTTTCTCTCTCCCAAGGGAATCCCAGGAAAATAAATGAGGCTCTGAGATCTCTATTTCCTAAGACTCAGAGGAAGAGGTAAAGAATTTACCTTGACCAGCTTCTCTCTTGACTTGTAATTCTAAAACAACGTTATTTTAAGAAGCACTTGCCCTGTTTTTCCACCACCATGAAGAGGGCCAAAATCATGCTGCTTATAATGAAGTCGGGTTTTTAAGCCACTTCATGTTCTTTCATTTGTTTGTTATCTTTTAGGAATTTTAAATCTTCAGAAATAGCTGTTCAGAACATCGGTAGCAAGTTTTGGGTGTTTTAATGATTATTTACATTTACAACAAAATAATGACCGTCATGAAGGTGTATCATCAGCTGCAAGTAATATTAGCTCAGCAGGCAGGCAGTAAAACAATAATACACAGGTATCTAATTAGCAAGAGTACCTCATAAACAAAGCAGCAATAAAGTGGCTGCTTACCATCCCTCCATCCCTCCATCTTTAAGATCCTACTCTCAAATTGTTTTATCTATAACTTGTGCAGCATTCTGAAAAAGCTGTTGGTTTTGGTTGCTTTTGAACTAAGAGAATCATGAGGAGCTTGCAAAGTCTTTGAAAAGAAGGAGCCCTGCCAGATTACAGATATTCTTGTGCAGGGTGGGAACTAGCCTCTAGCAGTGTTGAAATACCATAGAGAGGATGAGGCAGCTGTCATGAGATGAATTCATGCCATGATGTTTCAGATTGGAATTCGTTGAAAATAAAGTTGGAAGTTTTTTCACAGTCCTGGATAGATACAGATGACCAGATACAGATACAGTGGAGCAAAATTCAGTGACAAAGCCATCGTCTTACTGCTTGGGTTTAGCCATTACTTTGTTTTGCTTTCTCTCTTACTGAACAGATAGTGAGTTTCCATCACTAAGGTGAAGGAAACTAAAAACACTAAGGTTGCAGTATGTCTTTAATGACTTCAGCTCCTTCTGGGTACTGGCAGAAGCATTTGACATGAATATGAAATGAATAAACCTTTGACAACTTAAAGTTATTTTATTGACAAAAGCAGGGGATATCAAGGCAAAAAATCATAATTATAATGGGTTTTACATAATAAGATTTAAAAATTCGTACTGAAAAACAGAGGAAAGCCTGTGAATTAGTGAAATAAGAATTTAATGTAGATACAGTTTTAATGTCCAGCAAAATAAGCATGAACTTGGGATTGCTAAGGTTTTAGTTTGACTATAAAGGAATATTTTGATTAAGCCCATGTTAGTGAATATGTCTTTAATTACTTTTTTTTTCATCTCCATTGTTCCCTTTTCAGATGATCATTCTCGAGTGAGATTGCAGCCTATTGAAGGAGAAACAAGTTCCGATTACATCAATGGGAATTATATCGATGTGCGTATACTGATGTAGTCAACAAGCTTAATGTTGTGTTCAGTCAAAGAGGGAACGCTTATTATTCTCACATTGTTCACAATTTGTAATAGATACCACAGCTAATAACAGCTGCTAATATTGTTTAGCACTGTGGAGTGCTATCTTTGGAAGCTAGGTGTGCACTAAAGGAAGAAAAAAGCCTCAAAGGTTTGTCAATCAGTAAATTAAATGAGTCATTTCCTCCAACTGCCACAAGACTGAAACCTTGCCAGGAACACTGTATGGCTACTTTGCCTGCTGGTGCTTATATGGGCTAGCAAAATGTTATTTTCACTTTCTGTCAACAGCTTGGCATCATTCCACATTTAAAAGAAAGCTGTTTGCATATTAATGTGACAAAACTCCGTAATGCCTAATGCAGAGATTTGCAGTCTCTTGTCATCTCTGCACTTTTAAGTCGCCTTCAAAGTATATTCTGCAGCTGTTAACCAGTATTTCTAATGCAAGCAAGACATTTCATTAAATATGTAGGCTGTTTAATTATTGAAAGTGGCTTCTTTGTTCATTCTGCATCATGTTAACTTAATGTTTTACATTAGAATAAATTCTTTAAGAGACAAGGTGTTTTTGGTTGTGAAAGAACGAGCTCAAAAGTAGAATTGAAAATCATTAAAAAGCCAATATTATTTATCTAAAGCCAGAGGTCTCTGGGTAGCAAAGTTAGTAATTTTACTGTTTACATGGAGTGCTAGATGTTAGGCTAAGTAAAACAAGTGTTGCTTCATAGGAAACTGTGCCTGCTAAAGATTTCTTGTTCAGCAGTTACATCTTTGAAAAATGGTGTCAGATTTTGCAGTTCAAATTTAATTACTAGTATGAAACAGGAGTGAAAAATGTTTTTTTCTCAGAATGTGGAGGAGCTAGAGCTATACAAGAAAAGTAGGTACTTCATTTGTAACAATATGAAGTCTGAGGGAACTTTCTGATGGTATCTTTTCTGATACACCTTACTTACCTGATGTTCATGAGCACATTCAAGAATCATTAAACTAAGCTCAGATTTCTGCTCAGTCCCTTGCTGTTTGAAAGAATAGCACAGTCACCAAGCAGTGAAGGCACATATGGAAGTGTATTGAGTTAGACACCACACTAATCTCTGAAGGGAGTAATCTGTCATGAAAGGACAGAGAGAGTTCACACAGGGGACTTAGATTTGAGTTCACTTTCACATATTCACATTCAGCATTGTTCTCATTTTAGGCTAATAGTATGTTCCTGTGTCAGGTTTGGATCTTACTCTAAAATATTATGAGATGTAAGAAATAAAGTTTTGGATTATACAGTCTCATATAAAATGCTGATAGATAGCTGCATAGAAACTTTTTTTTTGCTTATGGAGTACAAAAAGATATGTGAGAGAGAGAATGTGGCCCTAGAAGAAACAGTGCCTGAGAACCAAAACTCTTTCCCTTATCCTCAGCAGATGGCTTCATTGCAAAGCTTGGAGGACTGCAGGCATCCTCCAAAGACAACTCTACCACAAAACACAGCATGTGTGTTTATAATCTTGCTAGTCAGGTTTCTGTTGGAAACACTGTTTTTTCTACTACAGAAGCAGCTTTAATTTTGCTCTTCCATGCAGTTATTACTAGAGTTGTCATGCTGTCAGTATAACATGTTAATAAGGGAATGGCACCATCATAGACACAATGGTTATGATGTACTTCTTCCCATGCTTTTTGTCACTGGGAAATGGAAGTGTTTGATCCCAGACACTAAGGATTAGGTAGCACATTAGCAGGGAATAAAAACCTCTCTGTAGCTCTCTGAACACTTCTCAGTTCACAGACTTCCAAATTTTGCTTCAATGTCATGTAAAGAAATCAATTCTGTAATTCATGTTATTCTTTCTGTAATATTCAAAGTATCTTCAGTTGTTTTGATTCTTTCCCACCTTGTATCACTGCATTTTCCCTCGTTCTTTCACAAAGAAATTGCAATGGCATGCATGCTACAGCCTTAAGTTCTTCCTGCTGATGACTGACAATGCATCATAACCATTATTCAAATATTAGCACTCCTACAACTGGATTGATCAGCACACTGGTGCATGATCTAAACATTTGGTGACACTCCCATCACGTCAGAAATTCAAATACTGCAAACATGCTATCATTACATTTTGGCAACCTGTTCCATGTTGCAAAAAATGCATAGAGTATTAGTCTTTATTGCTTTGCCAGCTTGTGATTAAGTTGCTCTTGTCATCAGAGTTGTATTATGATCTTCTTGAAAACGTATGTTCATACCAAATGATTTAATCAAAGAACTTACCTTCCTTTTTACTGTTGAGAAATAAAACATAAACAAATCACCATGGGCAGAGTTAACACCATGCCCTCCTGCCTTCCCCAGGCTGAATGCAAATCTGACATTTTTTAGCTAAAGGGATAAATTTTGCGGTCAACAGCAATAGGTGAAGGTATATCTCAGTCTCTGTGAGCACCTGATCCCCTTAACTGCAAGGGCTAGAGAGGATTTAATTCTGTTCATTTCAGCAGAGCCAACAAGGGACTGACTGAAAGAACATATTACTTCTGGCCCCTATTGTATAAGGCTGCAACTTAAGTATTTTGCAGAAAATGCATTTGCTTTTGTTTCTCTTCTCACTTGCCCTTCCCCAACTAAAAAGAACTTTTGCATCTAAACATTATTTGTGCCGTTGTGACATTTACTGAATCTTAAATGAAGTTTCACTCATAGAAACATAGCCAAGATGCAAATTGCTGATTTTTTTTTTCCTTTCAATTTATTCTAGGGTTATCATAGACCAAATCACTACATTGCTACACAAGGTAAGTTTATCACCTTTTCCTTGAGGTGTGGCTAAGAGGTTTTGATACTTGAATTGCAGCTTATTCTCTCTAACATGCATTCTTGCCACAGTCAATATCCAGGGTAGAGTCACCTCAGTCACTTAGGTAGAAGCAAGGAAACTGAATTATTACCAAATTTTCAGATATTTCAAGTAAGCAGTCCTTTATCTTTGTGTTAAAATGCATTTTGAATAAAAAAGCAAAATGCATCCTTTCTCAAAGAAGTTACTCAGCATTATGTTACTCAT
The DNA here is from genome assembly GCA_018697195.1 of Certhia americana. NCBI lineage: Eukaryota > Metazoa > Chordata > Aves > Passeriformes > Certhiidae > Certhia > Certhia americana. The sequence goes on along the minus strand of CM031858.1, from coordinate 102,413,895 downwards.
AAAAAAGAAATGAGTCATGATAGAGATGTTTTGTTTGTACCTGTTCAGAGAGACAACAGTGTCATGAAAATGTATGTTCTTTTCTTAACTGTTCAATGATAAGTAGGCTCCAGGTCCTTAAAAAACAAAACTCTTCAGCTAGCAAGTATAGATAGAGTACCAAAAGACATTTAAACACTGGCAGGAGGATTCATCACACGGTTCTACAGAGACAGTTTTACAGGCTGTCATTTAAAAGCTTGCTCATGAAAAAGAGCCTATTTTTTTATCAACACGCAAATTAATTTTCAATTTGTACTTGTCTTCAAAGACATAATTTGTGTGTTCTGATGCAGTCCTTATTTATTTTTTTGGTCAAGTTCAGAGCTGGAACAAATGGGAAGAATGAGTTTCTGTGACTACTTAGTCACAATATTGAACAATATGCCAATCTCCTGCTTATGCTTGGATAGCGTGTGTGAAAATTTTGATTGCTCCTCCACTGCTTGGAGGGAATCTTTTTTGTAATAGGTAGTCTGTGACAGAGCTTCCTGCATTTGCCCATGGATCTGGAAAAGCTCAGCTCCACCCAAAGATCTTATTTCAACCTTTTAAGGGACCCAGCTGGAGTACTGAGTATAATATGCTCCGAATAATCTTAACATGTGTTGGATTTAGATACATACTTCTTAATGGTTTTTTATCAAAGCAAATAAAATGCTGACCATGTCAAATAAGGCATCTTTCTATTATTTAAGTTGTTTCTTAGATATCCCAGAGTCTGCTACCTCCAGTCTCTGCTTAAACCAGTGGGAGGTTTTGTATCTCTTACCTTAGCATACCTCAGCTCTCCACAGCCTCAAATGTCATGCTGCTTCATTCCAGATGACAGTGGGGCAGGACACAGATGTTATTTCCAGAACCACTTCACTGGTGCCAACATTACACTTTTGGACCAGAGTTTCATACTTTCAAAGTTGGTGATCTTAGAATATGAGCCATGTAAATGTGCTTCATCTTCCACTTCTGCTGCCTACACACCATGTTCCTTAGTCAACAGTCTCTACAGACAAGCCAGTGTCATAGTTTCAGCCAGACAGAAAGACAGGAACAAAAATACAGCATTTGATTTATTCCTTATGGACTTTTACACCCTTCTCTTCAAAGAAGAAATGGTTTGTTCCATTTAACATTTGCCTAATGACGTTGTTGTTTTTCACTTTTAATTGAAACCTAAAATAAAAAGATTAACAGTTGGCCTTTAACTTGTAGTTTGCAATAAATTTTCATCAGGAAGTTCACCAGAAGATCTCCCAGATATCTTTCTCATAGGTCCCCATCTAAAGCAAGTTCAAATACTTTTTTATCATATTTATTATCATTTTTAATCAAAATCATCATAGTAGTTGAATAGCAAATACCAAACTTGAAGTTTTGTACTTTCAGGTCTTAAAACCAAGTATGTATTTATGTATGAATAATTTGCTGAAGGTCTGTTTACCAGATCCACCAGCAAGTCCCAACAGTTTTTTGCCGTGTTTTTTTCTCATATGGAGTCAAGTACCTGGTCAAGAAAGAGAATAAGAGGAGTAGAAACTAATGTATTACTGCGATGTAAAGGATATATTACTGTTGCAGATTGTGTCAATTTTGGGAGTGGGTCAAATAAATGTTGTATGTGTAGGTGCTGCTAAGTGCACATGGGGATGCCTAACCCCTCCCTCCCATGGTGTAATGAGTAAGAAACAGATTCTCTGAAGAATGTAATATTAATTTAAAAGTAAGCATGCAATTTTCAGCAAGCTCAGAATTATCTGGCTATGATGTTTTTTGTGATTTACATCTTTAACGACTTACCTTTTAAGGCCAGTTAGAAAGTGGGTTCATACCTCTGGTTTTTAGGAATGAAGAGCACTGATCTCAAAAGTTTATGTGTTCTGTCTGGTTCTGTGTGTGGCCTGATGAAGAATCATGAAAAGGTTTCTTTTCCTTCCCCTGTCTCAGCTTTCCCATCATCAGAATAGGATTAAAAATACTCTTCTGCTTTTTATGGTTCTCTGCAACATCCTGATAGATGCAGTTATTTAGTGTTACTCTCCAGTATCCCGGCTTCCTGACAAAGCGCATTTGCAGTCTCTGTCTTTTGCAAAGGTGATAAAATGGGAATAATCTCCAGAACTCCTTTAGGACCCTATATTAACTATGAAAGAAACATATTTGTTCCTCCTGTCAGCCTATGCCTCCATACATTCCAGGGAAGTGGTCATAGCACCAAGCTTGCCAGAGTTCAAGGAGCATTTGGGCAATGCTCTCAGGCACATGGTGGGATTCTTGGGCTGGTGTATGCAGGGCCAGGAGTTGGACTTGATGGATATGCTATGATTCTATTCTATGTCAGCCTTACTAACAAGCATGTCATGTGCCACAGCTTGCACTGTGGCCAGCAATGTTCGTGCTCTGTTTTAGAACACACTTTCATCAGATATATACGAACACATATCAGTGCAGCACAACAGTTAAGCTGCATGTTTAATTCCCTTGGTATCTATTTTTCATCAGTCTTTAAATAACTTTGCCCATCCTCCCTTTTCTCCTCCACAGCAGCTTTTACAGGTGCACATACCTATTGTTCTTTGAAGGAAAATATCATTATGTGAGTCAGTTTTAAATCTCTGAGGAGTTAGAATGATTGATATTTAATTTTCCTATGTTCTTAAGCTGCATTCAACATATCAAGTGTTAATGAGCAAATATAATTGTTTGAAGTGAAGAAGTGGCAAATTTAATCAGTTTGTAATAGACTACCAATCTGCTTTTAACAGAGCTGGGAGTTGCCTAATCACCTGTTTATTGAAGTGTTACTGTCTTCCATACTAACCAGAGTCTGACATGCAGACTGGTAGCTTTCCACCTTGGCATTCATAGCATCCTGCTGCTGCCTTGAATTAGGGGAGGAAACAGTTTTTAAAAGAATTTCTTAATGGAGGCTTTCTCAACTAAATATCAAAAATTATTTTACTTCAGCTTTTAAGAGGAATACATTCAAAGTCTGCCATTTAAATTACTAAATTAATATCAATTTTCCTTTATGTAATAAGTATAATGTGAGTGATAGACTAAATTTGCAGCTAATAAAGACTTTTGGTGATCTGCTGTAATTGGCATCAACAGATGGGATCTGCACCTGAGTCACTATGATTAAAAAGAAGCCTTCATCAAAAGCCAGCATATTGGGTCATGCAGAACCAGCAGGCTGGTGCAATTTAAAACTCGTTATTTTGCTTTATATATCCCTTATTCCCATGGATATAATTCTTCTTTTCATCGAATATTAAGCTCTTGTATGATCTGTTCAATTTACTGGCAGCTAAGAGTTATTTTTTTGCAGGAGTTAGGTAATCAATGAATTTTAACCTGGTCCTTCTGTGAGAGCATTAGGTTGAATATCTGTATGGTGCTTATTCTCAGACACAGTGCTGGATGTTCTGACTATGACTTCTGATCTAGCATGTCTCACCTTGATTACCGAGCAGGAAAAAAATAATAATTGGGTTTGTATTTATTTGTTCTGTGTCTCCTGAAGCTCAGGTAGTTTACTGAGCTGTTGTAGCTTCTTTTAGCGAGGGTTTTGAAGGAGGCTTCCTCCTCCACAGCACCAGCAGCTGTAAATGATGAGTGACAAATGAATGTTAACACAGTTCTACAACATCACTCATGGCTATTTCCACCAGGGCTGGTTTTCAAGCAGGTCAGTCATGTGTGAAACAGCAGATAACTCACATGCAGGCTGCATGTCTTTATATATAAAGTATGTTCTTTTGTGCATCTCAGACTTTTGAATACTCCCCACAGTTCAGATTGTCTCTGCTTGCTGCAGCGTGCAGAGCAACCAGATCTGAGATGTTCTATGGAAATACTTCAGAGCATATCTTAATGACTGTAAAAAGTTACTCTTGAAAATAAAATAATTTCAGATGCAATGGTGCAGTGTAGCCTTTCAACCTCTCTTTTTTTTTTTTTCCTCTGTATGCAGTTGTAAAGCAGATGCAAAATTGCTTTCTATATTGCTTGTTATGGAGACAGACATCAAATCAAGTTTCAGTCAGGAGGCTTTAGGTATAAGTTAGAAACTTCTGAAAATAAATATTTACAAGGAAAATGTTTACAGTTTTCACTACCAACAGCATAAACTTGCTCTCTAATAACCCCTTTCATATTCCTTCTCTTTTCTGCAAAATGCTTGTCTTTCTTCCACATACAACTCGGTGTGCTCTGTGAACATTTTAATAAGGGTTTTCAGAAACAAAACACATTTTCTTTCAAACTGAAACTTCCCTTTTAGGCATCTGAAGCAGAAATAGTGCATTGAATAACAATGCTCAACTTCCTTGGCATGTTTTTTTGTTTTTACGTCGCAAAAAGTTGTCACAACTACAGCAGTTAGAAGCTCCACACTTCCCTTTACAAAGAAACTTTTACTTTTATGGTTTTAGCCTTCAGATGAGTAATAACATGTGAAATTACTTCAGGGAGAATTGAATAACAGCAAGGCAAAACAGTTGTCCACAATTATTCAGTTTCATAGATGCTGTCATTTTTTGCAGGATGTGGGACTGAAAACAGCCAGGCTGTTTTCCTGATATTTATACAAAGTGATCAAATACTATGTACCTGTACTAATCTTGAAGATTCAACTGGGTTTTGATTCTGATCTTTACTTCTTAATCTTCAACACATTAAAAAGGTGGTTGAAGCCATCTGTCCTCAGTCAGAGAGATGAGCCCATTCTAAACTCCCCTTTAAAAGGTGAGGCTTTATAGAATCAAGTTCACCTGTTTTGCAGTGACAAATGACACGTTGCTTTTTGCCCCTGCCTAAACATGTACAGAAGTAATAGACCCTTTACATGTGAAAGTGACATCTGCAGGTTGTATTATGAAGCCATATGGTACATTCAGCTTAGCTCACTTGCTACCATTACCCACCAAGACTGGTGATAATAATTACAGTTGAGTATCCCTTAAAAATTGGTACTTCTACTGGTGTTGAGGACAAAAAGAAACAATGTGTACTAAATAGTAGTAGCCATCAAAGTCAATACTTTTTACAAAGTTACCACTTTATGGTGCATGAGACTACCAGAGTTTCTCTCTGCCTCTTAGTTTGTAATAGGAGGGTTTTGTGATAAGTTGTCAGAACAGCTGTCTTTCACTGCTTTCATGATTACTGTATTTTTCTCTGTCATAATCAGCTGTGTGGTAGTTTTGTTTGTGCAGGGAATGAGACACCTCATTCAGGTAGAAGGCTCTAAATGCAGAGCTAGCATGGTTTTCTAATACAAAGTTGACTTAGGCTTTGTTGCAGTGTTTCATTTCCCTGTATCTTTGTGCACAGACCAAGTGAAACAGGAGCAGTATTAGAAAACTGCTGATAGGTTCATTGCTAGGTGAAGGCACTTGCATTATCCACGTGTGGCTACACTTTGCATGTAATACATCCCCACCTTTTACATACCTTTGGAAATTCTCTGAAAGTACAGACAAGCTCTAGATATTATAAAAATAATTATTTAGTATTGATTTGCTAATATAAATTCTGAAATCCCATGCAGGCTGTTCTTTCACTTGCTTGTCCATGTGGCTTGTAAAACAAGTTTGAGAAGATAATGATTTTTCTGTAGTCCATTGTCAAAGTCACAGAGGAAGAAGAAGCAATTTTTCCTATCCTCTTCCCCCCACAGATTGAGATGCAGTAAATCATACATAAAGGACTTCAGAGCATATATAGATCTCTGTCTCAAAGACAAGATCTTGGTTTGATTTCTGCATTGTAAAATTCAGACTAGAAAAGTTAAAACAGATCTTTGTATATCTGAATAAAGAAGTAAGAGAGAGTCTGCAGTAAATAATTAGAGGCAAATAAGGCAAAAGGAAATGTTTCTTGGTTATAATGTAGAAAATAAAAGGTTGAGAGAAAAGTAATGGAATGTATTTGTCCTCCTAAAAGTATGTAACTTAAAATATATCCTGCAAACAGGGAAATTGTCATCTTTCTGAAACTTGAGAACTGAGCACACTGTCCTTGTGAACCAAATACTTTCAGAAAAGAACATTCTAAAGGTGACCATCAATTAGTGTTGCTCAGACTACTAATTGCTTATATTTTGCTCAAGGAAGATGTATACAGCATCAGCTTTACAAATTCGCCGGCATGTCTGGATTTTAGAGGAAGGCAAGTTATGAAAAGCTGATGTTTGATGAGTTTTCCATCTTTGACAAAAAAAGAGTCAGAAATTGGACTTGTTGGGGAGGGTACCTAGCAGCCTTGACAGAGTCCTGTTAACACACCTGTTAATCAGTGAAGCCTAGTGCTAAAGCAGAAAAGAGGAAAAGAAATGCAGTTTGTCAGAAAACTCATGTAGTCAAAGCATCATTTTTTCTGTGAAGTTTATTTACCAGATGGTCGTCAACAGTCTGAAGGAAGGCTTTTGGTCTTCTCATCTGCTAGATAAAAAAAAGGAGTCTAGCAAATTTATAGAACAGAATGTATTTCAGAAACAAATGTATCAAGAAACAAATAAGGCTGGGGGGCCTTGGCAGTTCTGGATGGTTTGGGTTTTTTGGGGGGGTTGGGGTTTTTTGTTTGTTTGTGTGGGTTTTTTGTTGTTTGGTTTCGTTGTTTTAAGTTTTTTTGTCTTGTGACCATATACAAATCTTTGAAATCTGTCATCTTTTCTCTCTTATATACTCTTTGGTGGGAAGTGAAGTCTCTATATTGATATGGCCACCAGTGCACATGACAGTCTGGGTGATTTTGAAGCACTGCCTTTGAAAACAAGAAAAGATACAGGCTTATTGGATTAATTTCTTTCCCTCTCCATCTGTATTCTTCCATTCAGCTGCATATTCAGACTCTAGAGGTTCCCTCTGCTGCTTCTAAATCTCATTCTGTTGCAAGCATGTTCGTGTATTGTGTCTATACTAGGCACAAATACACTTGGCATGTTAGAATGGCATTCCTTGTTTACAGTGTATATCAAATACTGCAGTCTCCTATAAAATATAATGATAAAACAGAATTAAAACATTAACATTGCCCTTTCCTACTTGAAGTGGTGAAAATAACCAAGGTGGTCCCCCAAAATAACAACAAATAATAGTGCTGAGTTTTGATGACACAGATTTGACTTACAATCATAATTACCTTGACATTGAAAAGAAAAATATCCAATACACATTTATTTTTAATTACTTTTGTACATATCTTGATCTGACTAATAGTTGTTTAATACTGACTGTTTCTGTAAGGAAGAAATAAATACACCAATGTTCTCTACCCTTAAATATAAAAACACATTGTGAGTGATACATCTCACTCATGAAGTACTTATCAGGACAATAAACTATGACAGAAGTTTTTTCTAGCATTTCTACTTACGCTTTAATGTAGACTAAATTATCTTGTTTGTTCATCTAGGTAAAGTGTTCATGTTAATGCACTTAAACTCCCAGTACACGTTTAAAAAATACAGCATCTGAATATCTTACTCACATGCATGAGCAACATTCCTTCACAATAAGGTCCTTGGGGAAAAATAAAAGAAACAAGTAGCCAAAATGAACTCATATTTTTGAGCTAGAGAATAGTGATGATTTTATTACAATCTGATGCTTATGATTGACTCAACATGGAAATAGAAAGTAGAAATGCAAAAGACTAATTAGGTTCTTTTGTCCATTCCCTAAGGAACCTTCTACTGAAGGGGATAAAATGATCTTAAACTTCTCATCCATCATCAAAATTGATTCTGCATTACAAGTTGATATGAAGAACTCAGTCCAACAAGTCAATTACTCAAGATTTTTGATTTGGAAATGTTAGATGCAGCATTTTTTTACAAAACAAAAAAAAAAAAAAATCTGTATATGTTAGTCTTTCCAAGCTCAGATGAGCTATTTAGAATGAGTGATTAATAGGTATTCATATTTCCATGATGCAAATTACGCTTATTGAGTAGAATGCACAAATTAGAAACAAAAACAGCTTTCTTAGTGGAAAACACTGAATCAGCAACTGAAACTTTCTGTTGGACTGCTCTCACAAAGACAGCTCAGGTTTGAGCCATGGTCTCAAGCCTCCTGGAATAACCCTTCAGTCAGAGCTGTGACCTCAGGCAGAGAGCCAGTACCTCTTGTTGCTGTTCCATCTGCATGTTCATACCTGTATCACACGTTCCCAGATGAGTCACCTATCATTCTTCTGACGTGCTTGAGTATAATTAAGCAATTGAAATATCTGTAGTAATACAGAGAAAGAAGGTCCCTGTATGAGTGAGACCTATTCCTCTGTAGCCAGTATGCTCTGCTGGCAAATACATCAAGGCCTCTAGTTAAAATGACATTATTCAAAGCTTTCCTGTTTCGTAGAAGAAAAGACTTGAGCAGACCCCTAGGAGTGCTACATGTAATTCAGAATTTGGAAGATACTGGATTAACACAGTCTGAGAAAATGTTAATGAGAGGAGCAGACCAGTTAGCATCTCTGCTGTGGGACAAGCAAATTATATGAAAGAAAGTTCTTCACTTAGACTAGAATAACAACATTAAACTACAGCTGCGCTGTTTTGATGTGTTTTTTTAGTTTCCTGCAGTTAAGATCAGAAAAAGCAGCTTTCTTGAGTGGCATAAGGGTGCATACGTGGACAGTAGTACTATGTACACTGCTTTTATTGCATTCAGCTTTTTCTCATCTCAGGCTAACTGTTTAAATCTGGACAGTTTCTGCCAGTTTCTCTGTTACCAGTCTGCAGTACCTCTGTGAGTAGTCAAAAGGTGTTGTGGAAATGTGCTATTTATTCTTTGGAAAACCACATGACATTTTCATTTTATTTTGTTCAAATAGAACAAACTGAGCTAGTATTGAAAATCTAGCTGTGGAGAAATGTCAATCAATAAGTGTGTAACACTTTATTAGATGGAAACTTAGCTGGCAGCATTAGCTGTAGTGGAAAAAAAATGTCTTAAATAGCACCTGTCAAGAGTGCACAAATAAAGTGTGATCACGGCCTTTAAAATAAATTCAGCAATGACTTGTTTCTGAAAACAGTGGAAATACTAATCTGGACCAGGAACAGGTAAGATTATTCAGGAGCAGTAGAAGCTGTCATGTTGTGGTTGTTGTGTATTGCACCAAGACTGTTCGGTTCATTCAAACCCTACCTTCCTTCAGTTGTCTTTCAAGGTGTGTTTGGCTTCTTATGACTGTGAGGGGCATGAACATCTTTTGTGTATTCATGGGCATTTCATATGTAATGTACTTCTGCTGCAATGGAGCTCCAGTCCCAGACTGGGATTTCTAGATAGTACCATAATGCAGACAAAATAATGCATTAAGATTGGGGACACTGTTGCAGCCCAGGTAGATCTTTATTGATAATTAGTATCAATAAAGGAAAGAAATGCCATATGGTATTCCAGAGAATAAGTACCACATTCCTCCATCTGACTAGCCACAGAATTGTTGCAGAAAAGGATCAGAGGAAATGCCAGCAAGAGAAGTGATCCAGCTCTAGCCAGCAGTTGATCTGTATGTGCATATACATACATTTAGAAAATACGCATTTTCAAACTGATTATCTAGTTTTATGAAATGAGCAATTTTCAAGGAAAAAATCTCTGGAGTAATCAGTTTTATCATTGCTGAAAGGATAATGTTCTTAAGTATCTCTATATTAAACTGGGAATTCAGAACGGAGAGTTTTTTTATTTTAGCTATTTGTGAAACACTTGAATTTCATAAAACAGTGGGACTCTGGCTCCCCACTACTGTACATTGTAAATAGCAATGTTTTTGTTTTCTTTTTATTTTTGGAAAGAGATGGAGAATTTACAGGTCAATCTTCTCCTATTCTTCTTCGGAAAAGATGTCTAGTGCTGACTCCTTAAATATTGGAGTAGGTGGTGTAGAAAGCCAGCCAAAGCACTGGTCAGTCTCGTGGGAGCTATACATAGAATTTCCACATGCTCCACAGTCACTTACTAATCTAAGCCTTGTTGAAAGCTAATGGGACTTAAAAGCACTTTGAACATTTCATTTTGTGAAAGCCAATTTTCACATATAGCAGCGTGCAGGCAGCAGGGCTGGCTGACTGGCTAGCTCAAAGCAGGTAGGATTCAGATTGTGCTTGAAAATCAGCCAATTACTATTCACTGTGCTGTCCCTTGGCTGGTAATGAGAGAAAGCTGTGTTTTTCCAGAGCAAAGGATACAGTAGAAAGCCTCTACGTTGCCAGTAGCTGCACTGGGCAGGACTTGTCCCAGTAAAGCATTTCAGCTTGTTATATAAGCAACATTTTTCGGAAGTGTCAAGCTAACAGGATTCAGTCATATCTGTTTCTTATAGACAGTCCATCTAACTAAGGAAATAATGAAAAGCACATTTTAAATTCGTATCTCAGTCCTGATTTGACCCATATGAGTATAGCTGAGGCGACTTACTGTGGAACAGTGTTGCTGCATACTGGTTTTTTGTGGGTAAGCATTGTAAGGTGGTACCATTGCAAAAGGCCAAAAAAGAAATGGCAGACTGGTTGCAACTCAGATATATCTGATATGTGTGTTATTTTCTGAAGCTTTGGTTAAAACTAGTGTTAGGAGAAAACAAGCAATTTTACTTGCTTATAAATTAAGTTCCAGTAGAATTTTTGCTTACAAAATTATATCTTTTCTCAGCTCACTATGAGGTCATTACTGCCTCTGCAAGCAGTTGGCTTCCCTCTGTGCAATCTCTGAATCTACTACAATGGAAGAATTGTTCAAATAAGGTCTAAGACTGGGGCAGAGGATTTTTCCATACCTCACATGAGACTAACCATAGCCTCAGGAATCCTTGCTGGTCCAACATACCTATAGGGAACCAGCCTCTTTGGTAGGCCATCCACAACCTTGTTTATTTATATTTTTTCCAAGGCAAGAGAGATTCACACGGAAGATTTTATCAGGAAATCCAGTATAGCTGTATAATTACAAAAAAGCCCTGTTGAAGATTATGTAATAATTAATACTTGTGAGGCTAAAGTTAGAAAGTCTTTTTCAAATGTCATCACACTCAACATAGGAATTAAATACAAATTCAAATTAAATAAAGGGATAAAAGCAAAAACATGGTTTTTTCAGCTCATTGCAGAGGTTTTATTTATTTAATTGAGATTCTTTAGTGCTTGAAATATGTATGACAGCTAGAAGCTAGCAATTAATAAATAACTGAAGCATTAGTGGGCATGTTTTGCCAGTACAAATGTCTGTTGCTTCTTAGTGTGCTGATTGTTACACTGATAGGCCTGTAGGAGACTTCAGTTAAAGTGAACAGATGGATGCCACTGGAGTACCTTTTACTCTCAATGCTGATTCAATTTCTGGAGCAGACTTGGGAGGACTTTATTAAAGCATTTAGAAGACTTCCAGGTTATATGACATGTTTCTCTTTATCATTATTTTCTTGAGACCTAAAAACACAGAAGACTGATCTGTATGCATTTTGATAGTTAGTGATGAACAGTGGGCCCCTATGGTGTAGTGATATCTTGATTTCAGCTTTATCACAGATATCAAAATCGTTCATGTAATAGAAACACACATACAGTGCCTATGAAAATGCTCTTGTGTAGACCTTTAAAGTTAAGTGTGCATGTTACAGTAGAAGACAAATGTCTAAACCTATTTTGAGAGAAAAAAGACTGCATAATCTTTTCCTGTGTTTTTGAAGTTTTCATAGCAGAGTTTTGTTCTGGGCTTCACAGAGGCATTAAATCCTTAAGAGCTCCTGAAAGCATGAGTGAAAGTTCATTGCATGCTGCCATAACTATTCAACGAGCATATGGTGAAAACTGCTCCTGACAAATCAGATTATCAGCAATTGAGCAGATCTTCAAATTCCATTCATAAACCAGCTCATTTGGGAAGGTGAAGATGATTCAGCAACAGCTGTACTGCTGTGTGGCCATGGACTATGAAAAACACTGAACAAGCAGTTGATCTTGCAAGTTGGCTAAGTCAGCACAACTGGGATCCGCACCTTTTCTTTATAGTAAGCTGACTTAGATAGAAAGATGAAGACAGGTTAATTTCTGAAAAGGTAGAATTGAATCTAAAGGCTCCTTAGCCTACACCTGATCTGAGGAGGTGTCCAGATTTGCAGAGCTGCTGACCAATGATGAGCTTCCCACAAGGTAATTGGGAGACTAACAGAACTGAACAGTCGTGAAAACTTAGTCACATAATGATACACCTGCAAATTCCTGTTGGTAAAATCTTGGGCACATTGCTTTATTGAGTAGAGAAAAAAAATGTATTCCGGTCACAGGAGATGTTCCCTTGCCTGCAGTCAGTGACAGTTATAGTGTAAAGTGGCAATTAGCTGCAGCTCATTACATATCTTTTTCTGAGAGGGTATTTACCTCCAAATTCTAGCATGGGTAAAACAGCAAATAACATGTTCTTAAGGATTATCAGATCTCTGGAGTGGCAGTGCAAATTTGAAATTTTGCTTTGTCCTGTGAAATAAATTACCTTACTAACAGTTACATCTGTCCAAAAAGGTTTACTAGGAATACAAGTGTTCTTGAACTTTTTAATCTGCTACCTTTTAGTCTCCTCTCCCAGTATCTGGTTCCCCTCTGGTTTTAAGCTTTTGAGTGTATTTTAGGCAATTTCTGCTACATAATGGGTTTGGGGATTTTTGACACTGTAGTTGCAAAGCGAATCATTGCTTTGGGCTTTTGTTGTTATTGTTGTTACCATGCAGCCATATCTCTTATTATGAAAACACTCACTTTATCTCACGTTCATTTTGAAGGGAGCATACATAGTAAAAGAATGGGGGGTAAAATGCAGTTCCCTCTAAGTAGGCATATTAGCTAAGTGTCTTTCAGTAGTCAAGCTGTAGGCGGTCACAGCAGCAAGCAGCAGGTTTTGCTTCAGTAAAAAGTGAAGACACTTATCATTGCTACCAGAAACCACAGTAACCAGTAGGGAAAGGGACCATTTTATAATCACCTTTTCATGCAGTGTGGTTGCATCTACTCACTGTAAGGGGTATTTCTGCTCTCTTTTCAAGATGGAATTTAACTGCTGCAGGTATTATTCTTGCATCTTGTCAGTTCCCTGCCTCTATCAGCACATATTTATGGCTCCCACTGCCCATGCACTGTCCCTGGGGAGCCTTTGGAGCTTAAGGGTATCTGATCATTTTCTGCACATTTCTAGCTTTAATATCTATCACTGAACTTGGTCTCAGGTGGACCAAATATTTGCTCATGGATTTGGCATTCTGTGCTAGAAAAATATTTTAGAAGCTATTTGTTCCTTGTCTTAGCTGCTTGCTTTTCTAGAAATTGAAAAATTACCTATAGATTTAAAAACCTTGTGTAAGTGCTACATATGCTTCAGGATTCAGGCGTTACTTATTTCTTTGTGTGCTTGCCTTACTCCCTGCATCTGAACACTTTTTCCTATATTCTGGGCTAGTTCATCACATTCAAATTTTTCACATAACCCAGTAGCAATACCAGTTGTTAGAAGCGGGTCTCACAATAGCAAGCAGAAATAGAGTCACTAGAACACTGGTTCCAAAAGCAGCTTTAAAGAGTCTAAACCATTCATAAAAGCTGTGTGATGTTCCATTTCCTAATAGGTTTTTGTTCCCAGAGCAGCAACTAACTACCGCTGATAATCGAACCAATGGTTGTAATATATACAACCAATTGTTTCTGTTGAGTTTTTTCAATAATGCATTTAATTAGCTAGGGGTTTGGAGGGTTGATTTCTTTTTCTTATTTTCCTTTGCTTTTCATCTTCTGGTTGCAGTATGTTGCTGATCTCTTATTTTTTTTTCACAGCAGAGCTCTTTGATACCAAGTACTGTATTGTGGAGCTAAAGGGATATGCCTCAGGCTTTCTGTCGGGTAGCACAGTACCTTCTCTTCAGACCACCTCCTCCTGCAAGGGGGCAACTGCTGAGAATAACCTTTCTGCCTATTGTGCACACATCTGTTAAGCTGATGCTTAGAACAATTACAGGCTCTTTCTCCCCCTACCATAAGTCTCTGGAATCAAATTGTTCAGTTCTTCAGGACAATAAATCCCATAACCCTACCTAGCCTCTAATGCTTTTCAATTATCGCTGGAGACAAGTAATAATTTATTCATATGTTGGAAAATATTTTTTAAAATGTCAAGAAAAGAAAAATAGGATATAGGAGAATTATTTTCTGAGACTTTAAGTAAAGCAGGGTTTTGGGTTTTTGGTTTTTTTTTTTTTTTGTGTCCTGAACCTGTCAGAAGCTTGGAGGCTACATGTAAGAATTGGACCTGAAAAGCAAGAAAACATGTGAGAACATGAAAGAAGAGCAGGAAATCCTGTCAAGCACTTTTAATTATGATTTTCTTACTTGGATATTATGATTGATAAGAGCACACTGTGTGCTGTAGAATAGGACATTTCTTCTAGAAGTACACTTAGAATCAAGCTTGAAAGATTTGTCATACCTCAGCTCTTTATCTGGATCACAGAAAAACATTCCTTTTCCTAAAGATTAATTTTTCTTATAATTTATTACCTTTTTTCTTTTATGGAGAATGATAAATTCAAAATATGCAGGAATAAATTAGTGTTTAGGATCTCTTCCCAGTTACAGTTTGTGATTTCTGGAATTGAAATGTAGGAATCTTTAAATCACAACAGAAATTATGCAGTCTGTAGGGAAAAAAGAAATCAGGATTAAATTGTTTCAGGTTATCCCAGAGCTGTCAAAAAGAAATGACTGTTACAATGTAGGGCCCAACTATCTTGTTTCTTAAGTGAATCTGCGGGAAAGAAAACTGATTAATACATAAAGAAACTTGCTACACCACCCCACAGTTTCTCAAAGATTCTGGCTTCTTGCAAGAGGACGAGAGCTATGTAGACAGAAGATCTTTTCTTACCTTTCCTGCAGCATTACCAAAAATGTACTCAAAATTAAATTTATTGAAACATCACACAGTTCTATGAAGACAGAATGCAGAGGAGCCGTCTAGATTGTCTCCATTAAGACAGGATTCTTGAAGCAATAATGTTGTTATTTTTTGTCCTTGATCAAGTATAACATTAATAATGTGTCATGAACTTGCAAACTTTTTCCAGGACACTACTCTGTGGAAAACCAGCTGTCCTTAATCCTACTTTTAGCTATGCTTCTTGAAAAGTAATAGCAGTAGTAATTTAGCTGCATATTTGCTTCAGATATGAGAGGAAGGAAGAAGCTATACAGAGACAGTATTTTCCTGTCAGATCAGAGAATACTCTGATTCCTTATAATCAGTAGGAGAGCCTTGCACAAAACCTTTCCAGTGCTGTCGTGACTTTAATTGCCAAAGTTGATTCAAAATTGAATTCTAGAATATTAAAACACAAATGAGCTAAACTTTCACCATAATATATATACTAATTATATTACTGTGGCATTCAAAATTGCACTTGATCCGTGACTGTATCACATATCCAGGACACTTAGGTAAAAGTAAAATACGTGCTATAAATTTCCATGTGATGGAGAGTGATTAAACTCTTGTTTAAATTCAGAATGATACCTCACAAAAATATCACCTGTTCTGTGCTATTAATTAAAAGAAGAAAAGAAAGGTGTTCAGTTTTGCAGCGATAACATCAGCTTGAATTAAGTAATTTCAGAAATTGTAGTTTTAGACTCTGCTGTTAATTCTACTCTTAAGATGTTCTGACATTTCTCGTGTTCTAACAGTCATAGCTTCCTGTTGTTTTAAATGTCTTTTTCTCCTGTTATATGAGCAACAAATTCAAGGGAAACTATAAGGAAATGAAAACTATAAGGAGACCTATGAAACTTAATATATACATCATTTTTAAAGACAGATAAAATAAGGGGGAGAATACATAGCTTCTTTAAAAGATCTGTGCAAATTATGGATGGAAAAATATACTTTGGAATTGCTGTAAATAGATACAGTTTTTTAAAAAATCCAGAGTTTTAGTCTGTTATGATTTTCTTAAATTTCAGATCTAAGTTACATCATAACTGTGATGTTATTTGCCTAGTAAGTTTGTTTTGGCTTGCCTATAATTTCGTGGAGTCACGAAGTCACAGAATGGTTTCGGATGGAAGGCATCTTTAAATACCATCTGGTCCAAGCTCTCTGCCGTGACAAAATATTACTATTTTCCATTAAATATTTGCTCTCAGAGTGAAGATCTTAGTTTCAAAGGGAACTCAAAGTATACAACATGGGTGTGCCAAACTGCCCAAATCTGCCAATGTGTGTTTTGGTAATACTTTGAAGAGTGTTGGCTTCTTTACTAGAGGAACATTAGGCTAATATGTTATCCATTTGTTCTCCAATTAGCTGATTTAAGTGATTCCTCTAAACAAGCCCCTAATTGTTTACTGCAATGTGACAGTTCAGTAATGGATTCAGTATGGATTTTAAGCTTATCATTTATATTGTTTACTCTTACTGGCTCAGTGATTTTAAAGCACTGGTTTAAAATTGGGGTGGCACACCAAGCACCATGGATAAGACACGTAGGCTACAAACAAACAGGACCAGGTGCACACAAAGAGATGTGGTTTTTCTCAATGTTTTACATTCCTGTAGCATTTCCTGTGAGCTGGTACCCAGCTTCAGCATGATGCTGGTGGAAGCCCTGTATGTTGATGAACTGAGCACACAGGCTGGGGAAAGCACCACAGAGGACCTGCTGCCATGGCACATCAGGTTTCTTTGCCACTTTCCCCACTGTTTTGCAAAGTGATACACTGCAGCAAGAAAACTATAACTTCTGTCTCACTTCAGGAACTACAATTTAGGAGCTGGGCTAATTTGATGGATAGTTTATACTAAGAAAATGCTAGAAACTTGGAAAGGCCACATAGTCCATTGAGGCTCATTTTATTACAAATATACCTTCCCTGGCTTATCATCCAATTGCTAAAAGAGAGAGTGATGTTATCCATTTTTTATAATTCCACTTCTGGGTATTATGGAGATAAATATCTAAGTGCTGGAGAACTAACTTTCTTTCAGAACACTATTTCAGAAGAAAAATACTTAAATGCAGATAGGTAGGGTGACAGAAAAGAAATTCACCGACCCTAAATGAAAAATATGATAATAGTGATATGAATATATGTGTACAGTCACAGTTTCACAGGGCTCCCCAGAGACAAACTTCCAATCATGAGACTTTCAGATAGTAACCTTTCATTTGATTTATTGTTTCAGGACCAATGCAGGAGACAATATATGACTTCTGGAGAATGGTATGGCATGAAAACACAGCCAGCATAATCATGGTTACTAATCTCGTAGAAGTGGGAAGGGTAAGTGGTTTTTGTACTTAAAAAGATGAAAGATGTCCAAGGTGTTTGCTTTTTGAAATTAAATAACAGACCAACAAGGTTCTTACATACTAAGTATAGCACATAAAATATGTATGACTGCCTGTGCTGAGAGGTTCATTATCAATTATTTTTAAACATGCCTTGGTTGCTTGGCTTTGATAACATTAGCACAATGAAAAAGTAACTGATGAAGCTGCATTCTGTACAGCAGAGTCTGCAAAGACTGACAAAGAGGGGAGGTGTCATATGTTTGTACATATCTCAGATATACCAGTCCTCTTAAGAAAATCAATAAATTTCTTGCAGGACAAGGTATGGAATCATCTCTTCATTTTTTTTAAGGAAGGCTAAGGGGGAGTCATTCTGAAATATATGTCTGAGAAAAGTAGTTAAAACTATGAAATTGCTTCTTGGTATATTTGTCTAAATTGGTCTTGTTTGTTTGGGTTTTCCTTCCTGAAAGCCTTCTGGACTAAAACAGAAAAAATTAGTTTTACACATTTGTGCACTGTTCATTGATCAGGAGGTCACATTCTGGAGCTGGATAGTAAAGGAAAGCTTGAGTTACCTGGTTGATACTGAGTACTTCTCTTTCCTTGCTTAGTAACTTCTAAAGTTACTAAAGTAGGCCTCCTACTCTAGTCTTTATGGCTAATTTTGTTTTCAACAAGTATTGAATGGAACCTTTTTCTTTGTTTCACACAACTGTCAATAAGTGAGTCTTTTCATTTACTACTTTGTCTGTGCACTACTGTCTTAGTTCTCATCTGGGATATTTTTTTCAAGAAAATTTGCTTGGGAATTTGACATGTAGCTTCATTTGATATGAAAAAAAATCCCACTGCTTTCATGGGATCTACTGCAATTATTGTAAAAATCAAAGTGTTGAAATAAGGAGTCAAGTGCACACATCTTGGTTTGAGCAGCATGGTTTTAAGAGATGTTTTTAATTTCACACTGGTGGAGTGTGTGATACCCCCTCTGCCCTGTGGTATTTGCATTAGGAGAAAGCACTGTTTTTGTGGTCTGAGTTAAAAGTCCTTTTGAGCAAGTCCAGTACAATCTCAGTTTATTCTTCCATATGTCCTTTGTGAACTGATAATATAAATCCTAACATTTAGATATCAGTGTGCTCAAGCCTTCTAACAGACCAGGAGCCAGTATTATTTTTAGTTGGAAAAAGATGGGGATTGTGACTGCAATTAACACCTGCTGCAGGAATACATGTACAACTAATTGCAGAGACAAAGAAGGATCATGGAGACCGCTTTAAAAATGCAGTCCCTTGAGCGAGGAAGAAGGTAGAAATAGCTGGATGGTCACATGTCAATTCAAAATGGATGGATTTGTAAGCATAGGAAGCTCTCCAGCAAACCTCTTGGTTAAGCTTTATACACATTCATAGGTGTCCAAGTGAACAACTTAAAAAGGAATGTTTTCAGGGTATGAATAAACAAGCCTGAGAGCAAAAACAGCATTCTGCATGAAACCACATACTGTTTTCCAAAGTCAGTATTTGGAAGTGCCAATTAGAGTGAACTGTCGGATGTCAGCAAGGGAGACACCATCTTGGTGCCAGTGCTGGCAGCCTGTGCTCACAGCATTTAGGTGCACAGCACATTCCCACAGCAGCAAGGAATGGTTTGTGCCACCGTGGAGATTTCTTTAGGGTGCAGTAGTCCTAGTGGGATACAGATCTGCAGTTTTGCTGTTTCTGGCAGTGGTAGAAATGACTTTGTTCTCACTTTCTCTGGAGGCCAACATAGGTGAGATCAGACAGCAGAAATTGAAATGAGCTTTAATTGGAAATAAAATGGTATGAGCCACAGAACAATGTACTCACTCCTCCATTGGTGTTTTTGTGCCACTCCCAGAGCTGGAATCAGCAGCAAGGAGGCAAATTACAAACACACCATCTGTCCCACAACCCCTAATACAAGCTCTGTGCCACCTTGAGTAGTAATGATTTTAATTGACTTTTGGTAGCATTCCTATAGGGCAAACTTCATAACCTTCCCAAACTTGAGGTTTTCTGTTTCTATTGCTATTACTGGTTTAAGATTTACAGGGGTTTCTTATTTTTGCTTTTTAACTGTGTTGACCCATTGTAAGCCAAGGAGGAAAATTCTTTTGCATTTTCAGGAAACAGGAATTTTCAAAATTTAACGTGTTTGCCACACAACGTACAGCCTCCATGAATTAATCATTGAGGGGGTGTATGTGTATCTGTTTACCAGGACTGGCTGGATAGTCATTAAATCACTGCTAGGAACTTGCTTCTTGCCCTGGAGCATTATGCATCAGGACTGTTTTAATTGCTGCTGGAGGAATCACCATGAGGCTGTCCCTAATGCAGGCACCTGCTGCAAATGACTCAGTCCCTTCGTTACCCTCCAGCAGGGTCCGGGTACATCTGCCAATATCTGTCATTATCTGAGGCACACTTGTCAGAACCACACATCCCTTTCAGCTCTTGTGTGTTCCAGCAAGGGACCCTTGTCAGTGTTTCTGGCACCTGCAGACTGCTGTGCACCTGGTATTTAAATGGCACCGAAATGTGTTTTGATTGTTTTCTCTCTTTAATGAACCCACCTGAGGGACATTTAGCTCTTTATCTAGTAGCCTGTTACCCAGTCACTCACATTTACACTGCTTGTGTGGAAATTCAGAACTAGCTTGCGCTGTTACACTAATCCGTCTGCCAGAAGTCTTATCACAAAATCTGCAGGGGCTCCCTAAGGAGACTTTTGTACTGATAATTTAAGCTAATGATTTCTAAACATATTTAGTCAGTTTTATGAAGACCTCATTAGAATGTGACTGTTTATTAAAAATCTAAATGAGGTCTCACGGTCATTTAGAAAAAGCATTGCTGAGTTGCATGATAGTTCTTTGATAAAGGATGATGAAGTGGTGCTTAGTTAAGGTTGGCCTAGGTTGACATAACGACTTTTACCGAAAAAATAAACAAATAAGCAGCCCTTGAAGCAACCTTGAAAAAAAGGTCTCTGTCTTCTTCATGCTGGGATCAACAACTTTTCACTCACAATGAAGTTCACCAAAAAAAAAAGGCAAGTAATTAATGGTAATGATCCAAGAATCAGAATTTTCCAAGCTACATACTAATGGATAAAAAGCGTAAATGAGAATCAAGACTCATATAATTACATGAGTGTGACAACAAGCTGCTTCAAAGTAATGGATTATATTAATGCAAGAAGTCTCCATTCTCATGTCTGTAAGTGCTAGAGCAGCTGAAGATAGTAGTGTAATTTCAGGTGGCATCTTTACCTGAAAGATTTAGCTTAATCTGGTGGATTATTCTGTAATAAAAAAAGTATTTTTATTCAGCAGTGTGATGTTATGATCACACAGAGTGATCATAAAATAGACACAGAAGAACATCTTGCTTACTCCAAGAGACCACCCTGGAAGGCAAACTCCAAAAGACCCAGAAAAGCAATGGGAACAGGATCAAGGTGTTTATGTACCAGCCAGACCTCAGGTTGTTCTTGATTTGTTTCAGTGTTTGCACACACTGAAACATTTCTGTCTTCCTTGAAGAGGCATGGTAGGAAGATTTAGAATATATTCAATTGTGCCATCTGGCTGTCACCTCCATCCTTGCTCTTGTTGAGTTGGTACTAATACTTAGTTGGCAGAATCAAACTTGGCATGTCACATTATTTGTGTTGCTTTCTCTGCCACTTGGTTTAGGCAGAAGAAATTTAGTAATAACTGATTAATAAACGCTGAAATGCACTGGCAGAGTTCAGTGGAGGTGGTTATAAATAAATGCACTGCAAGGACTTATGATTGTCTATCATGCTTTTAATATAACAAAGTATTCACAAACAAAAGCACTATAAATAATTATAAAAAATAAAACCTCACCCCAGGAACATAGTAATTACAGTAATTAGAGTTTCTCAATTATTATTTGGAATTAGAAAACAGCCAGTGCTAATAGTGTTAATAAGCACACAAAAGACCCTTTTTGTGAAAAGAAGCAAGGTTGACTACAACAGAATGGATGTGACACAAAGGGGAACAAAGGTCAGCCACAAACTGGTAAATAGCCCTTAAGCCTGCACTCACACCTTTGTGCTACCCAAACTGCCTCTCCCTGCCATCTTATCCCTCAGGAGTGGTGTACTTTCATGATTATCATTTCACACTCTTCCTGGGTGACATTTCCCTCCCAGGAGCTGGAAGGGCTGTATTGGCATAGGAGAAAAGGAGGAACACAGTGGTGGTTGAGCTTCTCCTTGGCTTTTTTTCCTGCACCTGTGGTTGACATTATGTATGTGGCACTTCTCTACAAAAACTAGGGATAATTCCAGCTATTCATGCTTAAAAGAGTATCGAGCTCCACATGACAGCGAGGAGATCCATACATTAGTCTTCTGACAGAGGGAATATCTCCTTGATGCTGACTTGCTAAAAAGTATTACTTGTTACAAGATAATTGGTGTCAGAAAAGGGTTGTTTTTCCTAGGAAACGCTGTATGGACACAGCCCTAAGCAGTCATATACTACAGTCTTTGGGTTCTCAGGATGTGCAGTGCTCAGGTTCTCAGGTCAGCATTCAAGAGACATTTCTTAAACAGACTCAAATACATTTCCTTAACAAATAAAACCCAAAACTCTTTATGGTGAACCAGATCTTCATCATATCTACTTGGTAATTTGTGTTACCAACAGAGATTAGACATCCAAGAAAACCTGCTAAATAAAACCCTGTCCAAAGACTTCTTACTGGAAACAGATTAAAAGAAAAAACCAAAATCTTCATAAGCAATTTCAGCAACATAAAAACTGTGTGAAACTTCCAGTGGACTTACCACCTATGTTTAGGTGAAATGAAATGACAAAGAAATTTTTTATCATAAAGCTTTTATGAAGTTTGTACTTACACATTTTACAAGTTTTGAGAATCTTCCATGAAGAAGATCCTTCATATAAACAAACTTGAATTTTATTTAAGATTCAGATCACCCGATACTGTGATCTTGCAGAGGTGAAACACAGTGACTCTTAAGCTCATCTCACAAACAGCATGTTTGCATTTAGTATAAATGGAAGAACACTCTGTCTAATTGAAACTGCCTCTAAATGTAATAAGCCAAATTACCTACACTGGAATTAATTCAGGATACTGGTGTTAATGCTCCTTAGGAGGTGTGCCAAAGAGTTTGTATACATACTGGTGACTAAAATTTCATTTCAACTTTTCTGTTGAAAAGAAAGAAACCATATTTTAGAAATAAGAGGGGAAAGGTTTTTATATTAATCCATTCACTTCCTCAAGTAAATCTAGTCCCAACTTCTTAAATATATAAATAGTGTCTTTCCCCATCCAGTGAAAATGTTTTCCTAATCATGTTTTTGCCCCAAAAATGGGACTTGTGCTTATGGTACATAAGCACAAGGTATTATATTCTGTTGCTATACTTTTGGTTTCACTGTAATTACAGTATCTCTTCTTGGATAGAGGACAGTTTATACTTTTACAGAATATCAATGAGAAAAATGGAAAACAAATCAAAATTAAAAACTTTTATTGTTAATCTTTAAAGTCAGAAAACCCTTTTAGTCATCAAAGCAGATTTCATCTTTCTAGATTTTTAACCAGAAATAACAAGTTTACATTACTGCACTATACATAGTAGGGGAGGAGCCCTTAGGGAAAAATTAGTTTGTTGATCTTCAGGAAAGAGAAGGAAGGACTCTTTGCAATTGTTTAAAAAAGATGTGTCCAGGTTAGCGATGTTAGCATCATGAAACAGAATACCAAGCTAGAGGCATTCAGCACTGTCCCATGACACTCAGAACAGACATGGGTTCAGCTCTCAGTGTTTTGTTGTATTCTCATCTGCAGTAAAAGCTATGTTTCAAGGAATGGTATGCAACACAGCTTAATATCTTAATGCTTACTAATCCAATTGAGATAATTTACTTTGAGAAACAAACAAAAGAAGTTTAAGGATACACAAATGCACTGACGTCTTTGTTAGACTAACTGAAGTGGCACCAAAGTGTAGGATGCAACTTTAGGTGCAGTTTGCCAAGAGGGGGGACTTCAAGTGCTTACTTGAAATGTCAGGGCTAGCAAAATGGCTTCATAACTGCAGGTCTCCTCACCTCAGCAGTCTCTTGAAATTATCTCTCAGTTTCTATGTGGAGGCACTGGCACAGTTTTACTTTGCCCCGCAGAGTAACGTAGAGCTGTCTAAGTTAACATCAGATGGTCAGGTTTTAGAGCTAGAAGGCAATCCACTTAGTAGGTGGTGCTCTGTATCCTGATGTATCCTGCTCTTGAAATAGAAGTATGGTTCAGAGCACAGGTTGTGCTGCTTGATGCAGGCACATCAGGTCCTTGGAGCAAAGGATCTGAAAAATAGGCCCATGATTTCACAGTTGTCAGGAATTAAGACAGACTTTGAGAAGCCCCATCCAAACCATCCCTCATCTTGGCGTGTACCACCCTTCTCATGTTTTTTATGCTCAGCCTTTCTTCTTCCAGGGTTGTATTGAGATGCACAAAATTGCCTAAACATAAGCAACGAAACAGAGACAATCCATGTTCCTGTCTTGGTATTAAGAGTACAGGCAGGAACAGCTTTACCCTGGGTTGCCTTACCCTAAAGGAACTTCTCTAGACCAAATCTTCTTTATGGTCAAAGGGAAGCCACACCATGGGTTTGGCCTGTCATCTTAATTTCATCTAACCCACTCTGCCAGGTTAATGGCATGCTAACAGAATACCTGAGTTGTAAGAACTGAGGGATCACACTCATTTTATCAGGTGGAAAGCATTTGTTTATGGCTGCTGCTGGACATGTCCAGAAATCCAGCTCTTCCTGGGCAGAAGCTGAATGAGAGTGCACCCACCAGGCAACTTAGGGCTGCACTGTTGGGGTGGCTTAGGGCAGCGGAAGGTGGAGAAATGTGTCAGTCCTGAGTCATCTCTGGAAGAAGTTAGACTGAGCTAGTAAAATTCACAGAGGCATCTCTCCCCACCCTGGCAGCTGTGAACAACATAAAGACTTCTGGCTGACTTCACAGAGACCCATCATCTGATGGTGCCAAATTGTATCTCAAATGTTGTATTTCTCAATAGTCTTCCTCACCTCTTTTAGAAAACTGTAGAATGAGGTATAAAACTAATAACAGACTTGCTCAAAAGCAAACAAAAGAAAATGCAAAAAAGGAAGACTGAGTTTTATCTCCTGTCAAAGGTTGTTTTATAACATATATAATGTTCTTATATCTTAATACATTTTTTGTTTAAAAAGTATTTAAATAAAAATACTTTAAATTACTGGATATTCTTTTAGTTCGAGTCAGCCAAATAGAAGTATCTGTTATCCAAGCTACATCTGTAGAATCTGTTAAAAATTTTACCAGTGAGCATGGTTGGCTGTTTCATTTTATAGCCAAGAGGTTACACTTCAAAATTTATGTCTGAGTTATCGTCATTACTTAGTTCAGGATTAATTTTAAATTAGAATGTATAATACTGCTCTTCACTAATGACAATCCATGCAGGGCATAGTCAGTTATATCACCATTTTGCTAAGAATATTTGAGAATCAAAGGAAATTGGAAACTTTGAATAATCAGTGTTATTTAAACTGTTCTGTATGGACTGCAAAGTGTACTTCACAGCCAGCTCACATATTAAGTCCATAATATTACTCTTATTCCAAAATTCTAGGTAAATTAATTACTGTCCTGACTTTCCTACTGCCTTTAGCTACATGTGTCACATTGCCAAATGGTTAAATATACAGCTTCGGAAGTCACAATTTGTGTTCATTAGCCATCCACAGCCCACATTATTTGTTATATTTAGAACTAGCAACAACAACAACTTTCTGCCTTCATTTTTAATTCTAAGTTTCACATGTTAGACTGTTTTACTAGGGGATGGAAGTAGAGAGTGGAAGTAGATAATTCTCTTCTCCAAATTTCTAAAATTATTAGTAAAATAAACATGTTTGAAACAATTGGACAGTGTACCTTGGGATGAATAGATTAAACCAGAGCATTTTCATTATGTCTTTGGCAATCATCCTTTTATCTCATCTTGTGATGAACATCTGTATTTTTTGGCATGTTGGTAGGATATAAATGTGGGGTGTATGTGAACAAACTCTCAATTATAATTCTGCTCAGATGAGATTTCAAAATTATGTTTTCTGCTTTAAGGACGATATTTACTGTTATGGTAGCAACTGTGTGGAAAAAAAGATCTAGTGCATTTAATATTCAGTTCTGGAATCATATATCAATTATTGAGTTAAACCTTCTGTTAGTAAGGCTTTTTTGTAAAACATGTACCAAATGTTTATAAAATGGAAAAGAGATTCATCAAGTTATGGTAGCTAAAGCTGTGCTAAAACGAAAAAATGAGCATATGCTACCAGCAGTGTTTCTCATATTTAATGAGTAAAACCATATTCTATTTTGTTGCAATTGTCTTTTCTTGTACAAATAAAGGCCCTGTTCCAATAAGCATTTATAAATGTGATTTTGATTTACACTAGTTAATCTACTTCTGTCTTTTAGACACCTTTGCATTTATTTGGGTGGTCCTAGATGAGATGGGAGATGGATCTTAAAGCATCTACTTGAGTTTTGGTTCACCAGGAGTCCGTGGATTTCTGAGGTCCAGAGCTCAGCACATGCAGAGCATTGCAGAACAAGAGTCCAAAGCAGGAGAAAAGCCTGAACTAAAATAAAGTTGGGTTTGGGTCTTTTTTCCTCTGCTAGAGAGTGAACCATCATTTGGTCTGTGACTCTGACTGAATTCTGGCACGGTTCCCATGGCTTTTACAGCCCGTATTCCACTTGGGAGAGTTTTCAGGAAATTGTGTTGTCATGGATCCTTCTGCTCAGCTCCAGTCTGCTCCGTGCCCAAAAACCCCTGTGCAGCAGAGTACGAAATCCCTGGCAGGCCCAAGCTGCATGAGGCACAAAAAGCTGTTACTTCTGTGCAACATCTCCCAGTGCTTCCCTAATTATTCCACTGTATCATCTTAAATAAGGTTTAAAAAACAGTGGAATCAAATCCAGCAGTTTAGGCACAGGAACATGGGTACTGTGCTCTTCTAAACCGGGCTTTCCAAATTGTCCCTAGTTCTTAGCCATAATCCAGACAGTCTGGACTTGCCAGGTTAAAAACAGGCATGTTTTCCTTCAAGGAAAGAGCAATTTAATTCAGCCCAGGTTGCTCCCCCCACCCTGCTCCCCCTCCCTGATTGTTTATTTTGCTAAACTAGAGCTGTTTCAAGGATGGCAGGTGTCCATCAGAAAGAAACAAGGCTAAAGTTAGCAAAGAGACATGCTGATGAGCAGTGCTGTGCCTGGGATCACGGCTGCAGCTGCTCCCTTCCTACATGCATTGGCCCTCTCTGTGTGGTTCAGGTTCCACCTATGGAACGGATATGTGAACAGGCAGGAAAAGGGAATCAGCTCCAGAGAAGGGGTTGTCAGCGTGTTGCTCCAACCCAGAGGCAGTGTGAATTGTCTTACTCTTCATGAAGAGTCAAAAAGTCATCTTAGCCATAGGTGAGAAAACCCTGTTTCAAAGAGCTTCTGGCAATGACTATAAATAGGTCAGTTTGCTGGCCTGAGGGATTTGAACAATGTGAATTTTCTGGATTATTTTAACAACACAGACAAAACAATGCACATTCAATGTTTTTTCCACTTAGCTTCTATGAGAGTATTTTTGGAAATACATCTGAACAAAATAAGATCTGAATAAATATCAAGTAGATGCAACAATTGATAGCAGTAACTACGAAACTGTTTGCAGCAATGTTTAATGCTTTTGAAATGTTTGTCCATTGCTTACAGTGGATGGATAAGTTTTAGAAATGAATACACATTTGTCAGAGATCCTGTTGTTAGGGGTCCTGGGAATGGCCCTCAGCTTGATCCTTGGCTGGTGGAGTCCTACTCCTCTCTGGCACCCTGTCAGCTTTCTGGCCCTTGAGCATGGTTGGGAGGAACAATCTTGCTACCCTTGCCCTGCTACAAGGAGTGTTGAGCACTGTCCAGGGTCCCAGCTCCAAGCTTCTTGCCATGGAAGTGAACTCTGGTGTTGCCAGTTGTCCTGAAATCACCCTTAATACCAAATGAAATATGAAGACTAAATAATTTTTTGTAGCCAATACTAATGCAGTTACTAGGACTAAAGACAAGCACAGAAAAATAAATAAAAACCTGCTTATAAAGCTACCTGAACTTTAGCTTTGCTTTAGGAGCTTTCTGTCAGCTGCATAAGCAAGAACAAGCTGTTAGGATGCTTGTATAATTTGTGGCTGAAAATGTGGGATTCTGACCAGGCTACTCTTTTTCTCTGAAGAGGATACTTCTGTGGGGTGTTGTTTTGCCAGCCCTTCAACTCAGTTCTATTCAGATTTAAATTTTATCCTGCTAATGAGTCAGAAAAAGGGCCAGAACTATTGACCCTGCCTGGACAAACTTTTTATTTTATCAGTCAATATCACTACTGTGATGTGGCAAGACCTCACATCTATCCAGACAGTAAAGAAGGATTGTACACAATTATCAGCTACGTTCTGGAAACAAATGCTTAAAAAAAAGTATTTTCTTCTTGACAGGACAGGGTTTGACTCTGCATAATCCTTTCTATACTGAACCTGGAGTTTGTATAAATAAATCATTTGAATCCTGCATTACAGTTTTCACTGTATGCTTACACACACGTTCATCTGTTTTACCTTTTGCTCAGGATTAAACATGGTAGTAGTCCAAATATTTTTGCATGAAAATAGGTATGAGAAATACTCTTATCAGTTGTGATGTTTAATTTTTTTCTATCAATTTTCTATTGAATACTTAAAGAGCTTGAGTTTTTTTACTTGACTCATTTGAGTGTGTATTTAAGTAAACTAGATTTACATGTATTGAAAGATCAATTTTAAATTTTCCCTTTGGTGGGAAAAAGAGAGAAACTGTTCCATGCAGCAGATGTATGACTGATGCCACTCCTAGCATGTACTGCACTACTGAATGATGGCCAGATGCAGTGGTGATAGCATAGCTATTACCATGATAGAGCAGAGTAAGAGAGAAATTTAAGTAATGGGTTAGCTTCCCCGCCCACCACTTAGTCCACACAAGTGGGAAGGAGGAGAAAATTCTTAAGTCTGTCAGCTGTCTACATCATAGACAGCCCTCTAACCACCCACTTTTGAAAAACAGCAGTTTAGGTTGAGCTAAGTGAGACGAATCCTACCCATAATGTTTGGAATTATCTAGTGAATTAGTAGTTAAGCTATGTCAAGTTAAAATAGTTAAAGCCTGGGCATAAACCTCAGCTCTTGACTTCAAGCACTGAGTTTTACTATTTGACCTCTCATCAGTTCCTTTGGAAAGTTAATCTGAGAAAACAGGTGCTTTTCTAAAAATAGAGAATCATACAATAAATATCTTGAGTTAGAAGACTCCACAAGGATCATCGAAGTCCAGCTCCTGGCCCTGCACAGCAGCATCCTGAAAAGTCACACCATGAGAGCATTGTCCAATGCTTCTTGAACTCTGTCAGGCTGGTGCTGTGACCATTTCCCTGGGGAGCCTGTTCCAGTGCCCTCTGGGTGAAAATTCCTGATACTCAACCCAAACCTACCCTGACACAGATTCCAGATGTTCTCTTGGTCCTGTCACTGGTCACCACAGAAGAAGAGATCAGTGCCTGCCCCTCTTCCCCTCATGAGGAAGCTGTAACTGCAATGCGGTCTCTTTCCTGTCTGCAAAACACTTTTATTTTAGAAGGTAGGAAGATATTTTTGAGACAAATCAACAAGTAGAGGTTCTGGTGTTATTATTTGTCCCTCTGGGCACACTCTGCTTTGGAAAGTACAGGAAATGAACAGTTACCTGAACTGTGCAGAGTATAAATATCCTTTGTACTCCAAACAAAGTTGCCTTACTTCACAAAGCACAACACAAAGCTCATGTGCAACTCTGAAAGCTGTCTTAAAAAGAGAAGAGGCAATGTCCCTCAAACATTAAGCATTTCCACGTGAGAAAATGTGACTGTTTTGTGCATGATTGCACTTTAAATCAGAAATCATTGCACAGAATGCAAAATGGATTCTGTATGAACCTTCTAAAATAAATGAACCTTAATTTTCTTTGTATCTTTTAAAGGTCAAATGCTGCAAATACTGGCCAGATGACACAGAGATATATAAAGACATTAAAGTTACCCTAATAGAAACAGAGCTGTTGGCTGAATATGTGATTCGAACGTTTGCTGTAGAAAAGGTAAGTTTCCAAATTCAGTTTTCTTAAATACAGTGATATCTGCCAAAGTAACTTACATACAGATTCAACAAGGGAAAGTTAAATCTTTTGACTGACATCCTGGGTTTGTAGGTATTTTTGGGTAAACGACTACCGCCCTCTTATGGTAATCCATGTTTTTCTTCTTCAAATGCAGCAACTGTTCTGTGCTTTTCATCACTGTTGGCCCCTGCCTGAGTTGCAAAAAGCGATGTTCCTTGCCTAGGAGAGATCAAAACCCCCCTCCCAGCAATCAATTGAAAAACACATTTGTGCTGCTTTCCCATCTTACGTTCCCCACAATCATTTTCTGTCTGTACCAGAGGCTGCATGCAACATTATTCAGCAGTCTGTGGTGGAGAATCGGTTGTCTGTTGGGCCGGGGTGTGCCTGGTTTGCACAGAGAGAGAGTTGTAGCAAATTGCTGTTCTTCTCAAGGCAATTTCCCTTTCCCCATGGAATCCATCCTTACATGGAGAGTTCCAATCAGTGTGTTGAATTACTGTTTGTTAGAATAATGCCACACATTTGTTTGATGCTTTGTAGCTTGTAGAACTTGCAGCTGCCCAGCTGCAATGTGTGGAAAACATACAAATAAGAAATAAGGTATTCACTGAAAGTGAGAACAGGCAGCGTCAGTCAATGGTGAAGTGTACCATGCATTTTGTGTCAATTCAGTTTCATACAGAAGTCATTAAAGGACAGAAATTTTTTAATTGTATGTATCATGACCTGTTTGAGTTGCAGAACACCAAGGAAAGGGCCTCCGTGGTAACACTAAATATTCCTAATGGCACACAGAATTAATGCTCCATCACCATGAGTAGATTTTCAACTAATTAGCTTAGAAAGCTTCTTTTGATTTAGTTGCAGTACCCATGATTTATTGGTTCTCTCTAATGATGAAGTAGTATTCGTTTATGGGTTTGAAGTACATAATACTTATCATCAAAGAATCCTGCACCCAGGTATCTGAAACTGCCAAAAAGACTACCCCACAGGGTCTCTGTACACATGTCCAAAGTAACAAAGGAATTAGGGTTTTTTCCTGTTTTATTCTTCAATCTAATACTTAAATATGCATCAATACAGCAACCTGAGGGTAATGATAATAGAATTACGTGGTTTGAATGAATTGAAATATTGTATCATGTTTACCACTATACATATTGTATACTGAATTCACTCAAGCCTGTTGTTTCCTTGCATTTAGGTATTTTTAATAAACAGATGAGAAACGTTGGCTACACTTTGAAGTAGATGAAGCACTGGTTGATTTCTATTCTGCAAATTTTAAGCTCATGCTTTGATGTTAGCTTTTCGCTTCTTAACTGGGACTGAAGAAAAGACCTAGAGGATTTTACAGTTGAACATAACCAAACTGTCTTGAATAAGTGCATTAGAACAGATAGAGATAAAAGGCACTAAACATTTCATTTCTTTTTGAAAATCTCCATCTGAAAAGATTTCATTTAAACACTGCTTTTTAATAGTTGGTAGTTTTTCAGTAAGCCTCTAAAAGCAGTGTCACTGTAGTTTGAGTAAAATGCATTTGTTTCTACTCTATTTTCCATATTTTTTAACTCCTCCAATGGCACTGGAACATCAAGTCTGTACATCTCTTCAACCAGCATTCTCTCAAGTTTATGTTTTTGATGTACTGAGACTGATACTTTTCACCTTCCCTAAGTCAAGGTGCATGATGAGACAGAGCACCTTAAACAAACACACAGATAATACTAATGGAAAGGTGATATTGTGATGCTTAACACTGGAGCCTCCATTCCAAAGGACTTGCAGATTTCACTAACAGGAACTTCAGTAATTCACAGGAAAAAAAGCAGAGTTCTGTGCCTTAGGTGGCCTAACCCCCTGTGTCGGTACAGGGTGACTTCTGGGGACAGCATCTGAAATCCAGAAGAGTTGAAGATTTAGCACATGTGAACTCTTAAGAGAACTGGCTTTGTCCATTGTGGTAGAGATGAGGAGGAGGGGTAAGGAAGATCTAATTACAGCCTGCAGCTACCTCATAGTTGTTCAAAAAATCAGAGGAATCAAATTCTCCAAGATCTCTAGTCCCTTCTGACCGTCCTTTCCATTTGTTGATGAACATCTCATACCTGCTCATAAAGTACAATTTCAAAGTTGATTTGCTTGAAAATAAATTGATCACTTACTTCAGGTTGTTTTTTGGAGTTTTTTTGGCTAATGGATATTGAGTAGTAGGGGGATAATGCTGAGAAAATTGAACCCAAAAGTGCAGTCTGATTTTTAAGACTATTTCTTAGATATGCTTTGCATTGTTCCTTTGGAGCAGTTTCTTTACAGCAGAATGGTTAACTCAGATTAGTAAGTCATACATGAATAGTAACATACAGCAGCAGCATAAGTTTTTGTAGAATTTTTTAACAGCCTAAGGTTTAGCAGTGTACACCATTTTCTGAAACAGTTCATTTCAGCTTCATAGTCTTTCCCAGCTGAGTATATGCTTTTATGATTCATGCAGTTGCGTGCTATTTTGGGTTTAGAAACCAGCAGGAAAGCTAGATACAAAAACCATTCCTTTGTAGATATAATAAGAAAACTCATTATAAAAGTATCCTATATGCAAAACCTTTCCTAAGTAGCTGTTAACAATGACGGGCAAAAATGCAGTCAGCCTGACAGACAGCCTTTTCACAACTAAGGCAGAGGATGTACAGGACGTAACCTGATCTGTGTAGCAGCCAGGCACATTGCATTGGAGGGGCAGTTTGTTTTTTGTAAATTGTTTGAAAACCTGGGCTGTGTACAGCATGAAGTATTTGTATGGAATCCTCATTTCAGCCCTCAGCTTGTATAGTCTTGGCATTGCTTTTTTTCTATGGGATCTTTGTTTCTTTGAGGGTCATGGGCAGTTGTTCCAAGCAATATAAAAGTGTTTGAGACACTACCTTCACCTAAGCAGAGCTATTTAGAGAGTTGAAGGCCCTGCTTCATGCAGAGATGCATTAACTAGCACACTCTAAAATCCCCAGAGAGCAGGGACCAAATTGTATTTGAATGTGTCTGCTAGACTGTCTTAAAATGCATATTGTTTTGGCTGTTCCTGGATTTCAACATGTTTTAAAATAGTTTTTTAGGATATAAGGTTATTTCTGTTTCAAGGGTGTGATCTCAGTCCACACCACTGCCTTATACGCTCTTAATCCTCTCCCTTGCCTACCTTTTTGTGTCAATTACCGGAGGAGATGAGATATTCCTCTGAGCAGATGCCCTGTCTCCACAGACCCCCAGCCTGAGTTGTCAGAGCATCAAAGACTTCAACATACACTAAGTCCTCTCTAGTCCTGTAGCAATGGCATGTCCAAAATTTCTCCACCACTGAAAATCCCAGACTAATGCATAATAGCAGTAAAGTAGGAAGCTTGTACTACTTATTACTCAAAGAGAATAAAACCTTTTATATGCAAACCAGCTCAAGACAGGAAATACATCTTTAAGAAGTAAAGCTGTAAACTACCAGTTACTAATACTGTTGTCATTTAGTCCAGCCTAGACATGATATGCCATAAGTTTGCTGTTTGCTTTTGAACTATGTATGATGGCCTCCAGTCTGTGGATTTGTAATGACAATAAAATACTGGCCACTACATTTTTAGAGGGGGAAGGAAAAATACAAGCAGTAAGAAAATAAAACTTAGCATACATGCTTCTAATATCCAGACTGCTCCCCAAAGTCACATGGGAAATTACTTACACAACAGGCTTCTCATTCATACGTGTCTCACCACATCCATGTCCTTGTAGACTGTGGCAAATCATCTGAGGGGTGAGCATGTGGAGGGCTACAAACACAGCCCCTATGACTGAAGGTGCAGGAAGGTTTCCTATTATTCACCTTTTTCTTTCAGTCCAATGAAGGAGAGAAATGATAAGGAGAATTATGCTGAAGCTGTAGTTCCCTGAAGTCAGAAGCAAAACCCCTGTGGAGGGCAGTGGGAAAAAAAAAGGTCATCTGTGCTCAGCCTTTCTGCTGACCTGTTCTGTGATCATGGCATGCATCTTAAGGCCACAGTTTGCAAAGCAGCCTAGTACTTAAATATAGAGATGATGCTATAAGTTTCTCATGTTGCTAAAAGTTTCTGACCAATCTAGTGCTTACTTAATTTTGTTGTAAGGCTTTGAAACCAGTTGATACCTAACCTTTGAACTTGCTCTCCTGCTATGAGGAAGCAGTCTGTACAGATTGTGTTGGTAGGGGGTGGATGCTTTTCAGCAAGGCTCAGGCTTTTGAAGATTTCAATCCTTGTCTTTTCAACAGAGAGGTGCTCATGAGATTCGGGAAATACGTCAGTTCCACTTCACAGGTTGGCCAGACCATGGTGTCCCATACCATGCCACAGGCCTGCTGGGATTTGTACGGCAGGTCAAATCCAAGAGTCCGCCCAATGCTGGGCCTCTGGTTGTTCACTGCAGGTAGGAAAAAGAGAAATCTCTCTGTTGTGGTTTGCATTAAACTAGAGACCTACTTTTGCTTCTCCTTTGCTGCGTATTCCCCATAGCTTGCTGAAGCCACTGGAGCTCTACTCAAAAAATTACTGTAAACAAGAATACATATATTACATATTAAACATATATGCAATTTATAAGTGAGAGTAAAAAATTGAGTCTGAAGTCATGCAAACGCCCAGCTCAATTTCAGTAATCATCCAGTTGATCAAGTACCTGTGAGATGAACCCTTACACCTTTTAAATTTCCAATACACTGCCGCACATTAACTGTGCTCTTTTTCTACTTCAGTGCTGGTGCTGGCAGAACTGGATGCTTCATTGTCATTGACATCATGCTAGATATGGCAGAGCGAGAAGGCGTTGTGGACATCTACAACTGCGTGAGAGAGCTTCGATCCCGGAGAGTTAACATGGTGCAGACCGAGGTATTGCTGATCTACCAGAATACTGCTTTGCAAGAAAAATTACTCTTCTAGCCCATAAAGATAGAGCTTTGTAGTTGGCACCCTCCAGAAAGTAGTTTACTCGGTAACATGCAGAAAATAATCGCCACACAAAGCTGAAGAACCCCTGCCCAAACAAGTGCACAGTTAAACTTCACTGAAGGTTCACAATATTTCTTAAAAAATAAGGAAAATTAAGAATGTTTCCTCTCTGGAAGGATTCATTCTAGAGTACATCTTGTTGATGCTAAGTTTCATGATAGCACCTACAGAACTTCTCAGAGGAATGAAGAAACCAGAAACATTCTGAGTTTTGTTACTGAGTGTTACTGCACTTCTCTAACTACCTGTAGTTAGTTTAAGCCAATCTTTATATATTCATTTCTGAATGAGTGGGATGAAGTTTTTTAAATTCTGGTTTTTGCTTCTGGTCTTGCTTCAGTGATGGTAAACTGAAGAGAGAAATAGCAACCATTTTAGTTGCAACATTTTTATTTGCCAAAATACTAATGCACTCCATGTCAGTAACCATCTATTTTAATTGCTTTACCAGGAACAGTATGTATTCATACATGATGCTATCCTAGAAGCCTGTCTTTGCGGGGACACATCTATTCCAGCTTCTCAAGTTAGGTCTGCTTACTATGAAATGAATAAACTAGATCCTCAAACAAACTCAAGCCAGATAAAAGAGGAATTTAGGGTAAGTAGTGGCATACATTGCCTAGAAGATGTAGAGTTCAGCTATACTTAAGGCTTCTGCCTAAGTTTTTATAGCGATATGGATTTTGTACCATGTCTAGGAGGGAAAAACTGCATAAAAGGGAAAAAGAACATGTCACTCATCTCGACTGAGTTATGCTGAATCATAAAATAATGCAGTGGGGTAGTAGTAAAATATTCTTCTTACTCAAGGGAAGCATGTCAATCCTGCCACTGTCCCTTCCCCAGAAGGCAGGCTACTCCGCAGCTGTCTTTGAGGTTATTTTTCATAATCATGTGCTTCCAGGATTACTCTGCTTCCAAACCCTGCTGACTCTGATGTGTTTTCATTTCTCTGCATATTGATTCCCACTGAAACTGAATGCTGAGCTGATCTATTCTTAAATATTTTGGGTTGCTTTCACTGCTGAGTTAATTTTTCTGTTGCATTGTTTACTCTCTTTGAAAGACTTTAAATATGGTGACTCCGACGCTGCGCGTTGAAGACTGCAGCATCGCGCTTTTGCCGCGAAACCATGAAAAGAATCGCTGTATGGATGTGCTGCCTCCAGACAGATGCCTGCCTTTCCTCATCACGATAGATGGGGAAAGCAGTAACTACATCAATGCTGCACTGATGGATGTAAGTCTCCACCACATCATTAATAATAAAAAGGCAATAAGCAACCCTCCGAACTGAGCCGTGCTAGAAAATGGAGTCAGCATAAGAAGGAAAACCTTCTAGCTTGTTTTGTTTTCCAGAAGCATGGCACAAAATCTTTAAACTCCCAAGTACGTTTGGGATCACACATATGTTATGTCACAGCCAAGGTTCCAAAGCCATGCTCAGAGAGCAATTCAGGGAGTTTTGATAAATTAAATCTGTCTGGATTTCTCCCTAGTGCTTGAATTTTT
Organism: Certhia americana; assembly: GCA_018697195.1. Classification (NCBI taxonomy): domain Eukaryota; kingdom Metazoa; phylum Chordata; class Aves; order Passeriformes; family Certhiidae; genus Certhia; species Certhia americana. The sequence continues at coordinate 102,377,625 of CM031858.1, read as the reverse complement.
AACCATCTGGCCTAGGAAAACAAGAGTTACCTAATAAGAGATTGAGGCAGTTAAATAGAATAATAAGGTTTGCAGCAATATTTCAGTTCCCTTTGTTTATAATTTAAATAGTAATTAACAAAAAAAATAATTGTCTGTCAACACAAGATAGTACACAAGCCATTACTTCAGACTTCCCGTTCATTTCTGTTTGAATGAATCTATGTGTGGAATTCTTTTTCCAAATGCATCTGTGTCATTTCTAATCCTTGTTATAGAGTAACAGTAAAAAGACACTCAAACTGCCTTTATAGTCTGTAGATATTTATAGCCTATTTTTGATGATTTACAGCTATAGTCATTATGGTTGTCAAACATATAAACAACAAGAAAACAGAGGTTAGCAGGGAAGGAACACATTGTAAATGGCCTTTTTAAAAAGTGAAGCTACAGTAATAACAGTTTATTGTAGTTTTTTCATTTCTTTCCATCGAAGTTCTCAAAGCCTTTTCCTAAAATAAGCCAAAGTTCAAAACACTCCTGTGAAAATGTAGGAAAATGAATCTTTGTGTTTATCTATATAGAGAAGCTGAGAACGGAAGTGTAAGTGACTTGTCTAGCTTCTCACAGTATGTCAGTGACATTTCATATTAGAACAGAGCTGCCTTAATCTGCAGTTGCGACTGTGCCATTACATTGTCTTCTTTCCTGGAGACTTCAGCACTGTTTTGTTCTGTGAATTCAGTTATTCTCGGAAAGAGCAGGGTTTTAATACTTGCTTTGAAGCTGCTTCCCTTCCTCACTATTGAAACAATGGGCTACATACAGACCTGTATTAGGGCAAAAGGCTCCAAGGGAGAAGGCGATTTGGGTTCCTTTCCACCTGAAGCAGCTGAAGTTAGCCAGGCTTCTGCAGCATCCCTGCACTGATGGACAAGAGCGGACATTTATCCATCTCTCTAAAACAATCTCCAGCAAGCAAGATTAAGTATTTCCCCCCTCTCCACTTGAATCCATTGAGGTGTTGTTGAATCACCTCATTTAAGCCTTCAGAGCTCAGTTCAAGAAAAAGGGATAGCAAGCATAGTTTTTGTTATTCAGTATCTCAATGAGTTGAGAATAGTTTTTCAAAAAATACTTCTGAGGCTTCTAATTGAGTGATTAATGGTGACCCCTTTGGACATCTCTCATCTGCATGAAACAACTCATCAACATGAAACAAGGACCAGTAGGATATAAACCAGCTGCCTAATGTAGGAGCAGCATCATTACCTGCTGGTTGATGTGTGCTAAAACAAAGAACCAAAGTTCTGCATGTCTGCATCTGTACCCAAAACACAGTCGAATCATTTTCTGTGGTCTCCTCAGTGACTGTCTGTGAAAGAATGATCATAGAATCCTAGAATAACCTAAGTTGGAAGGGTCCCACAAGGATCACTGAATCACATAATTGCTAGGGTTGGAAGAGACCTCTGGAGATCATGTGGTCCAACCCTCCTGCCAAGCAGGGTCATCCTGAGCAGGCAGCATGGGAACATGTCCAGGTGGGTGTTGAATGTCTCCAGAGAGGGAGACTCTACAACCTTCCTAGGCAGCCTGTTCTTGGGCTCTGCCACCCTCAGAAATTATTCCTTACCTTGAGGCTGGAACTTCTTGTGTTTTAGCTTATAGCCTTTGCTCCCTGTCCTTTCACTGGGCACCACCAAAGAGTCTGGCACCATCCTCTTGACACCTGCCAAGCCGAAGTCCGAGTCCTGGCCTTGCTCAGGACAGCCCCAGGAATCACACCATTTGCCTGCAGTAGCTGATCTGATTGGATCTCTGTCAAATGATTCAGTTCAAGGTGTGCAGAGACTTCCCCACCCTCCTTAATGAAGGCAATGGCACCCCCTCGCAACAACGGCCATGGTATGGCCACAGTAGCTTTCAACACTCAGAAGGTTGTAAGTGAAAAGGCTGGTTTGAGATCCACAATGGAAAAGTTCCAGCAAACAGCTTAGTCAATGACATACTCTGGTGCTAAAAGAAACAAAGAGCACTGAAATTTATCCCCTGGGTATCCTCGCTGTCAGATAGACCAGAATTTCAACAATATTTCTGAAGAATAACTAGATATTTCCTTTCACAGATATCATTCAAGTTTAGAGCTAAATGCAAACAGCCAAGATTAATCTGTCCATTAACAGCTCAAAACAAACCCGTTGCTCAAAATCTTGTAGGAGTTGGATTGGAAGCAAAAACCTCTGATGATTTTACTCTGTGCCTGTGGCATGAAATACATTTTAGAAATATAACATCTGCAGAAGTTATATCCTGCCCAAATACAGTTTATTAACTTTGAAGCATATAAGATCTCAGGAAAGAGCTGAAAACAATATATTAATTATACAGAAAATAGAAATAATGCTTTCAGTCCTGAAGTCTTGGGGCTATGACTGACATTCTGCTAAATGGATTTTTCGCTCTTACCATTCTTCTCATCATCTTGTTACTTCTTTGCAGAGCTACAAGCAACCATCAGCTTTTATAGTTACGCAGCATCCCTTACCAAATACTGTCAAAGATTTCTGGAGACTGGTCCTAGACTATCACTGCACTTCAGTAGTTATGTTGAACGATGTGGATCCTGCACAAGTAAGTCCAGAAAAATGCTTTATTCAGAAGAGGAGTGCTAATGCCTCAGCATTTCAGAACAGCCTTAGGATGTAATTAGTTTTGTAAAAACAACATTAAATACTTAAACACTAAAACATTGATTTGTAGCTTGCAGATACTCATAGGGGAAGAGGAATAAATCAGACCATCAGCAGCTTCTGCACCAAAATGCTAGTGCACACACATATAAGTGCAGGCACCTCTAATTTATTCTAAGAGAACATGTTTTGGTAAGGGCTGCTAAAACCCAAAAATTCCAGATGTAAAATTCTGACTCGAGTCTGAAATATGCTATAGTTGCTAAACCATAAACAGAAGCCAACAGCTATTCATTAGCCTGCCTGATATAGGCAAATTACCTTGGTCTCCTTACCAGGGCATAGGTGTTCCCAGTGTGAAAGTCTGTGTTGAATATTGCACAAAATGATGTCATTAGCAAGGAGATAGGAATTAAACTAGGAGAGAGGAACTACAGACTGAAGACTAAGCATCCTTTGAAAGAGAAAAGAGGACAACAAAATGTGTAGGAGAATGTAATTACCTTACAAAAGAGTTGCACATGCTGTACATGTTGTTCAGAAAACTGGAAAGCTGAACCTACTGGTTGGCAATTTAATCACTAGGATTAATCACTAAGTGTCCCAGAGCCTGGCTCACAACTGCACAATTCCAAGTTTTCACAAAGATATAATTTCCTTAGTTCCAAGAAACCGCACCAGTACTCTGCTGGAATAATGTGGTGGTAATCTGGATTCTTAATACGTAAATATTTGTTAATTATTAAGAGTGATTGTAATTTTTTAGAGCAGACTGCAGGTCATTTAATGATTAAGAATCTTTTTAGCTTTGTTCAGTATTGCATTTACTTAAAAAATCGTTTCCTCTTCTTTTTGACATGTAGAATTTGTTTTAAAAAGATACTAATCTTTCTTTTGGTCTTTCAAAGGAACAAGTAGGAATTCCACACCCTGTTTTAAAGACTGCATTTCTGATTCTAAGCCCTGCACTGTCTACAGGGAGGAAAAATAGAAATGAAAGACAAAACTTTTATTCATGAATCTAAGATTATTTTCTGAGTGAATAAGGAAAAACTCAAGGGACACAGACTGTTAAGGACTGCTGAACAGAGTGTTTTTTAATTTGTTGGCTGTGTTTTGAATTTACAATAGGGCATGGCTATTCCAAGCATTTATTAGCCTCACAGGATTTAAAAGCTATTGGGATATGCCGTTAATGCACCTGCCTCTGCAGTATGTTAAACCTTTTACCTCTTAATGTGAGTAACAATCTTTTCATTAGGAATAAATCTGAAAACCCTCAGAGCAAACAGAAGTGGAGAGGACAAAGCTTATTAAAAACACACAGTACATTTAGATTTATTAATAATTACTGTTATGATTATTATTTATGTATATATGAAGTGTTTACAGTTCTGTTTAGATATTACTATTTATGTGGATTGTTATGCTCTATTGGGAAATGAAATTCAACCCTTCACAGTGACTCTGACTTGAAGAGAGTCGCTAGCATCACTTGCATGCACAATGTGCAGACTTAAATGCTCTTGGTTTCTTTAGAACTTGAAAATTTCAGCTTCCTAAAACAGCCCCAGCAAACAGCTCTGCTTATTATCATTTAAGCGTTTCTCAGAGATCTGTTAAAACTGTATTCTTATGTATTTGAAAGATGTGTTCTAAACTGTGCGCATGTTAAATTATCTGAGCACTGGTATTTGCAACAGTTGTATGCATTGCATTTTTCTATCCTGTACACCAGCATATTTCACAATAAAAATTTGTGTAAGATTTAGACAATATTTGGAAAGCAGTTGTTTCAGCAATCCAAATCATAGGGAGGGTTAAAAAAAATGAAAATATATTTTCCTACTTAAAATTTCTGGGTTTAACTTGTTAAAGTGATCTCCTGCAAATCAGACCCTGTTTTCTTTTTTAATTGGTGTAGTAAATGATTATGTTTTCCTAAAATGCAGTCATCTCTAAACAGCTTTGTTGAGAACTGAGTATTATAAGAAATGCAAAACAACATCTGGAGTATATCTGATTTGTCAGCTCAGCTCTGGATCACCAACAGCAATGCAGCAGAATGAGGACCACAGCTGTTTTACTGAATGAAATAAAAAGTTCCAAATATGACATCAATATTTCTGCAAGCAAACGAAATTTCATGAGTTCATATTTGATTTTGATGAATGCTTACAAAAGCTACATGCTTGAATACATGCTCTAAATATCCCTGTCAAAAAAAAAAAAAAAATCATTAGGATTTTCATGGAAAAAAATGGACAGGCAGATTATAGCTTCAAAAACCATCTTGCAAAGTGTTGATTCAATCTTTAAAGTGTTAATACAGATGGTAATTGGTTCCTGGATTAATCCATTGTCGTATTATTAGACACTAAAACCATGCAAGATAATAGTAATTTTACTTTGTGATCTTGAGATACCTAGAAGTAATTTTTCCTGAGAACTGAAGAAAGCATAATTAATATTTTCAGGTGTCACTAAGAAGATGAAATTAAGCAATTATTGAAAGTTTAAAGCGATGCTGATACTAGCCAATATCATCTGTCACGGGTGAAACACATGTGAAAGTTAAGTCCTAGTATAAATCACACTTTCTAATGCAGTTTGAATTATTAACAGCTATTGAGGGCAGTTGGAGATACCAGGCCCTTGGTCTTTAGCCTCCACTGTTTCCAAGATATGGCAATATTTGTCAGCCTCTCCCTGTCGTCATAATATATTGTAGAACTAACATTGAGTGTCAGAAGCGTTTTACTCCAAACACCAGATACTGGAAGTACAGCAGCAAGAAACAGCATGTTAGGTACAAGAAAAGTCATTATGAAAGCAGAGTGCTGGAAACTGAACTTTGATTATTTTATAAACCAAACAAAAAAACCTGAACTTTGTGTCTTTTATAAAGATAATGGTGCAAGAATTCCAGTAGTACATGTATGACAAATTAAAATACAGAAAAGTATGTTGAGGCAGCATGAAATCCAAGGTGATTAACTGTGTTCTTTTTTGTCGTGGTCTGCTATAGCTCTGTCCTCAGTACTGGCCAGAAAATGGAGTCCACCGGCATGGTCCTATTCAGGTGGAGTTTGTATCGGCTGACTTGGAAGAAGACATCATCAGCCGGATATTCCGAATTTATAATGCAGCCAGAGTAAGGATCTTATTTGCAAAATAATTCTGTATCAGTAGATGAGTTGAGCCTACTCAAATCATAAAAATGAAAGCTAAACTCACATAGAAGCATTTTCGTTTTTCAGCTTATTTATTTGAAAGCAATGGTGCAATGCTGAGTCACACCACGGTCTCAGGGGAAAAAAAAAGCCTTCTATGTATAATATAAGTAAAAAATATTTTAATATGTATCTCAAGTGTGTTAAATGCAAATGAAATAAATGCAGTATTCAAATTGTATGATAGCCAAAAATGCTGAAATAAGTGCTGTTTTCAATAGTTTCAAAGTAGCCATTCTATATATTTGTATCCTGTGTTAGGTGAAGAAAGTTGTGCCCCAATACTAGTCATATGTTTCAATAGCAATCCCAGCCTCTTAGTGAAGATCCTGTCCCACTAATCACACTTCATAACATGTAACCACTTCAGAAGAGCAAGCAGGTTGTTCTCCTGTCCAGTTTTTATGCTCCCATAAAGTTGTCAGAAGATTAAACAAGGTATGTCCTTCAAGCTGAGTGGAAAAAGATTACACCACGGACCAGGTATCTGTTCCCATCCAGGGAGCCTTTGCAATGAACTCATATCAACCACCAGAAAGCTGTAGTTAGGAATAAGCAGCACTCCCTTCAGAAAAAAGTCAAGAACTTCCCTGGGACCTGGCAGCTCACTGAACAGGGAAAGACACCAAAAACAGGTTAATACCCAAACAGGGAAGAAGTTTGTAAAGCTTCAGATACTTCTTTAATACTATGAAAGCCTGGCATTTGCAGTAAATGTGCAATATAAAAAACACAGCCTCCAGCAGAGTTAATGTGACCTTCAGCAGGCACTGGGTCTGGCTGATCTGCTTGGGAAGAGGGGCCATCAACTGAAAGAAACTGGACAGGAAATCAGTAGATTCCAGACTTTGACATAAAGCACACAAAACCAATTGGAGAGCACATCCAGTTTGGTTTATTCCCATATCGTTTTAATCTTACATCCTCTCTATTAACTCTTACTCTGGAGAATAAAATACAATGTCAGTGTTTCTGTGTGTTGTTCATTTTAAGAGTGGCACTAAAATGCCCTCACTTCGTGTAGAAGTAGCAAACTCTAGACTACAAAACCAGTTTTCATGTCCATGTTTACTATGCCCTTTTGAAAGGACTGTAGTTTTCTGCCACTATCACATGTTCTGTGCTCCTTTTTTATTTTAAATCACCATAAAGCAACTGTTCAGTAACGTTTCACCAGAGGGGTTCTGACTGCTGCAGTAGAACACAATAAAATAAAATGTAGTTAGATATTTTTTATGAGCCAGAAACATCTGAGGGTTCTGTTTGGTTTTTTAATGTTTCCTGCTTCAAAATATCATGAGAGGTTTTGACCTTTCTTGTAAAAAAGGACAGAAACACATAAACGTTCTTAAAAATACTGAAGCTTATATATGAAAACAGTATATAATTGAAGTTGTGTTGCAGCTATCTTTCCTACCAAGTTCCACCTATCAGATTAATTAATTATTTCCTTGATTGTGCAGATGTACTCTTGCTATATTTTAGCCTGTTGCATAGCAGTCCATTTAAAAACTCCTGTTATAATAACTCCATTGGAAATTAAAAGTCATAAATCCTGAAGGGCAGTTGAAATTACAGTAGCAGTTTGTCTGCTACTGTACTGTCAAGCATCATCTGCTTGTACAACTTCCCTCAGTGATGCAAGTATCTAAGTTACGTACCCAAAAAAATACTGTAACTTCTCCCGCTTTTGTTCGGATTTCTACAGCCCCAGGACGGCTATCGGATGGTGCAGCAGTTCCAGTTCCTGGGATGGCCCATGTACAGGGACACCCCAGTTTCCAAACGCTCCTTCCTAAAGCTCATCCGTCAGGTGGATAAGTGGCAGGAGGAGTACAACGGGGGAGAGGGACGCACAGTTGTACATTGCTTGTAAGTACTGGAAATGGGGGAGAGAAATAAGGGAACGCTGTCACAGAATTTGTGCCAGGCTTTAAAAGATTTGTGAAGAGGTGAAGAGGCATCTGTCGAATTTGGAACTGAATAAATAATACAACTGCTCATTTAAAAGCTTTGAATGCAAGAGGAATTGTGTCATTTTAATGTAGATTCATGAGTTTCCCCATCTGTGCTTTGTTAGAGCCCTATGAAAAGATGATGGGTTCGAGTTAACTCTATTTTATATAAAAATGTCCAGTGACTCTTGCAAATGGGAAAGTTGCATATTTGTTCACAGTAAATCAAAAATGTGCCTTCAGAACAATGTACGTTTTTATTTCTGCAGATAAGGACCATAGAAATAAGTCGTTTTGAAAGCATGATTCATTTTCCAGGCATAAAGCACAGGAGTAAAAGTGGTGTGATAGACCAGTTACGATGATCCTGTAATTGCCTTACCTTTCTGTAATAATGGTATATATTTTTGTCCTCTTGTGACTTTGTGCTCCACTGATGCAGACTCTCATCCACTCTGCCACCATCCTTCTTTTGATACAGTTTAATGCTTATACATGCTTTTGCCCTCAGATGCAGCTGATCTTTTGAGGCTTAGTCTTCAGAGGTTGTATTTGTCTTCCTCTAAACATCTGTTTTAAAATGTTGCCATGATAGAGAAGAGACCAGCTAACAGGAAAACCATGTTCAGAAGTTGGGACCCCATGTCAGAATGATGGAGGAAAATCTAAGAGTATATTAATAATTCCCACTATCACTGACCTTGAACAAGTCATTGCTCTTCAGTTTCCCCATCTGTAGTATGGGGATAATAATACTTTCATCAAAGGAGCATTGTGCAGTGTGATTAATTAATGTTTTGAGATCTTTAGCTGAAAAGACCCTTTTGAAGTGCAAATTACTGTTATCTCTGAGGTGGCTGATGATATTAAATAGTTGTACAACATCACACATGCGTCACTTCCAGGCAGTAAAGAAAGAAAAAGCTCTAATATAATCCTTTTAAATGACTTTATTTTAATTAAGATTCTCAAACAGTCCCACAATATCAGGCACTGTTTTGGCAGAGGAGAACATTCTTTTCATAGTGCCTGGATGTGACAGATGTGCAACGTTGTATCTTTCTGTGAAAATCAGCCATTTGCAAAGCTTGTTTGAAAGACCTGCTACCTAACTAGTCTGCACTCTGATAATTATTAAGGTTTATTATTTCCAGTGAAGCGCAGCCTAAAGATTCTGATTAGAATAAGTGTAGAAATAATGGGGTTTCCAGAAAGAAAGAGATTCTCTTGAAGATTAAAAATAAGCAGGGATAAAGTATTATTAAATACTGTATTTGATCACGTATATGAACATTTGTGCCTGGCTTCTTTGTTAGCAATTCGCTTCGGGTTCTCATCCTCTGATAGCTGTGGGTGGAGGGGGAATACATCTGCCTTTAGAAGCAGTCCTTGCCAGGCAGCCAGCCCTTCTTCCTGCTGCCAGGAGCTGAGATCATCAGCCAAGGGGACATGGCAGCACCACCCAGTACCATATCAAGTGCAGCCATCAGGACTCCCACAAATCAGACTTCTGGTGCTTTTGTGGTTCCTCCAAAATGCCTTTGTTTCCAGGAGGAAAGCACCAGAATCTGGAATAAAAGAACTCAAAGATTTGCATTCTCTATGTCATTTCCAGGCCTGATGCTCATTGCAGCCATGTGTGTTTACAATGCAAAGCAGTGTTGAACTGAAACTAAAAGTACTTTATCCTTATTTTAGCATCCTCTTTGTGCTGTCTCCAGTGTTCACTGAAGGGTGGTGCAAAACATGGCTATTCAATTCCCTCCAGGCTGTCAGCCTGCTGGCTTCTGAATCATAGCTTTGAGATCTTTCAGCATGGTAATTCCAATTAAAAATTATGTTTTGCCTGGAGTTCGGTGGCCTTTGGGGCCAGGAATGTTCTGTGGTTTCTCCCTGTGGGAACTCATGCCTGCTGGAGCCATCCCTGTTGCTGTACAAACTTGTGACACAGAGTCCATTGTAACTGAGCCATTTTATCACTTTCACTGCAGGAATGGAGGTGGCCGCAGTGGGACATTTTGTGCAATCAGTATTGTTTGTGAAATGCTTCGACATCAGAGGGCTGTTGACGTATTCCATGCTGTGAAGACACTGAGGAATAATAAGCCTAACATGGTGGACCTTCTGGTATGAGCTTTTTAAATGCACCATTAAATAGAAAATGTTCTTTTTTCTCAGAAGAGTCAGTAAGATTTCCAGGATTTGCAGTGGGAGTTGTTCACAAAGCAAGCAAGTCATTTTCAAAGGGGATAATGAAGTCACTTCACTTGTAAGAGTATTTTTACACTGCTTTCTTCCCAAGGAGACTTTGTCTCTGTTCATTTGAATTTTTTAAGAGTTTTAAACTTTCAGATTAATATCCTTACTAATTTTCTTTTCTAGCAGGCTGAACCAAGTGGAGAGCAGCCCTTCCATGGTAGAAATAATAGTTATGTAAAATTAAATGCCAGATTTTCAAATTATATATTTTATAAATAGCTTAATCACCTAATATTTATCAAAGCCATGAATTTCAGTTTGACATCCAGAATATTGCATTTAATTATGGTTGCTCTATCTCACAGAAAGATTAAAGAAGTTCAAAACCAAGGGGCCATGTGCAATTATTTTCCTAGAGAGTGTTTTATGAGCTTTTTTCCTAAATGGAGAACTGCTGAAGTGCCAGCTGCTGTGCCAGAAGAGCTGCAGAACAGCTTAAACCAGCAGGTTCTTACACTCCAGTGTGTAGTTTTGTACTTGGAGATGGGTGTAGCGTGATGCCCTGTTCTGAAGCCTGGGCTATAAAAGACACTTTTACAACATCCTGCTGCAGAGGTGGCTGCTTAAGAGGCAGCTGCATTTGATTTAATATCACAGGCAGGAGGAAGCAGCATCTGGGCACTTTCAGGGATGTTAACCCAATCTGAGCCAATTTTGTAAGCTGCGGTTAAACAAGTTGGGGTTGTTTCAGCAACTTTTCTATAGCAGGTGAGGTGGGAGACAGCTCACTGAGCTGGTCCAATGTCTTGTAAGTTAGGAGAAGACCCCCTCAGATGAGCTGAGTGGGACACACACTGGAGAACAGGCAGAAAGAGCGAGGTTTTCACACACAGGTCAAGGCAGGTAGGGAGGGATATCCACCTCCCCACCACATGGATGGCTGTGCCTCCTCTCTCTTGTGGGAGAATGGCTCCCACCACATCCCCCCATCACAGTGTTCTCTCCTACCCTGCCTCTGAGGTCCCAAACCCTTCCCTAGGCCCAGCTCTGGCCAGGTATATGGAATAAAAGCCAGATGTTGTCAGCTGTGCAAAGAAAGAAGGGAGTTCTCTAGCAGCACCACAGGGCCAAGAGCTAGCAGTGTGGAACTGAGTCTTCTATCAGTGAGAAACTACCAAACTTCCACAGTGGTGGGAAGGAGCAGCTTGGTTGCCTTCTTTTCCTCTAGTTTGTATTCTCAGGAGGAGAATCCTCATGCTGAGCACCATACATTTTTTATTTCCTAGATACCAAGAAAAATGTCCTACTACTTCATTCATGTAGTATAGTTTAGACAGGGATTTAGCAAGCCTGCTGTTCTCCATCCTCCTAGAGTTTAAGTCCACAGAACTCACTGATCTCTTACTCATTTATTTCATAGAAATAAAAAGAAAATTACATGTGCAAAAGTACAGTTAAAGAAAATGCTTTCTATAAATTCCCATTGGTGACAGTTCTCCAGGTATAGATTTTTCAGGCAGTTGTCTCCATTTTTCAGCAGAGATTTTTTTTAATCAAAAAAGCTAAATGTATTTTTTTAGGTATGAATGTACCTTTTAGTAAAGGGGGAGTGGTATTGGGAATGTCTGGAAGGCCTTGTAGGGGCTTTTTTTATTAGGAAATGTCAAAGCACTTGTGAAGGAAATCAGTATTGTTTTTCTTATTTTAACAGACAGAGGAATAAAGGCAAGGGACAACCAGGATTTTTCCCATTATCACATAATGCAATGGCTGAGCAAAGTTAGAATGACATATCTTCACTTGTGGTCTGCCACCTCGTAGGAACAAATATTTGATTTACCCAGGTTTCGATTTCCATGTAGATTGCTTCATGGTAAAGGGAATTGGGACACTTGAGTTCTTTTCCTGATCTTGTTACTGACTTTATACTTTATGATCTTTCTTATATTAATGTTTCTGCCTCAGTTTCTCTGTTGGAAAAAGAAGAACTGTAATATTCATCTACCTTGTAAAATTTTATGGTAAAAGATTAAATGCTCAAAGTCATGACATTATTTCACTAAAATAGTTTTAAGACTGCTTTATCAATACATGTCATGCACTTTCTGACTAGATAAAAGGCAGTCTTTACCATCCATACTTAGAGCTTCATCTCTTAATTTCACAGACACCTTTGATTTTCCTCCAAGTGTCAAAATGTGAATGCCACATCCCTACTGTATGGAAATCTATGAATTTTTTCAGCTATCATACAAACGCAACACGTGATATTGCAAAATACCTATTATGGAATGCCCAAAGCATTTGGTGATAAATATTATTGGGCCTACCCACAGGTATCCTAGAAAATAAATTTAAATATAACTTCTCTGAAGCTAGATAGTCTAAAGAGATTTTTAATATCCACCGTCAAGTGCATAATAAAAATGTACAAAGGACACTAGTGAGTGAACACAGTGGGAAATAAGAAATGTCTGCTCTTTAAGACAGGTATTCAGTTTACTGAAAAAGACAGTTATTCTGCTGGATCAGTAAATCAGCATAAAATGAGCATGGAAGAGTCGAAATAGATGAGTGGCTGATCTCTTGTTTTGATCCGTTATGTAGTTATAGAACAATTTCCATTTATTTAGAAACATATATGCAATAAAGGCAGAAAAGGAATTTACATAATACTCTGTTCTTTCCTTTCTTCTTTTTTTTTTTATTCTTTTCTCATTCTGAAGAAGACGCAAGCAGTTTATGGAACCTTGCAGGACTTTAAACCTCACTTACAACTCACTCATCACTTAGGTTATATGTGCACCTAAAACTTGTTTTCTTGTGGTGTGATATTTCTCAACAAAAGAACTTTGAAATAGTCCATGCTTGCTAATAGCTTTTTGATTTTATTAATAGTATATGGTCTTTTTCATGTTAAGTGAACTTCTTCTCAGCTAAAATATGACCCAAAATCACAAGTACAGGCCAAAAGATTTAATCCTTTAAAATATTTGCTTCAGTGAAAAGAGAACTACTTGTGATGTTGGGCAAGACTGAGTGCTGTCAGCCCATTAAATCTGTTGTTGTTCCTAAATGGCAATATGTGCTTAGTTATCCTTTATTAATTGAATAAAGTGCATAAGCAAAAGAGGCATTTCAGTAACAGAAATATTCATAAAATTAGCAGGTCTTTCCAAAGTGAATTTTCAGAAGCCAGAGCCCTTAGATTCAGGGAACCTGCACATATTACTTCTTTCAGCTTTTCTTTTAATTTAAAGATTTGTAGTATTTTTAAGTATTGCAAGTAGCAAGAAAGGAGAAAGGGGTATGTGGGCACATCAAACTGGGAAGTCATCAGTGACTGCACCATTTAAAAGTTTTAGAGTGGACAAAGGTCAGTCAAAAACATCTGTCCTCTCCATTCCACTGAATATGCAAAAGGAACCAAGTCACAACCCTTTGTCCCCGAAGATGCAGTGTGGGTTTACATCCCCTCACGAAGGGGATTTCCCTGGGACTTGCTCTGTTTCCAAGCAGTTATAAATAAAACCAGCAGGATTCTGTCTTTGAAGCACAGGGCCAGCACCTGAAAACTTAGCCTGGGTAACAGGAGAACTGTTAAGAGCTTACGTTGAGCATCACTGTCAGTTGCTAAAAACTAATTGGAATTAATCCTGTTAATTTAGCTCAGGCCCCATCTCACAAGGCTACTGCACAGTCTTGTGCTGGGTTGGGCCTGGGCTGCAGATGGAGGACCAACAGTAAGCAATTCTTGCCCTGAAATGTAGCAAGTGCCTGAATGACATTAAAATAAAAGTTGCAATCTGGGAAGTACTAAACACTGGGTCTTTTTTAAGATAAATATTTCCAGGGAGGAATTTCAATAACTCCAATTCTCATTAAGTGCTACATGAGCATTTTGACAGATGACAGAAGGGTTGCAAGTCAATTTGCTTATGTGCAGTCAGTTTTTCTCATACAAGTGTATTAGAGCAGCTAAATACTCATCTAACATGAGCAGTACCATAAGTTACTATGTATAGTGTCTCTTGTCTGGTTAACATAAAGATTTTCTTATCTGGATTTGCAAACTGCTACCCACTGACAACAGCTGATAGTAAATAATTGTAACAAGAGAGAAATATTGACCCCTTTAATTAAGTTTCTTCAAGACTTTGTGGTTTTCTTTTGATTTTTCAGGATCAATACAAATTCTGCTATGAAGTGGCTTTAGAATACTTGAATTCTGGCTGATTGTCTAAGCAGCACAGACAAAGCTCCTCCTTCCACTACCACAAACAAAGCAAGTCACTTCATGATGTCTGTGTAAATGAGATGAAGACTTCTCAGTGTTATGCTTCTACTGCTTTGTATAATTGGCTCTTTTTAAGAGCCCCAAAAGATGTTTATAAAACCGCTTGCACTGCCCGATTCCCACTCTGAAGCCGCTGCTTGGCACCCCCGTGCGCCTACACCGAACCACGTGGCAGTCCTTGAACACTGTATCCATACTCAGCCCTTGATGTGGTGAAGCAGCATAGTCCTCTGGTAAATAAGAGAGCACAATTATATTCTTATGAAGGAATTTGTACTTTTTCTGTTACATTTCGTTGCCTGTGATTCTCAGTTATTGTCACAGCCTAGTGTACATTTCTGTTCTGTGGAGAATGCTGTCTGGCATTTTGATAATATATGATTTTAGTTATATTTGTATTCTAACATGTGCATAATAAATCATATGTAGCTTTTCTGAACTAACAGAAAGACATGTACCAAATCATGATAACTTTGTTGAGTTGTAATTTCTATCCACTTTGTACCATTTCAGAGAGAATCTTGATAGAAATGCAGACTGAAAATGCAAAAGACAGGATGCTCAGATTAATATATCCAAAGCTTTTTCATTTGTTTATATTGTAAATATTTTTTGATTTCATCAAATTATTTATTCATTAAAATGATTTTTTTTGGTGAAGCACAGTGAGTGACAATCATTTTTATTAAGCCCTGGAAATGCTTACTGTATGATAGTGTAAACATTTGTTTACCTTGTATGGATTCTCAGCTCAATAAATAATTACATACATGATAAAATTTTGTTTAATTTAATATAATATCTCTTGGCACCTGAGTGCCTCCAACTAAGCTTCTTTTCTAGATTAAATCTAGTAAATACTGAGCTACCTCCAGTGGGTGTTTATTGTGTGATCCAGCCAATAACAAGGTCACAGAATCATAGAATGGTTTGGATTGGAAGGGACCTTAAAGATCATCTCATTCCAATCCTCTTGCCTGGGGCAAGGACTGGGACACCTTTCACTAAACCAGGTTGTTCAAAGCCCCACACAGCCTGGCCTTGAGCACTTCAGGAATGGGACATTCACAGCTTCTCTGGACAACCTGTTCCAATGCCTCACCACTGTCAAAGTGAAAAATCTTCCTAATATCTAATCTAAATCAGCTCTTTCTCAGTTTTAATCCATTCCCTCTTGTCCTGTCTCTACAACCCCCTTGTAAAAAGTCCATCTCCAGCTTTCTTGTAGGCTCCCTTCAGGTAATGGAGGGTTGCAATTAGGTCACCCTGAAGCCTTCTCTTCTCCAGGCTGAACAAACCAAATTCTCTCAGCCTTTGCTGGCATCCCTGGAGCTGTATGCAGCTCACCAGACTAGAGTAAGATATGCTGTGCCAGTGTATGAAAGAGGTGTGCTAAAAATGCACAAATACAGAACCTGAAAGATGCCCCGCCCTGAAGAAGAGATGGTGTTGTACTGGTAGTACTTGGTCTTGTCACAGCAACTCTCTGCAGCCCCGGGAATTCCCTGCCATTCCCCCTATGCCTGCTGCTGCTATGGGAGAGGTGATGGTGCTCTTGTTCCTGAGATGTATGTCTTCAGTGAGGGAGATGTAATTCCTTCTCTTGAAGATGTTAAAGACACCAATACTAGAATGGCTGGTGGGGAAGTTACTAAAAAAATGGTGAAACTGCTCTGTTACTAGAGCTGTTGTCAGTACTGCCAGTGGATAGGTTTATACCATTAAAGCTCCTGAGAACGGCTGTACAGATCTTCCATGGTGTTTGGATGGTTCCCCTTTCTAGAAAGCACTGACCAGGCTGGGAATTGCCTTTGTTGCAGCAACAAAACAGCAAAAAGGAGGAATGAGTCAGCAATGGCTTGCCGAGCCACCTGCTGGAACTGCAGAACATTTTTTCACCCAGAAATTTCAAGGAGACATTGCAGGCAGAGCAATTGCTCAATACTTTCAAAGCTTTATGGGAAACCCAATTCAAGGATGTGGCCGACTGCACGGTATTTCAGTTCTTAAATGATCCTGCTAAGCCATCTGGAATAGGGGCAGTATCTATATAAATCTGTCAGTCAACCTGATAGATTTTGAGAAACTGTAAATCTAACAGATCCAGTTTGGACAGAATGACTCACAGCTTGTCAACTCCCAGTTCAAAACCACAATTCAGATCTGAAGACACAAAGAGAGGTTCGCTCTGCATCTGGAAAGCATCTCTTTTAAAGCGTAGCTGGCAGGTACAGGCCATTGCTATAAATTGAATAGAGGTACTGAAAAACTTGGGAAATACAAACCCCAGTCCTGAGGAGAATGATGGTCCTTGGATAAACCTTGTAGCACTTCAGCCTGTTGCAGAATGTGCTCTTACTCATTTTAAAACCCTAGGGTTAGGAAACAAAATCCAGACCTCTAACGTCATACTTCTCACAACCGGCTTGACAGGCCAGGTATGCCAGCCAAGCACACTTCTTTGTAATAATTATGGGACCATAAAAAGTTGTGTTCTGTGATCTATCCATTAAAATATGCATGGATTCATTCAGTGTTTCAAAAAGCATACATGAGATAATGTGTGCCAAAGTAGTCCTTGGACAGGAGGTGATGCTGGCAGTGTGATCCCAAACATGAAGTGCAACAAGAATCATAGATTTCTCTCCACAGGATGGAGATTGCCAGTGTCAACCAGGCATTATTTTAGCTGCTGCACTCATGCAATCTTACTTTGCGCAGGTAGGCCTTGGAGGGTGGAGGGGGGAAGGGGTTAGAGGAGAGGAGGAGGAAAGAGTTCTGCAGTTTTCTTACTGTTTTACTGGTGTTACTCTTTTTTCCTCTAGTTCTTCATAGAGTTTATGTTGCAGAGTCTGTGTGATGTTGTTCCAAAAGGCATTCTATGAATTTCAATGCCGTAGAACTGGAGCCAGCCAAAGAAAACACAGCAAGCAGCTTTGTGTCCTCACTCTCATACCACAGCTATCAATCCATACAAATTACAGAGAAATCCAGACCTAGGTAAAACAGTATTTTGCCAAGAAGAAGAGACAGATGAGGACTTCAGATGAAGCTGATCACATGGTTGGAGCACCTCTCCGATAAGAAACGGCTGAGAGAGCTGGAGTTGTTCTCTGGAGAAGAGAAGGCTCCATGGAGACCTCATAGCAGCCTTTCAGTACTTCAGGGTAGTCTACAGGAAAGATGATGACAGACTTTGTAGCACGGCCTGTTGCAATATGATGGAGGGTAATGGTTTTAAACTAAAAGAGGGACAGTTTAGATTAGATGGAAGGCATTTTTTCCATTGAATATGGAAGAATGCTGAAACAGGTTGCCCAGAGAGGGTAGATGCTCATTCCTGGAAACATTCAAGGACATGTTGGATGAGGTTCTGAACAACTTGTATCTAGTGGGAGGCGTTCCTGCCCATAGCAGCAGGGTTGGACTAGTGCATTCCAGAACACACCATTCATTCAAGAGTTAGGAACAGAGAAAATACAAGGAATGAGAAAGGAAGAGAAAGAACATATGAACATGAGGGGCTTAAATTCCAGAACTCTGAAAGTTATCTAGAGGATGGCAAAGAAAACAGCAGTGACAGCCATTGTAAGTGTTTATAATCCAGCCGCCCTTTTCAGAAGGAAGTTACAAATGCAGGCCCAGTAGAGCTGCAGAAGTTTGGGAGACATCAGTCCCAGTCTGGCATAGAGGGAGGGATGTTTTGTTCAATGCCCAGTATACCCAGTATAAAAGAGGGATATAAATGAATAAAGAGATACTTTAAATGATTTGCCATTTGTCGTATCACCCAACTCATCATCTCTCCGGGACTTGAGGTAGGTGATTTTTGTTAAGCTATTCTGAAAGAGGAGCAGTAGGGATTGTGAGAGAGGTGGTGGCATGCAGGTAATCTGTATCTTTATAAGAGCAATGCTCCTGACAGCTTCCTGGGCTTCTTTATCAGCAAAATTAGTCTGTCCCTGGCAGGATACCTTCATGGAGTACTAACTGCTTAATGTCTATATCTAGTGAGATGAAAAATAAAAAAATAGAAAAAATTCTTACCCAGCTCTACACAGTGTGTTTCAAAAAGGTGTCTGTGCCACAAAGATTTGATCTGAAGGTGTAATGAATGCATCATCAAGGTCATCTTCCTCTCGGGAATCTCCTGTATCTGGTTCTGTCTCATCTTTAATATCTCTGAAATGTTTACTTTCTGTTTCATTGCATGTGGGTCTGTCCCCAGATCCAGCTGCTTATGTATGTGCCCCTTCGCAGTTCTTTAATAACATGTAGCAAAGACACAAACAGGCTTTTGTTCTTTGAGGTGCGGCAGTGGAGATAAATTGATACTTCACCAACAGCTATTCCAAGTGTCTTCCTTTGGGAAGGCCCGGGGAAGCTGTAATGGCAGTAGCAAAGCTTAAGCCTTTGTCATTGCTCGCTCCAGAACTGAGTAGGATCATCTGCTGAGTTTCCTTTTGTAATTGTTTTGAGTCTAGTCCCTTCTCCCTCTGCCCCCTCGCCTATATCAAGAATGACTAAGGGAGAGTAAGTAAATTTAAAGTTTATTTGAGATCTTATAGCCTCAGTTAGTTAGTTAGCAGCCTCGTTCGTTTTCTGATTCAAAAGTTATTGGGTTGCCCTGCCTCCCAAAGTAACTTCTTAAAGCATTTGTCCATTAGCCTTCAGAGGCAGCAAGTTACATAGGCATATCACTGTAACAGAATGATTTGTCATATCATTTTGGATTTATTGTTGGCTTTACTTATTTTATCAACTTGGAGCCTTGCACTACAAAATCCTATGCATCCCGTATCTCATGCCAGACACAGAGCTTTATTAAAAGAAAAATTAAATTAGGAATAGAAAAAAAAAAATACAGCTTAGGTCTGTTGTGTGATGTTTGTTAGGGAAGACAATGACTACTACCAATTTTGGGGCACACTACCAGTAAAACCCAAATGACCATGTGAAAAACAATACCGTTTCTAATGGAGCTCATTTGTTGGGTTGGTTTTTGTAGCTTAGATCTTGTCTGTGGTGAAATTGTAAACTGATGGGTTCATTTGCATTGCCTCAGCCATTCACATGCTTTGCCTGTGGGAGCTTTCCATACGCCACAGGCATAAGGGAGTTTGTTCTGCACATCCTTGCTCAGCAGCCAGAATTCCCCTTCAGCATCCTAGCCCACTTGAATGGGAAAACCTTTCTAAAGCTTTGTCAACCCTTTGCAAAGTGCAATAAACAGCAGCAGCAGCAAAATACCTTCTCTCCTGCTGCTGTTTCCAAGCAGACTTCTCTGTGGAAGGCTGAAAAGGCAGCTCCTTCCCTGTTTATTTCTCCAGACTCACCTGATCTGCTTTAAGTGTGAAAGCCACTTACTGCTGCCCACACTTTCTCCAGTCTGTCTCTCCAGGTCTTCACCTCTTCTCGGGGCAAGGCTGTCACACATCTACCTCCAGGGGTCCTCCTGGAAGATGCAATGCACTCTGGTGCTCCTACTTCCCTTCCAGTCCTGTCAACCACAGCCTGTGCTGTTCTTAGTAATATGACTTGAGAGAGGTGCAAGAAAGTAAGAGTTGAGGCTGAAGGGGGCTGGGGTCTACAAACACTGACATGATTTTTTTTTTTCCAATATTGCTCGTAGTATTCAATGTACAAAGGCACAGAAAAGGGAGGGCTTGGATATGAAGAGTGAGAATGATACTTGCTGTAGCTTGTCTGAGGAAATATGTCAGGGGTGATTAATATCTCACATTCATTGAAAGTCTTTCCAGGCAATGATATTTTTGCTTCTGAAACTCTTATATTGATGTGTTTTTAGTAACAGCTAAAAGAGTTTTAATTGTATCTCTACAGTTGCGATATTTCTAGCAATTGAGGGGTTTTTTGTTGATTATGTGCTCGGGGGTCACAATTAAAGCCTAAGTATCTTTCATGCTAGACATACATTAATATTGCTGCCAGGCCTGAGTAAATGCAATCAGAACTCCCAGTCCTACAAACACTTACATTAATATCCTCTTGTCTAGTCCAACGTACACAAAAGAATCAATCTGATACTCACACACATTATGCATATATGAGTTCATCAGTCCTTGTGCATGTCCTGTCATGATGCTATATTGAGTCTGGTTGGGATGAAGTTAATTTTCTTCATAGCAGCCCATATGGTGCTGTGTTTTGTACTTGTGATAAAGCAGTGTTGTATTTTAGCTATTGCTAATCAGTGTTTGGGCAACATCAGGACCAGTCAGAGTGGGAGGCAACACAGCTGGGACAGATGAGCTCCCCTGACCAAAGACACAATGTCCTGAAGCCCCCTGGTTCGAGCCCGGACAATTGAACCAGTAGCTTCCTCGGGAACCCACTATTGGTGACTTTGATAAGAGAGACCACTCTGATTTGGTTATCTGGAAACAGAACTTTAATAAGGAAAAAACAACAAACGAGACGGTGAGCACAGTACAAGGAGTGGACAGAAAAAGAGCGGGGTCCAGGGTAACAGCGGTTTTTATACACGCAGGTAAAAGCGGAGTTAGGGCAGGGATCTGAGGGGACAGTCCAATGGGGAAAGGTGATTAGGAATATGGAAAATATTGTGGTAAAATATAACCAATAATAAGAACTGATAGCTTTCCAGCAACAATTTTCATATAACATATGAAGAATTCAGGGGTGTATCTCAGCTCACCCTAACTGAGAAGGGCTTTCCCACGGCTTAGAGCTGAGGTCTTCACCCTCCTCTGTGGAGCAGACCCCAACAATGTCCCATATGACTTCAAACTCAGCAACAAAATGAGGGTGGAGTGGGGAGAAGCAATTTCCAGGAGACTGGCTGGGCATTGGTCTGTCTGTGAGAGGTCGTGAGTGAATGTTTTTGCATTAATTGTTTGGGGCCTTTTTTCCCTTTTCCTCTTCCACTTTCCTTCACTTCTTAAACTCCTTTTGTCTCGACCCACATGTTTACCATGCTTTTGCCCTTGCTGTTCTCTGGAAGGACTGTGCAAGTATCTCTGTGGACACTTAACTGCTGGCTGGTGTCAGTCCACCACATCACATAAAGGTTCATAGGGCTAAGATCTACAGACATCAGTCAATATGCTTCAACAAAAAACTTTAAATAGGAGCTTGTCATAAAATGAATAGGGTTGCTTAAGTGCTCAAGTACATGATGCATGTCATTAAGAGCACATTTTTAAAATGAACCTAAATAGATGGAGCAGATTGGCCCACTCATTCAAAGTGATAAAAGCATGGAAGTTAGTTGTGTGTGTCAGGAAATTTGGGGCAGACATTTGGCCCTATCTATGTACAGTACTCAGTCCATTTTAAGCAATGTCTGTAACCAGCACTTACTACAACAAAAAACCCTCTGCTAGTGCTTTTGCTGTGCCATGAATGAATGTTACAAGTGCAGCAGAAGCCTTCCTGAGAGCTTCCAGGCCTGCACAACTGTAGATGCTGTACAAGGAGGCGGCATTTGACCCTGATGAGTTGCTCCTGCAGAAACTATCACCTTCAGATAACTCAGAAGAGAGAGCACCATACTGGAACACATACTTCATACTCCTTTCACACGTGAGGTTAACAATGACAGCCTCTGAAGAGACACTGGTATGTATGCAATCTCATTACTCTCTGTATGTGTAACCCTTAAAAGCTGAGCTGAATGCATAGAGAACTAAGCTGCTGTTGTGTCCCCTTGAAATTCTAATTTATATGGTATATAACAATCAGCCTATAATATAAACCTTTTGGCGATGAAAAGTCTTGGGAGTGAAATACAGTTACTGCCTTGCCACATGAGAAGTGGGATAACATTTTATGCTGGTCCTTGAAGATTTCATTGTGTTCTCCAGTCTGCACAGTTAGGTGGGAATGCCTGGGAAACTCTTGCACACCCAGGCATAAGGGGAGTGACCTTTGCTGGACACGGACAGGAATTTAATCAGTATTACACACCACATAAACCAAAATGTAGCTTTGCTGTTACAGGGATCAGCACAGATTCAGCCACACTGAATTGCAGCCATGGATTGCAGCCCTGTGTTTTGGAATGATTACAGTCTACATCTGAAAACCAGATTTTGAGCAAATCCATAGAGACAGCACTGTTAAAAAACCATCTGCCAATGGATTGCAATGCTTTTGCTTCATTTTATTCAGGTTGGGGTTTTACTTGGTAGGATCCGAGCAAAATACAAGCCATTACCTAAACTAGACACTTCTCACATCCTGGTTCTTCAAGCCTGACTGTACAAACCTCTCTCTGTTGAGACCTAGCAAGAATATAGCACATGCACAAATCTGTATCTCTTTCAATGACAATCAGTGAATGAAATGCAACATCAGTCTGTCTTCTGCCTTCTTTAGACAGCCTTGCATAGAGCTATGGCTCAGTCTGACAGCCAAAAGGGCCCAGCAATGAGTGCTGCTGTAATTGATTTGAATAAAAGCTTTTCATTTATTAAATGAAAGCTTTTGATATATTAAACTGTACTGTCTTTCTATCAGATGACAAAGCCTGCTGGTCAAATAGAGCTTCTTTCTCCTTCTGTTGGCACTTCTCTCTTCCTTCCTCCCTTCCCACTGCCAAACTTCCCTCTTGCCAAATCACTCTGACCCATATTCTGGGTATCTGACAACACTTAAGGATCAGTCTGTGGTCATCCTGTGGCTGGTTTGACAGGCAGCTTTGCCCAACCCATGTCCTCCAGTGAAGGCTCTCATTCCTGCTGGCAGCATTGCTCTCCTGTTTTGCCATCCCACCCCATCAGTTAGCACTGCAGCTGGGGGCAGGGCATCATCTGATGAAGGTGGGCAAAGTTTTATTGATTTGGGTGATGTTTACCTTCCGTGTTTTTAAATAGAGCATTCTCTCCCCTCCCAAGACCTCTGCTGAGAATGCTCTCTTGCAATACATGTTGCATGAGATTCCCATTTAGCTGAGACTCTTAGGAAGACTTGGATACCCTTGCATACCTGGCACTACTAATACAACTACAAATTCATTTGTTACATTTCTTCTGGACAATGAAGATATAATTTAGTCCAACCTTGAACATAATACTACTAAATACTTCTTGTTAGCAAGCAGTCAGAACAATATTGCAGTGTAATTTTCCATGATCAGCTGTGTCGAATGTACCAAGGTTATGGTAGTTTTACTTTATAGAGGTGGTTGGGCAAGAGCAGTGTCTTCCCTTTACAACTGATAAATGGCTACATGATTTGGCAACAGATTATTCAAGCAGACAAATTAACTTCAAATATTAATACATTCAGCAGCCAGTCAGACAAATTGCTTGTTCTACAAGTGCCAGAGTGGTCATGGGGGATTTTCCTTCTGCTTTCAGGAAACCTAACCTTCAGAGCAGTGTGCTTGCCAGGCCAGCAAGGCCATCAATCAGCTAACAAAGCTGGCAGCAGTTAAACGCATCTTCAGTTCTCTCTGGAAAAGAGGTAGGAAAGAAAAAAAGCTTGGCCAACTTGGCCAATGTCTACCAGGACTGTCAGAAATCTGTGTTTCAAATAAAACACATGTGCCAAGGCTCTGACTCATTATGGCCATCTGAGGACCCTGCTAGGAGCCTGCCGGCCCCAAAACTGTTTTTCCATGGCCATGGGGTGAGTCATCTTGAAGAGGTCTGTCTGCCTTGAGAAACTGACAATGATGGTGTCCCTGTGAGATGGGCTACCATCACCTCCCTTCTCCTCTTGCATATTTTACACCTAAATCCTTTCAGAAAGGACAAACCTGTTTAAAGGAACATGCTATATGTTAACATAACATAAACAATTGAGGAAATGGAGTTTAAATACATACATACATACATACATACATACATACATACATACATATATAAAATTAAAGCAGAAGAGTTTAAAATTTAAATGCTCTCATCAATTAGTGAGAATGAAAAATCCCTAGATCACTTTAACTCTTTCCAGTCTTCAAGCATTTGCATTTATGTATTTTCTGAAGCTCAATATTCTCTTAAAGCTGATCCTAACTGAACTGGATATGGACTCAGAAGCCAGTCTGTCAGTGTAACTTATCTCTAGATAAGAAAAACTGAAAGGAAGAAAAGCATTATCACACACAACACGATACTTGCTGTGTGGAGTAATTATTGTGCTCTTTGTACTCACTTAATTGTCTGGTTGTAGAGCTTCAGAAAACATTTCTAGTACAGGAATATTTGAAGAAATCCTTAAGGGAGAAAAACAAAAGCCAAGCTGACTGTTGCAACACAATTTAGATAAGATTACAAACATAAATTCTGTGCTCAACAGGCAGAAAACACGTTTACAATTTTATCATTTTGCTCAAGATTTCCTTAAAATTTATATCTTCATTGAGTATAAATATATTTTCTCTGTAACATATGGTACTGAACTGAACCAATCAGGAGGTGCTGTTTGTGCTCTGAGTGCTAAAGCAATTCCATAAATTATGCAATATATTTTGTCAGTAATTGTATAGATGGGAAAGTCATTAACATCACAAATCACACCTGGTTGATGTATATGTTAGCATATTTTTTTACTATAACTCACAGGTGTGAAGTGCTAAATACACTTCACATGGTGATGAGGTATCCAACTGATTTGGCATCCAGAAGACATTTAACACTACTGACCCAAGGAGATGGGTTGTTCCTACTGGATTTGGATTTAGTGACATTGCTGTTCTAGGCCCAGCTGAAGCCAGACACAGTCTG
This sequence comes from Certhia americana, assembly GCA_018697195.1. Classification (NCBI taxonomy): domain Eukaryota; kingdom Metazoa; phylum Chordata; class Aves; order Passeriformes; family Certhiidae; genus Certhia; species Certhia americana. The sequence continues at coordinate 102,352,557 of CM031858.1, read as the reverse complement.
CTAACCATAGGCTGCATTCCCATTGCTGACTGAGAAGGGTTCAGCAGTGCCCACACATCCAAGCCATGGATATGTGTATTACAGACCCTGAGCCTCCCACATCTGTCCCTACACTGAATGAATATAGCTAAGTCCTCTGGGGAGAGAAGTGTGTAACAACTCCATACTTTGTCTCCACATTTAAATTTAGATGTGAACATCAATAATGTAGTCTTCATTTAAATGAATGATTTTTATATCCCTTAACAGCAGGGATAGAGTGTAGAAGATTCTTGATCAGTATTGCATAGGCAATGTGCACAATTTAACTTCAGAGTTTATTTTCCCTCAGGAGAGACCACAACAAAACAAAACATCCTTGGATTGTCCTCATTGCGTGATATCAAAGCGCAGTTTCGGTGTCTCATATAAGCAGGTACATCTCTGAGCCTTCACAGCTCTTTTGCTCTTCCCTTGACAAGCCCAGGATCTCACTGGGAGAAGGCTGTCCAGCAGAAACCCACCTTCTTCCCTCTGGGCCCAGCAAAGCCAAGAGCAGAGAGGGAAAGCTGAGCTATGCTGTACAGAGTTGGTGAACTTTGTTTTCCCTTTGGGGGGTTCATCCATTCACTGCTGTCCTTCTTGGCTCCTTCCCAACTTGTTTTCCGAGCAGCTATGTGTATGTTGTACAGAAAGAATGGATACCATCCAAATTAAGCTCTCTCGCTCTCTTGCTCTCTCGCTCTCTCGCTCTCTCGCTCTCTCGCTCTCTTTGCAAGGTACCATAAAATCACCCTCATCTTCTAGCATCTGGTTGTGATACTAGATCATCTAGACTATGTGTGCTACTATTTTGGGGTTAAGTTCTTTAAATACAGTTATTTTACCCTAAGCACATCCACATATATCTGTATCTATTTTGATACAGATTTTTCAGTTATGGAAAAGGTCAAATGCTTATGAGCAGTTTTACTCATTTGAATTACTTGCTGCCTAGATAACTCTTCATAGATTTGTTCAAAAATCAATTTGTTGTTACTTCAAATATTTCTTCAAAAGGAAATTATTTTTTCACTTTAGTGTTTTCATTCCACATTCCTTGACCTCAAACTGTTCTAGTCCATGAATAAGTCTATTTCTTGTTGAGAAGGAGAACCTACCACAATTCTCCAAACAATGAGAAGGATTCAGCTTTGGAAGAAAGACCATTGAAAAATTTCACAGGAAAAGACAGAACAGTCACCCCATTTTTTTCCTGCAGTTACCAGACCTGGGACTAGCTCACATTTCTGATTTCTCCTCCAGGGAACTTGTGTTAAGCAGCAGCACAACTTTGCTCTTTTATGTAAAACCCTGTCTCATGAATACTTTTCCAGCAGATACTCACTGCATTAAACAATTTTCAAGAGATACCAATCTCCAAAGCCAGCTTCCATCAGTGAAACGCATTTACAGAAGGATCCTCTTCACTGATTCCCTCTCTCATGCGTTAAACAGCTTTGGGCCTTGAGTCGAGGGATGGGAAGAGGGAGGCCAAAAATACCCAGCTTCATAAGGACACTTCCCTTCCTGCACAGCAGAACGTTTGAAGTCAATGCCAGCCTACTCAGCTGGAACAGCAGCACTAATGTGAGCATCATGCTCCTGTTTGTAAGGACTTCTCAGAGTACCTGACAGCTGCAAAGCTGTTGGCTCCTCAGTGCTGCCCTGCTGACCAAAAGTGCTTGTGCCACAGAGGGCTCTGGTCTGCACCACAGGGACCCAAAGACAGGCCCTCGCCAGCCACTCAGCCTCCAGCAGCTGTGGGAGTACCTGGTGCAAAATGCAGAGCTGCCACACAAGTGTCCTCCCCTAATGACTTTGCTAATGATGCATCCTTCTGGAGAGCTCCTGGTGCTGGCACCCCCTGCCCACTGCTCATCCGTGCCTCCTCCTGTGCTGTAGGACTAGGGAAAAAGATTCCACTCTCACATGCAGCCATGCAGGAAACACTCCTGCCTCTCTGAAGGATAACTCTGAATGATAAACGGCATAAGCCAGGAATCTTGGCAAATTAAAAAGTTTAATTTATGATGCTGCATAATTCTAGCTGCTTAGCAGGTGTGACATTACTTGCTTATTTGAAAGCCAAAAGAGGTAAATTAGATGAAAATGTGCTTTGTAGGAGGTTGTTAATCAGAAAGGACTGCTGGCTCCTTCAAACCACAGGTGTTCTCAGCCAGTGGACTGTGCCACCAGCAAAGAACTCTCCACCCCATGGGTTCACAGCTGCCCATGAGGGCTGTTTGCCTTGCTGGTTTTGGCAGCAGCTGAGAGGTCTTTAACAAGGCAGCTTTCCCTCAGAAGGGCTCAGCTCCTATTGCCTTTTCCCCCAGCACAAGAGCTGATCACTGATTCTCAGCAGGAACTGGCACAGCTCCTTGGCTTATTCAGTATCCTACAAATAGCTGCTGAGCAAAGCGATTCTGGGGAAAGAGAGAGAATAACAACAGTCTGGAGCCATTCCCACCCAGTGTCAGAGCAAAGTTCATCAGCCAGGAGATTTCTTTTGTATCCAAAAAGAATGACATTAATCTCTGTAACAGAAGAAAATTAGTCTCTCTGTTTGGCAAAGTTTTACGATCACTCATGCTTGCTACTTTGCTTGCTCAAAAATCTGAAATCACCTGAGAAAACAAGTCACAGAAGGTCTGAGACCTTCAGAATAGAAATTGCTACAACACATATAGAGGAAAAAAAAGGCATTTTCCAGGTCTTCAAGTGGTTTCATCCAACAACATTTGGAAGTAAACACTAACACTAAGAGGGAGGGAGTTAAGTACTTATAAGCAATTGGAAAAAACTGATGTTGGTGCTCAGTGTTAAGGCATCAAGAGTTCAGGATCTGTCCTAGGCTATGGCATGGACCGTTGCTGGCCCTTTAGCTTAATTGTGTCACCTTTAATTCTCCAGGTTATTATTGAACAGACACAGAAACAGGAGTAAAAATCAGTATAGCAAAGCTGTATATGAAGCTTAATTTCATCCTCAGTGTGCAGACCGGATCTTCCTGTGACATGATATGAAACATTCCTGCACATTCCCTAAAATACCCTTTTTCTGTGCTATGTGAGTCAGATTGCCAATTTTTTTTTTTATTTTTTTTTTCTATTCCCATCTCTATAGATCTCTGCTGGCTTTTCAGCCTTCCAAGCAGAGCACAGCTGTCAGGCAAAGCAAGCTGTGAGAGAACCAAAACCCACAGCCCAGAGGGTCACCAGCTGGATGCAGTCAGGTGGTCAAGAGGTCTCTCCACTAAGGTATGTGCTGAACTCAGCATGCCACTCCTTCTGGGTACACATTCCAGTCCTGCTGTGTTTCCCTCCTCTTTTCCCACCATAATAGGAGTGATTCAATATTTTATGGGGGTTCTGGAGTGTGTGTGTGTGGAGGTGATGTTGAGTGAATCTGAGGCTGAGAGGAAATTCATCTTTCTGATAATTCCTGCTCATATTTCTAACTCAGTTGAGCCTCCTAATTTATTGTCACCTCCACCTTTTGTAACAGCTCCCTAATAGGGCATGAAATACCAGTGAAATGAACACCAGATTTTGGAGAGCCCAGAGCAAATACGTCCTTCTGGTTTGTCATTGCCATTTATTTTTTGAACTTTCTTTCCCTCCCCTTAAGTCCTTGATTCAATCCATGACAGTTTCTTTGCAGCTCAGATGGCTACTCATTTTTCACACCAGATTTTGTGACACACCATATCAAAAGCCTTACTGAAAGCTCAGAACCGCTTAATCGATTTCATTCCCATCATCCATTAATTTAGTAATTCTATCAAAAAATAATCTAGCTTGGGTGGTACGATTTGTTCTCTGTGAACGTGCACAGATTTTTTTTTCCTTGGGGTTTTCTATCTCCTTGAAATGTATGGAGTTCTTTTCCACTTAGTGTTTTATTACTGAACAGTCTGATATTAGACTCACCAGAAGACACACTCTGACAGCCGTGGCAGGTAAGAAGAAGATGCAGAATCCTACCAGTCATTCCAGTGCAGTATAGTGAGAATCAGTAAACTAGATTTTAAGACAAGTGACATCCCAAGTGACCCATAGCACATGGGGAATCTGGTGGTCTCTGTCCTGCCATTGTAAGATTCCTTATTACTGCTTTCCCTCCCAATAGCTTTGCATCTAAGTCCTCCAAATGTTTTTGCCATGTCCTGAAATCCCAGGATGCATTTTACAATGAACTACAGAGTCTTAGCTTTTAATCCCATAGGGTGGCACTTAATGTTCCCAAATAGAAAAGGGATTTTTTGTATCTTGATCAAATTATCAGACAGCGGGTTTTGAGAGGAAACATTTAAGAGGAACTATTTCTTGTTTCCTCTTTCTGAGAAATGGAGTGTACTAGAACAGGATAAACTTGCAAACAAATGAGATATTCTAACACATCTTGGTCAATCAACTTCTTCAGGTTTATCTTCCAGGTGAGAAGAGCACTTTTTGAAACCTGATGGGGCAACTAAACAATGAACTTCTCAAAGGCTGTCATTTTCAGTTCATCAATCAGGAACTTCTTCTGATTCCAGGTTTTTCATTTCTCAGCCAGGGCATTAAGCAGGTGGGATGTTTCAAGATTAACAGGTGTTCATCTGTTGTGATTTCAGGTACTGTCCCTCGGGGCTGACCATTGGGCAACTTAACCTGCAGCGGCTGTTTGCTGAACATGGACAAAGTTTTCTTCTGTGAGCCCACAAAGAAGACAGAATAGATTCAATAAGCTAATTACCATATGGTTTTCATCAGCTATTTTTTTGCTTTATACAAGCTGTATTAAGTCTCTGTTAATGTAGATAATCAAGATTTGATTGCATGATGTGGTGGGGGACAAAAAAGTTTGGAAACAAATGGTCTGTAACATATACCTTGTTCCCCTCCTTTCCATTCACTTTTTTTCTGGTCACAGTCCAGAAACTTTTTCCTAAATGTTGTTTGGAAGCAGTCAACTGCAAGAGCACTTCAGGCACAGCAGACAGGCCCTAGCAGAGCTTAAGGAGCAGGAAAAAAGGAGAGCTGAATGAGGGAGGGAAGGGGAGAAGCAAATACATCTTTATCAACTCTTATAATAACTGAGAGAAGCAGGGCAGAAGGGTAGAGACTTGACTTTAAAAGCTCTGTTAACTTTGTTTTTTCCAAAGGAAATTTTCCTCTACATCTTATTATTACAAGATCAGAGATGGTTCATGTGTACTGCAGAGGCTGTGGTCACAAAGCACAATCACAATGAAAAACCATTTTGATTTCTGTCTGCTGTCTCCTTGTCATACAGAGACGCTATCAACACCTGCATGCAGACCATGGACCTCAGCGCAGCAGGACTCCCAGAGGAGTTAAAAAATCTCATTTAACCTCCTTGGTCTCTGCTAGGAAGCTGTGATTTCCAGTGTAAATAACAAAATGGCCTATATCTGAAGAATATCTGAGGACAGTGAGACCACAGAACGGTCTGATGCCTGGCCTGATATTTGCTATGACTTTCTATAAAAGATCCTCATTGGAAAAGAGATTGAGGGCCCTCTTCCTGGGAACAAGCCATCATACACAACATACTCACTTCTTCCTGCCAGGCAGCTTCTCAAAGTCTACTTTCTGAAGCTCCTGAACAGCACCACTCTGCTTAATTGCACAGCCCATCACACACTGTGACAGGAGGGACTGTCATTTTTCCCCCTGCTTCCTGTGCACCTCTCCAGTTAGGTTAAAGCATGCCTGAAGGGTCACAGGAGCATCCTTTAGAGCCTTGGAAGGGTCCCCACTGGGACAGAGAACATTTTCAGGCTAGGCTGAACTTACTTCATTATTTCTTCTGGCCCCTATTTCTGAGGTTGTGGCCCCCACTGGGCTTTGCGCCCAAAGGCACTTTTTCTCAGGAAGGTGCAGACAGCAATGCCTGGATTTTCCCTTTTAATGTCAGAGTGGCTCAGGGCTTGAAATGATTAGAGGTGATTAGTCTGACCACTAAGACATTTACTGCCAGCTTGCTAACTGGATCCCATCTGATTTTTGTCAAGAAAAACAAAGCAAACCACCATTTCAATAACTTAGAATGAGGTGCTGATTTATATTTATTTCAGTAGAAAATTTAAGCCTTTACAGAGAGGATAAAGTTCCACTGAGACTGAGTGACAGATCCTAACATAAGAAGCTTTAGCATTTTATTCATTTATAAGAGTGTATTTGTATTCACTGTAACGCATGACAATTCCAAATAACCATCTTTTTTTTTTAAATGTGCTTCCACTGAAATATGTTAACAGAAGCCTGTATTCAGAAATCCAGTATTTGCAACATATTTTATGCAAATAGCTATCCTTCAAGGTTAATGTCTGTTCTCCAAAGGTGGGGAGAGAGTTCTTACAGTATTTCTAGAATGAGGCACTGAATCTGCAACCAGCAGAAGAAAAGAGGTTAAGTCCTGATTTCACCTTGGTCCAGCTGTGACAATGCATTGACCTCAGTGCTGACAGCCTAACTCAGGTGTCACCAGATCTGCTGGCTTTAGGGAGTGTTCTCCTCGCAGCTGTACTAACATTATCCAGCCATGTACTCCAGCTCTGCTCCATGGTTCCTCCTGTTTTTCTGGTAGGTGTGCTGTGGTTTATGACTGAGTAAATATAAGGGACAAGGGTGAAAGGTTAAAATCTTTCATCTAGCTCTTCAGGGGCAAAAGCTAATGTACTAACTAGCATCTCCATGGAGCATCTTGCAAAAAATGAAGAGAAAACAGAAGGAAACCAACATTTTGAAAAATGACCCACAACTTCAAAAGAGCATTAATCTCCCTACAGATAAATGTACTGAGGTTAGAGAACCCCAGTGATATTTATAGATACAGTGGTAGAACTTTTCAAAGCCAAAAAATAGGAATAATTGTCTTTCTGACATTCATATTTATTGTTATTGTTGTTATTATTATTGAGTATTTGTGTTTCAAAATTTCCTCCGCATTACCTAAAGGGGTTTATGACAGACGCTACAGAAAAGCTTAAAATAGGTATTTTAAATATAAAGATGTAAAAAAAACCCAGAATCCAGTTACAGAAAAACAGCTGCATCATCTTTTTCTGTCTGTGTGTGTGTATGTGTGTCTTAGATGCTGAGTTAGATCCCCAAACTAAATGTCTCCAAAACTTGACCGGAGGATGACATTTCTGTTTTGTGGCAGCTCTACAGGTTGTGACATTTATTCTTGCTGCTGTGCTTTTTTCCCTGTACAGAGACAATAACAACTTGTTTCCATTGTTTGCTCAAAACAGAAGCACTGGATTTCAGCCTCTGACGCCTGCGCCTATGGCCCCTGGCGATGCCATGGGACACAAGGCTCTACTCTCTCTTTTCCAGCCTTCAGGAAAAGCCTTGCTGACACCGATACCTTCCTGTAAAAAAATCTGACTGATGAAGCAGCCTGTTTCCTGCATGATAAATGAACAGCACGTACTAACCAGCTCTAATGGGCAGGATATGGGTGAGTGCCTCGAAATTGGTATAAGAATAGGAACAAATGGAATGGACTGAGGGATAGGAAAAATGACCATTTGCAGTGCATTTCTTGTCACAAGAATAGAGATGGATTTCTCTAAGCATGATGATATCCCCTCTTGCCCCAGTGGTAGCATTTTTGAAGAGGGTGCCGCCACTGCAGTTTCTGATTCAATGGGATCAGAATGAAAATGACACCAGGCTGATTTAAAATTCGCATCCCAAATATTTTTTTCTTTGCATATTTACACTGTTGATTGGCATTAGCATGCAGTCTGGTACCAAATGAAAGCACAGACTAAGTTCATCAAAGATAACAAGTAATTCTGAGTAATGACTAAATGGCATTCCTAGATATCTACTCTTAAAAAAGAAAATGAATAGTTCTGGTTGTAATTACCAACTCAATTTCCATACACTAAGCTAGCATTTATGAATATCGAACTAGACTCTAATTGACTATGTTAGCTATGTGTCAGTTTATTTTTCTATTGCAAAAAAAATTTAGTTGTTATCACTAGAACTGTTTGTTAAAGCTGCAAGCAGATAAATCATTAATAGGGATGTCATTTATTCATTATGGTTAAAATACATATCTCCACTTGTCACTTGGATGAATCTAGTTTCTTTTCTCATCTCCATTTATTGACATCACAGATGAAAAGAGGTTCTTTACTGCATTCCTGTTGGAGCTTAAAGCCCTTACAATTGTTTATTGATGAACTAGTATTTTGAAAACCAAGACTGCTGAGGCTTGAGATTGTAGTGACAATTACATGGTGTTTTGTCACAAAGCTAACAATTTGCATGGGATTGATGATAGCTTGACATTAAGCAAATAAGGTATTATTATTGTAATTTAGTACAGGATTTTGTAGAAAACACTACCTTGGTACAATGCACAAACATCTATGACCATGCTATGGTATCTCCTTCATGCAAAAAATTTAACCACTTCAATACCTTTCACCTTGGCATTTGCAACTGCACAATGCAAATTCAGATCTGCTGAGCCCTATCCACACTCAGGCATGAGTAATTCCATCCAGGGGACTAGTTCTGCTGCAGATTACCTATCTGTATTAAAGGGTTCATGCACCCAGCTCAGCGGACTAACCCTGGAAGACCAGCTATGTGTGTATGTGGTAGCATACAAGCCTGAAAGATATTGTTGCTAGCTGAACAGATTTTTCAGTTTTTAATATTTTTAGTGCTGCATGCACTGATAGCTACATCCTCACTAGAAAACAACTAAATACATTCCTTGTACTGAACACACTTTGATAGACCAAAAAGGTTTTAAAAGAACATCTGAAAAGCTTGGCACAACAACAGAGCATCAGGCAAGATGCTCTTCCTGCCATACTCTGGTACTCAGTACCAGGTGCAAGGACTACTTTAGGACATTCAGACACTGCATATGCCTGTCCCTAAATTTACCAGAAGGAAAACAATTGTATTCAAAACACAAAACACAAAAAAATATTGTGTGGCAAGCAGGCTAAAGCCTGGGAGTTTTGAACTTCAGCTCTTACACTGGTAGTTTTTCACCCATGAGGAGTTTATGGTGCACAGTAGAAAACATTTGTTCTTTTTTGGGAAATTAACTTTAGGATTTGCTGCTACAACCTCAGGGCTAATCTTTATCTCTCCTAGCTGGATGAGTGCAAGAGAAAACCAGGAAGGCACTGCCCACTCCAGTGCTACTCACTTGGGTAGATCAGCTTGATGCTGATCTGCATCTTCTTGGAACATGTGCTTTGATGGTTCAACAGTGTGTTGGCAGCCCAACCTTCAGTGTTTCAAATTCTTACTGAAAGTCAACAGTTCTGATGTTGGTGAGGACATACAGGCTCCCTTGATTCCAGTGCAGGTCCAGCTGCACAAATACTTGGAAGTTAAATTGTCCATTCATTGTATCTCTTGACCAACATCTTTATCAATATGAGCTTTGAATTACATCTTTCAGTTGAAACTGGGCATGTTCTGGTGGCACACTCAGCTTTAAGAAAGAGGAAATTAAAGTCTCTAGTGTCCTATTAGCTGTCCAGAAACATAAACTCCCCACATGGAGAGGGAAAAAAATTTGCCTCTTCTAATGCCAGTTAGTGGTGTGACATCTCAGAGACTGCCAGATCTAAGAAAATATTACAGACTTTGATAAACCTCATGAACTTACCTACATAACCTGGTATTACACCGGGGTCATGAATGGATTAATGATACAGATCTCACAAGATGAAATACAGTGGTTGATGCTTTAACACACCAAGAAGATTATTCACTGCTGACTAAGTCAATAGATATTTTTTAATGAAGTATGTTTGCAAAAAGGTATCTTCCCCTCCTATCCCCACATTGTCTCTGAAAGCAATGACAGCATATCCATAATTTTCCTTCCTGTTGTTCCCAATTTGACAGTACTTGTTGAGGGCATGTTGATGCAATTTCTGTGTCCTGTATGAGCCACTATTTTGTGTTTTATCACCTAAGTCTTTTAAGTATTAATACTCGAGTCACAGAATGTAAATTTCACAAGACAACAGCAAAACATTTGAGCACTACAGATGAAATTTATTTTGGTTTAGTTTCATTTCTATTGAATTTACTCAAATTGCTAACTATTGAGAATGCAGAGTATACTGTTACATGTCTATTTCCAAAGCGTTGTTATTGTTTTCATTATTAATGTTCTATAGTTTAATCCTTAAAAAAAAAAATTCAAAAGCTTTAAAATATGTTTTTCCTTCATTTTAATCCTCAAAGATTTGTGAATTTTTACCTAGAACAAGATCAAGAGATTTCTTCTGTCTGGTATCTTTTCCCAGTTGACTCCATGGTATACTAACTGCAATGATAATGTGTCCTGTGCATCCCAAAACATCACTTGCCAAAGAGCAATACAGTGGATTGCATATTCTGACTGGCCAAGTCCCTTTTGTCATTTTGAGTTTCAATAACAAATTGTTAAACAGAAATAAACGAAACAACATAGGCAATATATTTATTATGTTCTTTATCCTTATCCCTTCTGTATTAAAATTCATTGTTCTTGTAAATATACAGCAAAAGGCAAAAAAGTCCAGTGATGCTGAACACCCTCTGGGGCAGAAGCTGCTGACAGCAGTTAGGTGTGAAAGCCATGCTAAGCTAATCCCAGAGGTGCAAGCAAATGAAAGGAGAAGCTAACAAACTCAGCACAACCTGTCTTGCAAAGGGCTGGTGGAGAATGAAGAATCTTATTGCTAGTCTCCATGCCTGCTGAAGCATTTTCAGCAGGTACATGGCTATGACAGGTAAGTGTACAAAGGGTGGAAGCAGAGCAGACATGCCAGGAGGAGCACAGAGTCTGACATATACAGGCTGACTTCGAGCTGGGTCTGGCAAGGGATGTGAAGGACTAACCAGGAAGGGTTCTACAAGTTCATAAACATCATGGAAAACATGGCCTCACTGCTGAATGGATCAAGGGAACTGGTGACCTATGATGTGGAGAGGCTGAGGTACTCGGTGCCTTTTTTGTCTGTCTCTATCAGGAAAATTACCCTTCAGGAATCCCAGGCACTTAAGACCAGAGGAAAGGTCTGGGGCCAGGAAGACTTACCCTCGTGCAAGAGGAGCTGTTAGGGAGCACTAGAACCAAGTGGATATACATAACTGCAGGGGCCTGACAGGCTGCACTCATGATGAGCTAATATTGCAAGGACATTCTTGATTATCTTTAAACCATCATGGCAACTGGGAGAGATTACTGAAAGAGAGAAAATATCTTCAAGAAGCCCAAAATAACTATCTAGAGAAATACAGAACAGTCATTCTCTATGAAGGTTTAGGAGAAAATCTTCCTGGAAAGCATTTCCAAATATAAGAAGGACAATAAGGTTATGGGGAGTAGTCAGCAAGGATTTATGAAAGGAGGAATATGTCTGACCAACCTGATAGCCTTCTACACTGATATGACTGCTCTAGTAGACAAGGGGAGAGCAGTGGACACTGTTTACCCTAAAGAAAGACTTCAAGATCAAGTACTATAATATTTTCATGGACAAGCTGACAAAATATAGATCAGAAAAGCGGACAATGATGTCGATTAGTAGGTAGCTGAATGACCAGGTCCAGAGCTTTATGACCTGTGTCTCCATACCCAGCTGGAGCCAAATCCCTAATGACACAAGTCACAGGGTTCAATACTGGGGCCAATACTGTTCAATCCCTTCATTAATGGCCTCAGTGATGGGGCAGAATCCACCCTCTGCAAGTTCACAGCTGGTATAAAAGAGAGGAGTGGTTGATGTACCAGATGGTTGTGCCACTGTTGAAGTATACTTTGGCAGGAGAACAGGGCAGAGATGAATCTCATGAAGGGAGAGTACAGAGTCCCACACACCAAGAGGAATAATTCCAGGCAGCAGCACACACTGGGGGTAAGAGGCTGGAAAGCAGCTTTGCCAAGGAAGACCTTGTATTCTTGGTGAATAACAAGCTGTCCCTGAGCCAGCAGTGCACCCCTGTGGCAATAAAAAGGCCAGCAGTGTCCTGGGCTGCATTAGGAGGAATGTTGCCAGCAGGTAAAAGATTCCTCCTGTGTATTCAGCACTGGCATGCAGGGTTCACTTCTGGGCTCACCAGTAAGATATAGATTTCGACTTTCTGGAGCAAGTCCAGCAAAGGGCCACTAAGACAATGAAGGGATGGTGGCATCTCTCACATGAGGAAAGGCTGAGAGAGATGGGATTGCTCAGCCTGGATAAGTATCAGGGGTAAATTATCAATTTATATAAATACCTTATGTGAACTAGTGAAAAAGACAGGGCCTGGTTCCTGTCAGTGGTGTCCAGTGACTAGAGAAGGGTCAAAGGACACATTGAACCACATGAAATTCCATCTGAACATGACAAAACTCGTTTCTACCATAAAGGTGGCCTAACACTGGGTCAGATTGCCCCAAAGGGTTATGGATGCTCCATCTGTGAAAAAATTCAAGGTCTAACTAGACATGTGTAACCAATGGGGTTGGACCTGAAGTTCATAGAATCATGGAGTGGCTTGGGTTTGAAGCCACTTTATCATTTAGTTCCAACCCCCCCTACCATGGGCAGGGGTGTCACTCACAAGATCAGATACCTCAGGGCCCCATCCTACCTGGCCTTGAACACTTCCTGGGATGGTACCTTCTAACCTCATCCATTCTGTGATTCTGTAACAATGGACATAATCTGGCTGGTCCATTCTGCAGATTTAGGGATCCTTTTTTTGACCCCTACAATGGGTCATTTTAATCAGATAAAATTTTGCTACTGGATTGTAACTGGAGGTTACACTTCCAATGAAGAGATTGATCAAGATAAGGGGAGGAATCAGCCATGACTTCCAGTTGTTTCAGTGTCTAATACATCACCTCACATGGTGTCAGTCAACAGACACAGTCTATCCTGTGATTTCACAAGGGCAATCAAACAATGATCACATGATAACAAATTAGGAGAACTCTCTTGGCATTGTCTGTGACCTTAGCTCACCCCTGTGAAAGATAAGTTACCCAAAGGGTAGTAACCAAAGAGCCCATCTCAGTAGCAAGAGCCCTTTATAAGAAACATGGAGAGAGTTAGGAGTGAGAAATTGCGAGGCAGAACTTTCATCACAGTAATTTTGCTGGACTGCTCCACAGGGAGCCATAGAGAGAGCTTGGGAGTCTCAGACAGTAGACATTCCAGGATCAGTAAATTTATAAATACTTCCCCTGAACCAAAGTCCCCATTCAGAACACAACTAAACTTTAGGAAAGTCTTAAATCCCATTTTATGTGGCTTAGGACCATTTCTTATTAGAGCTAGGAAGACTAGATATAAATCTCTGTCCAAAACAGTAATCCTCTTATATTTCATTACTAGCACCACAAGCCTCTGTGAAGTGGTCCTGATCAGAACCATATTAACACTGAGTTGTGGCTAAGCTCTCTATCCCAAGTTCAGTCACAGCAAACCCGCTAACACATTAAATCTGTGCCTGCCTTTGATTTATTAGTACTCCCTAAGCCTTTCCACAGTCAGGTATGGGTCTGAGGCAGCAGCTACCAGCTGAAAAGGAAGGTAAAAGATATTCTAGCGTCACATCTCTGCTGTGACTGACTATGGGAGCACTTCATTTCAGTACATGTTATCTCAACAAGCTGCTGAAGATAGTTCAAACTAATCTGTTATTTTGCCTTCTATGAATTGGATAATGTATAACTCCTGGCTGAGAGCTGGTAACTGACTACAGGGGCTCTTCTGCTCCATCTATGGGAAAATTCAAACAGGTGAATTCAAGCTGAATTTTGTCCTAAGTGCTCATGTGGGCAATTATGGAGTTGCAGCTGTTGGCCATGACTAACAGACAAGGAGCAGCTATGGACAGTTTCTGACTTTCTCAACTTGTGTTCTGATCTCAAACTTGAGTCTCAACTATGTGTTCTGATCTGCTCAGCAAGATGCTAACCCTGTTTCTTGCACTGGGTTGTGAAATTTGCACTTAAGCTCCAAGGAGAGTTTGACTGGACTAAACTAGTCAGATTAGTCTAGTGTCTTTGTCTTTTGGTTGCCTGGGGCATGAAATGTCCTGTACTGGGACTGTCTACACCTCCTCAATGTCTCTCCAAAAACAGATGCTGCCTTGAAAAAATCTGGAGTTTGTTTTAGCCTTTGCTACAGGCAGGAAAACTCAGCTTTTTGATGGCAACCTATGAGAGGAAGGACAAGAATACAAAAGGTTGGTGCTTCATCTTCAGCAAAGTCAATGCATACTGCCTGGGAGACAGCCTTTCCCAGTAGTGGCTTCTGACTGTACCTCCTGCTTAAGACTTCTACTGTACACAAGTTGCCATTTATTTATTTATTTATTTATTTGCTATTCATTCTCCACATGCATATTTTCTCCCCTCATTTTTGCATACATATTTTTTTTTTTCCAGCAAGCAAGCTGGTTAAATAATAGCTCTGTACAATTCATTTTTTTTTTTAAATAAATGGAAGTTTGGAACGTGCTTATCTTCCTTTAATATAGGATAGTAGAGTAGAAAATTGTAATCTGCAAATTAAGAACAAACACATCACTTTTTTCACACAAAATTTGGTAGAAATTATTTTGAAATTGTTCTTTAGCTAAAAATGCTGCTGAGTTCTGCTGCTGCACTCATCAGCCATGTAACAAATACACTGTTGACTTGTCAGAGGTAGCCATGGCTATTTGCTGTTGAACTTTTAAGAGATTATATTTTACTTGCTTCCTGTAAGCAAATAACAACCTGTACAAAAAAAACAAGGATCCATGTGGCATTGTCCGTGTGGTTAAAGTGTTTCTCCTCAGCTCCAACAGCACCACACACAGGTTTGTGCCAGTGAATTTGCTCCCACTCAGCGCTCAGTAACTATTTCTAGAATGAGTGCTGGATTTCGTGACTATTTTTGTTGTTAGAGAGCCATCTTGTGGTGAATCTTGTCGGTAATACGTAATAAAATTAAACAAATAAAAAAAAAACAAAAATACAAACCCAACCAAAAAAAATCAAAAAAACTCAGTGAATTACAGTTTTCAGAAATTGTTGTCTATAAAGATTCCAGTGGTTTTGCATCTTCCACATATCCACTATTCTCAAAGCTCCTTTTGAAATGGAAATAACCTCATCTCAAATTGCACTTCTGAGTCATAGACATACTTCTGAGTATTTGTTAGGGACTGGGGAAAAGGACGTATTTCTCTTCCTTTCAAAAACAAAAAAATTAAAAAGGTTTGGACTGCGAACAAATAACTACAATTTATAGCACATTTTTATCCCTTCCTAACACCCAGTGTACTGATCAAAGCAACAGGCAGGTGGTCTAGCTCTATTAATATGTAATTTTTTGCAACCACAAGATTTATAAAATATCCTGGAAACCATTTAAATTCAAATAACATTTGTTGTTACTGAAGTTATATAAAAAATTGATTTTTAAAAATAGCAAAAGTACATATTGAAATATCATCCAGGATGCTGACAGATTACAAGAGTTTCCCAGTGGCAGGGTCATTTGACATCACACTTCAAACTCCCATTTTCAAATCTGAAGTTAACTGAAAAAGTTTGACACAATTGAACTAGAGTCAATAAACTAAATCAGAAACATCTTTGAATTTTGGCATTCCTTCTGCATGCAAATCCTTGCACACTGCTACATAACAAAATAATGCAGTGTGCAAAATATCACTGAGCTTCCAAAGAATCAGTGTTTAGAGAAAAGAAAAAAATAAGTCCTTTCATAAAACAGAATGTCTCTATGCATTGAAAATAGCCCCCTGCAGCTTTGAATGAGACCCTAACATTTTTTCCTGTATATATATAACTGTTCTCTCGTCCATTAATAAGCTGTAATTATCTATTGTCCTTTCATTGAAAGGAAAAAAGCACCCTGTAGCCAAAGATCATTAGTGGTCCACCCTCTGCTATCAGTGAAGTCAGTGAAAATGAAAAGGTAATTATAGAGGTTCTTTAGAGTAGTATATAATGATTAACATCTTTTCTAAAATAATTCAGGTTTAACTTGGAGAAAAAACAACCACAGTATTATGCAATTGCTTCTGCAGGACTTATTTAGTTAATCTCCTTTGCTCATTTTGTCTGATTTTTTTTCCAGGTGGCCAATAGGCTTTCACTAAAAAAAGTCACAGGATATGGGCCACTGAAAAATCAACCAGATTTTTCTGGTTGGAGGAAAGGAGGAGGAAAGAAGGGAGAAATCCCAAGGAAAGAGTCAATGACAGGGTTAACTCTGAAGAAGAGAGCAGTCTATGCTAGATTAGAATATTTCCTTTGGAAGGAACCTACAATGCTCACCTACTCTATCTGCCTAACGAGAGAAACTGCTTCAGTGCACAGACTGGAGAGCAGGCCGGGGTGAGTCCCAGAACAATGCTGAATGCTTTTACCCAGACTTTCTCTAAGCAAGTAATGAACTTGGAAGTGAAGCTATGAACACAGGCTACTGCTGGAAAGGTATTCTCCTTTCTTTCAAAATCCCTAAGAGTTAGGAGTCAATAAACTGAGCAGGGATATCTACAGACCTCATGCTGACATTGCCCTGTACCTTTCTGCATCTTTCAATCACATGGTTTTTATAGAATAGCTGTGAAAAATCAAGACTAGTATTCTAGTAATGCTGTTCCTATTGTTAAAGTAATTTCCCTGTTTCCCTTTGATCCTTCCTCCTAAAACACAGCCTTAAAGCTTGATTTCGAGATGATCACTTACCATGAACATTCAGCTATTCTTTGCATCACTCATCTACAAAGACAGAGAGTAAGCAAGATCTGATCCAATTGGAGCCAGCTGGATCCAATCCAATTCAGACATGTCTGAGATGGCCCCTAAAGAGTTAATGAGAATACAGTGAACAGCACAGCCAAAGCCACATGCCAAGACCATGTAGCCCTGCTGAAGAATACTCAGTGCTGGTAAAGACTTTGCTGTGAACTGTAATGACTCCTAGTGATAGATGTGTCTCTTCTGAATAACAGTACTTTGGACTCTGTAATTGCATTTAATTAGGTAATGAGGTCCCCTCTGTAAAGCAACTTGTATTCATTATACTCTCTGGTCGATCTTTATGTCATCTTTAAGCCATCCAGGCAAAGATTCTGTATCATCATGTGCACAATTGATTTTAAAAAGAGCATTGGAGTACTTTAATGACCGCTTTGGAACTTGCTCAAGGTACCCACCTCTGACAGCCTGGTTATCAGATGCATTTCAAGACCTCTTCAGTCCAACTTTAATTCTATATGGTGTGCACACTGGTTGTACCATGAGAATTATAATCTTTTTTTTTTTTTTTTTTCACAGAATGTGCCTTTTTAGATCAAACCCACTGAAGAATTCCAGCACTACCATACCAATACAACTGTCATGTTCTGTCAGAACCACAGTTCACTATGAAATAAACGTAACTGTTTGGAAAGTTCTACTTTCCATGAAATAATACTTATTGACAGTTTATGATGTTATTGTTAATAAAATTCACTTTTTCTTTTTTTAACTTTGTATGGGATTTCAGCAAATAAGTCGATTCTCAAGTTTCCTTCCCTTTCTCTAAAACAATGCTGGAAATCCTCACTGGCATGTCCTCTGGTTTCCAAGTTAATTTGAAAGTCGGTGTTATTTAATATTATTTCAAGAAGAACTTTAACAGCACATGAATTATTGATATAAATATATTTGATTTTAAAAGATGCTACCATATATTCTCCTTTCTGCCTTCCTCAGGTAGAGTAAATATTCTGTTACCATCTGGAAAAGTAAATATTTGTTGTGGTGATCTTGTCATCATTGTCATAAAGAAGACATCTTCCCTACAAATAAAGGTCTCCACCTTGTAACTTGGGCAACTGTGTGATCAGACACAAGTCTGCTATTTACACACAAATTCCTGAACAGTGACATTCCCTAAGTAGGTGCTTTGGTAGGCTTGCCATGCATAGCTGAAAATAACACCATTAAATAACTGATGTTTTTCAGGAATTTAGAATTTAAAGCTTTGATTCCACACAGCTGATCCCTGTTCACTGGGGTGGGCTCTGCCACAGTGCCTCTTCCATACCCCAGGCACAATTGAAAGCTGTTTTTCTGGCAGATCTCTAGAGGAGGGAATGATGCAAGCCATTAGTCTTCCCCAAATCATTCTCATTTTTGCTGCTGGGAAACGAAACATGTCACTACAAAGTAGTGACATGGACCAGGTGAGCTTGACCCTTCCCACCTCCAGTACATAACATTTTTGTTTTGACTCTATTTAATGAATATTACACAGTGCTGCCAGTATGAATAGTGGATGCCAAGTCTCTTGCTCTGAAAAAGGAGAGGAATTCTGCAGCAGAGAAGACTGACTGGATGGCCACATATCTGGCAGTGGCTGTGAAAAACAAGGGTTTCAGAAACATGGATGGGAATATCTTGCCTGTTTCACACAACTGGCAGCAACCTGCACTTCCCAGCTGGTGGTTAACATGAAGAAGTGATGGATTTTCACTATACCTAAATTACAGGTGGAAAAAAAAACAAACTAACCTCCCACTAGCTTAAAAGGATTTGGGATTTACCACTGAAAAACAGAACACTGAGAGTGTTTTGATTCATGTTAGATTTTCTGGATCATAATATCGTTCTGGAATATATAACTTGCACCTTGCAAATAAAGAGAGGGGAAAGCAAAAGCTGAATATGCAGGGGATTCATGGTTTCTAAACTTTGCTTCAGAATCCTACCCATGCTCTTACCATGACATTGATCCCTTGGGCTTTCTGTCACCTAAATATATGTTCTCTTATGACAATCTTTACATGAAATATTAATAGAGAGATATTTTATAGAAGTGATGAGTCTCTTCACCTAGACTACTAATTTTCTTTATTGCGCTGTTTATTCAAGCATTACTTTTTTTTACAGATCTTGAAAACAATGTGGGTACAGCTTCATTCTTAGAATCATTTCACTGACATGAACAATTGTACTATCGCAATTTTTTATCTAAATCTTTCCAAAACTTTTGATAATGCTTAGTTCTGCT
The DNA here is from genome assembly GCA_018697195.1 of Certhia americana. Classification (NCBI taxonomy): domain Eukaryota; kingdom Metazoa; phylum Chordata; class Aves; order Passeriformes; family Certhiidae; genus Certhia; species Certhia americana. The sequence continues at coordinate 102,333,473 of CM031858.1, read as the reverse complement.
TTTCAACATTAGTTTCACATCTTTATTATTCTTCTTACTGAAAAAAAAACCCAGTCTGCTTGAGTCAAAGGAAAAATGAAATTTCATCTCTTCATTAGAAAAGAGAAAGTGGTATCAAACACAGGTAATAACAGTAACACGGCTTTTTGCATACTGCATATTTTATTTCAGTGTTTCATTTATCATAATATGCTAATATGGACAAACTATCAATGCTCTTTAATTCTATTTCTTGTCCCATATTTATTTCCAAACTAGTCATAGAATCACAGAATATCCTGAGTTGGAAGTGACCCACATGAATCAGTGAAGTCCAGCTCCTGGCCCTGCACAAGACAACCCAAGAGTCACACCGTGGGCCTGAGAGCATTGTCCAAATGCTTCTTGAACACTGTCAGGGTTGGTGCTGTGACCACTGCCCTGGGGAGCCCGTTCCAGTGCCCAACTACCCTTTCAGTGAAGAACTGTTTCCTGATATCCAACCTAAACCTCCCCTGACACAACTTTAGCCATTCCCTTGTTACTGGTTAGCACAGAGCAGAGATCAATGCCTGCCCCTCCTCTTCCCCTCATGAGGAAATTGTAATTGCAATGAGCTCTCCCCTCAGTCTTCTTTTCTCCAGGCTGAATAGACCAAATGTGTCAACTGCTCCTCATACAGCTCCAGGTCCTTTGCCATCCTCATGGCCCTCCTTTGGATGCTCTCTAAGAGCTCAAGGTCTTTCCTATATTGTTGCTCCCAAAATTGCATACAAGACTCGATGTGAGGCCGCCCCAGCTCACAGCAGAGGGGACAATCCCCTCCCTTACCCAGATGGTGATGCTGTGCTGATGTCCCCCAAGGACACGCTTGGCCCTCCTGGCTGCCAGAGCACTGCTGACTCATGTTCAATTTGCCAAAGACCAAGAATTCAAAGCTTCTTTTCCATGGCACTGCTCTTCGTCCTCTCATTCCCCAGGCTGAACATTCATCAGGGTTGTCCCGCTCCAGCTGCAGAATCCAGCACTTGTCCTTGTTTAACTTCATATGGTTGGTGTTAAACTTCATACAGCAGTCCATCTTGAAGAACACAGAAATAAAGGTTTGTCAAACACAGCAAAACCACAATTGTTTCCATGAAATTTGATGCAGCCATGAGCTTCCACTTGTCTGTGGATAGGTGACTCACATGCTGTAATTGCTGTTGGCATTTCATTCTTAAGCATTATTTACAACTATCCTGGACAGGCTAGTTTGAATCTAGTTATATTTTTTTTATTTCTGCTTTATATTTTTCTATTATAACCATGCAGAAAAAAATATTCATCTGCTCCTGTCTGTCCTTAATCTGCAGTTGCATGTACAGAATTAGCAGGTAATGAAATATATTAGGAAGGATTGACTGTTAACTGTAAGAAACCAGCTCTTCCCACGTTGTTTATAAAACATTGTTGCATTTAAGATGATAATGAGCATCAGAGCTAAAGTGAGATTATAAACTTTTAAGTGAACTTTAATTACATTTTTCAATTTTCAGTAATTGCTTGACAGTAAATCCCTCCTATGCCAGTCAGACTAGAATACGAGAGGCCTTTTAGTGTTCTGCTTTCTTAAAACACTGGAAAGGCTTTTTGCCGGATTTTCTTGATACCTTTTATTCACCATGTCAGTAATTGAGGGCTCAAAACTCAGTGGCCAAGGAAATGCTTCTCTTAATTACTCAACATAAGCCCTCTACCATATTTTTAGCTTTATTCTCAGTTATTTGGATTACAGTGGGAAGCAAAAAGCCTCAAATTTAGTTTGATATTATGAATAATTCACATAATTCCTCTAACTCACTATAAAAGACTAACATTTGCTGCAGTGAACAGGCAGCACCTAGTGGTCTTGAAATGCATAAACAGATCACTTTCTTAACAGTAATTTCTTACTTTCTCTGCGATCTAGATCTTTGTATAGAGTGAATTTATCCTCTAGTATTTCGCAGACAAATACAAGAAAAAAAAAGGAAAAAGTTCTTGAGTTCTTAAAAGTCATTGCTTACAATAAAGGCAACCCATATACAGACTGCATGCTTTATAAAAAAATCTGCTACTCCTTACAGCCAGCAAAGTATTTTAATATCTTCATCTAATTGTAATCAAGGCCTTCAAGTTCATCACAAAAATTAGCAATATTGATTATCAAACCTCAGAGTTTATTTCTCTTTAAATTAATCAAAAATTTGAAAACTATGTAACAATAGCTCTCTGAAATCACAAAAAAAATGTGAAGAATTAAAAGTAAGGACAAAACCTGGTCAGTCAAGTTTATTATAACAACCTGAGCTCCATAAGGTTGCATACTTTGAAGGTTTGTTTCACATTTTATCATATTAGAGTAGTCAAAGGTTATTGTATCATTAGCTTTAATTTTAACCTAAGAATTTGTTTGTAGGTCCATTCATCTTCAGGATTTATTTTTTGCACTCTATCGAGTTTCTCATTTTAATAGCAAATATATTTTACTTGAAGCATTGCTAGAAACAGGACTGAGGTAGATATGTTTGCATTAGGAAAATTGCTCTGTAAATTTTTTGGCGTACTTCAGAACTTTATTGGAAACTTCAACCACAAAAAAATAAAAAGGTATGCACCAGTTTGATTCCATAGATGTCAATGAACATTTTTTCCGTGAACCAAGGAATTCAGGAAAATATAGTCCTAACAGTGTTCCACTGGGGCTAGGGAGCTGCTTACTTTTACAGGACAGACCAGAGTTCCTGTGGCAGACCACACAAACCCATGGCAATAGCTAAAGGGTATCGGGTGTTCTGCATCCCCAAATTTGTTAACAAATGAAGGCTGAGCGCCTGCTTCTCCTCCTTACTTTCTTCCAGTTCTCCCAAGAGTCCCTGCATATGTAAAAGTTAGTCCAGTTTCCAAGATGTGGAAAGCTGCTCACTCCTGCCTGAAGAAAGGCATGGATTACATGTGTACAGCTGTTCTCTTTGTGCAAGACGTGTCAAAGGAAAACCTACTCAGGAGTGACAGTGATCAGAATACACCTATTAACCCTCACACTAATGGTGCTAGTCAGAAAGCCCCTCCCTCACATAAAATCCTTTTATTGTCTTTATTCAAATTTAAATGTACAATCAGGAGGCCAAACCTCATGCTGAAATCAATGAGAAGACCTGCTTAAAACTGATAGTAAATAAAGAATTTTTGAAGTTGTTTACAGTAGGACTTTTCATAATTATTTGCTTTCTTCTTGGATTTAATCATACTCAATTTGACATGTTGACACTGGACGATAAATATCTCACACATGTAAGGAATTTATCAAAAATGAGACTAATATGGATGAAATAACACTAATATTGAAGTATAAGGGGAAAAATATACTAAAAAGCCAAACCAGGGTGGATATCACTCAAAAATTGCTATTTTTCAAATCTCAAAATGGGTTCTTGGCCTAGGAAAAAGTTTCTTTCAGTTCACTCACACAGTAAATAAAATATTCAAGCCTAGAAAGGAACAAACATTAAAAAGGAGGTTCCCTGCTCAGAATAAAAGCTGTCCAGAGAGTACATATAAAAATCACATGGGAATCACAGTTGACCACTGAACTGCAAGGGAAAAATACTCAGTTGATGACGTTTCTGAAAAAAAGAGAGAAAAGGTAATTGTTGCTTTTTGAAAAAAAATATAGAAGAGGAAAAAAAGAAGTTGCAGATAGGTATCTTTTCACAAGCTCATGCAGTAAAAAGAGGAGCCATGAAGATAACAAAAGCCACTAACTTAATTTATATTCGACAAGAGATTGTCTTATGATATTAATCTGGGAGGGAGAATCTGCATTCTACTATGCACCTTGAAGAAGCTCTATAAAACTTTGATCTCTCAGGCAAAGAGAGATGTTAGCTATACCCCTGTGCTTAGCATTTCTCACAATGTAGGTCAAGACTACTATTTCTTGGACCACTCTTCTGAAATGCTATATATTTTCCAATGTACTATTGCAGAAACCTTTGAAATCACTTTTAGACCACTCTGGCATCATAAGCTTCCAGTCCCTGTCTTGTGTTCATTATGACTACAATTGTGTAAAAACTCTTCTTGCCACCCTTTCCAAAATAGTATATTCCAAGCAGTTTATGAAGGAAATCCTCAAGACTTAATGTTGCATCTTGAGATGTTGGGGGACACTGAAGTACAGAGTCATTGGGATGAAACTCCCAAATAAGGCACATCCTCCCACAGTCCCTTGCAGTTCTAAATTAATATTCCAAGTTATGTCATCCTTTGTTCACACCCCATTCTAGAAGGCTTTCTAATCCCTGTTTTCTGGTTGGTTCCCCTTTCCTTGCCACTCCTCCCCTGAATCTTGATTGGATATTGCTCTGTAGCACCACCTTGGTACTGCCCATGTCTCGGGTTTTAAGAAATATTTTGGGTGTTTGCCGACATGCAAGCGCCAGTTTCCCCAGCCAGAGGTTGAAGAAATGGTCAAGAGCCATCTCTTCTGTTTTTCATCATTGTTTATTCTTTCTTATCTATTACGTTCTTTTCCTGACCAACTGAGGTCTGTTCAGCAGGTCAGTTTCAGGGACAATAACTGCCCCTAAGGTGGCCAGTACTTTTATACTAAAAATTATATCCACAGTGTTTTCAAGAATTTTCCAATACCTATCATCTATATTAGAAAGTCTGTCTCTACGCTAAGCCAACCAGAAAGTGCCACCACACAGCAGAAGATGGAGCAGATGAAGAAGAAGGAAGACGCCCAAAAGCCACGGTTCCTCCATCGGAGGTTCTTCCATCTTGTCTTTTCTGCTTACCATTCTAAAAATCCCATAAATCTAAAATTCTCACCCTGTGAAAAACTACATATTATGCTACTGTCTAATACACATTCTTGAAAGTTCTGCTTCATCCCAAAGCCTAAGAAGCCCTTTCCGTGTACAAAGGTTAAAAACAGTGTTTGTCAGAGGTTTTTCATCCCTTAAAATATGCAGAGAAATATTTCTCAAAATTCCTGACTCCAACACCCATGAACCCTCAGATGATTGGACCTCAATTCTGTTGCTCCACCCTTACCTTGAGCTTAAAAACCCTGGACCCTCTTTTGCTCACTGGCTTTTGTTCCTGATCCCCTTCCACTGGGCTCAATAAACTCCTGGAAACATCACACAAAGGCTCCTCCTGTGTCTTCCTTTGCCAACACACCTAGTCATCTCAGCACACATGCAAACTGGGGGACAGAGCTATCCCTTCAGAGGAGCACGCTCTTGGGAAGGTGGTGGCCTTGGCTGCTCCTGCCATGCCACTGCAACTTAACACGAGATAACCATCTAAAATTTTTCCAATCAGTCTCAAGGAGTACACAGCCAAAAATACCAAGGCCTCAGTGTATGTATACCTGTAGTGTGGACATAACGGTATCCATTTAGATGTGTACTGAAAAGATAAGTAAATTATAATAGTAATGTAGCTCAGATGTGATGGCGTAGGCATCACAGACTGTGAGGAAGATTGATTAAAGAGATACTAAACTATACTGTTGTAGTCAATTAAGTAGTGAGAGTTCCTCCCACTGGAACAGTGACCAGCCAGTCAATGTTCCATCAATATCCTTTAAGTTTAGAGAGACTGGGTTTGACAGCCAGGGAAGCTGATCTATCCAATCAGCCCTGCTCTGCTCCCCATCTCTCCAAAAGAATACTTCATGTATTTTCTTTTAAATAATTCTCTTGAAATGAATTCCACCTGGATCAAATCTGGAAGAGCACAAGACATAGCAGAAGGCAAAAAACCTGCATGAAAAGGAGTTTAGGCCTGGGGCATGACCGATGATATATAGGGGACATATATTAAAGGCTTTACAGTGGAAATTCAATGTACAGACACAAAGTGACAAACAGCTCCCCACACTGAAGCAAGCCTTCCTTCACATTTCTAAACTTAAACATATGTGTTGGCTGCCCTAAGAGTGTCTAGGATGCAGAAGAGGAATGGAAATTCTAGCTACAGCTTGTCCTAGGAACACAGCTGAATCATGTATTAAAATAGCCCTTTTTTCCATGCATATGCTTTTTAATAAAATGAGAGGTTTGGGGGCCTTTTTTTCCCTTTCATTTCTTTTCTTTCCAAGAGGATAGATGCTGTTTTTCTATTTCGTCCCTGCTGCTGGAGCAACCCTGTGAGTTCTGCTCCAAACTTTTTTCTGCTGGCCAATACCAATTTAATTTATAATGAAAACATTGCAACTGAGACTACATTACCTACTAGCACATTGATTATTTTCTACCAAACAATTACAAGGAAATCAAAATCCCATCTCTTTCTCTGTCTTTTGAGATAGCTTTTGATTTTTTTTTTCCTCATGTTCATCTTTCACTTGCATTTATAAATGAGTTGAAGTACAGGCCAGGATATCCATAAACGTTGCACAGATTCAGCAAAACTTTTATATAGTAATATCAGTATATTCTTATGTATGTATGTTGGTATGATTCTACTGATGCACATAGACTTAATACTTCATTTTACAGGCTCCTATTTAGGAAAAGTGCATGAACCTTACTGACATAAGTCTCTTTATAAAGCTAAGAGCAGCTACACAGTGAATGGTAAGAGATGCTGAAGGAAAGGTCTGGATGCCAGGAGAGTGGCCATGGCTGGTGACAGAGTAGAGGCACAAAGGAATTCACTTCGTATTTGCAGGTTCTCCGCAGCTGTGAACTAATCAGGAAAAAGCTCTTCTGCTGAACAAACGATGCAAACTACTCAAGGCTATGCAATTGAAGCCTGACATTCACAGTTCAGTTCATTTAATGAAGGACTGAGAATATTAATGTTGCTGAATATCTGTGTGCAGGTACAGGAATAGGCTGGTCAGCACAGATTTGTTTGAATTACCTTGTTTGAAAGTGAATTGGTAGCACACAAAATAATGAGTGGAACTTAGGCTGCTCTGATAATGTATGTGCAGAACAGTCGACAACATATCTAGTGGCTTGCACCCTTTAGGAAGAACAGAGCAGTCTTGAGGATCTATCAGAGTTAGAGATTGGGAAGAACATTATAATTATAGAGGAGGGACCTAAGAGATAAAAAAACCCAACTCAAACCAAAAAGGTTATGTTGCACTTGCTAGATTAATTCACTGTCAGTGATGAATTGCCTCTTCAAATACATAATTATAGCATTACATATAATCAGTAAGGAGAGGGTGGGGTGAGTGTAATGCACAAGAAGTGTTGGGCTTGATATGTTTTTTGTTTGTTTTAAGGTTTAGACCATTCTACTTGTTTGAAGAACTGACAGTTTTTCTTGTAATGAAAATTAGTGGCAATTAAGAAGAATGCTAAATTGGTTCTAGTTCTCATTCTGTTTGTGGATGTTTTTTTAATTTTCTTATTTGGGGTTTTTTTGTTTGTTTTTTCCTGGTTTTGTTTGTTTGTTGTTCTTGGAAACTTAGCCTATCAAATAGCCTCACTTGGTCAAGAAAATTAGCTGTAAAGGAAGTCATTCCTGTATGGCAACGGTTTCCTAAATGTACCCTCAATTTCACATTCCCTTGACAAATATTCTTAGTTTACAAATGGTAGCAAGAATCTAGAAAATAGGACCAAATGTTCTCACATCTCCAACCAGCTTTGTCTGCCCATGCCTCTCATGTTCACAATACTTTATCCTTCATGTAGATTTCAGAATCTCTTAAGACCATGAATCCCTCCTATGTCTGGAAGAGAAGCTGTGGATGCCTCAGCCCTGCAAGTGCTTGAGGCCAAGTTAGATGGAGCTCTGAGCAACTTGGTCTAGTGGAAGTTGTCCTTACCCATAGCATTGCGATTGTAATTAAATGATTTTGAAGGTCCCTTCCAACCCAGACCGCTCTATGATTCTGCACCCTTTGCTGCCAGCTGCATCTGAAAAATCTGTATGCTCTGAATTCTAGGTCCTCAGAGCTTGGAGAGATAGAAATTTCCTCAGAAACCACAATGGGCAACACTCATCCCAATCATTTTCCCCACATATGATTTATTACACTACTTCCTCTACAGCCATATTTTCCTTTGCCTGGAATTTGAACTGAGCTGGCAGGGGTGGTTGTTACAAAAAGGTCAGTGCCCAGGAGCAAGCGGGTACCAGGTTTAGAAATTTGACTGTGAAATCCATCCTTGGATGACACTCCCCACCAGACCCGTGTGTGCTACCACACACAGGGAGTACACTCAGGGCTGCTTGACTACCTGAAGGTAAATTTAGGTAAGACAAGATTTGACAACCACAAAATCAAGATCTACAGAATAGGTTATATAGGGAAGGTCCGCAGCGGGTCATCTGGTGCAACCTCCCTGCTCAAGCAGGGTCATCCTAGAGCACAGGGCACAGGATTGTGTCCACAGGGCTCTTGACTAAAATCATCTCCGATGAGGAAGACTCCACATCCCCCTGGGCAACCTCCAGTGCGCGGTCACTGCACAGTGAAGAAGTTCTTCCTCACGTTCAGGTGGAACTTTCTGTGCATCTGCTTCCCTCGTTGCCTCTTGTCCACCATCACCACGGAGAAGTGCCTCATCTTCTTAGGACCCCTCCCTAGATATCTATATACACCCTCTCAGTCGTCTCTTCTTGAGGCTAAACAAGCCCTACTCCCTCAGCCTTTCGTCGTAAGAGCAATGTTCCAACCCCCCAAGGACGATGGAGACGCCGCCGTCCCGGCAGGGGCCGCTCCCACTGGGAGCTGGAAGCAAGATTTGGCTGCGCAGCGCCGGAGTGCACCGCGGGTCACCCCAGGAGGGGCCGGGGCAAGGCTGAGGCTCCGGGGCCACACTCCCCGGGCCGCTCTCGGGGAGCTCAGCGGCGCTGCCGGGCCTGGCCGGGGCGGAGCGGACGGGCGGGCGCTCCCGCCCCCGGTACTGCGGCGCGGCCCGGCCG
>CM031858.1:102263357-102321646 GCA_018697195.1 Certhia americana | reverse complement strand
TCAGGTACAGGAATAGGTGGTCAGCACAGTTTTTTGCATTACCTTGGTGAAAGTGAATTGGTAGGCATACAAATAATGAGGGGAACTTAGGCCATTGATGACCAGAAACAAATGTGCAGACAGTCGACAACATATATAGTGGCTGCACCCTTTAGGAAGCACAGAGCAGTCTTGAGAGCTATCAGAGGTAGAGTTGGGAAGAACATTATAATTATGAGGGGGACCTAAGAGATAAAAAAAACCAACTCAAACCAAAAAGGTTATGTTGCACTTGCTAGGATTAATCCCTGTCAAGTGCTGAATTGCCTCTTCAAATACAATAATTATGCATTACGATACTCAGTAGGAGAGGTGGGGTGAGGGTAATGCAAAGAAGTGTTGGCTGATATGTTTTTTGTTGTTTTAAGGTTTAGGCCAATTCTACTTGTTTGAAGAACTGCCAGTTTTCGTTGTTTTTTAAAATTGAAAAAGTAGTGGCAATTAAGAAGAATGCTAAGATTGTTCTAGTTTCATCTGCTAGTTTATCCATTCTGTTTGTGGTGGTGGATGTTTTTTATTTTCTTATGTGGGGTTTTTTGTTTGTTTTTTCGTTTGTTTGTTTGGTGTTTGGAAAACTTAGCCTATCAAATAGCTTCACTTTGTCAAGGAAAACTAGCTGTAACGGAAGTCATTCCGCTATGGCAACGGTTTCCTAAATGTACCCTCAATTTACTTCCGTGACAATATTCTTCGTTACAAGGGTAGCAAGAATCTAGACAATAGGACCAAATGTTCTCACATCTCAAACCGCTTTGTTGCACATGCCTTATGTCAAATTACTTTATCCTATGGAGATTTCAGAACTCTTAAGCCATGAATCCCTCTATGTCTGGAAGCGAAGCTGGGGATGCCTCAGCCCTGCAAGTGCTGAGGCCAAGTTAGATGGAGCTTGAGCAAACTTGTTCTAGGGCAAGTTGTCCTTACCCATAGCATTGCGCATTGTAATAAATGTTGTGAAGGTCCCTTCCACCCAGACGCTCTGATTCTGCACCTTGCTGCAGCTGCATCTGAAAAATCGTATGCTCTGAATCTAGGTCCTCAGAGCTGGGGGGATAGAATTTCCTCAGAAACCACAATGGGCAAACAATCATCCCAATCATTTTCCACATATGATTATTACACTACTTCCTCTACAGCCATGTTTTCCTTTGCCTTGGAATTTAACTGAGTGCAGGGGTGGTGGTTACAAAAAGGTCAGTGCCAGGAGCAAGACGGGGTACAAGGTTTAGAAATTGACTGTGAAATCCATCCTTGGCGACACTCCCCACCAGAACCGGTGTACTACACACACAGGGAGTACAACTTCAGGGGCTTGAACTAACTGAAGTAAATTTAGGTCAGACAGATTTGACAACCAAAAAAATCAAGATCTACAGATAGGTATATAGGGACGGTCCGCAGTGGGTCATCTGTGCAACCTTCCTGCCCAGCAGGGATATCTAGGAGCACCGGGCCACAGGATTGTGTCCAGAGGGCTCTTGACTAAAAATCATCTCCGATGAGGAAGACTCCACATCCCCCGCGGAAAACCTGATCAAGGTAGCGCCGGTTCCTTGCACAGGGTGAGAAGTTATTCCTACACGTTCAGGGGAAACTTCTGTGCAATCTGATTCCCTCGTGGCCTCTTGGCACCCAATCACCACGCGAGAAGTGCCCTCCTTTCTTAGGACCACTCCTAGATATTACATCACCTCTCAGTCGTCTCTTCTGAGGCTAAACAAAGCCTACTCCCCTCAGCGCCTTTTCGTAAGAGCAATGTTCCAAACCCCAAAGGACGATGGAGACAGCCGCCGTCCCGGCAGGGGCCGCTCCCACTGGGAGCTGGAAGCAAGATTTGGTCTGCGCAGCGCCGGAGTGCACCGCGGGTCACCCCAGGAGGGGCCGGGGCAAGGCTGAGGCTCCGGGCACACTCCCCGGGCCCGCCTCGGGGAGCTCAGCGCGCTGCCGGGGCCTGGCGGGGCGGAGCGGACGGGCGGGCTCCCGCCCCCGTACTGCGGCGCGGCCCGGCCGCCCGTAGGCCCTACAGCGCGGCAGAGGGCGCGCTGCGCGGGCGGGCGCGGGCCTGGGCGCGCCGCTCCCGGCGGCGGCGGCGGCGGCGGCGCAGTTCCCGTTCCTGTGGCTGTTCCCGTTCCCCTCGGGCAGGGCCGGGCGGCGGCCGCGTCTCGTCCTCGCTGCCCCCTCCTCCCCGTGCCTCGCAGTGGTCGGCGCCGGTGGCGGGGAGGGCGGGGAGGGAGCGCGGCGCCGCCGCATGCATCGCTGATGGAGCCGGGCTCGGGGCTGCCGCAGCGCAGGGCGGGGGGCGGCGGGCTGGACCTCGGGGCGGGCTCGGCGGCGGGGTCGCCGGCGCTCTCGGGGGGGCAGTCCCGCCGCAGGAAGCAGCCGCCGCGCCCGGCCGACTTCAAGCTGCAGGTGATCATCATCGGGTCGCGGGGAGTGGGCAAGACCAGCCTTATGGAGCGATTCACCGACGACACCTTCTGCGAGGCCTGCAAGTCCACCGTGGGTAAGGAAGCGCGTCCCGTCCCGTCCCGGGGGAGGGGGCGCTCCTCCCCCCCGGTGCTCGCAGGGCCCGGCCATGGGAACGCGGGGCTCGGTGCGGGGCCGCCCTTCCCTGTTCCCTATCCCTCCTTTCCCCGAGCGCGGGCCCGCTCCCCGCCTGCCAGGCATTCCCTCCCAAACCTCTCCCGCTCCGGGAGCGCGGTGGTCCCCGGCCCCTTCCCGCCCAGGGCAGCGGGGTTGAGTCTCCCTGGGCATGAAGCTCAGGGGCTTGATTGGTGCCGGACTTCAGCAGCTCTTCTTGGAGAGATCGTGGATGTCCTAGTTACCTTTGCAAGTTCTGAGAAGCTGCTGGCTGTTCTGTTTCAGCCTTGCTAACGGCTAACAGTTTAAAGAAAAAACTAGGCATGGTTGGTAAAGCAGGTTTCTGTGCTTAAGTCTTAGATGTTGCGTGTAAGGAAACAGAAGTGTTTCGGGAGTTGAAAAGTTGCAGCGTGTATTCTGTGTGCTCTTCCAATGCCCTATTCAACTACTCTTCCAGACCGCAGTCAGATTAACTCCAGATGGCTGCTATGGCTTCGTGAAGAACCCCCTGTGATGTTAGATCCGAGGTTAATGTTTTGTTTCTTGAGAACACTGAGCGTTTGGCTCTTCATACAGCTAACTAGAGAACAAGCTCCTAGTTCTGTAGTGCGCTGTCTTATTCATAATTTAATCATCTGTGCGAGTCTCGGAGGTAATTTAATGCCTGCTGTCTTTTAATACACAAGTGCGTAAAGGGAGGAAAACAAGCTAGTTAGTCTGCGTTGTTATTAGAGCCCTATCCGTGGAGTTGAACTCTTGAGTATTGCAGCAAGGTGGTTGTTAAAGTCTGTGTCACTGGAAAATATGTATGCTTAATTGTAGCTTGGAATGTGAGAGAATTTAGAGCATCTGATGAAAAGTGATTGTATTGCCTTTTAGAAGCTGAGTTATTACTATCCAAAATTCTCTTCCTCTAACAAAATGATGCACAGTTACTCATACTTTTAATATGTGTTTTACCAGTTATTTAATTCTTTCCTAGGCTAAGAATCCTGATCTGGTAGAGCAGATTAGCACTGTTATGTTGATAATTTTTTTTTTGTTAGAAGTTGGCAACTTAACCTTGTAGAAGTTAGAAAGACAGTTTCAGAGGCATTGACCCTCAAGGGATCTGTTGTAATGAAGAAATGCTGATGGCTTGTGTAGATGAACAGATTAATTGACTTTATGGTACAACTGAAGTACAATTAATAGAGGAATGTGTTTTTTATAAATTCTCCAGGTCTAGACATTGATTTTAACTCTCCTGCATCTTCTTTCAGTTGACCCTCATTAAGGGTTCTGCCAAGTCTGGGCTGCTCTCTGTAACTGGGGTTAGTTTCCTGCTGTGAATCTTGGGAAGTGAGGGGAGGTGATCTACACCCCGGTCCAGACTTCCAGGCTGGTGCCTTTTCAACAAAACTGACTTCCTAAAGAACTGAGACAGTGATTTAAGCAGAGAAGCTTCCTTATTTGAGAGAAGAAACAGGAAATAAGTAGTGATATGCTGCTAGACAGAAGGTTACATAATGTTTGTTGTACAAAATGTGCCAACATAAAGCAGCATAGGGAAATCAACTTGTGCCAAAATACATGTAGAAGGACTTGATAGTAATGGCATTCTTTCAAGGCCCTCAGACTAAACTTGAGAGCTGTAGAGATTCCCCCCAGATCTTTTGGCTGCTGAATGAAAGAGCTTTTCACAGTCAGCTCATACTCTTGATTTTTTTGCGCTATAAGGTAAGAAAAAGTAACCTCTGCTATTTGCATTTCATATAGATTGAAAATAATCCACACTCCAAAACAGCCTGAGTTCAGCCTCTAATACACAGTTGAAATCATAAAGTTTTCCTTTGTCATCACTTAACTGCAGTGGTTTTCAAGAATTTGCAAGTGGAGAATATGTTTTGAAGCATCAGTGAAAATGCTGTGATTGATCCAGTTACATAAACTGAATATACCTTGAGATTAAATTTGAAAAGGCCATGTAACCAGCCAAAATACTGCATATTGTTGTATGTACCTTATATTAGCAAAGCTGCATTTTAAATTGAATGCTAGAATACATATTTACTTCCTTACCTTGATATTAATGGTCTCAACCTTACTTTCATGTTTTTATACTAAACCCTGTGGCCTTACAGGGCAAAAAGAACAATATTTAGCACCTTAAGCTTTTGTATGAAAGCAGAGGCTGCTCAGAGGACTTCCCCTGACAGTGGCAGAATTGCAAATGTCCAAAGATCTTTTCTGTCTCCTGTCCCTACGTGCTGATAATAGTGACATGTTATTGAAAAGTGGAGCACTTATGCAGAAAAGGGAAGGTGTGGATTCAATTAAGAAAGATACAGTATTTAAATGCTAATTTAAGAAGACTACATTTCCAGATTGGTAAAGAAAATTCTGTAATGAAAACACATCAACATGTCTTCATTCTCAGCTCAGATATGGAACTTCTTTGAAAGTGTTCAAAAATAGCTTGGCAGATTTCAGCACATTATTCATAACAGCACACAATGTGCTGTTGATCTAAAATTCTTTTGATGTATTTATTTTGGGCATTAAATTAGTTGCATGGAATATTGTGTCTCCTTAAATCTGCTATTTACATAGCACTGAGAATACTCAATATGCTCAAATATTTACTGATTTTTGAAAAATGCAGAATTACGCTCTTCATGCCAGTGTTAAATCCAGTCTTTCTATAATGGAATAATAACTTGTTCAGGGGTAATATTGGGATCATATTAGCTTTGTCAACAAACATAAATCTACACTTTTTCTTTTAAAGTAACATTTGATCTTCATTTATTGTTTGTTGCCTGCATTATTCACACAGGAGCAGAATCCAAAGCTACCACTTGAAGGTTTTCCAGACTTGGCAATTAAAAAAAAAATGCACCAAATAAGGTGTGAAGAAGAATGATCTTTTCAAGGATAGTGGATAAATACTCATTGCCATATTTGTAAGAAGATTCAAGCATGGGGGTGAAGAAACAGTGTTTGCCCCTGCTTCTTCTACCCCCTTATCCTACCTCAACTAGTTCTTATCCTAAAAGAAATAGTTCCTAATTCAGATCTCCATAGTTGTGATGTTGTATTTATGTATTTTTTTTTTTTAAATGGTGCTATCTCAACCTCTTTTTCATCAGATTCCCTTTATTAAATGTTCAGTGGCCTTTGTTCTCTTCCCGGAGTTTGTCCAGCTACTGTTCAGTCTTACGGTTGTATGTCCTACCCAATCCACCAATCCTTAGTTCATTCCCTGTCTCCCTGCTGTTTTTCTTCCATGACAGATCTATAGAATTCCTGTACTCAGCAATATTTGCTGTTGATCTAATTTTTCCACAGACACTACACTTCTCTCTGGGTTTTATTCTCTGAACCTGAGGTTCCTGCTCTCCCAAATGTGAGGCCCTGCACCGACTCACCCCTTAGGATGCTGATTATCCTGGTCCCTCAAACAAGTTGGGCTCCTCAGCTTTTCTTTTACGTGCTGGCTCAGTATGTGAAATCTCCTGAGACCTTGTCTTATCTTTCAGCTCTTTTCCACTGGGTCTAAAATCATCCCAGGAAAGAGGCCTTTCCCTTGATAATGCCAGTGTAGTTTATGTGCCTTGTGCGTTACTGGCTGTTTTAGCAGCTGTTCATAGGAAACCAGAGTATCACTTGTAGTAAACACTAAAGCTTCCTTCTCCCCTCGTTTACAAGCAAAATAATAGTTGAGTTTGCAGTGGGGAGTTTTGTTGTGGATCAAGGTGGGAATTTAGTGACCTGTGATCTGTTCTGGGCTAATGGTAGCCTGAGGGATCCATATCAGTGGCATGTAAATGCAAGACTCCTTTGACTTCACAGAAATGTTCTTTAACCTTGTTTCATCTTCACGTGAAATGGTACGGAAGTTGGAAACTCCTGAGATTTACAGAGGTCCATAGTTTTTCCTTCCAAGTGGCATTTTCCTATTATTTTTTAAATACCCATGTCTGTGCAAAATTCCTAGAGTCCATCAAATAAACAGTAGCAATAGTGAAAACTAGCTTTGTCTTCTATCAGAATGCTCTTAAGTAAGGAAACTTCTATCTTTAATATACAAACATTTATATCGGGTATACAAATACATACATATATACCTTTATATATGTATGTATACATATGTTTGGGGTTTCTGTCACAATTCAAACCTGTCTTCATTCTCTTTATCCTTAAAAAATACAGCCTAACCACATAAATGTTCAGCTCTATTGCCAAAAGCTTGTCATATAATGTAATGATTTTTACTTAAAAGTATCAGACTACTCACTTTTACTAAAGTATCTGTCATTTTTTCAGAACTGCCTTTTAAGTTACTCCTCAGTCTTTTTAGTTATCTAATCAGTGTTCTCACAGGCACTGTAAACATAGGCTTACTAATAATTTGATTTTTTTTTTCAGTAAATAAAAACTATGGCTTAAAAATAAATTTAGTAATCTGAGATGAAGAACAATCTATATAAAATTTTCAGAAAATCATCCTGAGTCAACTGAAAGAATATTCCTTTCTTTGATACACCTCTTTGTGCCTGTGGGCTCTCTGACAATATAATTAATTTTAATTTTTCTTTAAAGATTTTTCCCTCCCTTCAATAAGATATCACTGAAAGCTTACTTGGTATGGCAAGAGAGGAGAAAGAGTAGAAATAGGTGTTTCTTACTTTACCACATCACAACAAATAACAGTAAGATGTTCTTGCTTTAATCAAGAAACAGCTCTTAAAGTGAGAAATTTCTGCTGTTACATTAAAAAGAAAAGGAAGGAAGTTTTGATAAGGGATAAGTAGTTCTGTGAGAATTGAGTTCTTACTTTTGCATATCCAAGGTGTTAATGCGTCTGGTTTTATGTGTTGGCTTTTTGACTAGAGCAGAACAGTGTAAATAAACCATACCGATACCTTACTAATGGTGTGCTGCAGTTTCTTGCCAAACTATAAACAGAGAGTAGCAGGAGGCTAGAAACTTGCAAAGAAAAACAGTTCTGTCTTACACAAAACCTTAAGATAATTAGGGAGCATGGATGAACCTCCTTGTTTGTCTTTGGAGGTGCAAATTATGACAGAAGCCTGTGTCTCCTGGAAGCTGCCTTTTACATTTAGGATACATTTAGGAGCAGTGTAGTCACTTGTAATGGACAGCACAGAGACTCCAGCAAGTGAAAACACCTGGCCAGTCATTGTTTGCCTCAGATGTGTCAACTCTGTATTTTACAGCATTTGTTATTGTCAGCAGTGGTTTGCTCTGCATAATCATTTGAATCCTCATAAATGAACGAAACTAATTTAAAACAGGAAAATGTAGGTAGATAATACAAATTATGAGGGTTTAGGAGCAGGGTTTTGTGGAGGTATGGGGTTTATAATTAACAAGAGGTTACAAGGAAGAGTAAATTTGAAGCTGGACTTTCTTTTTTTCATTTGTAAACTAGATGTTAACTTCAGCTGATAGAAATATTCAGGCACTGGGTTATATCAACACTACAGGGCTGTCAGAGAGCCTTGTAGTCCCTAGTTGGGACATATATGAGAATACACAAATAAAACAACTGGCAGAGTGAAGAGGCCACTTGAATGGTGTCAAATGGGGAGTTAGGTTTGCAAGGAGAGTGGCATGCAGCTGTCAGACTCAGTCTCTGCTGTGAACAGCTGAGCGTGTCATTAGCAAAGAAAAAAAAGAAAATAGGGCCATATGATTCTCAGGGACTTCTGGAAGTTGGTTAGCAACACTTTTGCAACTTACTTCTGCTGATATCCCAAGGAGAGTGAAACTTGATACCCAAAACAAAATGCCTGTAAGTTCCACCTTCTGAAAATCTGGGTAGTGTGGCTCATGAAATAACCTTTCTTTTTCCATTCAGTTTTCCCTTCAGGTCAGGTAGTTGTTGACCAGTAGCTCAGTGTGTTTTTCTGTTCTATAATCAGAAGTTTGAAAAGAAGTCTTGTTCAGGAAGCCACAGAGTGACTTACTCCTTCCAATTTCCTCTTCTACCTCATTCTGTTTAGCACCATTTTGGTACATGCTTTGAACTTAGAAAACTTAGGCTTTTGGAAAGGCCTTATGGTTTTATTGTCCACAAGAATGTAAAAAAAATATTATTTCCTCCTTTCTCACTGAATTGGGAAGTACCAAGCATCGGAAATGTTTAGAAGCTGTATATTGGACAGTCAAAAGAAAAAAAAAAAATCACTTAACTACACCTTCAGCATTTACTCACTGCATGTATATTACATAGAAAAAAAGAAAATTGGTATCAGTTTCATTCTGAGTCTGAAGCCCAGTTGCCAGTTGAGGTTTGGGTACACTTTTATTTTAGGCAAGCAATCTCAAATGTCTGCATGCTAATCGTTCTAGAATTACACAGAATTACGTAGAGCTTGAAGCTCTATGGACTACATACTTTACCTGCCTCTAAAATAATCCCCAAGCATACTTATATCTGACTTAACCCTAAATAATTCCAAATCTCTTCTTTGAAATTTTTTAATTTGTAACATGCAGTTTGAAAGAGGCATTTCCACTTTGGTGTGTTTTAAAAACTAACTGCTTGCCCTAGAGTTCTATTAAAATAAGGCAAAATGGTTTGGGGTATTTTTTCCTAGTAACAGTTTCTGTAACCTTTTTCTGTCCTCCCTATGTACCTTTTATTGTTGATTGCTTCCTCCCCTCAACAAGACCATAGAAATCAGAAGGCATGCTCTTGAGAATCTTTTCATTGACTTTGGCAGTTTTGGGATAGGTGTAAGTACTGTTTGAGTTACAAACCAGGACTAATAAAGACAGTTGTTACCTCAGAACTCATGGGACCTCATTTATCAAATGTAGCATAAGTAAGAAGATTTTTTTGCATAATGCTGTCAGATGTCCAAATTCAATAACCTGTCACAGTCTTCAAATTATGTATCTGTTTTAAGGGTTAATTGGTATATAACCTCTGAATTTTTAAACTGATTGTGTTTCTTTAAGCATGGTCTGATTATCTTTCACTGATTGAATTACTTTGATGCAAATCACTAATAGGCCTCTGAAAATTGAATCCATTGGAATTGATTTTAGTTAGAGGGGGTTTTTTTGTGCTCTATTTGCATCTGTTTTCCCAGCTCTTCCATTAACTTCATTACCAGGAAATCTTGTCCACTGAAAGGTCACTCCATGTGCATTAAGCAAAACTGTTTGCACTTTCTTTTCCTGTCTCTTATGGAAGGAAATTAAAGATTGCAAATTTAAATGTAAAATGTGTAGTAAGAAGTTTCTTTATCATTTTATTTCTAAACAAATACTTTTAGCTTTAAAGAGAAACACACAACTGCCTATCTGAGTTTGTGATTTAGCAGATAACCTCTAGTTTTTGTTTGGTGGGAGAAACGAATGTTGTGTTGTTCTGGGCCAGGCTTTGTTTCTATAGGATTTCAGTCTCAAGTTTGAAACAGTCTCAAGTTTGGTTCATTGACAAAAGACATCATCCTCAGTGACACTTGCCCTTATCTCAAACTTCATCAGTGGGCCTCTGTTTTAAGGCTGTTTAGTTTTAAGAAGAGTGCAGACAAGCTGTTTGTCTGTGTGTTTAATATACTTACAAACCCTTCTATCCTAGTAGCACTTTGTTTTTCCAGGAGGAGGCAGAGCTTCATAGCTTTAGTTGAGCCCACGTTATAATTGATGTTCTTCTTTGCGTGAAGTTTATTTTTCATCCATAGTTCACATGCTGCTAACAATGAAGGTGCACATTAAATAAAATGTTCCAAATCCTTAATTTATGTTACACACACCATGTTAGTGTTGCTGTCCTTACTGCCTTATTTGACATATATCTAGCCTGTGGAGAGAGGAGATGCACCTTTGCAGATTTAAGTTGTAGGGCAAGCTCAATCAGTATACTTTCAAACGCTTAAATAAGTGCAAAATCAGAAACCCACATCAGAGGCTGTGTTCTTGTGCCTTCTGCATTAGTTCTTGGAGGATGTTTGTTTGGACTCTTAGAAAAGGCCTTTCCAGCAAAATAAAGAGGGTCAAAATGTGACATCCAAAACACATACAATTGTAATCCATAAAATCCATAAATAGAGAGGTGGTGATTTGGAATTTTTTGTTGTCTATGCGTAATTTTGAAGAAATTATTGATTGCCTGTTGTCCATGCAAGCCTGATAGAGAGACAAGGCTGACTTTAATGGGAGGGGAGGTTGTAATAAACCTTTTGGTTCCCCTTACATCACTGTGACCTGGCAAATGCCACGATTCAGTATGGTCATAAGCACACGCACTTGTCGGATTTCCTGGTACGTGTATATTTTGTTATTCACTGACAACAAATTAGCTGGCAGGCCTCTAAAAGCAAGCTAGGTAGCATGCAAACCACTGATATTGTAGCAGCTAAAGAGAGCTTTTTTAAATCCTTTCTTATTATAGCTAGATATGTTATTCAGATTTAATGCAGTTGTCAACAGTAATTGTTGATTCTTCTGTTTTATTGAACTATACATAAAACCATGCCAGAGTATTTGTATGGATAGCAAAACTTTTCATTTAAGTATTTCCATTAACATATGTCAAGCTAAATTATTTATTTCATTGACCTTTCTCTTAACTCAATGCAATATTTGAAATTGAAGTGAAAAACAAATTATTGTGTTGTTGTTTTAATTAAATTACTAATTTGTATGTAAACTTGAAGCACTGGCTTTGGCAGTCTACGGTGAAACATGCTAATGAAACCTGACAGGCTTAGGAATTTGTTTCTTCGTGTGCAAAAGGAAAGCTGCCAGATTCTTTCCTTCTGTATTGGCAGACATGAAGCTTTTGGTATTGTTGATGCTTGCAGAGCATTACTAATTATAAAAAGTAGTTGAGCAACCTTTGCAGAGTTCGGGTGCTCTGTCTGACTTAAGTGTTAAATGATTCAAACAATTCTGTAGAAGATTCTGTCTGTTTTTCCAAAACTGTTACTTGTTTATATTATGCTTTGCAAAATTTCACAGTAGGGAAATATCTCATGGTATGACTTTAAGATGATTCATAGAAAGATCTGCCTTTAAAGTAAGGCTTTAAAGAATGCTGTTGACTTATTATTTATTTTGAAACTATCTATTTAATATGTAGGGTTTTTTCTACTTCATTTTATTCATATTTTGTGCCCTCTAGTCCCAGGAAGTCCCATGTTGAAAACATGGTTTATTACAACAGTTGGATTTTCTCTTCATAGTTAATTATTTTTTAAAACATAACAAAAGCTTTACAGTTTGTATAAGACAGCAGTGGTATAAACCACTTTCATAAAAATATTTTAGTTTTGTAGTTATTGAAATTTCCATGAAATCCCTGTGGTAGTTTTAACACTCAGCTTGGGATCGGAGATGATTTAAGACTTTTTTTTTTTACATCAAATGAATGGCAAATCATATAGTACGTTGTGTATGACAGAATAGCAGGATTAGGAATTGGGATTAAGTCTGGGAGTTATATTCAAACTTCCTGAGGACAGGAGAGATTTGAGGCAAGCAATTACAGTTAATTAAGTTCTATCCTGTAGACAAAGTTGTGACTATTAAGACAACTGCATTTTGTGGTTGAAATGCCTTTATATAGAGAAAAGGCTTACAACAGTAGAAATGGATGTGTGTTTCTTTAAAAAATATCATTATTAGAATAGAATTGCAAGAATTCTCATTTCACACACTTTGGGTACTAGAACATAGCTGGATCATTTCTCTTCTCCTTTTGCACCAAGACAGAAGTGTACAAAAAAGCTTTCCAGAAGTGTACAAAAAGACTTCTTGAAGTTAGGATTAATAAATTCTTTGAAATTTTAATCATTTAAATGTTTTTATCAATCTGCCTAGGAATACTTGAAATTTGCCATTAAAGTTTTAGACTGTTTAGTACAAATCGCTTTAACACATTAACTCCTGGGGTTTGAAAGAGATACTTGTTTGTAAGTGAAGTTCAAGCACCGTGTCCTGAATATCTCTCCAAGAATTGGTGATTAAGTGTGCTAGACACTTCTAAGGACATGGAGAATGAGGACAAATATCATGGTGTGATGACCATTACATTTATCAATATGCAGTGTGCAACTGCAAGCTGTTAGGGTATTTGTTTAGGAGAATGAAGGTCAGTGATCCTTCCATTTATTTAATCTGGCTGAACAATGTCCACCTGCTCTGCAAACTAAAAATATGGACATAATGGCCAAAATCAGTACCTTCTGTCAAAGTTTAAATTCAGTATCAATTCTTAGTATCAGCAGGGATGCAGCTTTTACCTAGAGCAGTCTTTAGGAAAATGTGTCATTTTTGTTAGAGAAAATAAAAACCATTTTTCCTCTTCAGTTTCATCCCTGTTCTTAGTTTATAATTGCATGTGAAATAGTAAAAGTGTTTCCAACACATTATGCTACTATACTTGTGTGTGAGTTTTAAGTGTACAGGTCTGAACCGTGTTCTCATGTCTTTTTATTTCTCCCTTTTTGATTTAGCTCTGTTAGGAGGGATGATGTGTAGAAGGAAGAACTGAAGCAAAAATCTTCATACAAATGTATCCTAAAATGAACAGGCTCACAATCTACAAATCTATGATATTCTAGGACATTTATTCCCTGATACATTTGTGTAGTTAAGGTGGTAATTTTTGTGTCTAGGTATTGTTTGACCACAGTATGTCTTATGTGTTCCTATCCAACGTTATTTTTTTTTAATAGAAGTTAAATCTTTCGGTATAACAAAGTCTTCCTGATTCTATCTTTGATATTTAGCATGCATTCAGAATGTGCCTGGAGTTTTGAGATGATGAATAAAAGCACCATACAGGTATAAAATAAATTTTAAAAGTCAAATACCATCTTTGAATATAAGAAGTTTGCTAATAAATATTTGCAGGACTTAACAATGACAGTCTTGACAAACTTCTTCATAAACCAACCTCAATTCCAGCGCTTTATTCCAACACTTTACAGATGTTAAGCATCCATCCTGGAAGCCAGACCTATATTGTTCCTGCTTCATAAACAGATAGCAAAACTGATGTGGAGGGATTGGTTCTGCTCCATGCCTCCAGGGCATCTGTGCCAGTTGGAAGTAGAACAGGCTTGTCCTTGACAGTCGAGGTGAATAGGAGAGAAACAATCATACTCTGCCTGTTGTTTTACTGTTGTGTTGGGGTTTACCTGCTGCTGGAAATTTTGCACAAAGTGAAAGCTTTATGTTGTGTTGCTGCCAAATTTGATGGCTTGCAGGCTATATAGTGATTGTCAAATCCCCATGATGTTCCTGAGCTGACTATAGTGGTGCAAACCTTTCTGCTTGTTCAGACTGTTATAAGTTGATCTAAAAAAAAAAAAAAGTTATCAAAAAATAATAATTACACCCTCATTACTTTTGCTTCTTATTCCTCCTTTTCTGTTTACTGTATTTTATTTATAGGTGTTGATTTTAAAATCAAAACAGTAGAGCTAAGAGGAAAGAAAATTAGATTACAAATCTGGTAAGTAAAACAAATGTGCAACCAGCAGTATGTTTTAATTTTTATGTTCTAGCATGAATTAATATGCTTGTCTAATACTACTATTAACTGTGATAAGCTGGTTTAGCTCTTACCCTATTACTTCTCTCCTCCATTCCCACAAGACTTGAACAAAACCAAATAGCTCTTAGATTTTTGTGAGGGTAAAGGAGGAGGAGAGATAAAGTTATAAGTAGGGCATGAATGTAATTACTGAAATATTAATGCATCACAGAGGCCTTGAGCCCCTTTTCCTGGAAGAATGACATCACCTACACAAGAAATAGGAGTTCTACAAACAACAAAACTTGGCTGTGTTAAATAGGCACTAGGGAAAATATATGTTGCTTTCTTTATTTTTCTGAACTGATTAAAACTGACCTTCATTGTAACAGCAGTTATAAAGCAACTGTGAAGTACTTTCTAAACTGTTTTTCTAAAACTTGGTATAGGCAGTGCTGTTTCTTTAACACTGTTTTTAAATAACTTCAAGGTGAAGGGCATTCAAGATTTAAGTAAATCATATCCACTCTAAACAGCATGGCAAAATAAAGCAATGCCATCAGATAAGACTATACCTTTACTGGTATTGATGTTCTACTACAGAAAGCTCGGTGTCTGAGCTGAACTCTTCCCCTCTGGAGTAGGCTACATGATTTCCAGTAGTGATTCTCCATGTTAGTGATTAATACAATTTTTATTGTTTAGAAATTATCGAGCTTAACACTCCTTTGTTTTGCAGAGTAGTACAATACATAAACATAATCATGAGAGAATAAACCAGCTATGTTCTATACATTAATCTTACATACTACTGTTGTAGAAGCTTAGCTTTGGTTTATTAACGGTGTGTGATGCATAATTGGCATTGTAGTTAAACTGTTTAAGCTGCTAACAATCCATTGAGCGGGGGGGAAAGCTCTGAATATTCTTTTTATTACACTTTTGGGATATTCTGGTAGTTTTTCATTCTTAACTACATGGATGCAGTGAATTGAGTTTACTAACTCCTCTTGGCAGGTCACCATCAATTCTGTCTGTCACACCATGTGTCTGTCTTGCTTCCCTCTGAGTTAACTGCTGCTTCATCTTTGGTCTCATCCGTCATCTAACACTTGAATGTTAGTGGCATGTCTTCATTCATCTGTCTCTGTTTGGAAACCTATGACCACAAGACTGGCAGTTGAGCCAGCAATTGTTAGCCAGGGTCTGCTGGAGCTGACAGAGGTAACAAAAAAATTCTGTTATGGAGATGCTAATGTATGCCTTATACACATTCTTACTGTGAAATGTGCTTAAGCTTATTAAAAAAATTCTCAGGTTGAATCAATATATTATAGGAATGAAGTTTTTTTGGAAAAGAGATGTTTAAACCATTATTTTCCACATATTGAGAATATGCTAGTAGGATACAGGAAACTTGAAAAATTGAATTTAAAATTTGATAGGTTACTAAGATGTGATAATTGGTCCTTTGGGAAGCCTTACTAAAATGGCAAGGAAAACACAATGTAAAGAGATAATATTTTAAAATATGATAAAATTCATGAACATGACATCTTACTCCTAAGCGTCACTTTGATTCCAACAGTGGCTGTTAAAATGTTGTTCTTATACTTAATATTTAAAATTGCCTTGACATACTTCCAGTTTTTTTAGAAAAGCAATTAGATAAGCATGACTTTTCCTAATTAATTTTGAGTTCTGTTGTGCATGTTGTTGGGCCTACCTATAAACTCTTATTATCACAGAATCAATTAAGTTTAAAAAGACCCTTAAGATCAATGAGTCCAACCATTAACCCAGTGCTGCTAAGTCCACCACTAAACCCTGTCCCCAAGGGTCATGTCTGTTAAGGTGACTCAGCCATTGCCCTGGGCAGCCTGTTCAACAACAACTCAACAATCCTTTTGGTAGAGATTTTTCTTTTCCTAATAGCCACACCCCACCCCCAGTGAAACTCGAGGCTGTTTCCTCTTGTCTTGTCCCCTGTTATTTGTGGCTAGAGGTGGCTAGAGACACTTTTCAGAGTTGTACAGTGTGGCGAGGTCTCCCCTGAGCCTCCTCTTCTCCAGGCTAAACAACCCCAGCTCTCTCAGCTCCTTATTGTACCTCCAGTTGTTGGATTGAAGAGGAAAGCAATTTACCAAGTCAAACACTTGAAAGTTTAGAAATGCAGATTGCAATTGCATGGCTGAGCATATAAGTCAGTCTCCTTTCATACCTACACAGTGACAGAATTTAGGCTGCCTCATATTTCCTGGTAGTGTTCTGTGCATTGAATGCAGTAACTTTACCTAAAAAGACTTGTTTTATTCAGTGAACAGATAACTTCTGAAGTTTACACTTACCTCTTTTCTTAAAATTACTAAAGTTACATTTCAAAGCATGATTTTTTTTTTCTTTTTGATGATCCTACTTCTAGAGTCAAACAAGAATGTTTTTTTTAAAGTTTACTTTGGTATTTTTACAGTCACTTGACCTGTCTCTCCTGACTGCTATCAGCAGAGTGTTTTCCACAAAGCTCTACCACTTGAGTTTATCAAAAGATACATTAAAACAGTACAGTCCTGAATATTCCAAGTGATTAGGTGTGCAAGATGTCCTTCTGAAAGCAGCTTTCACAGCTGTTGCTTTTAGGAAAGTAGAATACAAAAGGACTTGTCTCCTGTGTTCCTTTCATAATGGGGAGATGTGCCCTGAGGATCTCAGGGATGACTGCTCCTGCATCTGGCTTCCTATCTGGTCCCTGCTTCTCTGATTTCCTTGACTTCCAGTCAGGAAACAGCCTTCTGCTCCCTAGATTACGCAATGATAGAGTTTCACTGAGGTCCCAGAGTAGTGCCCACCTTTTCTGTGCCACCTGGAACAGTTAGTAGTGCCCCTTGGGTTGACAAAAGTGGTAGGATACAGTAAATCTACTTCTGCATTGCAGTTCTAGGCTTGCATAAGCTCCTGTGTCCTGTGAGAAGTGACACCTGCATGCAGCTCAAGCCATGAGGTAGAGTAACCAGAACTACTGGATAGTGTAAGTGTCCAGGTAAATCCAAGCATCTGTGAATCAGTGCTTCTTCAAAGCTGAAAAACTGGAATGAATAATAGGAACCCCTCACTGATGCTTTGAAGCAGGACAGGAAAGTGTCTGACTGTGCCTTCTCACCTGAGTAATGTGGGCAGTCATGACACAAGCAGCTGACACAGTCACTTCCAGCTTCCCCTCTGAAAGGAAGGACCTGCCTGTGGAAAGCAGTGCTGCCCTACCACTGCACCCAGTTCCTCTCTGAATAGCCAAGGGAGCTCTCAGTTACCTCCACAGGTTTAATGCTCAAGGTAGGCAGCGACCTGGGAACAAAACAAGCTTGGTTTGCTTCTGAAGATGTTTTAAACAGGTGCATTCTCATAAAAAATTCACATTCTGCCTGCTCTGTTTTCTAAGAGGCAGTTGTCTTGGAAAGTCCCTGTTCTAGAATATATAAGAATGTTGTTTCTTTGGTTCAGTACCTCTGTAATAAATTATTTATATAATAAAGGATCTTAAATATATTTGTGGTTTATGGGAGGAAAAAATCAGTTTGACAGGTAGAATTGACCTCTAAAATTGCTTTAAAGCATTTTTAAAAATATTGCCTGTAGGTTCCATAGAAGCCTAGAGCATGTAAAAGTGTTAAATTAGTGTTAAGTTTTTATATAAGTTTCATAATACTTTCATTCCTATTGCCACTTTACACCAGCACTCATAAAAAATTAATTCAGCTAGACAGTCAGAGACAGTTTTGAGTCTGTCCATGAGTTTGTTTCAACTGGTTTAGATAGACACAGAAAACATTTATGTAAAAGAGAAATTATCCAAAGATATTTTAATGAAGATTAACTGTATTTGTATTGTGTTTTATGCAGTCTACCATGGAACATGACAAGTCAACACTTGAAAATGGGCTTTGTGTAATTGTTTTTATTTGCTTTTGTTTGTTGTAATTTATGTTTGTATTTTTGGAGTGATGTCTAGTTTCTGTTTGGGAAGCAAAAAACAGTCATGCAGTTGGTTTCTCTGATTGCAGACTATAGCTGGTTGAGAAGTCATGTACTGTACGTTTTTGATTACAAATTAGAATAAACAATGCCTTTTCATTTAGAAAACCTTGGAAAAAAATCAACAGAAGAAAACTGCTTTTAACATTAAAAAAAAAGAAATCTGATGTGGTTTTTTTCAGTTATGCCAAGTCATTAAGTTGTAGTAACTTCTTATTTGAACTTTTGTAGTTTAATTTAATTGGAATTAAATTGAACTGACTTCTGCTATTACGTTGATTCTGACCAAAGCAAAAAAAGAACTAGTAGCACTTAGTATCACTCATGAAAGTGATAAAGTTATGTACTGTTAAACAGTGGTCATCTCTTCTTCCAGCTTTCCACTAGTGCTTCAATAGCTATCCTTACTAAAATACTCTAGCTGCAGGAGTGCAATACATCCATGAAAGTAGTATAGCAAAAATAATTGCTCCAGCCCTGCATGTTAGAAGGCATTTGAAGTTGGATGTGCTTTTAATGCTTTTAGTGCTCTGCACTAGGGATTGTCATTTTTCCTCAACACAAGAAGAATTTGCTGCATATTTTCATGAAAAATAGGAAGGCACCTACTAAATAACAAGATTTTCTATGCTATAGATCAGCTTGATACTCAAACTGCAGCTACTTAAGTAGCCTGGGGTTGCATTTTAAACTGACTTATTGCAGAAATAGTTTTCCAACTTTCACCTTACAGTTTGAAGACAATGTAAGGGTAATGTTAGAGACAGCAAATTCAGCTTATTTTCTTCCCTTTTCAGAGGAAATAAGGTTTAGAATATCACGCTCACAATCAGAAACTTGCTGACTGGTTTCATTTCCACCTGCTGCAGGAGAGTTGAAGTGTGGGTCAGTCAGTGACTTCAGGAATAAAGAAAGTCAGCCATAATCCGCTGTAATTGGCATGACTCAGGTGACAGTCAGTGGTCATCTGGCCGTTTATTATAAGCAGTGGGCAGCCAGGCTGTCCATGGGTGTTCTAAACTGGCCACAGCATGTGGTGTGTCCCAAACAGCCAGCAAGCCAGACTACGAGTTGTGTGACTTTTGGGTGAAGGACCTACACAGGCAGGAGCACAGGGTGCAGCAGCTTAGGAATGCTATTTGAAGAGCCTAAGGGTATTGTGGAGAGAGGAGAAGGTGATCATACCAGGTGGACTTGGAGATAGAGCACTCAGCAAGACTGGGGAAATGTGGGGTTGGAGATAGCTGGAGTGGGAGAGCTGTGTAATGTTGTATAGTTCTCTTCATGGCCTACTTATCCAGTGTGCTGATGACTGCCTTCAGGGAGGGGAGTTGAACATTAGTGTTTGTTTCTCCTCTGTTTTTATAATTTATGTACCCAGTGATCTGGTACCCTGTGATGGAGTTGCTAAGGGTCCTTAGCACTCTCCTGAAGGCACAGACAAGTGACTCTGAAATACCTTCTTTATTTCTGTATTCAACTAGGGGCACAGACAAGAGGGAAAAGACTGGCCAGCAAAACAAACTGACATACAAAACCAAAAAGCAACTTCTCCCATTACTCTGAACAAAGATAGAATTGGTGTATTCTTCCACGAGATACGCCCTTCCACCTTGCCAAGTGGTTATTTGCGCTCAGAATGATGGAACTAAAGATCTCCCATCCCTAATACACTTCATCAGTAGACTGGATTAGCAACAGGTGACAGGGGCTGCTCTGCAAGGTCATAATTCTGAGAGTTCTGTTCATAAGCACTAGAGCAATGTTATCCATATGTGGAAAATCAACGGTTCATTCTAAAACCATTAAATTTTTAATGGACCGAACATCCAGAGGACCTTCCAAAAAATGAATCTGACCGTATCAAAGAAGTAATGGAAAAGAATGTAGAGTTACTTGCTCTGATTAATATTATATATATAATTTCAGCTGCCAGAACTTGTAATGCTTTACAAAAAATGCCTCATTAGTGATAAGAAAACAACCAGTTAACCATCTTAAACTGGTCTGCTATGCTACTGTTGTTTGACCTTACTGAAACAGGCTACCTATTTTCATTTTCTGTAGGGTCACAGAAGTTTATATGAATGTAATTCTGAAGTTCTGAGAGTGGGATTTTAATAAAAATAAAACAAAAATGGGTGCAATAGGAATTTGTTCTCTTCTGCCCTATGTTGCAGTGTCATTGCCTTGCAGTGAAATATAGTCATTATTTTCCCACAGGCTATGAAGCAGAGGTTCCAAATCTTTTTCTAGTGGACACTGCTTTACTTTGTAAAATCACTAGCAAATATTTGTTGCTATCAAGTACACTTGTGGCAATTTCAGGGGCAAGTTAAATACTTCACTTTGAAACTTGCTAACTTGCTTGAAATTCCTGAAGTATTTTATGCAGAGTAAGATAAGTTTGTGATAGTCTATACTACTGCTTGTTGTGCACAGAACTTTAAAGGGATTAAATCTGCAGGACAATCAATGTGGCATTTTGTGAACATGACCTTTTTTTTTTTTTTTTTTTTTTTTTTGGTAACAAGTGTTTCAGGTCTCCATTGTTAATCTCATTCCCAAATTCATCTTCCTCCTCCTTTTGTCTAAAATGTGACTGTTGAAAAGGATTAATTTTGAAGTTTTGAGTCCCAACACACATGCACACAATTTTCCTCCCTCCACTCTTAATTTTGATCCACCTTTTAACTTACTCTAACAGTGAAATTTCAAAATTAGCCATTAACTTTGTGGGCTGAACTCAAGCAGGAAATGCTTGATCACTTTGGAGCACCATATAACCTACTTTCCAGCTGAGATCCCAGTCACATTTTAAGACTTAGAATATGCACCAGCTAGTTTTTTAGTAAAACTGCCAAAAATCTTCCCTAGGCAGGCTTGATGATGTGATTAAAAGCAGTTCAAAAGTTTTTATGATTCATTAAAAAAATACCTCTTCTGTCTCACCTACTTTGGAACAGAAGCCATAGCTAGTATGGGTGACTTAGTGTCATTGCTGGAAATCAGTCTCCAGTGTGAATGCACCCTGTCTGAAATACCTACAGTGCTGACAATGAGCACGGAAATGTTACTTGCACACCTCAGATAAGTAGATGTAAGTGTGAAAGGCAGATGTCTAGTACAAAAGTTGTACCACTTAGTGATTGCTCACTCTTTTCATTCACTTCTGTGCCAGTAGGATTTGCAGTAGTTTTAGAACCATGGCTGAATTGCTGTGGTTGATCCAAAAAGTGTCTGAAAGCTCAAATAATAATGGTCAGTGCATTGCTTATTTTATAGTTGGGTGTGTGGATGTGTTTAGTACGCCTGTGTCCATTTATTTTTTCAGGGCTGTTAAAAAACCCTGCCAAAAGTCCACAAAACAGCAAACCCCAATAACACAAAACCAGCTTTATCTCCTGGTACATTTTCATTTGATAGCTTCACTCAGACACATGTAGAAATATTTGGTGGCCTTTGCTAGTGAAGTTAGTATGGGATAAATAGTTTTGATATGAAAACTTTTTGTGATTGAAAGTACTGCTCCATTTTTTCCTGGTATTCACACATACGGAAGGAAATGTAGTGTCTTAAATGATTGTGGGAGTGTTATTATTAAAATGTAAATGAAGTTATTCTGTACTTTGCAAATTGGTGAAATATTTGTGCCACTGTTTGCTGCTGCTTCTTAGGGACACAGCAGGTCAGGAGAGATTCAACAGCATTACCTCAGCTTATTACAGAAGTGCCAAGGGAATTATTTTGGTGTATGATATCACCAAGAAGGAAACATTTGACGATTTACCAAAATGGATGAAAATGATTGATAAGGTATGCCTTAAATATTTTCTTTTTATATGCTTTTTTTTTAACAAGGGTTTTTTTTCCTTCAAACTACTGTCAGCTAATTTTCACTGATTGCTTTTAGCCAGAATTTAACATTGATGTGTTTTTGTTGCAAAGTGGTTGTCCATTCCTGCTTTCTTGAACTAGAATTGTCCCAGTTAGAAGTGTCAGTGAAAATCTGTAACATTGCTCATTTACCTTTGCAGTGGGGGGAGGGGGGTTTGTTTCCTGTCTGAAATAAGGTCATTGTGTTCATTCTTAGATAAACTAGAGCAGCTAGTTCTCAAGTCACATTTTAAAAATGGAATTTAAAAATTTAAAATTTTTGAAATAATGCTTGGGAAGAACATTTACGTATAAATTGTGTTAGTGTGGTCCCTTATTCAGTAGTGGAATTGGCTTTTTTTTGTATTGTGTTTGCCTTACAAAATCTTACGTTTCTAGGTTTAGTTAATTAGAAATGTTTTAATTGCAGTATGCTTCAGAAGATGCAGAGCTTCTATTAGTTGGAAATAAACTGGACTGTGAAGTTGATCGAGAGATTACTCGGCAGCAGGGAGAGAAGGTAAGGACAGGTCTAGAGGCAAAGCTGTTGTGGCATTGCTGGTGATGGTCCATGACCACTCCTGTTCAGACTGCTGGATGGAGGGAGCACATTGAGAGTGGTGGTTTGTCTCTCAAAATCCGTGTAGTGTTTATTTGTATATAATGTACAGTTGTAAGTGTTCCTGCTGGAGCAGTGTGTCTTCAGTCTAAAGAAAGAGTAAGCTACAAGTCTTCTTACACTGTACCAGTAGTGTGGGGAATACTCCATTTTGGGCTCTGAAAGGGGATATAGTGAAGACTTGAAGTACAAATGGAGATTTCTACGCAGGAAATCTTTGTGGGCCTTCTTTCAGTTGTTTACTTTTCAGTACTATTTTTGGACAAGCAACAGCCCTGCTTGATTACTTGGCTCACCTTTGTTTTCATGTTCCTTTTGTTCTCTTGCAACTCAAAAATTATTAAGGAACCTGACAAGTGAGTACATTTGTTGTAGTGTGATACTCAGCACCATCTTGACCAGAATGATGTCAGTATGGGCATACACAAAGATTTGAAAGTGAAGGCTTATTCCAGATTTTTGGAGTGAAGGCTAATTCTTGAATCTGTAGTTCCCTTTTCTACATTTTGAATAATGAAGTTGATATTAGCTGTTCTGAGAAGTTCTTCCTTTTTAGCAGTCTGCAGCAATATGTGTCAACTGAATTCATGGAAGAATGCAGAGCACTTTTCCATTAAACCCATTTTAAGCAAAAACTAGCTATATGTTGCAATATTTGCTGTGCCATGCAGATTCAGGATTATTAATTCAGGATTATTAATTGAATTAGATTTCCGGCACAGATTTTGGGAAAGTTGTGTGTTTGGGGCTTTTTTAATGTTTTATGAGGAGGATGTATTTGCTATCTGTGGCTGTCTGCATGTGTCTTCATGGAGTTATTTTATTTTCTCTCCCATCAGTTTGCACAGCAAATAACTGGGATGCGGTTCTGTGAAGCAAGTGCCAAGGATAATTTTAATGTGGATGAAATATTTCTAAAACTTGTTGATGACATTCTGAAAAAGGTAAAATACTCAGGTGCTAGTATTTCTCTGGTCACACAAATGGTCAGTGTTTTAATAATGACGGCACATGCTTGGGAGGACAGTGAGCAAGTACAGATGGTCAGGTGAAATTTTTGGATAACACATTGTGGGCATGATGCAGTTCACAGACTGCTGACCACTTCATTTCACTAAAAAGACCCAAAGGACCCTGAAATTGAGGCTTTGGCTGTCAATGAACTCTTGAAATGAGTTCTTCCTTTGCAGATGACCGTTTACAGGTGATTTTTCTTTTCTTTAAGATGCCACTGGATGTTATAAGAAATGAGTTGTCCAACAGTATCCTGTCCCTGCAACCAGAGCCAGAAATCCCACCAGAACTGCCTCCTCCAAGGCCACATGTCCGTTGCTGTTGACTTGTTACTTCCTCCAGAGTGAAAAATATGAGCAGGAGGGTAAAGAAAGTATCTGTACTACTCTGCACTACAATCATATGGCAGTTTCTCGTTGCACTTTGTTATTCAAGTCAGAGCTACACACTAACTTGTAAATATGCAAATATGCAATCCTATGTAGGATTCAACTATAACATTTAATTATTACCCCTCTCCCTCACAATGATGTTTCATTCATTGCCCCAATGTTATAAATACTGTACAGTCGGTGGGGGTTTGCCACACATCCAGTTGAGGAGGAGGAGAAATTAAATCTATACCTATTCTTGGCATAAATGTTGTAATAGTTCTTTGTTATTATAAACAGGCAGGCAGAAGCTCTTCTGGTATGAAGATAAGTATATGGTGCTTTGCTAACTATTTTAAAGACAAATTTTTTAAAAACAGAGGACTTTATGTACAAAGCTTCCATAATCAGCATTATGTTTCCTTTTAATGTAGTAAAAACATTTTTGGCTGTAGCATCCTCTGCTGACTGGATTTATTGAAAAGCTAAGTTTAATTTTTGGCAGTCTTTTATTTATTTTGTTTAATGCTGCACCCTTTCTTTGTGTACCAAGACATCACACCTGGTGCAGATCTAAGATTGCACTTTGAAAAAGCATATGAAATTTTCTGCATAAACATAAATTTGGTTACAAGAATCATTAAGTTTCAATAAAAGAATGGAGATATATCAAGCTCTAAAAGAAGGTATAAAAAAGCAATGCTGCTGTCCTAGACAAATTCTTGGGGGGGGGAAAAAAAAAAAAAAAGATGATACGTTTTCCTGTGTTAGGGAATATATATGTGTATTTTTGTCTGGACATCTGTAGGGATGGGGGAAGGGAACCTAAGGTAAAATTATTTTCTTTCCAAATGGTGGAAATTATTCCCATCAAGCAAATACTGTGTTAGGATTTTGTCTGATAATGAACTTGTGAATTATATCTTTGGTATATCTTTTATTAAATGCACTGTTTAGTTTAGCTGTGGTAAATCAGTAGATACATATTTGAATAACTTGGTGTGTCCTGAATGTTGTGGTATTGAAAAACATTGTGGTCTTTCTAAACTAATGAAGTGCAAATAAAATTTTGTATTTATGAATGACAGTGGAACTGCACCTGTTATTAGAATGGCAAGTATCAAGTGATGGGTAAAAGGTAGAATCTGGAATATGGAACAACACTTGTGTTAATTTTGTTATAATTTAATTTTCTGTTTGAAAGTTGCTTTAGGTGTAGTTGGAAGAGCAGCAGACATTAGTTGTTCACCTTGGTCACTGCTCTGTTGGGAGAGCAGCTGATGACCTGGCCCAGCTGATATCTTCAAATAGCATGTGACTGCTTGTCATGCTGTCTTAGCAGGTGGTCACCAGACTATTAATTACACTGACAACACAAGTATGAACCAGTCTTTTTCACACTACAGCTTCTCTACTTTGCATTCTCTGGTGCTGGAACCCATTTTGTCACTTTTGCCACTCTTCTAGCCAGAACACTGGCATTGAACAGTAAAGTATACCACTGACTTAAACAGCTTCTCTCTATTTTATGGGAGGAAAAAAAGACACAACAAACTGTTAACACAAAAAAAAAAAAACAAAAAAAAAACCCAACCCTTATTTCACTGAATAAGCTCTGACATTCTGAATTCAATGCCATGCAGGCCTGTAGCACACCTGGATTTCTACTGACAAATTAAGGAAAGCGTGGTTGATATTTGTGCTTATGTCTTCTGCCACCTTGTGCCTAAACAGTTTGCTTTTTTAAATAGTAAACTTACAGTTTACTATCCTATTGGTAAGATAAAATGAATTTCTAAAGCACTTCTAGGAGTTCAGATGATACTGTGGGCAATAGCAAGGAAGGGAGTATTACGGAAAGAGGGTTTTAACTTGACAACCATTTTATTTTAGCTGATTTATTTGTACTTAGAAACTTGTGTTTTTTTTCCTGCAGTTTTTGAATTTAATAAAAATTAAGAAATTTGACTTAGATAAACTTTCTTTTTGTAATTCTGTGCTGTTTGTATATAGGCAGATTGGGATCTCAGTCTCTTGTACCAAAAATTAAAAACTATTGCATTTAAGAAGGACATATTTATTTGAGTGTTTGAATGTGTTTTATTATTCATTGGAAATCATAAAATTTTCAGGAAACCAGTTTGTTTTCCATCCATTATGCTATGAAGAGGGCTTTGTCTCCTGGTACTGTCTCTACAGCTTTTATATGAATCAAAACCAGTTTATTTATGCCCTTGCTCTGCCCAGCAGGCATTAGTGGTGTGATGTGGGAAGAGGGGAAGGGGGAAAAAAGTTATTCATGCTGCTCCCTTGTCTCATCTGAAAGTTCAGCATCAGAAGGTTAGCCCAACCTGTGTTAGCATCTAATGATGGACTATTTGAACGGTCTGCACAACCATCAAGGATCACGGGATGGAAAAAAAAAGGGAAGATGAGCACTGACACATCTGTGTTAGCAGATTGCTGTTCTTTAGAAACCCTGGTTAGAGGGGACCATTCCCACTCTTCAGGGAGTGTGCAGGGGGATTGTTTCCTTCTGACATTGAGCCCAAAGTGTTTTTTACCACTACACTCATCAGGTGCTGCTGAGGTCCTTTAGTCCCTGACAGGTTCTTCATGATGGACAAAATAAATGTGAGAGCATTTTGATGAGCAAGCATGGCAAGCAGAAATCACAGGAGTTTCAGAAATTGGTTAATATTATCTGCTCTGAAATAGTGCAGGGTTCTTGACTTTCTTGAATCAGAGAAATTATGAAATACTGAAATCATTAAATAGATTTTGGTCATTGAAGGGTTGTTTGCCACTGATTTCAGTGTGGTGAAGATTTAATGCAGTAAATTCCTGATACTGTGTAACATCCAGTGGGCACTGTGTCTTTACCAAAACTAAAATCCATATCTGTTGGGAGACTGAAACAATATTTAACCTGACTATAAAGGACACTCAGCAGTGGGTTGAGTTAACAGATTATTTTTTCACAACTGAACAGAAAATAGAAACACTGGAAATTTGTCTCATGTCTAATAGTCACAACACAGAAAAAACTGAAACCAGTGGTTTACCAGGACATCTTGAATTATGCACTATTGTGCTGTGTGTGCTAGAGAAAAGTGACAGTCAAATCTTTTCACTAGATTTCTCTACTCCTTCAGAGCAGAGGTACACAACTACTGTCAAGATTTGTTACTTCCATTGAAGAAAGATGAGAGGGAGGTGGGAAAAAAAGGACTGGAAGTTAAAATGTCCAAATGAAACCTCCTCAGCACAACTTGAGGCCATTTCCTCCTTTTCTGTCTCTTGTTAGGTGGGAGAAGTGATTGACCCCACTTGCCTTTAGCCTCCTTTCAGGTAATTTTAGAGAACAGTAAGATACCCCCTGAGGCTCCTTTTCTCCAGACTATAGAACCCCTCAGCCATTCCTCATAAGCCTCATGAAATGACAGAAAGTGACCCACTGAACAGTGTAAGCAGCTTCCTCAGGGCCCTTGGATCTCACCCAGCCCCACAGATTGAGGTGTGTCATAGCTGGTGGAGCAGGTCACTGGCTATTTCCCTTTGTTCCCCATCCCTGTGTTCCAGCTTAGGGGGCTGAGTACCCAAAGAACAACTGGGTTTACTGTTAAAGACTGAGACAGAGAGGGCATTAAGTCCCTCAGCCTTTTCTGCATCCTTTGTTGCTGTGTTTGTCACCCTGCATTTTATAAAGGGGGGTAATTCTCCTTAGCCCTCCTTGTGTTGCTGATGTATCTATGAAAATATTTCTGTTGTCTTCTATGGTAATAGATTAATTTTTTGCTTCTGATTTTCTCTATATATAACCTCAACACATTCATGTAGTCCCCCTTTGTTGCCCGCCCATTCTTCCAAAGGTCATAAACATTTTTTTCCCTGAGTTTCAGCCAAAGCTCTGATCAGCCAGGCCAGTCTTCTTCCTTGCCAGCTCATCTTTCAGCACAAGGGGATGCCCTGCTACTGCAGCTTTAAGATTCCCTTCTGGAAGCATGTCCAGCCTTCTTGGACTCCTTTACCCCTCAAAACTGTCTCCCAAGGGGCTCTGTTAACCAGAGATTAATGTAATTTAATTTAATCTGTTATTTATGTCACCACACTGAAGGGGCAGGAATTTCTGGCAGCAAAGGGTTTGCCTGAATTGGTTTGCCTTTTATAATTTTGTGAAGTTTATACCATAAAATGATCATTACTTCGAGTGCTAGATTTAAGCAGGATTTGATATTTGGTGGGTCTTTTTGACTTAGGCAAGGATTTTTAGTTAATCCAGTTAGCCTTGAAAGCCAGCAGTTTTCTTACAGACCAGTGCTGTTTGTCTGAACGGGGCTGTTCTGCTGGCTGTCAGTGTGTGTGCATTATCTCTGGGATCCTTTTTGTTCCATGCCATTACTTCTGCATGTCAAAATCTCTCTAGTTGGGAAGATTTATAGCAGGTACATTTCCAGGGTAGGAAGGAAAGCAAGGTGCATAGGAAAAGGGGAAGAGAGCAACCAACCTAGTAAAAAAAGAATGTGAACAAACCCCTTTTCTAGACAGAGAACAGGAAATGCAGCCTGTTTCCAGCTTGCTCACTTACCTGTATTGGGAGTTCATTTCCATGAGTTCACCTCTGCAGTCTGTAAAAGACAGAAAGAAACTGCAGCAACCAGCATGGATTCCTTCTCCCTTCTGGTGCTGGCAGTTTCTCACTCAGTGGAAACGGTAGTGACTTCGCTGAAACAGAGTCCTTCTCCTGTAATGGAAACATCTAATTGCTCTCCTGATGGCAGGTATTGTCATTCCTTGGGGAGAAAAGGCACAAATATTTGAACTGTGCCTTTCAACTGTGCCTTACTACTATCATTTATACAGATTCTTGATTGTGCAGATTGCACATCTTCCTTTTAAAATAGTTTAAATGGGTCAGTTAATGTTAGTCCTTAACTTTTTTTTATTTCTTGTTGAAAGATGTGAAACCGGTTTGCTTGAGTTTTTTTTTCAAGGAGTTGAATTTGCTCTGTCCTAGCTAAGTGTCAGAATGGCTGCATTGAGCACTGTTCACCTTCCTCCTCCTTCTGGCTTCTTAGAACACTTCAGACGGTCAGACACGAAGGTGGAATAAATACGTTCGCGCTGAACAGTGGAAAGCTGAGGTGTCAGAGTCCGTGTTCGGCTGAAAGGAGGAGTGCTGATGGATGTGAGGTTTCCTGGCTGGCAATGCCTGCCGGGGCAGGGATTGTCCATTAGGGGTCAGTGGAGCTCCGCCAGTGGAGGAGTCTCTGCTCCTGCCCTGCTGGCTGAGCGCTTCCCCCTCGCCTCTGCCGGCAAAACTCCGCTTCCTCCAAAGCAGCAGCATAAAGTGGTGCGCAGCTTTCAGTGGGCACTGAAAATACAGCCAAAGAAACGCACGAGTCTGTTATTTTCCGTACAAGGAAGGAAGTACTGGAGTATTAGAAAAACGCTTTATTTTCTGTAAGCAGAACTGTGTTTTCTTAAGTATCTTTTCTGACAGAAAAGCTGTTCTTAGTTAACTTCCTGTTAGCTAACTGCTTGATAGATACAATCTGTTTAGTTGTACTTCTTGATGATCCCCTTCAGTGACTTATTAAAAACCAGTAAATATCCAGATGGGCCTTCCTAATTTCCTAATAAATGAATCAAAAAGTTAAAAAAAAAAACCAAAAAACAAACCAACAGAAAAACAACACCCACCCTCAGTATGTTTTATTACCTTGCTTTTGCTTGGGACTCATAATTTTTTTTTTATTTTATTCTTGGAATTTCCTGTGGAATCTGTTCTCTGTACATGATTACATGGTCTTCAGTGAAACTATTTTTCCTTCCAACTCTGCCCAAAATATAGGTAAATTGTCTCATGTCAAGGGTGTTTTTCCTTAAAATTGTAAAGGTAAACTTTTTATTTTAATGCTAGGTACTTCAGGGTTCTGTTTCAATTAATTATTTCTCAAGGATACTGTTGTGCCCCAGAGGATTATAGGGTCAATATTATTAAAACAAAATTTTATGTCAGCCTGGCAAAAGAATCCAGCTTCCTGTAGATCCTAACAGATAGTTCTGAAATACTTAGTTTTATTTTAGTTGAAAGTTTTAGATTTTGTTTCCTGAAGATGATTTTGGCTCTTAGGAAGGAGGAATCCTGATAAGATTTTTGTTGTGATGAGGGAATTAAGATGCTTGTTTAGATTAAAGTTGTTATGCTTTCTTCTAATCCAGAGTTCCTTATCATGTTCTCTAAAGCTGCCTTATGTTGTATTCAGGGATTATAAAATCTGCCATGTGTATCTCAGTGTGTTAGTACACACAATCCCACAGACACTTTCCCTAGCTGGTGTAACAGATTGGGTCCCTAAAAGCTGGCCAGCACTGAAGAAAGTCAGGTTTTGTCCTCAGGGGTAGTGATGTACATTCACAGTAGCCATGTATACATACAGGCTTTATTGGACAATATGGAATTGTCCAAGCTTGCCTGGAAAGAGGGAAGGCAGTAGTGGAAGGCAGTCGAGGGAAGGAAGCCAAAATGTGTTAACTGCCAAATTATAAAATTACTTTATGCTCCAGGCTTCTGACTGTAGTCCTTCTTGCAGGATACTGCACCTGCCCCTCCTGGGGTTGTAGCGGCATGTTAGGGGGGAAGGACAAAATCCAAAGAGCTCCAATAACTACTGGAAGGAAGAGGAAACCAGAACATCCATTTGCAGCCAGAGATGACCTCTGCATAAAGGCTTTGCTTTCTTTGCTCCAGAGCAGTTTTGATTTTTAAGAAGAGAAAAATGGAAGGGGCTGCTCAAGCCTCATTAACTTAATCCCCTGTGTTATAGACAAACATAAAATGGAGGCTTTTTCCCCACTGCAATCCTAAAATAGACAAGGATTTACAGAAAATAAAGTTTTTTCCCCTGTTGGGCATGAAGTCTTGATAGAAAACTTCTGCTGTCCCTGAGCTAATGAATCATAATAGCAAAATGGATTTTTTTTTTCTCAAGAATTGGTCCAATTGCTTGCATTTTCTTAGACCCATGTGGATTTTTGATATCTTCAACATACTGGTGGTAAGTGCTACATCATAAAAATAAGCTATGGGGAAAAAGAGCTTTTTTGATTTTGAATTTATCATCTGCTAATTTGTTTCATCCTCCAGCATTCTCTTACAGGAAGAAACAGTTGAATAATTTTTTCCTTTCTACCATTTCTGTGGTAAAATAACTTCCCACCATTTTAAGATCTTATATCAAATATTTCCATCAGTCATATCCTTTGCAGTCTTGGCAAGTCCTGTTATCTTCAGTTGTTGCTGTTATTTGAAGGCATTTCATACTTTTAAACTCCTTACAGCCCTCCTCTGTACATCTTTTCTTCTATCATTTCTTTTCAAGGGGGACAGAACTGTGTTCAAAAATGTGGTTTCAGCATCACTTTACACAATACCTTTTTATCATTTAATCAGCAATTTATCCAGAAGAGGACTTTTGTTCCATGGCACCTCAGTATCTCTAAGAGTCTTCAATGAGAGATGTGTAGAATGGCTTTTATAAATCCAGGTAAATCAGATCAAGCAGATCTCCCTTTTCATGCAGTCTATGATGGCTGTATATAACAGATATTATTAGATCCCCAATATTATTTTTCTACATGACTTATATTCTTTGATTACAGTGTCTATATCAACTGTCCCAAATTGATGTCACTCCCAGTGTCCCTTAGAGAATTCTTTTCAGTGGAATGTGTGTGGGAGGGAAGAAGAAAACAGCTGGTTTTTGTATAAGACATGTACAGTCACCACTCCAAAGAAAGCACAGGCAAGTTACACTATTTCTGTCACCTTATGTGCAGATGAAAAACAGTTCAAAAGCTTTGAAAATCTCCACATTGACACATTTAAAAATTTATGCTTGGTTACATTTAACATCCAGCACCACTGCTGCTGGATACAAATCTGTATTGAAATAACTCACTTTTGCAGGTTTCTGTGAAGCCTGTGCATCCAGACAAGGATTACTTAAACTGGCAACAAAATACATCTTAATTGAAATCAGTTTGTTATTCTCAGATTCTTGTTAAGCAAAAACAGAGACATGCCTTATTTGAGAAGCCAAGAATTTAATGTTCATGTAACTGACGTTTTAGTAGACTTAAATAAAATGCAGTAAAATAGTTAGTAAGATTTTACTACAGTTACTAAATTTCACAGTCCCTGTTATCCAACTAAATTAATACTTCTGACTATATAAAAAATAATCAATTTAAACTGTTGCAGAGAAATGCACACGAGCGCATGCACACACACTGAGTGGGGTGTGGTGTTGATGACTGGGTTTCCTCCTCTTCCTTGCCAAGAGGAATGTCATGTTGGCAACTTCTTCCTCACTCTAGGTTCCACTTGGGGCTATTTTAATGTTTGCTAATACTTTAATGAGCCTTGCTTTTTTCCACTGGTCTGCAGTGTATCATGCATCTTATCTGCATTTACAATATACTGTGCATTTTACATGTGTTGGATGATGCTTTCTGCTCTCTTTTGCTCCTAACACAAGTTTTGCCAAGCTCCAGTTGTATCTTTAATTTACCATTGATGAATATTTGCATCCTCAGTGTGATTCCAAGCCCCCTCTTATCAACCCAGACCTATATTTGTCTACACCACATCCAGTATTCCCACTTTGAAAGCCTTGCGGTTATTCCTATATAATTGCACTGGCTGCTGTATCTGTGAGTCCTAAATACATCTTTCTATGTAGAATAACCAGCTGCCACCTTTGTCTCTATAAGAACCATTACATCCTGTGATTAAAATAGGCAAAAGTACCTAGAATGAGGAGTAGCTGTCTGGTCACTAGGGGAAAAAAATGTTACAGCTAAGCAAGCTAAACCAAGGTTACCAGTCAGGCTGAGACGAGTTCAGCCAAAGAGCAGAACCCGACAACTACTGTACTAAACATCAGATTAAAGAGGCATCACTTACAACAAAAATATTAGCAAAATAACTTAATGTTTTCTCTACATAGCTGTAGATCCTCTGTAGGTGCCTTCCTGCAAGGCAGTACCAAATTAAAATGGGAGAAGGTTGTGTTTGCTTATGTTATGGATGCTGTGTCAATCTTAACAAGTGATGTGATCCAAAATGAGCAGAGCTGAAATGAGTTGGTGCTGGACCTTGCTAGGGAAGGGATTGCTCTGGGCTTCTTGTGGTCCAGTGGCTGCCAATAGCAGTCAGAATTTGCTACCTGAGCTCCTGAAGAACAGCTTCTGCTTCAGACTCCTTCAGTAGAAATCCTCTTCATGTCCTCCAGCACAGTTTTATGACATGAACCAAAGTGCAGCAAGAGGGAACAGTCCTGAGCTGAATGAAAATATTAACATAGGTATGCTTGTATGTGTTCAGAACCATGGTGAGTCAAGCTTTTAAGTGTCATTTTTACTTACTGGAGCATTTCCCAGTAGTGAAGGAAGAAATTAAGAAATTAGGGCTGGAACCGGGAAGCTAAACAAGACATGTGAAATGTGAGAAGGATATGAGGTTTCTTGATAAATGCGCTCAGACAACCAGTGAGATACTTCTGCAAGGGCCATTATGAGATATGAAATGTAGCTGCAAGAGATCAGGGTCATCTACACATAGATCAAGCTGAAAAATGGAAAAGTGCTGTCTGCAAGCCTGGATAAGCATACACTCATGCTTCAGTGGTAGGAAAAAAATGGAAAGTAACAATGTTGAAAGACAAGTACACTTCAAGTTGAATCTCATTGTTAGGCCAGTCCTTATTCGTAATGTCTTGATCTCTTTCATGACAGCTGGGGCAGGAGATACTAGGCTATATATAATGCTAG
Source organism: Certhia americana (assembly GCA_018697195.1). Lineage (NCBI taxonomy): Eukaryota > Metazoa > Chordata > Aves > Passeriformes > Certhiidae > Certhia > Certhia americana. The sequence goes on along the minus strand of CM031858.1, from coordinate 102,287,781 downwards.
CCAGCATCTTGAATTACAAAAGGCAGGGAGAAAAGATCTGATTCTGTGGTGAAACCATCCACTCAGAAAATGCTTTTCAATGCAGAAGCAATAACTGCATGCTATTAGCTGTAATCGTAAACCTAAGCTAATATAATGTTGTGTTTATTCTCACTGAGTGGTTTCCTGTGAGTCTGGTCTTTTGCATCTCCTTAATCCCTGCACATGCTACTTGATGCATTTTCTTTTCTAATGCTCTGCTTTTCTACCTGCTGTCCGTGTGCCACATGTTTTAGTGAGCATGTAGGATTATCTATTTAGCAGTAGCTAGCACTGGCTGGCATTTGCATGCTACCTCTTTTTAATTCAATTACTGACTGTGCACAGGGCAGTAATTGCAGTTTCAGAAAGCTAAGGTTAATGAGTAAATTGAGTTTTATGTTTTCCTGGGTCATAAGATAAAAATTATGGATAAAATGTATTTGTATAGGAAAGATTTAAATAGTGGAGGTTGTACCAGGCTGTGCTGGAAGCTCATAAGGAAAGTTTAGGTGTCTGCTGAAATAGAAAATGTCATTGATAATGAAACTCAAAGGAGGATGGAAGAGAGCTATCCTGAACAGTTCAGCTTCTCTTGTTTCTCTTAATGGACACAGCATGTAATTTGGCCAGTGATAAAAAGTGAACTTTAGTTTTTCTGCAATAAGACCAACTTTTGCTATGCACTGCACAGCTCTAAGTAAATATCAGTTTGTGAGAGACAAAAATAGCAAAAAAGAGGTGGTTTTCTGATGAAGGGGTCTAAGTTAAAGTTAGTTTGCCTCCAGGTGCCTGCCCTTCTCTGGATAGGTCAAAAAGCAGTCCCTGCAGTACATCATTTACCAATTTGATCAACAGGTATCAGGGTTCTTTAATTGAATCAGTCATCCAGTTCTAATCAGCTGCCATCTAGAAATTGAATTCCTGTTCAATTAATATGGAGCTCTTTTGTATGTTTCAGTTTTTAAAAAGACTTTAGCAAGTCAGTGGTTTCAGAGAAAGCCTAACTTGTCCAAGCTCTGCCATGAGATGAGGAGTAGGTTATGCTGCAGTATTGGCTTTCTGAAAGCAGTGTGCCTTTTAAGGTCCACATCTCCCTCTTATAGCAAAACATAAGAGTAATTAACATTAATTAAGAGGTAGAATGCAAATGTGGGTAGGTGTGTGGGATAGCCAAACCTCATGTCTCAAATGCTGCACATCAGGTAGTAACTCAACTGGGAGTCAGATCTTGGCTTGCTTGGGCCCTTCAGTGCCTTATGCTTTCCTTCTTTCTTTAGATCCCCTCACTGTCCTGTGAGGAGCTTCAGCAAAGATAGGCCTGTGTGCTTCCTCCTCTGGCAACCATAGCACATCTGGACAACCTATCTTTGATCACCCTTAAAAGTTTCTCATTAGAAAGTGGCTCAGCCATGGCTGGCACCTTGACCTCTCTCCTCAGTGCATGACCCACCGTGCCCCCTCTGTCTCATACAAAGCTGTGTTAGTAAGGGGTCAGGAGCTCAGTAATCACTTAGGACTTCAACCACTCCATTTGCCTGGCCACTGCTACTTTAAGGAAGAGAATTGCAGGATCATTTGTGGGGAAAACAAAGAGAAAATGGAAAATGGAAGGGAGTATGTCACAAGTAGATTGGATTTACATGGGAGAGTGAAAGTGGAAGAGAAAAGGAAGAAGTCATAAAAGTAGTCAAGCAAATATTAATGAGGAAATTGTCCTCCTTAGTATTAAACCTGTATTGTCAGTCTGTCAGATTTAGTGAGGGAAGTGCCTGCCTTGTCAGCGCTAGCTGAGCCAAGCTGAGTTCCTGGTGTGCCCAGATGAGCCATTAAAGCAGCCTCTTGCCAGTCAGAAGGGAGCTGACTGAGCACTGTGCAAGTGGCACACCAGCACCTCTCTGGCAGCCCCAGCAAGCAGGGCTCAGACCCTTGGATCAGGATCCAAGGAGCTGTCACCTGAGTGTCTCATGCACACATGGACCTACAGGGCAGGACTGCCAGGAGCCTCCAGAGTATTACTTCAGTGCGAGCAGAAGAATTAGAAGGAATGGAAAGAAGGAAGGAAGGAAGAAGCAGACAGGCTGAAACTGAAGAGAGAAACTGAAACAAATGTTGATAATATTTAAAAAAAATATTAAAAAGCATAGTGTAGATCTTGCCAACAAAATCATTAGCGTATGAATGGAAGCATCTCTCAACTAGAAGTGCTCTGTATGTGTCTGAAATATACCATGTCAGGCTACTCTTCAGCCCTCATCTTTTATTGAAACTATGTCAACTACAGCAGCAAAACCTCTTTTCCTAGCATTGCAATATTTGACATGACATTCCAAGGGATATGCAAGACCATAGAACCAAAAGGGAGATGTATTAATGTAGGTGAGTATTTTCTGCATTTTCTGTCCCGGTTTCAGCTGGGACAAAGTTAATTTTCTTCCTGGTAACTGGTACAGTGCTCTGTTTTGGATTTAGTATGAGATTAACTTTGAAAACATGCTGATGTTTCCAATTGTTGCTGAGCAATTTACAGCTATTTCCAGCTTCTTGTGCCCTGACAGTGAGAAGACTGGAGAAGCTCAAGCTGGGAGGGGACAAAGCTTGGACAGCTGACCCCAGCTGACCCAAGGGATATCCTGTACCATATGGCATCATGGTCTGTATAAGAACTGAGTTGTGGGGGGAAGCTGGCTGGGGGCCGCCGCTCAGGAACTGACTGGTACCAGTTGGTGGTGAGCTATCACATTGTGCAACTCTTGATTTTTATATTCAAATTATTTTATCATTATTATTATTATATTTTTTCTTTCCTGTTCTGCCCCATTAAACTGTCTTTATCACAACCCACAAGTCTGAGTCTTCCTACTCTCTCTCCCTCCCCACTGTTAGGGGGGCAGTGACTGAGTAGCTGTGTGGTGCTTAGTTGCCAGCTGGGGGTACAACACAACAATTGGATGAACCTGCTTAATGCCCATTACATTATGCCCTTTTCTTCCTCCCCTGTGGATATGCAAGTACCTAAGCATATGTCAGGTAGTCTGAAAACATTGTTGGCATTGAGAAGGATAGTGTCCTTGACCCCTCATCTCTGGCAGAACTGTAACTTAGGGATCCCTCCAGCTCTGAATTGGAATAATGAGAGCATTTTCTCCCATTTGTATTTTATGGTAATGCAGCATCACAAAGGTATACCCTGATATTTCTTTGCCTTCATACCCTTTTTTTTTTTAATATAATTTCCACATAATATTGCCTATATTCCACAGTTCTGGTCAGATGAGAGTGGTCTCTCATAAGGACTAATAGTTATTTTCTAGGGATTTCCAGAACCGTATTTCCTAATATTTCCATAGCCAAGATGGATGTTTCTAAGGGAATAACTACATGAGTGCTCGCAGCTGTGTTCAAGACATAGCTCAGCCAAAGTCTGTTGTGAGCGCATTTTACACACCCAAAATTCAGTTCCAGACAGTGTTGGGGCTGCATTTTAAGAGATCATTTTAGTTCCTAGGCCTCTTAATGCTAATAAAAATTCTTGCTGTTGCAGGATTAGTCAATGGCAGAACCCATCTGGAAGATGATTTTTTCTCGCGCTGAAACTGTGGGTGGAGGTCTGGGTTTGTATCCTTACTCTCTTAACTATTCTTTATTCCTGGTCAAAGCAGAATTGGTTGGGATTGTGATCCTGAGCCTGTTTAAATAACCATTTAATAAGTGTTCTGTTTTTCTCATTATAGGAACAAATTTCAGATCTGAGATTTGGGTGTTTCCATAGCTCTTTCCTAGGCTCTACAGTATTATATTAGCTTGCGGCTCTGGTCCTGAAAAGATTGTAATTTCATCCTCACATTTCAAAAGGTTAATCTCGTCTCATTAACAATAAGGGGTCACATCACGTGTCTTAAAAAAAAAAATAGTAACATACATCTGAATTTCCATGTGAGAAGTGGAAAAATGAACAGGAGTGGGAAGGAGTCATCACATCATATACTAGCTCATCTAAATCTGGATGCTTAGATTAGGTTCCTCCACCAAGTGGAATCAGGACGAGTCATCTCTGTCACTGTTAGGAAAGCCAAGAGACATTAGGCTCCTAATTTATTTATCAAAATATTTGATTGTATTTTGTGTTAAATTATAATAACCTTATAAAGGTTTTGTGATTATCTTGCCTTCCTCCCAGTTTATCAGTCTCTTAAACTGCTAACTTACTGATCCTTTCAGAAGTACACCAGAACGACCTCTCCTGAGCTCTAGAGCAACAGGAAACAACAAAGAAACTTGCAGAAAGACAGGACAAAAAAATGTTCAGAAAAAAATTCCAGAGATGAAGAGGAGGAGCTGCAAAAGTTTGTCATAGCCACAACAGTAGCTACTGCTCTCCTCCCCACATGGACTGTGGGAACTTAATGAGCAAAATTGTTCATGCACTTTAATAAATACTTGGGCTGAAGGACTGAAGAAGGTCATGTTTTAATGACCTAACTGCAGACAATTGATAGTGGTGGGGCTAACAAGGTTTTATTAGCAAGCAAAAGTGTGACTCCAGCAGAGCCATGGAGGCAAAAGCTGTCATGGGAAGGGCCACCAAGCTCTTGGTCCTCACAAGTGGATGCCCAGCATCCCCTGTGGGGCTCTAAGGGCTCCACTGCTGCAACAGTCTTCCTGTGATTGGCTTCAGCAGCCTAAATGTTGCAGGAACCTTTAATCTGAGTCTACCTAGATGAAAGCAGCTACACGTGTAACCAGCAATGCCATAATGGCAGCTTTGATTACAGTGTAGGTATCTTCAAAAATAGATGATCTTGGGAATCAAGGTCAGGATGTTATTATGAGAATTACAGGCTTTCCTAAAAGTGCTGAGGAAAACAAAAACGCAAACTGCAAAACTTATTGATTCTTCCATTTTAACCCTGATGACCACCTACATCAAACTGATCTGCCGGGAGCCATCACAGACAGATCCACAATAAAAGAAACACCGTGTGGATCAGCAGCAGACATCAGAAACCTTCCCAGAGGAGAGGTAAGGAATGTAGAGCTGCCCTTGTCGCTTCTCCTTTGGTAAATGACTACTCAAAAACCCTAATTAAGTTTCCGTCTTTAAAATGTGATTTCCATTTGGTCCCTGAGGTTTAAAAATAGTGAAAAGATTTCAGCAATTGATGACACTCTCAGTTGTACTAAATTAGAGCGTAGAGGAATTAGGAGCTACTGGTGCTGTCACACAGTAATGGTATCTCCTTTTCTTCTTGCCCTTGCACCAGGTTGCTGTTTCCCAGCACGCTCCCGGGCAGCAGCCACATACCAGAGAGAAAAATCACACAACCAGTGGTGCTTGGTGGCCAGAGTAAGTTTTTTATCACTTTGAATTCATCTAGCCCTTGAATCCCTTCATTGTGGCTTGCCCACAGGCCTGTGCCTCCAATTTTTTCTCACATACATGGGCTTGTGAAAAGAGGTAACAATTTTGTTTTTATGGGTGCTTTTGACAACAGCTTAACATTACTGACCACTATGGAAATTCTCTAGATTCGCACTGCTGTGAATTAAACTGGGCTCGGGGGATCCATGTGTGTGGGTTATAGACTCCTTAATTGCATGTGGGCAGCATTGTCCTCTGACTCAGAAATATCTTTGCCTTGGGAAAAAATAATATACTCCCAAAAAATTACTGTTCTCCATTCACAGACGCGATCTCTTTAACATTGCCCGGCATTTGTCTTCACAAAATTTATTGGATAAATGGCAAAAAAAGCTATTAGTTGTTTCCACTGAAATATGTGAGTGATAAACACATCTGTTATACTCCTGTACAGTAACTGAGCATGTTTTTGATTGAACAGTCCCTGACTCAAAAGCATCTCACCTGCTCTTAATATGAAGGCAATAAAAACGTAGCTATGTGCTCTGTTTCTGGCACAGTTTCAGCTTTTCCCCATTACTTAAATCGTGACCATATATTCCAGTTAGCTTAGGCTTCAGGCTTTAAAAGCTCAATGTGAGTAATGAAGGGAAAGCAATCTGATTAGCTGGTGGAGCTGACTAAAAGGCACCTTCATTACAAAGGAGCTTAAAAAAGGAATAAAACTACATGAAATGGATTAAAGGTATAATAATAATGATAGTATCAAACAACATAACAAAGAAAAATATCTGCATTCAACTGATATTAATATTTAATAGATAGCACAGGCATGTCCATGGCTTTATATTCTTCTGTTTTAATGATCTTTACCACAGCTTGAGGTCCTTTGTCTTGTCCCCTTCTACTGACATCAGCTGGAGGAGACAAAGATTAAAACAAGGGTAATTTCCCCATGGCCGTTGCTTGGCACTATTTCTGCTTTGCTCAGCCATGAACTGAAGTTTAAAGGATGAAGTACTGTCACTCAGGCTGATTTTTCCCTCCACCCCATCTTACCAGGGTTAACCACTCATCCAGTCACCACGGAAACGTGTGGCTCCTTTGCCACCCCACAGCCTCATATTGGGAACGGTACCATAATCTCATTAGGAGGTTGAATTTGCCATTGAAGCTTGAATTCCCATAACAGGAGGGGAGTGGACTAATGCAATTAAGCAAATTAGTGTTTTGAGCCACTGCATGATATCTGTCCAATACCATGAGCAAAGACTAGGTAGTTTTCCTCCTATCCTAACAAAAAAGTCAACAAAACCAATACTTCAGTCCTCTCCCCACACAATGTTTAGGGAAATTGTCCAGTCCCCTCTCAGCTGTAAAAGTCTTTAGAAATAGGAAGAAAATTGTTCACTTGACCAAAAACCTGAATTGTTCACCTTTCTTTTTCCCAGTGCTTGGATCCCAGTGGTTCTGATAATTTTTTGTTACTATAATTTTTATGCTTCTAAAGGTAAAGTAAATAAACACAGAACATTTTGTTTTGTTCTTTTCTTATGGTATATGACAGTGGTTACCAGATCAGAACAAAACTCCTATTGGTTTCAAATGTATTTTGATGTGAAGTGTTTCTTAACTGCTATGAATAATTCTTTTAAAAATACACCAGATTTTCAAGAGATAATTCCGGAATATTCAGTAATTCTCTAGAAATGCAGATTATTAAATGCTTAAAGCAGCGCTTTTCTGCCTTTTGTTGTGGGGTTTTGAGGCTAATCCAGTTCCCTCCTCCCTCCCTCACTCTGCCAAGTAAACAAAGCCGCAAAAGCGAACTGTAGCAAGAATCAGGAACCATAAATCTTTGAATAATATCCTGGCACATGAGTTTTAAAGGCAACATATTTCTCTGAGAGCCCAGGGGAGAGTGCGAGGGAGATAGGAAAGGAAGGGAGCAGCAGTACCCTCCTGAGGATAATGCTCATCACAACATTTCTTCCTGGGGAGGTAAAAGTTGGAAATGGGTAGGAGCCTCTTACGCATATCAATTACTGAGGAGGTTATGCCGCTGGCTGCTTGCCGTCCTCATCTTTGAATGAGAAAGGCAGGAATAACAAGTGCATTTCAGTAGATGTTATTGTGCTACCACTCATCTCCTCACAAACAAATCCCAGTCTGCCACCAGGCACTGCAGTCAGAAGGAGTGAAAGCATGGGTTATTACTAAATAAGGGCATTGGCTATACGCTCAACTTTATATAATCCATGGTTCCTACCCTAAGCTGCTTCCAAAATAGATGTATGTTATGTAGGCAGTATACATAGTCCCAAAGGATAGTGTAATCTTAGCATTTTTTTCCTGAAAATGCGAGGGACTTCAAGACTGAGTCAGTGCTGAGAATATCTGTCACAAGCTTGAGAATAGAACATAGTGTAGATAATTCTGCGGATATTTGAAAAGCGTCACGGAGCTGAGTATTTCAGTGTCCACAAACTCCCAAAATGTCACAGCTGAGCTGGTATTGAAGAGAAACTGATACAGAAAACACAGGACTGAGGCTTACAAACAAAATGAGCTCTGCACTGTGATGGTAACAGCCATACAGTTTGGATTAAAGTATTTTGATATTTATGGTATCAGATCAGATAAGGACAAATTAAAAAAAGAATTAATTCGTGGGTTTAAATATTGTTTTTTCCTCCTGGTCCCATTACAAAACAGAATCAAGGGTTGAATTACTTTCCTATGTGAGTTCTTATGTAATACTGTAAAGTAGTCCTGTTTTGCCTATTTGGTTTTTCCCTTTTATCATGTTTGGATTTAAGTGTAGCCCTAATCCTGCATATCCTGCTTTGAAAAGCTTAGATCTGTAATGTATTGTATGGTATTCTTTAAAAGGCTTTGCTCTTTACTGTGTGGTAGCCTTGAGTTAACAATATAGATTTCAATTCTTAACCTTATATTTTACAATTTTGCTTGTATTCTTCATTTAATACAATGTAAAATTTCAAATATGCATAGTAATTGGTATGTAATTAGGGGTAAACACCATAAATGTGTCATTTTGGGGAGAAAAACAAAGTTAAATTGAAACTATATTTTGTATCCATCATGAAAGGCTGTGACTGCTGTTCCTGCAGTGGATGGGTGTTACATGCTCTTGAGGAGGTGAGGCAGGAAAGCACTGCCAAGTACCCATGACTAGGTTTTCCTGGTCACCTTCTTTAATCCCATAGTGAGGTAATGAGCAGCTGTTCTCTTTTTCCCTCTCCTTCCCTGTTCTCTTTTTGATGGTATATTTACTGGCACTGTGATTTTCCATCACATAAAAGTTTCAACAGGTAGTTTACACAGCTCACCTCTACCGCTGCTGAGGCATGAAAAGTACACCAAAATGAAGCTCTGCAGCTGCATCTCTGCCTTGACCTACTGCCAGACTAAAACATAATGGTTTCAAACTCTGCAAGCCTCTGGCGTCTTTCTTACCCTGATTATATTTTATGCTTGGAAAAAAGCATGAAGCTTGGGTAGCCCCATGAAGATGAGAGGATAAGACCTTAAAAATTATGCTGCAGGCAACAAGGATTTGAAGTGAGGGATAATGTGGCCCAAAGGACATAGGGGATTTTAATACTCTGAATGAGCAGGAGTTAGAAGAGAAGATATAGCAGGAGATGGAGATAAACAAAGGCAGGGACATGCTTCAGGGAAAGTGTAGTAAAGAAAGAGAATTTAAATGCCAAAAGTGAACCTCCCTTTTTATCCTCTTTTTGTGTTTCATACAGCTATATCAGCACAATAGGTATTAATGTAGACCACAGGGTCCATTCATAACTTTTTCATCTCTTCAGGAGTCTGTTAAAATAGTGCATGGCTTTGCCCCCTGAGATAGTGAACTCTTGTCTTGAATGGAAAAAGGATGGTGTAGTGAGCCCAAAATTAAAGCAACTAAAGGGAGCTTTAAAGTTACAAAATGTGATAAACTTAAAAATAATTAGTAACAATTGCCAATGTAATAGATATTACAAATCCATCTTGGCCTTCAGTGAAGAACAGGGGTTTATAAAAACAGATAAAAACATCTCTGGAATGTGGAGAAACCAGATTTTTGGTACGAAAGTCCAAAAGAAATAAGAAGGCAACCTGTTGTGTGGCATACAGAGGCACTGCCACATTCAAGTGTATTGCTGTTCACAGACACTCAAAAGATGAGTTTGTATTCTTCATTCAGGTGATGTGTGTATTCTTCATTCAGTTGATGTCTGTCACACCATAATGTTTTACATTATTGTTCACTGTTTATTGCTATAAGGAATTGTCCCATTTTTAATGTCAGCACTTTGCCTGAATAAATCCCACATGCCTGTTTTCTGGGAAAAGTAAAACTGATTCATGTAAAAAAGGTGACTAAGAGCAAAGCTGAATAGCAGGGAAAAAAGGTAAAAATAATGAATCCCTAGTGTTCCTTTGCAGGAAAGGCTCTAGTTGTGATGCAAATGATACAAAATTAATGTATTCATGAATTAAAAATGAGAGGTGGAACAAACATAAACTTGTTGTTGCTGAAATGGAATTGCACTGCCGTGTTCCTCATGAATTGCCACATTATGCTGAGACTTCTCAGAGCAAAGCTGCTCACCTTTGGAGGGGTGAGAGGCTTCTGCACCACTGAACACAGAAAGCAGAGGGACATCCTCTTGCAGGAAAGGTCTGTGATGTGTGGGGTGGATTTGTTAGAGGGAGGCACAGCCAGCAGGTGTTTTACACAGCCACAGTGTCTCATGGAGCCTCCACTAGTCCCTTCCTCCTCTCTACCATCCATAATTCTGTATGCACTTGGAAAGATTGTGTGACAAGTGGAAGAGAGGGAGGTGTAAGTCATTTCAGGCTGCATGGGGATAGTTTTCCAAATATACTGTAATGGAAAGAATGTCCTAGACCTAGGGATATTTTATTAATTGTTGGAAGGTAATTTTATCTGTAACCTCTTCTTTTTCTCCTCATCCATATTTTGCCTCCTTCCCCCTGCAATTTTCCACTTTGCTGTGTGATGATAGATTTACAGAATTATGGGTGTGCAATGTAACTTACAATCTGATGCTACTTATCTGCAAGGTGTGCCAAAACAGGCTCAGCACAGATCTTCATAAAATGATGAAATGTTAATCCAGTTCTCCTCTCTGAGTTGTTCTCATCGCACAGTTACAATGCCCACTGGCTGGGGCTTCAGATAATGTTGACCAACACATTTCTTACTTTTAGCCCATGGAGTAAATCCTTTTCAAAGCAAATTAAAGTTATGTTTTTAAATACTGAAATATTTCTTGACTGTCCTAATAAACAGAAAATACTAAAGATGTTCCTGTGATAACAAACTGGTCATTTGGGATCTACAAACTGTCTGAGCTTTTCTATTGACCTCCTATCACTTTCCTTCAAAATTTTTCTTCCCATTCTGTATTTACTCCTGTTGTTATTCTAAAATTCATTTTATATTTGCTAGCTTAGTTTTTCTTATTGATGCTAAGCTATGATGCAGAGTGTGTTCTTTTGCTTATATTTTAAAAATTCTGTAGAGTTCCCTCTCATACAAAACAGGTGAAGAAAGGCTCGTCTATGTTCTGTGTCCCGCTTCACATTTTCCACTCTAGTGTACGTTTCTTTTTCACGTCACTCAATTCAGCTAATTCTAAACTTTCAGAGACCTTTCTATATATTCACATAAATGTCTTCAGCATTTCTCAAACACATACAAAAGCTATATATGCTGAATGCATTTTAGAAAGAATTATTTGCTCATCTCTAGTTCCCAGTCTTGCATGTGTCTAAATTTGGTTTACCACAGAATTTTGTGTTATGTAATTTCATTAAGGTTTTCCTAGAGTCTGTCACAGTCTTGAAGAATAGTATTGACCAGAATGGTATTTTGTTATGAGCAAATCTGGTGAATGAAGATGTTCCCTTTCTTTTTTAAACTGCTAATAAACAGATTGAAAATGCCAATTGTATTGTGATATTCCTTGACAAATTCAATGATTAACAGTTTTCCGTTTCTTCCAGTTACCCCTACATACTTTCCACATTGCAGCAAATTGTTAGCTCATTACAAGATGAACTGTCAAGAACCCCCGAAGTCATATTTTATCAAAACCAGAAAATGTTGAACTAAATGTTATATTGTGCACTTCATAAGCTCTTGATGTTTAGAAGACTGTTAGATTTTCTATAGAAGCCTCAATGGCTTAATTTTATTATTTTTAATTAATGTCTATGTTGCATCCAGTGCTGAATCATCTTCTGCACTTGCACAGAGCGGCAGCTGGTTTGTGATTTCACTTCTGTGCTGACATCTCCTTTTGGAAGGCATATCTTCCTACTCTTTTTTTTAACTCTGGGCTTAATCTAGTCTTACCCAAGCAGTCACAAGCTGTGCTGCCATAGTCAGTGGATTTAGCTTTCTCCAGAGAAACAAGCAGCAGAGGCAGTGCGTGCAGGGCTCCAGCCCACACTCCTGGACTGCTCACATGGCCCAGCTACCTAGAGATGAGCAAACCACACAGCTCACCAACCCCTCTCTGGGCATGGAGAACATGAGCCCTTGGGACTGAGAGCCAAACCCACAGCAGCACAGATGGGAGGAAAGGTGGGAAACCAAACCCAGGTCCCATCTCCTCTCAGCACAGAGCTGAAGGGCTGGGGTCAGATGTGAGCACCACTCCTGGGACACCCACTGCTGTGGCATTCCTCCAACAAGTGCCTGTTCTTAACAAGGGTCAGGATTAAATTAATTTAGGAAGGTGAGACATCAGTGTAAGGACAGTAGCGTGAACTTGAAATCACTCCCAAACCAAGGCACATATCCAGTAAATTGAGGTTTGGGGTTATCTTTTCTTTAATGTAAAAAGGTCTTCATATAACTATCAGACTGATTATTGTGCAGGTGAGGCATTTAAATACATTTAACATCACAAGGCTGGTCAGTGCTAGCATCATGCTGTCACCTCACAATTTTAAATAAAGATTAGCAGAGCTGTAATTACATTGCCAGGCAAGAAGTTAACAAAGAGCTATTTCTTCCCTCAGAAACTGGAGTGCAGACTAAGCTTTTTTATGAGATAACTAGAAAACTTTTCTTCTTCCTTGTTTTTCCTGCCCAGTTAAGACACTTCAACACCGTTCAGGGCTTGACTCTACAACCTGAATTGCAGTAAATCAATTAGTTATCAGATTGCATCTTATTCTTTATAAAACACAAGCATTTCTGATGCTAAATGATATAAAGAACTGCTTTCATTTAGTCTCGAAAAAGAAAACCCCTAAAGTGTCTTAAAGATACATGGCAAAGTTTTGAGCCTTTTTTTGAAATTCTAATAATTCAGTGCTAAGGACACCTCTTGGATGTGCTACAAGTGTCTGCTGATCTGAAAATATTTTTCAGTGAATATTAACTCCCTGATTTAGTGAACATCTTTATTGTTGAACTTTCTGTTACAGGTGAAACGCCATTCTCTGTTCTGCTACTGATAAGAAACAAACTGTAATACCCTACAAGACAAGAAAGTAAGCAAAGCTGCTTCTTTGACTTCTGAATAGGAGGTGCTATCATATTTACTTAAATTCAAAAACTATAATCAATGACTTGTGTACTGAGAGATCATAGAACCCTGAACCTACCCCTAATACCATTCTTGGTGAGTTATATTGTGCTGAGATTGTAGGTATTGTATTCTTCCACGTTTCCCACAATCAGTAGTCTGTCTTCCAAACATTCCTCCAGAGAATGGAAATCAGTCTTACTTGCTTATACTTCTCCTTATGTAAGGATAATATATTCCTGCTCATTTGCTCTGCTTCTTCTGAGCCTTTAATTTTGGTCCCTAAACACTGTTTGCATGTTCCTTAAAAATCACTGATTCCTCAACTTGTTGTAGAGCCTTCTCAGCTGAGTCTAAACTGCAGGAGCTAACTGTGTGTTTGCCTCCAAAGGTGCTACATAGCTGAGAGCTTGTGTGTCACATGGGAAAGCAATGACTTGCCCCAAATCTGCATGGGAGCATTGGAGAGCAAATTCCATGTGGAAATACAGGAATTGTGAAGCAGTCTTTGGCAATCAGCTTTTCTGAACCCTAACAGAACAGCAGATGCACTGAGGACAAAGGAACTCCTAAACCATCACAGTCAGAGTATTTGTAAGAAGCAATTGTTTGGGATTTTCAGAGTCAGGAAAAAACTAAGGAGCAGCTGTCTCAAAAACAGTCTTAAATCAAAAATGGCTACAGCTTTGAAGGGAACTGGCACTAAAGACAGATGTCCTAAAGGTTTGGGATAAAATTGAGGTAGATTTATAGAAATTACTGGAAAGGAAAATACAGTATGTCTTCCCGTGTATCTTAGGAGGAATTGAAGTGTGATTGAATTAAAATTTGGGGGTTAGTTTCTTCTGGGAACAGCCTCCTTAGTCATGGTCAGAAAAAAATTGTTGAAGAGGAGCTAAGGGTAGGAGGAAATAATAGAGTGGGTGTGAAGCACTGTGGAAAAATACTGACTCTAATTGCTAAATTTGGCAAAAATATATCTAGGAAGTTAATCCTACTGAATGTTTGCTATATTGGGATATTGGTTACTTATCAGAGGTATGTGTGTGTGCAGAATTATATTTTTTGTAGCTTTCTTCAGCCAACTGTACAATTAGAAATGGATAATTTGTAATATTCTAAGACTGATGTTTTGCTCAGTGTAAGGTGATGCTTTCATTGCAGGATATCCAAACCAATCACACTATCAACCAATAGGCATCTTACTAGTCTGGCTCCTTGGCTTTTAAAATGTCACATAATTCTATGAAATATTTCTGGTGTTGAGATTCTATCAAACTGTATCCTGCAAACAGTGTATCCAGTAATGCATATCAATTTCAATAACCAGAAACTGTGAAAAGCATCCATCTTCAGTAAGTAACAAGTATATGACCTACCTTTCTTTTTGCTCATTAATCACCTGAAAAATTAATGCTACCTTTCTGTGCCAGCTCCACACTGTCTATGGAGGAAGACCCAAAATGACTCTTCTGGTGCCTGTGATTAGAGACAGCCTTTGATTCTCAATGATTCTTGACTTATTTGGCCTCTCCCTGTTGCATCTCATCAAACATAAGTGATCCTTTGGAAGTTAGGGAGCTGGAAAATGAATGGCACACGGTGGTATGCTACAGACAATAGCAGATCCCAAGTACTTGTGCCTACAATGGGAAGGAGATGATAAATTTTTAAGTGTGCAGGTGGGTGTTTATTGACATCACAGGTGGTTTGTGAGGAGAAAAAGTAAAAATTCATCAATATTGAAAACCACACTTTCTTTGTTTAGTTCTGAAGGAGGTGATAATTCTAACAGCAGGGTACATGCTCCTTGGTACAATAGCATGATATAGAATTTTGGAGGTTATTTTCCCACTGGCAATGACAGGTGGCTGTACTCTGCAGAGATGGGACCATGGGGAACAGACCAAGTCAGTCCTCAGCATGAACATTAACGCCTCTCAAGTAGGCACCAGACTGGAAAAAACTCTGCCTTTGTGGTGCTGAACATAAAGGACTTGACATTCTGGATCTTTGATATTTCCTTAGATATTAAAAGAGGAACAGTGTACACTTGGGAACACCCACCTCTAACAGGGTTGTAGATTTCAGCCTGGGTAGCAATGACTACACCAGAGCTGGAGGAACTGGGAGAGGTAGCTCCATGTTTGGGAAGAGTAAGGATGGCTTCACCTATGGGAGCCACCTGCTGCTTGCAGAGGGAGGCACAAGCTCCTCCCCAGCAAGGGTGCAAGAGCCACCTTTTCTTCCTGACTGGATCCTGATCCCAGGAGGTTTCTCACACACATGCAAAAAGGCTCAGCATCAGCAGGAATTACTGATAGCAGGCAGCAAGCCACATCAGCCCCTTGGTATTTAAGGGTTTGGCCTTTAATCCCTGCAGTCTGAGGAAGTTTCAAAGTCAGACTTCTCACTTGCTGCCCTGACACATGGCCAACTTTGCAAGAGGTGAAGTGCTGCTGTTCTCTCATCAAAGCTGATTGCCTCTCTGTTTTGTGTGGACCCCAAAAATCTCTTTAGAAAGCATTGCTGATAACTGCACAATGCCCAAGGGCTCCATTGCTGGCTTCTAATGAGCAGACATGGACAAGGAAAAAGCACTGGTCATCCATGGAGTTTTATGGCCAAAATTAAGTTTACCAATGGAATTAGGAGACTGTGGGGTTGGCTGAATGGGTTTTGGGGGATCACAGTTTTGGATGAATATTCCTAACATCTCCTTATGCTCTTCTTCTACTGCTAAACTCCCTTACAGGAGCTAGTCATGCAATTATTTCTATTCCTTGATTGAGTTATGGCAATTAGTAATATCATTACTGTAGGACAGAAGCTTGGGTGAAGAACTGGAACCTTTAATAATAGGTTTTGTAAAAATAAAGAGCAAGAAGTGACAATCTAGGTATAACTCCTGGGACGAGGAATAAAGCTTTAAAAAAGGTCTTTGGGGCTTTGAATCCCTCAGGGAGAGAGACCAGTTGCAGGAGAGCTTGCAAAATAAAAAAAAAAAAGGATTTGTGGATTTATGAACTTGAAAATATCACACATTTTTCTGTTGAAGCTATGCCTCATTGTTGTTGTTAATGTGTCACTGTAACACCTGCTGGCCCTGATTAGGATTCCTCTGGGATGGGATAATCACAGAGCACAATGGGGCCACAAAGAAATTACAGCTCATGATCTGCAACATATAAAGGGGGAATAATGACAGACTCAACCAGATTTATGCTGGGTTATCCATACATATGGCCAGTATGGATACATTTGTGTCTTCATTTACTATTTTCATTTAGCTCTGTAAACATCAGTGCTCCCTCATAACTTCTGAGCCTGGCCATTATACATTGGCTGCTCTTATGGTGTCATTGAAGAAGATCTCAAATAGGGATTTGAAATAGAAGAAAATAACATCTTAGACTTAGGCTACTGTAAGATGGGCTGGCTGAGGGGCAAATTTACATTTAGATTGAGCCTCTCCACATCTTCTCTAAGTAATTGTAAACTCTCTTGTGCCTCAGCCCAAGAAAAGAATTTAGGCAGTCCCGCACTGCCAAAAACTGTCTTATGCTTTGTAAGATGTGTGATAGCTAATCTAAGTAGTCAGGCTTAGCATCTACTTTTCATAATTATTTGTGCAAATACAGCTCAGTTATCAAATGTCAGCATTAATCAGACAAAGGATATCAACAGTGCCAAAATAAACATGTTGTAAAAGTGTTGCGTCTGATTATTTGTATTATTCAACCAACACCCAGATGTCCTATTATGTTAAGAGCTACACAAGCATATAAGAAACCATTCCACCAGAAGGGAGTGAATGACTAATTGACGATAAGAGAAAACAATTGGACATTACAAGCAAGTAAAAAGAGAGGAGAATTAGGGGGGTCATGGTAGTCTGTGTCTGCCTATACAAACCAATTATGAGTTTAAAGTAAAGGGGAAAAAAGTGTTTTGATATAAATAAATAAGTAATATGATATGATATTATAATAGTAATATGATATGGACAGGCATTTGCCTAGCCCAGTGGAGGTTTCTGTGGTATGTACTTAGCTTTCATATTGGGGCCTTATCCTCATTCACGCCATGCCTGTTACACCATTCTCGTACGGGTTTCCAATAGGCATTGCATGACAGCAGAGGACAGAGGAACACAGCCAAAATCCTACAGCTGGCCTCATACCACACAAATTTGCCATCTGCACCCAGCCAGGCACATGCCCAGGGAGGGCTACAGGGTCTGCATTTCTTTGTTATTAAATGCCTTATACTGCCAGCACAGCATAAAGGGATCCTGATGTGACTGATCATTCTTCTCCCTCTAATGTGCTCTGTTGCAGCGTGTTTTCAGTGCCACAGCCCGACTTTGTTTGAGCATTAATGCGAGTAAATCACTTTATTTAGATGCCTGTTTGAACTGGGGCTGCCTGGGACAGCGAACATTACTGAGAAGAAGGTGCACAGAACACAAAGAGTTTACAGAGGTATCTACTCTCCAGTCTCCGATCTGAGGTCACCCTGCCTTGTCATGGGCTTTTCATTATTCAGAGTCTATTTGTCAAGGGCACCTCCTCAGAAGTCAGGATGGGTTTTAGTCCTCTTTGCCTGCAGGAGCTTGTGGTCGGTGATGCACAGCCATACAAAAGAGATCTTGAATGTAAAACATTTAGCAGTTTTACATAGTGTTTAGTGGGAGAGAAAAAGATAAGTAAAGTTGAAAAAAAAATTTATTCATGTATTTGCAGTGTAAAATTTACAAGGTAACCACAGGAAACTGGGCTCTGTCAGGCACTTAAGTGTCTCAGATTAATTCTCCCAGACAATTCCCAGCCTTTTGTGAATGTGCTCCTTTTTTCACATCCCTAATTCTTTTCCCCTCCAGTGCAAAGAAGCCTGGCAGTGTCCCTCAGCTATTGTTTGTAGAAAAGTGGCTTATCTAGAGCCATACTTTTCCTTTCATTTTCCTTTTGAATCGAACCATTCTGTTCATGGGGCAAAGTCAAAACAGTGTACTCATAAATTATCACAGAGCAGTTCCCCTTTCATCACAGGCATAAACACTTCGTATGTCTAGTATATTCCCATCTATTCTTGGAATTTATAGTCAAAACCAAGTGAGAGTGGTGACATAGTGACATAGTAGTGCAAAACAACCTATCTAATATCTCCCATGCTGGGCAACATTTATAATATTTAGTGTTTCCGTAATAATTACTATTTCTCGTTATGAAAAACAGCACTTGCCATGTCTTTCACTCTCTTTCGCATTCCCATAAAGGAGAATTAGTTGAACTGCCCAGCAGTGTACTGACAAAAGAAATTTTAAAAATAATAATTAAGAACAATAAGCAACTAGGAGCGCAACAGCTCTGTAAGGGACACTGATAATATGTGATGGCCTGATAGAAATGCTATGTCATTAAAATGTAACAGTAGTTTGCATTTTATCAGCGGTTTTTCTAGATCAACTGAGGCACTTCATATAGCTTCTATACACTGATTGACTCACCCAAACAAGTAAATTACTAATATTTTACACCGAGGGAGAATAAAGGCACTTACACCTGCGAGGTAGTTGGTTGTGTTTGACTCTCCTCAAAGTGGTTTCTGTAATTTTTATAGGACTTGGCCCTACGAAATCCTGCCGGTAGCTCTAGCAGATGTACACGCCGGCAGCAGCCAGTGCAATCTTTGCCACAATAGATACTTTGCCGTGTGACCTGGAAGGCACATTTGGATGCGGGAGCACAGCCGTCTGGCAGCGAGGCCAACGGGTGGAAAATAAAGAGCACCAACAGAAGTGGAATTTTCAAGAGATTAAAAAAAACCACCCAACATAGCACGGCATCACGGCTGGGTGCCCCGGAGATGAGCTTTCATCGCCTGCCCACTCGCGGAAGGACCGCACCGCCCTGTCGAGGAGGTCTGTCCCTCACCCGGGGACGGGGAGGGACCTGGCCACCTCCTCCCCCTCCGCTGCCGCTCCAAGCCCCGACTTTCTCCCGGGGCTGGGGCCGCCCTCGCCCCCGGCCCCGCCGATATCCCGCCCATCACTCCTCTCCCGGCTGGTGCTGCCCACGCCGGCTGCCCGGGGCGCTGCCGTGGAGCTGCTCCCAATTCCTGGAGACCTGTAAATATAGCTCTGATTTGAATGTTTTTTTTTTTTTTTTTTTTTTTTTTCACCTTTGCAGCCTTTACAAAGTAAGGACTACCTGTTGCATACTCATGCGGCAGCGCTATTCAGCAGGATAGATCAGTGTTCCCCTCGTTTACCGGGAAGAAAGGACCCGGGGATGCCCGAGCAGTCCTGCCTCTTCCCCAGGCAACGTGGCCTGGCCCCTGCCCCGGCCTGGCGCTGCCAGAACCATCTGCCTGGTCCCGCTTTGGCCACCCGCCCTGTGATGCCTGGTGCCCTCAGGCTCCAGCAGACCCTGGGGCTTTTGCCTTTTCGGGGTAATGCCTTGAGCCCAGAGGAGCGGAGCGGGGGATCTGCAGCGCCGCAGAGTGCTGCCCACCCCCCCATCCCCCCGGAAAGTCGGGAACTGTCCTCTCCCGAGAGGCTGCAGTCCCTGATGTCCAGATGTGGATGATCCGAACCTCCCAAGGACTTCAGAAGCTAAGCACGCATTTACCAACTTCGTCAGATAGATAAGGCAGCCACTGAGGTCCAAGGTCCGCTGTGCCCCAGCGGAAGAACTGGAAACGTCCCGGCCGGTGCTGCTCTGCTCTCCCCATTAAGGGTTGTGCCTCTTTCCCACGCCTGAGTCTCTCCTCCCTTTCATTTACTCTCCGAGTGCTTTGCAAACGTAAGGGCTGCAATTTCATATCCCCGTGCTCCAAAAGGACGGGTCCGTGTCTTTTGTAGTTCAGCCAGAGCCAAGTATCCTCTGATATCCTCGGATACTCGGCTCTGCCTCTAGGTGAACCTGTATCTGCTTTGAGCAGGGAGATAATGCGGTGGCTGTTGTTTTGTTGCTGCCAATCCCTGGAGAGAGCGTTTCCATGAAGCCTTAGCTCGGGGGAAGAAAAACCAAAACAACCAAAACGGGCAAGGCAACGCTATATAGCTCATGACTGGGAAATCAAAATTTCTCCCTAAATGAGGCTTTCTGATAGGAAGAGGCTGGCAGAGGCGTCCCTATAATAAAGCGTGCAAGGAAAGTAGTTTGCCAGGCGGGAGGAGAGCAGCCTGGCTGGCTGACAGAGGGGGCGGATCCTGCGCACGGGCGGGCAGCGCCGAGTCGGAGCGGCCCCGGCAGCCGCGGGGCTATTTCAGGAGCCGGGCGGAGGCGGCGGCTGGAGCCGGAGCAGTGATGGGGTTAGCGGCGCCGGTGGGCTAAGCGGGGGGCTTGCAAGCGGAGGCGAAGGCAACCAGGAAAGCACGCCTTTGCCTCGCATTGAGGGAAAATAGGGTCGGTTTTTTTGGGCTGCATCACAACTTGAGCAGCATCAAGCTGGAGCCAGGGGAGAGGGGAAGGGCGGCGGGGGGAAGAAGAAGAAGGAGGAGAAGGAGGAGGAGGAGGGGAGGAGGAGGAGACGGCTGCCACCGGGGGGGATTTGGGCTCGATTTATTGAACAAATCCATGTGCTCGGGAGGAGAGCGGAAGGGGAGGCGAAGGGGGGGCTGGGGGGGGCAGGAAGAGGGGGACTGAGTAGAAGAAAAGTGTGAGGGCTGTGGCTTCGGGAGAAGCAACAGAAACAGAAGGTGAGAGAGCGAGCAGGGAGGCTGGAGGAGGCTGACCGTCCTGTCGCTGCGCCCCGCGGGGACCGCCGCTCCGCCGCCGCCCGGGCGACCCCCGCGGCCGCCTGACGCCAGCCGCCACGGCCCGCGAATGGAGGGACTGAACGGCCCGGCACGGGGGCCGGCCGATTGCGGCGGCGCACCCGCCGCCTTCGCCGGGCCAACACCACCCGCACGCCGGAGGAAGGAGAAGCGCTGCACCGCGCCCAGTCGCCCGCCAGACCCTTCCAAAGGACCTGCACCCCCGCGACGCCGCCAAGCCTCCGACCGCGCCCCAAATCTCCCGGCCCTCCCCGCCCGGGCGCCCTCGTCGCCGCCCCGGGCGTCCCCAGCCTCCCCGGGGGCTCCTGGGCGGCGCGGGCCGCTCTCCCGCCGCCCCGCCGCCCCGGGGGGCAAGGCGCCCGCCGCCGCCGTCACCGGCCGTCGCAGGGCGGGCGCAAGACGCCGCCTGCCCAGCGGGAAGCCCCGCGGTCCCGAGCCGGGGCCCGGCGGCAGGGGGCGGGGAGGAAGCCGGCGGGGAGGCCGGCCCCGCCGCCCGCTAAGGGCAGGAAGGCCCGAAAGCGCGGAGCCGCGGCGGAACAGGGCCATGCGGCGGCGGCCGGCCGCGTAGGCCCACAGGACAGCAGCACTCCGACCTCTCCGACTGCACCACGACGCTTCCGACGCGCAGCGCCTGGCCCGGCCGCCAGCAGGGATCGGCCGAGTCCGGGCACCGGCTCAAGCGACCGCGCGCGGGAGCCGCCCGACGACTAATCCCGCCGCTCATCCGCCGCCCATCCCGCCGCCGAGCCCACCCCGCAACGGCCCCCGGCCCCGGGCGCGGACTCCGCCGAGCCCTCGGCTCCCGCAGGGATGCGCTGCGCGGCCACGGGCGGGGGGCGGAGCCCCGAAGCGGCGGGCGAGCGCCGCCGGCGGCCCCAGAGGAGTGCAGCGGGAGGTGGAGGAGATGCGCTCGGAGAACGAGTAGTACATCAAGGTGAGCATACCGCGGAGCCCGCATCGGCGGGGAAGGGAATGGCGGGAGGGCGGCAGCGGCCCCATCTGGACCGGGAATGGGGGGGCCGCGCATTGGAAGAGGGGGGAAGAAGATTCACGCTCTCTGAGTCACCTCCCCATGGGATACACCGCCCCCGATGGACCCCCGAATGTCAAATTTTTTTTAGCCGGAGGAGAGAAATAGGGGCAGGGAAGAGCGCCCTCAGCCGGGAGCCTCGCCCCCCGCCTCCTCCTCACCTACGAGCGGGACACGGCACAGTAGGGACAGTTAAGGGATTACGTGCTGATCGCGGACCCGGCAAAAGCCGATTTGTGGGCGCGGGATAAACGTCAGTCAGATTGCAACAGTACCGTGGCAATGTTGCCTTTGGTGGCGTGAGGATGGGTTGTGTGAAGCTCAGCACCACGACTCTTTCTAAAGCACTGCAAATACCTGCTGGTTAGCAGGACTTTGCTCTTTCCATGAAATGTTTTCATCAGTTATCACCTTTAGGAAAATGCCAACGAGGATAACAGGTTCCTCATTGAGTGGAAAGGCCTCTGAGAGAATTATGGCTCTGATTTTGTGTTAACTTTATCCACTGGAAATGATAGCCACTCGCTGTGAAGTACTAATATGAACAAAAAGGGCAGCAAGCAAAGGTCATTGCATTCTTGTCAGTAGGAAAAGTACTCAGTGTGAATCCATCCTTGGAGATAACAGGAAGTAAATTCCGGCCGGAGCTATGAGCGGGGTTGACCGGTAGGAACCTTAGTTGGATGGTACTTCACAATGATTTTTGGCAGAGCAGAGAAGCAGGAAGCTACATCCATAAAATCTATAATCAGATAAACTGAGATAATCCTGTAATGCAGCCACTTTTGACACTCTGCCCTCTGGTGAAATCATCTTTGTCATATATTGGAAAAACACCATGTTGTCACGCAAAATACCATGGAAAATCCATGGAAAATATAGATCTTACTCGAATAAAAATGGAGTTTCGTGAACAGTGGGAAGAAGTGGTGATTAAAGATACAGGGCTAGGCACCTTGTTAAAGGGGTTTGGCTCTAAGGTACAGGGGGGAACAATATTCAGAAGCAAAAGGGTAACAGCAGGGGTGCTTGCAAGGTTCTTTGCCGGGTATGGTGCTGCTTAGGGAACTGGACAAAAAGAGGAACGAGCAATGATACAGCAAAATTTTCAGATCGATGCATTAAGTTTGTCTAGTTAAGTCAAGTCCATCAAGATCAGGACAGAACTACATCATAAAGTTAAGTAATAAGGAATGTATGATAAAAATGAGGATAGGCTGGTGAAATAAATAGATATTCAAAATCTAAGTACTGGAGGGGAAATAGTATGACTTTTTGGTTAAGTATGGTGTTAATCCAGGAGCATTAGAAAGAAGGGGAAATGAAATCTGTGAAAAATTATTGGATTACAAGTGGGAACTGAACAGAGACTAAGAAAATCTGCAACTAATTGGATAGAAAACTGTAGCTGTTTCAGGTCATGAGGACATGAAATACCTGTGGGCACTGGGGGTCATCTAGAAAAGGATGGTAAACAGAACCAGACCGATAAATTTTTTGGCGTTATAGCAAAAAGCTTTTCTGGATTCATTGAAATGGGAAACCGAGTGTGGTAAAGAATTACATAGTTATAAAAAAGATGGCAGGCAGAGAACCGTTATCACACGTTCTGGTTAATTGGACAGCAGAAGCAAGAAGAGATGTATGAAATCAGAATTGATAATGGGAATAGTGTAGGAGTAGCTAAAACTGGCAATGCCATTAGAAGTCATGACGTCCAGGAGAACTTGTTGCATACGGATTTGCACAGTATATGAGCGTTATAACTTTTAAAACCCCACAATTACAAAGTGTGTTTCAAGTTCCTTATTATACTGACAGTAATTTTAAACGATGGGAAACTGAAAAAAAAAAAAAGGTGTTGTCTCTGGGATGTCTAGGACAGACCCCTGTAGTGTGCCCCCTGAGGAACCCTGAGATCAGGGGGACTAGCTGACAATGGCAATATTAGGAAAAGAAGGTATTAGGCTTGCATGCCAAATTTTTCGCCCCCTGTGCAGCAGCCTTCAGATCTTTCACCTTGATGTCTTCAGCATCTTACAGCAGGTGTCCTGCAATTCTTTTGATGTCAGATGGGACTTTATGTGCTAAAAGTAGTTCTGAGTCTGGTAGGATATTTACAGATGGTTCCTTTGGTGGCATGTACTGGGCATGGAAAGCAAGAGCTCACTGTGCCTTTTCTTCGGGAAGATCCGATGTTTTCTTACTTTGAGTTGGCCACCTGAGGTGTGAGGTCTTAGTTCTGCTCCGCTCTCAAAAATGGTTGGAAACAGCCCAGTGTGCAAAAAAGTATCAGAATTACAAACTCATTTGCCTTCCTAGGAAAACCTGTAAAAAGTCTGCAACTTAAAACCAAATCACTGTATGAGTTGTTTACTTGTGGGTTTGTTTTGGGTTTTTTACGATTTTGCAGTTCTTGGTGGATTGGGTGAGCGTGTTCTCCAGAGGGGGATACGGATACAGGGATGCTGGCAACTGTTAAATAGGACAAATAATGATAGATAAATCCCCAGAAGAAAAAATTGGTAATTCCTGAATCATGGCCACAAGCAAATTGTGTTTTCACCCGCACTATCTGCCCCGCAGCTGCGGGCAGCCACAAGGGCACATAGTAAAGATTTTTCAGGGACTTTAGATTTTAG
>CM031858.1:102245436-102263257 GCA_018697195.1 Certhia americana | reverse complement strand
GATAATGCGGTGGCTGTTGTTTTGTTGCTTCCAATCCGGAGAGAGCGTTTTCCATTAAGCCTTAGCTCGGGGAAGAAAAACCAAAACAACAAAAAACGGGCAAGGGCAACGCATAGCTCATGACTGGGAAATCAAAATTTCTCCACCTAATGAGGCTTTTCCTGATAGGAAATGCGGCAATGCGTCCCCTATAATAAAGCGGGCACGGAAAGTAGTTTGCTCCGCTGTAAGAAGAGCGAGCCTGTCTGTCTGACAGCGGGTGCGGATCCTGCGCACGGGCTGCAGCGGGGCCGAGTCGGAGGCCCTGGCAGCCGCGGGCTATTTCATGGCCGGCGTGGCGGCGTGCTGTACCGAGCAGTGATGGGGTTTTAGCGGCGCCGGTGGCTAAGCGGGGGTCTTGCAGCGGAGGCTGGCAACCAGGAAGCACGCCTTTCCTCGCGAGGGAAAATAGGGTCGTTTTTGGGCTGCTCACACGTTAGCAGCACAAGCTGAGCCATGCTGGCTAGGTGATCGGGAGGGGCAGAATAAGAAGGAGGAGCAATGAGGATGAGTAGGAGGCATGAGAACGGCTGCCACGGTTGATTTGGGCTCGATTTATTGAAACAATCGTTGCTCGGGAGAGAGCGGCCGAGGCGGAGGAAGAATGTGGGTGGGGGGCAGGACGAGGGGATCGAGAAAGAAAATGTGTAGGGCTGTGGCCTGGAGAACCGAAGTGATAGAGAGAGCGATCGCAGGGATGCTTGAGGAGGCGGCCCGTCCCTGGGTCGCTGTGCGGCCCGCGTGGACCGCCCGCTCACTATGCCTGCACTGCCGGGCGCCCCCGCGGCCGCCGCTGACGCCCCGCCGCCCCGCCCGCGACCTGGAGGCTCTGAACGGCCCGGCCGGGGACCGGCGTGCGCTGGCGGCCCGCCGCGCCGCCTTCGGCCCGGCCACCACCCCCCGCATCCGAGAAGAGCGGCTGCCCCGCGCCCCGTCGCCCGCCAGACCCTTCCTAAGGACCTCACCCCCGCGCCGCCGCAGCTCCGCCCGCCTCCCCCCAAATCTCCCGGCCTCCCGTCCCGGGCGCCCTCGTTCGCCCGCAACCCGGGCGTTCCCACCACCCGCACGCGGGCTCCTGTCGGCGCCGGGCCGCCTCTCGCCGCCGCCCCGCCGTCCCGGGTGCAGGCGCCCCCCCGCCGCCGTCCCGCCGTCGGCAGGGCGGGCGCCAAGGCCGCCCCTTGCGCCAAGCGGGCAGCCCGCGGTCCCGAGCCGGGGCCCGGCGGCAGGGGTGCGGGGCGGCAGCCCGGCGGGGAGGCGGCTCCGCCGCCCGGCAAGGGCAGGAAGGCGAAGCGCGGAGCCGCGGCGGGCAGCGGCCATGCGGCGGCGGCCCTGGCCCGCGTCGGCCACACGGACAGCAGCTCCGACCTCTCCGACTGCCCCTCCGAGCCGCTCTCCGACGAGCAGCGCCTGGCCCCGGCCGCCAGCAGTGACGCCGAGTCCGGCACCGGCTCCAGCGACCGCGAGCGGGAGCCGCCCGCCGCTCATCCCGCCGCTCATCCCGCCGCCCATCCCGCCGCCGAGCCACCCCGCACCGGCCCCGGCCCCGGGCGCGGAGCTCCGCCGGCCCTCGGCTCCCGCAGGGATGCGCTGCCTGCGGCCACGGGCGGGGGGCGAGCCCCGAGCGGCGGGGAGCCGCCGCCGGCGGCCCCGGAGGAGCTGCAGCGGGAGGTGGAGGAGCTGCGCTCGGAGAACGAGTACCTCAAGGTGAGCATCACCCGCGGAGCCCGGCATCGGCGGGGAAGGGAAGGGCGGAGGGCGGCAGCGGCCCCCTCCTGCCCGGGAATGGGGGGGCCGCGCTTGGAAGAGGGGGAAGTAGATTCACGCTCTCTGGAGTCACCTCCCATGGGATCCCCCGCCCCCGCTGGACCGAATGTCAAATTTTAGCCGGAGGAGAGAAATAGGGGCAGGGAGAGCGCCCAGCCGGGCGCCTCGCCCCCCTCCTCCTCCTCCCCTACGAAGCGGGACCACGGCACAGTTTAGGGACAGTTAAGGGACTTACGTGTATGATCGCGGACCCCTGCAAAGCCCGATTTGTGGGCGCTGGATAAACGTCAGTCCGATGCAACATGTACCGTGGCAATGTTGCCTTTGGTTGGCGTGATGGAAGCTCAGCAAACCACGACTCTTTCTAAAGCACTGCAAATACTCTGCTGGTTAGCAGGACTTTGCTTTCCAGGAACTGTTTTCCTCAGTATCACCTTTTAGGAAAAGCCAAAGGAACAGGTTCCCTCATTTGATGTGGAAAGGATGAGAGCATTATGTGCTCTGCTTATTGTGTTACTTTATCACTGGAAAATGAAGCCACTCGCTGTGAAGTACTAATAGAACAACAAGGGCAGCAAGAAAAGTGTCATTGCATCCTTGTTCAGGTAGAAAAGTACATCAGTGTGAATCCATCCTTGGAGTAACAGGAAAGCTAAATTCAGGCGAGCTCTGAGCTGGGTTGACCTGTAGGAACCTTTAGTTGGACTGGTACTTACAATCTGATCTTTTGGCAGAGCAGAGAAGCTACATCCATAAAGATCTATAAATAAGATAAACAGATAATCCTGTAACTGCAGCCACTGTTTGACTCTGCCTCTGGTGAAATCAATCTTTGTTCCCTGATATTTGGAACACCCTGTTGTCAAGCAAAATAACCATGGAAATCCATGGAAATATAGAATTCTTACTCGAATAAGAACTGGAGTTTCGTGTATAACCTTGGGAAAGAAGGGTGATAAAGATACAGGCTAGGCTTGTTAAGGGGTTTTGGCTAAGGTACAGGAAACAATATTCAGCATAGCAAAAGGGTAACAGCAGGGGTGCTGCAAGGTTCTTTGCCGGGTCTGGTGCTGCTTAGTGAACTGGAAAAAGGAACGAGCAATGATACAGCAAAATTTTCAGATGACATTAAGTTTTTCTAGCTTAAGTCAAGTCCAGCCAAGATCAGACAGAACTTAATCATAAAGTTAATTCCTAAGGAATGTATGAAAAATGAAGGCATAGGATGGTAAATAAATATTAATATTCAAAATCTTAAGTACTTGGAGGGGAAAAGTATGCACTTTTCTGTTTAAGTATATTGTGTTAACTCAGGAGCATTATGAAAGAAGGGGAAATGAAAATCTGTGAAAATTATTAGATTACAGTGGGAACTGAACAGAGACTAAGAAAATCTGGCAATATTTGATAGAAAACTGTAGCTGTTACACAGGTCAATGAGTGTACCTGAAATACTGTGGGCACTGCTGGTCATCTAGAAAAGGATAATACAGAACCAGACCGATAAATTTTTTTGGCTTATAGCAAAGCTTTTATGGCATTCATTGAATGGGAAACTCGAGTGTGGTAAAGAAATGTAATAGTCTATAAAAAGATGAGCAGCGCAGAGAACCTTTATCACACGCTTCTGTTTAATTTGACAGCCTAGAAGCAAGAAGAGATGTAATGAAATCAGAATTGATAATGGGAATCGTTTAAGGAGTAGCTAACTGGCACTGCCATTAGAAGTCATGACGTCCAGGAGCATCTTGTTGCATTACAGGATTTGCACAAGTATATGAGCGTTATATACTTAAACCCATTACAAAGTGTGTGTCAAGCTCTCCTTCTTTATACTGACAGTAATTTTAACTATGGGAAACTGAAAAAAAAAAAAAAGGTGTGTCTCTGGATTGTCTAGGACAGACCCCTGTTAGTGTGCCCCACCTGAGGAACCCTGAGATCAGGGGACCTAGCTGACAATGGCAATTCTTAGGAAAAGAACTTTATTCTGCTTCATTCCAAATTTTTCGCCCTGTGCAGCAATGCCTTCAGATCTTTCACCTTGATGTCTTCATCATCTTACAGCAGTTGTGTCCTGACACTTCTTTTTGATTCAGATGGTGACTTTATCGTGCTAAAAGTATTTCTGAGTCTGGTAGGATAATACAGACTGGTTCCTTTGGTGGGCATGTCCTGGTGCCTGGAAAGCCATGAGCTAACACTATTGCCTTTTCTGAGGGAAATCAGTATGTTGTCTTCTTTGCTTGGCCACCTGAGTGTGTGAGGTCTTAGTTCTGCTCCTCTCTCAAAATGGTTGGAAACAGCACAGTGGTGCAAAAATTATCAGAATTCCCAAATCTCATTTGCCTTTCCTAGGAAAACCTGTAAAAAAGTCTGCAAATTAAAACCAAATCACTGTCTGAGTTGTTTACTTGTGGGTTTGTTTTGTGTGTTTTTTACGATGCAGTTTTCTTGGTTGGCATTGGAGTGAGCTGTGTTTCTCCAGAGGGGGCTAAGGGATAACAGGGATGCTGTCAACTGTAAATAGACAAATGATTAGATAAATCCCAGAAGAAACTGTTAATTTCCTGAACATGGCCACAAGCCAAATTTTGTGTTTTTCACTCCTCCATATCCTTCCCCGCAGCTGGAGTGCAGCCCCAAGTGCACATAGTAAAGATTTTTCAGGGAATTTTAGCTTTTAGGTAGGAAGGTCTTTCATGTATCTCTCATGTAACGCAGGTTCTAGAAGATAAACACACACACACACACACACAAACTTAGTGCTAAAGATTAATAGAGATTAAAGTGTTACCAGAAAGAAAAACAAAACAAACACAGTAATTTGGTTTTGTTTCTACACACTAAGTAATAGAAAGTCTCCCAGAATGCAGAGCAAGCTGCTGCTTCTGCAAACATCTCAGACTTCTTATACCATGAGCCAGATTTTAACTTGGTATCAAGTTTCCACCTTATATATTTCCAGGCCCTTACTCTAGATAAGAATTTGGCTCTAGGCATAGCTAACTAGCTACAAAGCTAAGGCTGTAGGTGAAGTGCATGAGGAGAAGTGTTTACATTGAGAAGCCTCTCTTCTACTACCTCTGTGAAATTTCATCATTGATTTCAGTTTCATGTATTCCTTGCATGACCTTATTTCAGCTACCTGTGGGGGAAGACTGTAATACTACAGCAGCATTTAAAAGATGCCATTTAGTTGTCGATGTCTAAAAAGATAAATTTTGTTATGGTGCCTGACTCTGTAGGACCAGGAGATCCTTGGTAACTGCTGATAGTAGATAAAGTTTTAGTTATTGCTAGTCAGTCCTGTTAGTAGTAGCAAAATACTGCCCACACAAGTGGTTGATTTTCAAGTTTACTTTAAAGTGCCCAGCACATGGAGAAGTGTCATTCACTATGTTAGTCCTTGGGAAACTTGCAAAGAAGCCCTCTGTGGTGTAGAGGCCTCTGAAGGTTGAGGAATCTTCAGGAAGAGGGCCCAAATTTTAGCAATTAGACATGTTTTTTCTTTGTCTCTAAACTTTAATTTAGGCTGTATTAATTAAAGAAATGTGCTAGCAGAAACAGCAGCGGTGTTTTAGTCACAACGCACGCCCCTTTTCTCTTTGCACCCTTCATGGCCATAATGTGAAAGCAGCCTCCTACACGAGGCATGACACTTCCTACAGCCCTTAAAATAAAACTGGTGCTTGCTGTGCTTTTCTTTACCTGGCCTTCTCTTTGTGCCTTTGTTGGTACAAGTTCAATATTCTGGAAATGCTGCTACAGTGTGGATTAGCACAGAAATATACTATCTTGGATTTATTAGATAACTGTCTTTTTTGTCTTGCTTTGTCGTTTTTCCTTTCTATAGTCATTTGTAACTGTGACATATTCTGGATATAAATTGACTAAGAAAACACTCCAGGCCCCTTATTCCACTCTGATGCATCTAAACTATGTCTATTTTTGTTTAAAATCACAATGTGTGTCATGTGAGGTTACATTGTATTTCTTTACTCACTTGAAACTGTACCTCTTTGAGTTGTAGGCTTGCGCTGAACTCAGGGGGAGTAATTCCACTGCCGCTTTTATTATCCTGCAGGGATTTCTGGATGTCAAAGGGTTTTGCAGAGCAAAAATGATGCAAAGTGAAGGCACCAAATTTTTCTTTTCCGTTTAGTGAGGGTTACCAGAGTTAGCAAAATAAAGCTCATCCCACACCTCTGCTTGACATGCTGCTTTTCCCACCTGGAGAGGGTGGCCCCGGAGAGAAGGGAAGGTGATAACCCTGCCCGGGGCACAAACCCCAGGTGGCTGGGCTCAGCCAGGGGCGGTCAGCTGCCGAGGAGATGTCACTTTGGGGGAAGAATAGCCAGGCCATCCATGTGCCTTGTTAGCTCCAGCCGAGTCCCCGGCAGCCCCACCCTGCCTGGAGGGGATGAGCTGTGTGATGCACCGGGCAATAGTTTGCCTTGGTGGCCCTCAAGAAATGCTATCGATGTTGCCATTGATGAGTGCTCGAACAGCTTCATCTGCCCCCGTCAAGGATATGTGTCGAAACAATACTGTAGCTAATGCTTGAATGAAGCAGAAAAGCTGCCAGATGCTGCTGCTCTCGCTCTCAGATCCTGCACACTTGAACCAGCCCTGAACTCAACAGGTGCTCACAAGTCCTATGACTTTCACTTCATATCTCAGTTTGTGCACAAGATTCAGACCACGTTGGATTGGTGCATGACTTGTCAAGTAGTCTGATTTGAGAGCTAAATGATAACATCAGGGGCCCAGGGACTTCGGGTTCGTTAACATATTTTGCAAGAGGCAAAAATAATGGTTGTTGCTTTCTTCCCAATCAAAGCCTTTCAGAGCATATTTATCCCTGCTGCAGTTCTGCTGTGAAGTGCTATGGGGGATGTGTTTATTCCTTAGCAGCAGCAGCAGCATCTCCCACATATAGACAGTTTGAGATATTTAAAACATGAAAACAGAGATTATGTAAAATTACGGTTCGTGAATTTTAGATTTATCAAGGACTTTCTAGAAGCTCTGGATTCGCCAGTGCAATAGCAGCTGCCCACTATAATTTCCACTCTTCCTCCCTTCACCACTGTCCCCTCATTTGATTAAATATGTATTAAATAACTTTTCATTTAGAAAATAGTACTGATCAAATTTATACATATGACTTTTGGGTAAATTAATAAACATTTTTTTACATAGACAATTTAATTTCTTCCTTCATTTTCTTAAATACTATAAAATTTATTGATCTTGTGTGTTTTTGTCTTCCTAGTCTGCAGGTATTTTCAACTTAATACATCATTCGGGACATGGATGTGTTCTAATTCACTGGAGCCTAAAGACTTTGCCAGTGTGCATAACTGTATTCACAGAGTAATGAATTCAACATCCATGCATTTTTTATGCTGGTTTTTTGAATGTAATTTCTCCCTAAAAATAATTTTCAAGTTTTCTTTGACTCATGGTTGCGCTCCACTATTTAAGTCTCTACTCAGGCTCTAAGATAAGAGGCTTTATATTTTAGGCAATAATTCATCTCAATGAAGGTAGATCAGCATGCTGACCTAAATGCAAGTGGTGCAGATGACCCTTCCTCTGTACTTATATGCAGTTTAGTGGTCTTGGTTTGGACTGCATTTAGTCTGTCCCCTTGAACAAAACATCCCCATCATGCATATGTTTTAAAGCTGTCCAGAGGACTTGAGTAACGGAGTGCATTTGATGCACTCTTGGAGCATAGGTCTCTGTTTTATTTTGGAAGGAATCCAGTTCTTGCATGCTCTGTGGACAGAATGAGTGTGCAGTTGGTGGAGATGATTGGAAAATTTATTTTCAAATCTTGTTACAGATCATAACCAGACTGGCTGGGTAGACAGAGCCCATAAGATATGCAAGTATTCCTGGTCATTTCAGTGGGAATGACTCAGATGAGTATGGGTTACTCAGTGTAATAGCTGCATGGCCTGACCTTTTTTCTCTCTTCCTCTCTCTGTCTCTCTTTTTTTTTTTTTTTTTTTTTTTTTAAAGAATCATAAACAAGGCATATTCCTATAATTTGTTCTTAATTATACTTCATTATAATTAAATCAATAATAAACAAGCAGTACATCAGTAAAAGTATTAATGAGATAATGGCTTCTCTTCCGAGAGGCAAGTGTTCAATTTGCACAGTACAGAGAGAAAATGACCTATCAGTATGTATCTGGGCTACACAGTGATGGAGACTGTACACAAGGCTTTCTCCTTCTCAGCCAGTTCACATTGGCTTGGCACACTGACAGACAAATGGGGAATCCTAATTCTGTTGCTTTTGCGCTGTGGTTTTGGGGACTCCTGCAAACAGAGTGGCTATTTTCCTGTGGCCCTTTGTCCATACAGCCACCCTGTGGCTCTCAGATGGGTAGTTCCTATTAGACCCCAAACAGCTGGCCTTTAGGAAGTCATTTGGGCCAAGTGAAACCATAAGCTGAAAGACTCTGGAGCTTGGACTTCTACTGCAAATTTGGAAAGAGCTGCCAGTTAGAAAACACACTTCCATTTGTTTTTTTCAACAGAGTGACAAAGGGAAAGAAAAGCAGTTTAATTTTTTCTATACAATATTCCTTCTTGCAGAACTCTCTGTCTTTTGCTGTTCTTACTGAAAGTAATAGCATAATTACCATTAAATTAAAAGGGATCAAGAGGAGGCTTTCATTCCCTTCAGGAATGCACAGCAAAGTGAAGCTTCTGATGCCAGCACTTAACCTCCCAATTTCAATTGCCACTTTGGGGTGCTAGAGCAGGTCCTCCCTGTTTAAGGAAAAGAGCAGCTCTCCATTTTTAGATGAACAAAGAGGGATGGCTGCTTTCTTGCCTATTTGCTTTAATTACTTTTAAGTGCCTATTCTGATCTCTTTCTTTAGTTTTACAATATTAAAGTCTACAGTATGAAGCTCAATACCTCCTGAGAGAAAGAGCTTTAATTCTAACTCACAATAATAAGAGTAGCAAGAACAATACATTTTAATTAAGTCAAGGGTTTGGCTTATCTGTTATTTCCATCTGCCTTGCAGCCAGAGCATCCTTTTTTTGCAAACCACCACGCCGGGAGTTTTGGCTTTGCTGCATTTACCTTTGATTTCACAATGATTGATGTATTTTCCTTCAAAACAGTAGTCTGCCAGCTTAGTAAGTAGGATCATCACAGTTTCAGTTATAATTTCCCCTTCCATGGGTCTTTAACTTAACTGCCTCCATTTTCCATGTATGGATCACTCTAGAAGAGGAGTTTAAGCTGTTCTGATTTTCCAGGTGCAATTGTAACAGTTCTGTCTTAGGTTCTGTTACCGCACAATTTCACAATTCTGTCCACAGCAGAATCACAAGGAGATTGCCAAGGAAAATGAGCTGCTAAGAAATGAAAGCATCTACACCCTTGTCACCGGCCTTGTGGCCTGTATTGAAAGCAAGATTGTGTCTTTATTGTAACTAAAGTTAAACTGTTATGATTTAGTTAAAGGTTATCCCAGCATCTATAATTGTGTGCTGACTGACATACAAAATCTGAGCCAGATTTTCCAGAGGTGACATGTTCCTCTCTATATATTTATTATATAAAAATAGGACTTTATGTTGCTATTCAGAAAGATTTAATCTGTCTGATTTAATCTGGTTCTTTTCCTCTCTGGGCTGGATAGACTACATAAGTTCAAGCCCCAAGAACTGCAGCAATACAGCAGAAAATGGACTGATGCTGCATGGAGCCTGTCCAGTGAGGTTTCTGCTCCTTATACAATCAAAACAGTTTATGGCCTCATGTTGCCTTTTCTTAAAACTTATCCTAAGGGTGCTGTATCTCTAAATACAAGAAGTCAGGACACAGTTTGATTTTTATGTGAAAATTTTGGGAGTAGAAAAGAAACTTAGTAAAAAAACTATCTGAGAGAAGAACTGTGTGAGATTTTAAAGTACAGCTTCTTTCATTGTATTCTAAATTTTAATTTATCTGCAAAATTACACTAGAGAAAAACAAACTTTGTATTTATAACCAAAACCAGTAACAAGCATAGCACAAAAAACTGTGCTATGCAAGACCAAAAAACAAACAAAAACCAAAACAAAACACCAAAAACAAACAAAAAGCCCCAAACAAAAAACCAAACAACACCCAACCCCCCCCAAAACAAACAAGCAAACAAACAAACTAAAACCCCACAATACTGACTTGCAAAGTCATAATTATGCTGATAAGAGAGATTGAGAAAACTTTAGTTTACCAGGAGGTTAAAGACAGTCCTATCTCCTGAAACATAGCTCATGCCAATGCTTGCAAGTCTTTGGTGTGAGGAAAGGCATTGAATTCAAGTCTCCAACAGAGTGACTTTTAGAGCTGGGGGGACTACCATGCCCAGAGACGGGATTTGGAAATATTCAGTTTCAATGGGATGAGTGTTTCGGGGATGGAGTTGTTTAAAATTTCGTGAGTTTCACTTTCCAAGTTTGGTTGCAATAAATGCTTTGAAATCAAATATTATTATCTGTCTTTAGAAACCAACCAAATTTACTACTAACCTGATGAAGATAAGAAGGAAGTTTGAGATGAGCAACAACATTATAATTGCAGGCTACCTCATACATGAAAGCCATTGCTTAGTTCTTAAATGTAAACATCAGATTATAAACCAGATCCCATTAATTTGTTAATGACAGTTGTTTTTCTTTATTGTAGATTTGTGTTTCAAAATTTTAATTTACAACCAAATTACTAATCTAACATTGGCATTCTGAAGATGATGTAAAAAATTTAATTGAACTTAAATCTAATTGAGGTAAATTCAACACCTGAGTCTGCAGACAAACCTTAAGAAATAACTCTGGTCCTGTTCGTTTCGTAGGGCTGTGTTAGCTCTGACTGGTAAAGACTCTTCTTTTGGTATCAGTACCTTAGCCAAAATACCTCATTAATAAACTGATAATGCACAAGTGTACTCCTTTTCTTAGGTTCAAAAACCACTGCTACTCTCTAATCAGTTTCTAAAACCCTGACATTTTCTTCTGCATCTCTTATCTTAACTGGGTAAACTTTTACTTTTCCTCTTGAAAGTGTCTATAAATGTGAAGCATAGTGATAAGTGTGTACACAGAAAAGAAATGTCTCATTCCCAATCAAATCAAGCATGCATTGCTAAGTTTTTATTTTAAAAATATACATAATTTATCAAAACTTCACAAGTGTGTTGGCTGTAAACTGGCCAGAGTATTTGGCTGTGTCATGAAGAGTAGATAGAGCCTGGACCATAAATTGTTTTGAAATAATTCTGCTGGCATTGGTCTGCAGAGCTCATTTGCTTCCTGTTTGTGCTTAATTAATGTATTTGGAACTTCTGAGGATGTTCTTCCTGCAAGGGTAACCTCGATGACTGTGCTTACAGTATTCCTTTTCAGACAGTGCATGGTGTGAGCACAATCCAGCTCATTGGGGAGTAACCCTTGATTTTACCTGTCCACACAAATATCCTGCATCTGTCCCTGAGAGACTGTAGGACAGGATGCTCCTGCAGCAGAAATCTGAGTATATTGAGAATGTACATTGACATAGTGGGCTTGTGAGAAAACTTCTCTGTCCTTTCAGAGCATCCAGTGAGAACGGTGTAGGGCCCTGAGTGGGCTGTACTGATGGAGCAAAGCCTCACCAGAGAGCCCAGAGCTGTAATTTTGGAAATAACAAGCCTTGTGGGTACCCAGAATTTATGCTGGCTCAACTAATTGAAATTAAACCATAGCTGTATAAATACTGGAGTTTTTATACATGGATGGGATTTTGGTAAGAGAAATGCTGTAATTCTAACGTAACTGGCTAGGCTCAAGAACCCATCTACCCATCTTCCTTTGGTCAGGACAAGATCTGCCCTGCATTTGTTATCAAAGCTCCAGTGGAGCAAGATTAATATGTCAGTCTGGTTATGCCATGGGAAGGGGGGATGGTTGAAAGGACTGCCAGGAGAATATGGGCAGGTGTGTTCATGTAGGAACTGGACAGGAATGGTTCAGCCAGAGGTAGGGGGGGCTTTGTCATAGCGGCGCCCTCTCCACCTGAGACAAGTGTGAAATATTCTCTTGCCACTCTTGGTATTTCAAGTGTGAAATAATCTCCAGCCATCCTTGGTATTTCAAGAGTGATTTACAGATCTGAAGTGAGGTCACAGTGCAGCTAGCCCCAGTACAAGTTCTCCTGGAATCTTATTTAAGCAAAGTTTTCCACTGAAAATTTGTGGAAAACTTTTTATAAGACATTTATAATATCAAATGCAGTTTTAAAGAAACCAATTAAAAATTATTAGTTAATTTCAAATATTCTCCTCCTGCCTCTTTTTCTTGATATTTTCCCCCCCAGACTTGTTCAGTTTGTAAAATCATATTTTTTTTTCTCTCATGCAGTAGTTTAATACCTTGTACCCCTCTGCCTGGAAGACCTTTATAACCATTCTAGCTTTGGAGCTTCAGTCACGCACATATTAAACAAATGGCAATGATAGAGCTTATCCTGTTCAGCCTTAAATCTTTAATCTGACTTCCGAGAGCAAGTGCTACTCATGGTGTAGCATGGAACTGGGACAGTTCATGATGCCCAGAAAAGAATGAGCAGGTTATTCCCGTGGGCACAAGTTTTGTTTTGTTCCAGTGGTCCTGTTATTGAGATGGGTGTACTCACAACAAAATACCACTTTCTCCTGCACACAATCCACGTACCATTAAACCAGTGCACAGTGTTAGGCTCATATGGGACAGCATTTCCATATGGAGCAGTTCAATATTTTGTGTAAAGCACTTTTTTTTTTCCCCTAAAAGTTTCATTTTTAGGAGGTATTGGTTGTTAAAAAGGCACACCACACAGAGATGTTGAGGTATTTGGTTAAGTAGGTACCCTGTAGTCTAAATGAATCAAGGAATCAGTTCAAATACTGGTATTGTGCAGTTTTAATTTTAATTTGAGATGGTAAAATGATGGTTACCAGTTTCAGGAGACATGAGCATCTGGTTTGTTTTTAATTATCAAAGCAGTTGAAAGAAATATGAGACGTATTCATTAATTTAGTTCAGCATAATTACTCAATGTTGGGTTAAAACTCCTGTTCCTGTGACTTCTGGAGCTGCATGTTGCAATCTGTATCATTTCATTAATGTGGTATCCTAGCGAGCATGTTTCCTATTTTGCTCCCGTGGGTGAGATTTAGAGGTATGATGGAGCACTGTTTTGACTTCTCACAGGATGAGCTGGATGAACTTCGTGCTGAAATGGAAGAAATGCGTGACAGCTATTTAGAGGAAGATGTTTACCAGCTGCAGGAGCTCCGGCGTGAGCTGGACCGGGCAAACAAGAATTGCCGCATTCTGCAATATCGTCTCAGGAAAGCAGAACAGAAAAGCTTGAAAGTTGCACAAACAGGCCATGTGGATGGAGAGCTCATTAGGAGCCTGGAACAAGATTTAAAGGTGGGTTGAGAGATTCATATTCACAGAAAAAGAGAGCAGACTGTGATATGGCTCTCTGCAATGGAAGTGAGGGTGACACATGAAACAAACAGTAGTTCTCCAAACGTCACAACTAATTTCCTTCTGCTGTGGTGGAGAACAAATATTCAGCTCATCGCAATAGAAAGATGTGTCAGTGAGTAAAAAACATGTGTTCAGATTCAAAATGAAAGAAATACAGTCAAGTTACATTTCTGCATTTGAAAGATTTAAAGGGTCTTATTTTACTGGTTTTACTGAAAACCTTAGCTTTGCAATACTCTATAAACAAAACCTGATATGCTTTTTCCAGTTCATGCTGTTTCCTTCCTTTTCAGTTCTTGGTTATGCCAAGTAACTGGAAAAAAATATTCTAAGTTACATTTCTTAGTGTCTAGTGAGTTCCTTGTAACAGGAACAGACTGTTACAATATTTTTCCAGGGCATGTAGAGAATCAAAGTTCTCTTTCCCTACAAACACAAATACCTGCAAAAATCATATTCATACTGAAACAGTTTTTGTGCCTTTAAGAAATGCTTCTATCTATACAAAGTAAAGCTTTGTATAGACATGATGTTTATATAGCTTTACTCATCTTTCATATTGCTATCTTGTAGCTGTTTTTAAAATATTTTCTGTAGAGAGGAACTGCTTGCAACTAGAATTGTTAAGACTATTGTAATTAAAAATGCAAAACATAAAACCTTCTGAAACTGGAATGGTTTGTTGTCAGCAGTGGAAATGAGAGTAACATATCAAGTCACCAAACCTTTTAAAATGTCAGATCTAATTTTTTCTTTTATGATGGAAACAGAATTTTAACCTTATAACAATAGCAATGATACATTGCTCAGTAAAAATCTTGTACCTAGATTTCAATGAGATATTAAGTGTTTTTATTTAGTTGACTTTGGTTTTACTGACTTCTTGTAATTCCATAATTCCTCCTGTGGCATGATGCATCACCTTTACAAATGTTTTTGGAGTAAACATGTATTCTTGTTAGGCTGGACTCAGAAAACCTAAGCTAGCATATTTTTCCGTGCTTTCATATCACTCTTGCCTAGTTGTGATTGCTGCTGGATGCGACTGCTGCACGCACATCGCTTTGATTGATGGCCCATCAGCTTTCTAGCACAATTCCTTGTCTTTGGCTTTATCTGTGTGATGTGCTGGGACTTTGATGGGTGGCTTTGGTGTCTGCTTGATTCCTCCTGCAGTTCATGACATTGCCTTAGCATAATGTGGAGAGGAAGCTCGAGATGGGTAATCAAATATATTTTCATTCTGGAGTTCTTTATTAGAAATGAATATTCATTTTGATACTTGGAAGGCTTGGAGTGTTCCATCAGTGGTGTCATAATTGAACTAAAAATCTCTTGGCTGTCTGGGGCTGTAATATGATTCTTACTGCAGGAGACATACTGTAGCTGTTGCTCCTCATAGATGATCTTCATGCATTTTTCTCTTTTGACTAGGTAGCCAAAGATGTTTCTGTCAGACTGCACCATGAGCTGGAGAGTGTGGAGGAGAAACGAGTTAAAGCAGAAGATGAAAATGAAGTCCTTCGGCAGCAAATCATTGAGGTGGAGGTATCCAAGCAAACGCTGCAAAATGAGCTGGACAAGTTAAAAGAGGTAAGCAATTGTCAGAAAAGTCATGCAGAGCAGTATTGCTGGGTTAGAATGGAAATTAAGCACACAGGTGTCTTAGACTAATTCTTACATGAAAAGCTTGCTGGTATTGCTTGTAAATTGCCCCAAAGGTCTCCTTTGTTATATGTTCCAGATACATCATCAGAAATTTAGAATCAATAGAGATGTAAATGAGTGATGCTCCACTTTTTGTCTGGGGCTTCCCACAGGGCTTCTGTCCCATTTTAAGCTGTCTCCTTAAAAACTCTCTTCCTGCTGGAGCAAAACTCTTTCTGATTTGGCTCCAGCTAGCTCTGTCTGTTCTTTACACAGACTGGGACTTCTACCTACTTGAAAGTCAAATGAAGTGTGCATGACTTGTCTCTGAGAGCAGGGTTCAGATAGGCAAGCCGCTGTTTTGGCTGGTTCTCCTCAGCGGTGGTGGCGGAGCCATCAGCATGAGCTGGGCAGCCAGAATGTGGTCTGTAATGTATAAATAACATTACACTTCAGGCACAGAAATGCTGTCTCCTGAGAAAAGGTCTCATTTCAACTGGTGCTGACACACAGTCATAGTGGGTGAAGTGATGATCCTTGGAAGCGAGCGAGTTGAGGAGCAGGGGACCGTGAAGGAAAGCCAAATACTAAGCACAGCTCTTTGCTGGAGCCTACATCCCAATCTGTAGCAGTATTTCTGTTCTCTTAACAGTACAGCAGATTGGCAGCTCACAGCCCCTGCTCTGTTTTAAACCAGATTGAGATAGAGCATTTAAACATAATGAGGTAAGACATTTATCCTCTGAGCCCTGGTCAGATTTAGAGAGCTGGTGCAATTATGTGTTATTTTAATCTTTCCAACATTACTTGTGAGTCAACTGGCACAAAGCCTGGCTCAGTTTTATAAGGACAGCCCCTATTTAATTTCTCTGTGCATTTGAGTTATGAGCAGTCCAGTACAGGAGTTCTGGAATGTTTGTACCTAACAGAACTGATCATTAGCTGGTATACATATCAGTGTTGTTTAGATTACCTGTGGACCTGACACAAA
Organism: Certhia americana; assembly: GCA_018697195.1. NCBI lineage: Eukaryota > Metazoa > Chordata > Aves > Passeriformes > Certhiidae > Certhia > Certhia americana. Next base: position 102,247,275 of record CM031858.1, on the reverse strand, counting down.
AGATAAAGTCTGCATGATGTTTCAGCTATTCTTCTCCTTTCTCAATGTTATTTGTGAATGCCGTGCTAAGCGGACATGAAACCATGTTACAGGGTCTGCAGTCTCTGCCCTGTACAAAAATGCCATCTGATCCACAGTACTGAATTTATTGCTTGTTGATTAACATGCAGTTCCACTGGGTACTGTTTGGTGGTCTTGGAGCTCAAGCAGAAACTAAATTGTGGGTGAGAAGTGAGGGAAAAAATGGTCCAGCATTGCTGAAGACTCAAGCTAGCTCTAACCAGGCTGAATTTAGCTTGCTGCTTAGGTTGCTGCAGCCTAGCTGTGCTGGGAAGTGCTGCTAAGTCAGCTGTCTCTCTGCTGGATTGCAAGATGAAGTGAATGCACCCTTACTTAGTAAGCATTCCCTGCCCTGTAAGAGGCAAAAGCTGGAAGGGAGCTAGGGAGAGAGGGAATGATGGGAGGTATTCATGCTGATCTGGAGATAAAGCAGGGCATAAGAGGGATCATGAAATGAAGTAGTAGTAGTAGTAGTAGTAGAGATAGTTTGGTTTCACATGCAATGAGTTGTGGTTTCTCTGTCAGTCACAAGTTTCACAAGGTCACAGGAGGTGAGAAGATGAGGTTGGAGTCCTTGGCAGGTCACACAAGGACAGATGAGCCAAAAGCTGGAGAAACACAGCTACGCATGTGTCAGATAAGTGTGTGTTTGCAATGTTGTTGACATTGCTAAAAAAAAAAAATATTCTTCACTCAAGATGTGTTCAGATAACTACCAGAAGCGCTGCCTCCTTAGGAATATTTAATGTGTGCACGAATGTATAATAGACCAGTACTAGTGGGAAAGCCAGTGCTTTAAGTATCAGGACAAAAGTGACCCCCAAAGCCATATAGCTTCTTCCCAATCTACCTTGTTTCTGCATCTCGTCTATCTAAGGGCTGACAGTTAGAAGGAGTGTTTTCCTATCCAGTCCTGGAGCATTGCCTGAGACCCAGTTAGACAGCATTCACTCTCTGATATAGCTTACTGCAACCATATGCTCATTCTCTGTAATAGCCTTGACTATTCTCTATCATCAGATCAACAGAAAGGTTTTCTCACCTCTATGTTCATATTTATTGCTTAATTCAGTGCTAACTTCTGCTTTGGATGTTGTACAACTCCCTCGGGTCCCCTTTCTCACTGCAGTAGATGGCATATACGTTGATTATCTTTAATGTATTTTACATGCTGAAATACCTTTAGGAATTGTACACGTCTCTGAAAGCACACTTTCTTTAAAGCCACCTTTGGTGTTTATCATAATCTTTTGAAGAATTTCTAACATTTATCATATCTAGTGCTGTTATGTATTTTTTTCACCAATACCTGTTTTGATCTCCTGTGATATTTTCAACAGGACTTCTTGGGTATATAGGCTTCTTCTATCTAAATAATTTTTTTATTTTCTTAAGAAAGAAGAAAGAAGCCTTACAGTTTTAACCAGGAAATTAATCTCTCCTCTCCTCTCCTCTCCTCTCCTCTCCTCTCCTCTCCTCTCCTCTCCTCTCCTCTCCTCTCCTCTCCTCTCCTCTCCTCTCCTCTCCTCTCCTCTCCTCTCCTCCTCATCCCTCCTCCTTCTCCCTCTCCTCTCCCTCTCCCTCCTCCCTCTCCCGCTCCGTCTCACCTCGCACCTCTCCCTCTCCCTCTCCTCTCCCTCTCCCTCGTCCCTCTCCTCCTCTCCCTGTGAATTCCTGTCTAATGCCTTTCCCTCCCCCGGGCCCCAGGTGCTTCGGATTCGCCATTTAGGACACACTTTCTCTCAGAAGCTTGTTTGGTGACTCTCCAAAAACAAGATA
>CM031858.1:102207537-102245271 GCA_018697195.1 Certhia americana | reverse complement strand
CTCCCTCTCCCTCTCCCTCTCCCTCTCCCTCTCCCTCTCCCTCTCCTCCTCTCCCTGTGAATTCCTGCTAATGCACTTCCCTCCCCGGTCCCAGGTGCTTCTGGATTCCCATTCTATGACACACTTTCAGAAGCTTTTACATAATCTATCAAAACAACATCTAGGCCCTTGTTCTGTTCTGGTATCTGCCAAATGCTCCCCATCAACAAAATATTCTGATTTTCGCTGATTGATTCATTACGGAGCTCTCAGATAACTGGTGAGTCACTTGCAGGGTTTTAGGATAATGCTACCTTCTTTTTTCCCTGTGTCTTTTTCTTTTTTGTCAAATGTGCTCCATCCCTCCAGCCTTTTGCTGCATTTCCTGTGTTTTGAGTTAAGATATGAGTTGATAAGGATGTTTAATGAATGCTTGTGAATTTTGTCCAATTCTGATGTCTTCCAGTTAGACATCATTCTTCTCTGAATGTCTTCATCAGTATCCTGGCATTCACTTTGCTTACTCATGCCACTGTACTTCCTTTTTTTTCTTTCAGTTCTCTTAGCCAAAATATAATATAGTTCTTTCCCATAATACTTTCTATTCTTTTTCAGAGTTTACTCATTTATCAATGTTCGTCATCTGCTACTCTTGCCTGAAATACTTTCACTGATTCTTTTGAAGATGCTTCTTTCACTGGCAAATAATGTTTTCTCACTGGATGTTTTTTAACTTTACTGAGTGTAGCAAGTATTTTTTGTGTCAGTCTTCTCTTTCTGCTGAAGCAGATGAACTGTGGTTCATTGATCTTTTCCATGATTACGTTCACCTACTTTTTCAGTTTTCATTTTTCAAATCTTCCCTTTCTGTCTTACTGTGAACATTTCAACTGGTTTTGGGCCACCCTCTGGTACCTTTCTCTGTGGCATTCTCCATCAGACCTGCAGAGATTTCCTACTGCTGTGATCATTGCTTTGTAGCATATCCTGGGATGTTTCTGAGAACTGTCCCTTCTAGGAATTTGCTAGGATTTTCTGTGACTTAACAAAACTGCTTCCTCCTTACAGCTTTGGAAGCAAAGGCAGTGTGCCTTCACAGATTTGATAAGAACACGATTCCTGCCAAGGCTTTCTTGCTTTTTCCTCATGTTGTCTGGGTTATTAACATTGCCATTTGAGTCAGTAGGCTGCCAGGAGAGAAAAAAAATTACTCCATCACTAACAAATTACCTCAGCAACATCCCTGCAACTGTCATTTCTCCCTTCCTAATATCCTAATGCACCTCTTGAGAAATATTGATGTGTATTAAGAATTTTTCTCAATCAATCAACTAGAAAGCATTCAGAATACTTTTTTTCCAAAGTTTCTTTTCCTTTGCACCAATTCAAAGCCCTTACAGATTCTCTTCTGAGCATCTAAAAATCAGAACTTTCCTTAGAGGCTTGACAATCGCAAATGGATTTTATTTGAGAACTCAACATCTCCACTCAACATCTAACTCACCCCAAACATTTCCCTGGAGCCACCAGGTCATCTTTAAGGAACTTCTTCCTTATATTTTCTCAGGAAAGATGCTTCACAAAAGGATGATCTATCTTTCGTCCAAGTGTAAACAACTAGGAAATCATGTTTGGCAAGTGTTGGGTGCCTTTATGTACAGCGATCATTATTTCCCCTGCAAGCAATACCTGTCGGAGTAATCCTTTCTCTGGAAGCTCTGTACCTGGGAAAGAACAAAGCATTGCTACTGATTGAAGAAAAGCACTGAGAAGGCACAGGGCCAGCTCCTGTTCCCCATGAGGAGAATGAGTGGTTGCTTGTTTGCAGCTGCTAAACGTGTATTTTCCCATGTCCTTTGTCTGGGTTTGGCGTGGTGAGCCAGGGTAGCGAACGAGGCAGAGCTGTGGCAGCACTGATACTGCTGGGGAAGGGCAACCCAGACAAAGAGAGGGGAGGAATAAGGTCAGGGGTAGCAGCTGCTGAAATATTTGATGTGAGTACTATGAAACGGGTTGGCAAGAAAAGAATGAGAATTGCATAACTGGGGAGAAAGGGGCATTTATTGGTTGTGTGTTTGCTGTAGTGAACAGGTGACAGTCTTTCTTATGGCCACTGAAAGCAGAAGGACCAGAGGGGGAACAACTGGAGGTGTTGCTTTCTGTCTTGCAAGGACCTCTGCTATAGCAGCAGTCTCCCACATGACACTGGAGTTTTCTTGGTCAGCTCCTAACTTCAGCTGAAATGCTTTAAGCCCTTCAGGTTGTTGGGACCACTAGAGACCCAAGTGCTGTTCTCCAGGCATCTTCAGTCAGGAAACCACTTCCAGCTGATAGAGGGCTATGGTGTTTTTTACAAATAAGGGTAGAGGCAAAAAGTGAGAAATCCTGTTTCCATTCATTTCTGCTTAAGAGGGCAGAAGTACAAGTCCTGGCCCATAGTAATGTCTCCAACATGTCTCTTTAGATGAAAACCAGTACCTACTGTAAATGGGCTTTCCCAGGTTACCTGTGGGCTTTTTAGGGCAGTGACTTCTATAAATGCTCTTTCATCCAAGAGCTTTACTTGCTTTGGATGGTGTAATGCCCAAGCTTATTCTCTGCTCCTCCCCTGCAGCATCTGATTTTTTGAGACACTATTCAAGAACTGCTGCTTTTAACAGTCAAAGAAAATTTTCTGTTAAAATATTTGCTTAACAGCATGAAAAGCTACATTCAGAAGTTTATAAAAATGATAAAAATATACAAGATAAGTTGAACAGTCTTTCAGACTATTCTTTTGAGACAAGTTTTGCTCCAAAGTGCAAGTGCAGTACTGTTTAACCTCAATAGAGGTGGAGAGCATTTTGCTCGTGGAAGAATTCAGCCCTATAGGCATAATACAGCAAAATGAAATCTGGAGGCTGCTGTATGTGAAACCTGGAGCTGAGTGTGACTATGATTTTCATTGCCATGAATCTTGCTGCATGTAGGTTAAGTGTGATTACTCCAATCTGAAATCACATTTTCCTCTTTTTGCTCTGATATAAAGACATTGGTCTGGTGTGAAGCGGTACACAAGTGGTAAAGAAATTTTTTTTGGTGAAAACACACTTGTTTGCATAAAACATTACCCTATGTTTTCATTTGCTAGGAATTGATACATACTTTTTAAAGTGGCACATAATGTTTTTCAGTCATTTTTCAAATTAAATTTACTCACAGAAGTAGGGATATGCTGTGAAAATTCTTTGATTTTTGTAATACATTCCCTTTTTTTAGCTATCAGTAAGTTTTTCAGAAGGGAAATTTATGAGAAACAGGACAGGATTCAAGTAACACTAAAAGGACTAAGCTAGAACACTGTGTTGACTCAATAACCCTGTTTAGAATTTAGTGCTTGTGACAGTTTCAAGTAATGAAGTCCTCTGCAATAATCATAACCAATCCCATTAACTGAATGAAAGTTCTACTGCAGCAACATTTGGTCTCCAATGTATTTTTTTCACTGTGATAAATAATAAATTGGTACCTACCCACAGTGAATGATTTATAGTTGTTATGGCATTTCAGGAACTGTACAGAGACTGAAATGGTCTTCTCCTCCTTGGTAGGAGGCAATGCATGGGAATGGATCCCTCTGGAATCAAAAATCATAGTAGTTAGCAAGCAAACTCAGTAACATGATTTTTCTTTTTAAGTAGTTATATTATTCTAATGCACTGTCCACATTTCTTTTGAGAAATTTAAAAATATCTTTAAACCAAAGGACCCCTCAAATTTTCAAAATATTTTGTGCTGGTCTCCTATGTTATAAGTGCCCCTCCCTGAGCATTATCTGCATTAAGAAATTAAGATTTATGATTTACCAATTAAGTTGCCACCAAGCTCCAATTGGTCTTTATGTCCTAGGTGTTTGCTTTTTGTCCAGACTGGCCAGCAATCATCTGACACTTCTTCCAAATCTTATAATTTCTGAAGTGAGTGATTTTGAGATAAAGTAACATTGATTCTACTGATCAGACCCAGAGATCTGTCTTGTGCAAAAATCCTCAAAAAGAACTCAGACTGAGTTCATCATCCCAGGCATGGGCTTCTTCTGTCTCACCCCCTTCATTACTCCCAAATACTTTGAAGAACCACAACTGGCCTTTGCATATGGAGAAATTATGTTTTAGTGATGGCATTTACAGCAGAAAAATGACCTGCCGTAGCTGCATGACTGTCTAGGTACAGGTTACTTATAAGGACACCTTCTTTGTATGACAAATGAAATTTCACTGTGCTCCATTGATCATGCTTTTTTCCTACTACATAGCAGAAGTCTTTTGGTAACTTTTTCAACAGCAGAGCCTGGCATAGAGAAGTTCAAATAGTGCATCAGTCTCCCCATCCTCCACCCAGTTACCAAAAATAATCCTGCTGTCTGTCACATGGACTTCAGCAGTGACAGTGCAAACAAACTGTAGTCTCTGTGGCATTTTCATTTGAAAAATACCTTATTTTCTTTTAATTCTTTCCCTTAATATATCCTAATATAATTGAAAGTTCTCTTCAGCAAACCCTTGCAAAATATTGGTAGCAAATCCTTCAAGTGCTGTTCTGGGGGAAAAAAGAAGTGCATGATCTCCATATTCTAAATTTTGTTTCAATTGGGGCATAAGCCTTAGGTGAAGACAGTACCCTTTGTTTTCCTTGCCAAGATGCGGACAAGACTTTGTTTCAGGAGAAGTAAACTGTCACAGCATGCTGCTGTTTCTGGGAACAGAATCAGTGATTTAAAGCTGGAATATCCACAGCTAAATGCATGCTGAAGTTGATTAGGTATATCCCTTGTCATTCCACTCTCTGGTGAAACTAATTCAGATCAGCAACCATCTGGCAACTGTTCCTGTGGGAAGTGTCATGCAGTGTTTGGGGTGGAGGTGGATACCAGGGCATTGTAGTTTCAGAGATATCTCATGCCCTGCCCTCCATGCTTTCCACCCAGGGCTCAGAGGAGCCAGCACAGATCCCAGGCAAATGTGGCCTTTGCACATCAGGGAGTTCCAGCTGAAGGAGAAACTGTGTGCAAACCTGTAAAAAAAGCTCCCTTCATTTGGTGCTCAGTGCAGAGCTGGCATCAGTGGCCAGCTCAGTGCCACCACTCCTGGGAGGCACAGCTTCCGTGCTGCCCTTTGGCTGGCTCCCCGTGTGCGGGTGCCAACCGTTTTCATCTCACATCACCGGTAATTTCATCCCGGCATCTGGAGCCCTGGGTAGCAGGATGGAAAAGAGGGAGAGACAGTCTGTCAGGCCTGTGAGATGCATAGATTCTGAACAAATTTTCCAGATTGCCTGTGGGTTTTGATGTGATAATGCTGCACTTAGGAATACGTGTCACACCAGAGAATTGTCACCCATGGGGATGGTATTGTCCGGAAATGCTTAGCAAGGTGAAAAAAGTCAGAGCTATTGATTTTTGTCCTTCTTTGAAAGGGTTACTTGATTATTTTTCTTCTGAAATTAATTATTTAGACTTGCTTCTCTTGCTCTATTTTTAAAAGGAGAATGTAACTTATTGCACAGATAACTTATGAATTATTAACATTGCACTACTCAAGCTGTCAGAGGATGAATGAGGGGCAAAGATCTGACCGTCTTGGCAAGTTTTCCATTGCCACATTCTACGGCACTGGACTTTCCCCCTTCCCTCTGCCTGGCACTGTGCAGGTAAGCCTGGCTCCACTGTCCAAAGCCTTGCTGGCTGAAAGGTGGTGCACCTTGGCAGTGTGCCGCACATTGCCTGGATCTGTCAAGAAGTTCTCTGTTCCTTTGAAAGAGAAAAATGGAGTCAGCTGGTGCAAGTAGGTCAGGAAAAGGGTTTAAGTGGTAAAGAGGTGGAAGTTTGCGCAGTTGTGACTCTTCAAGCAGCTTCTAATCAGCACATTTTGCTGCTCTGGGTAAATAACCTGTTTCTTCGGGCCACAGATGAGGATACTTTCACCTATCTTGCTCTTTTTGCAAACCCAGTCCATGCCAAAGCAGTGGTGTGTGCAGTATTTTAGCTTCTTTCTCATCCCCAGAGGAGTGATCCCCATACCCCCATTGGTTATGCCAGCTGTTTTATCAGCTGGGAGCTTGCTGCAAGGTTAGGATGGTTTTTTCACCCTGTTCCTACATTCAGCCTGCTGAAAAATGTCTGTCAAGGAGAAAGTATCTGTTCTGAGGGAAGAGGCATGGCAAAGCCTTCACTTGATTTGGTTTTGGGTTTGATGTGCCTTGGTGTGAGAAAGCCTGAAGTATCCATAATGGTTCATTCATTTTAGAGAAATGACACAGTCTGCCCCTAATGAGTACACTACTTGTGATTTCTCTGTTCTCTTTACTGTATATTTTGCCACAAATTGGAAGCTCTAGCTGAAATTAATACAAAAATCACAAGATATTCTTAGTCAATTATTAGGTCCTGCTCCAACAATAGTACCCAGAGCTGGGAAGGGTAATCTGTGCTGGTATTTAGGGACATCAGCATAGTACTTACATGTGCAGAAGCAGCACAACAATCCATCTGAGACTGACAGATGTACGTATTGGTCTATTTAAGGCCTCTTTCTCAGGGATCACTCCAAAATAGTTACAGCCCAATCTCTTCAGCGTGCTCTTGCCTCAGTCAGCTGTGCCAAGAGAAAGTGGGTCTTGTGCAGAGATTGGTGAAGGCAGCTCACCTCATTGTCGCTGTGTGCAGAGTTCAGGATAAATTCCTATCCCTGAGTTCAGTGGTGTCAAAACAGAAGACTTTGAAGGGATGGAGAGGGGAATAAAGTTATTAAATTATATGATAAAACAGTTCTAAGGCAGATGCAACTCTGAAAACCTTTCAATTATTTTTCTTTCTTCTGTTAATGTTTTTCATCATATATGTTTTTCTGCAAAAAACAATTGAGGATTTGTTTTGTACATCTCTTCGTTCAGTTTTCAAGAGTCTGGTCCTTCAAAGAGTAGAAGGATCTTTAAATGTCATCTAGTCCAACCCACCTTCAATGAACAGGGACATCTTCACCTAGACCAGGTTGTTCAGAGCCCCAGTCTGGCCTCAAATGTTTCTAGGAATGAGGCATATGCTACCTCTCTGGGTGTCCTGGTTTAGGGCAAATTTGGGAGAAAATCTCCAAATGGGGTCCCTCTAGAAAGCAAATTCAAGAGGCCTCTCCCCACCACCAGTTTGGGAAAGATTTCCTTGGAGAACAGTAGAAAAACCTGTTTATTTAACAAGCAAAATACTCACAAGCATGAAAAAAAAGAATAATATTAAACAATGGTACCTCTTGTTGTTCTGAAGAGACGGCAAATTCAGAAAAGTCCTTCTGTGGGTCAGAGAGAGAGAGAGTCCTTTGTGTGGGTGTGTCCCTCAGCTCTCTCTCAGTCTCTCCGGGGCTCAGGTCCTGTATCCTGCCTGCAGAGCAGCTTGGGGGGCCTCTGGACAATAGTCCTGGTGTTCCTGGACCGAACAATAGCTGAGCAGTTCCAAAAAGACTTCTGGCCTCAGCTAACTAAAAACTAACTAAAAGCAACGGAAAGCTTTCTCCCACTGTCCGTGCTGCAGACAACACAGTCCAGTAGAGGGAACGTGGAGGAGTGAGTGCAGATTCTGCAAACAAACTGCGGCTTCTTCTCTCCCTTTCACTCTCAGAACCAGTCTTAAAGGTGCAGAACTCAATACCAAGAACAGACAGCTGGAATACAAGCATCATAAAGTCACCCTAGGATACTGGGCAATCTGTTTCATTGTTTCACCACCCTCATCATAAATAACTTCTTTATGTCCAATCTAAATCTATCTTCTACTAGTTTGAAACCTTTACACCTTGTCCTGTTGCAACAGGCCTTACTAAAAAGACTGTCTTCCTTGTTCTAATAAGACCCCTTTAATTTTAAAGGGCTGCTGTAAGGTCTCTCCAGAGCCCTTCCATCTGGACATTGAGCCATTGACCGCCTGATTGTGACCATCCAACCAATGCCTCATCCACAAAACAGTCCACCATCAAATCTATATGTCTCCATTTTAGAGAGAAGGATGTTGTGGGGGACCGTGTCAAAGTTCTTACAGAAGTACAAATGACATTTGTTAGCTCTTCCCTTGACCAATATGTATCAAAATTGTAGAATGATAGCTATTATGTTTTCCACTGTTGTGCTGAACTGTCAAGGTATGTGACTACAGTTTCTTGATTAAAAAAAAAAAGAAGGTAAAAAATTAGTGAGACTACATCTTTGAAATTCCTGGCACACCACTCTCCCTTTTGGTGTCCTCCATCTCCTCCAATGGCAAAGGATCAGCTTTCTTCTCTGCCCTTCTACAGGTCTCTCCTTGGTGGGATTCTCTCATCTTCTGTTCCTTCCTTTTCTTTTCCACTTTAGGTTTTTCCTCAGTGTTTTTCAGATACGGATGCTAAGTTGAACAAGAAATTCTCCAGTATATGCAAACCAGCCCTTGAGGTTAGGGGCAGCTGAGAAGTGCAGGACTTCAGACACACCTTGGAACAACAGCCCCTGGTGCTGAGGGCTGAGCTACACTATTTGGAAAGTTATTTTACAGCTGCTGCCAGAAGCTGCACCTCTAGGTCAGGATTTCAGACAAGGAATAAAATCTTTAAACAGGAAGCTTTTTCTGCTATTTATGGTTCCACCTGCTCTCAGTCTCCCTGAAAATACTGTGAGAGCATTCCCATGGTGGGATAATTTGTCACTTCCATTCTGTAAGGCCTGACTGTAGTAAGTGCAAAAAACCCAAACAAAATGGAAAGCAATATGTCAGTGAATGTAAGAGTCAGGGTGGTTTTTTTCCTATAGTGTTGACTTCACTCTTGGGTAAAGTTTTACATCTGTTCAGTTTTGTTTGAGTGAATAGTCCACCAGTTCACACAGCCATAGAGGAGACTGTAATTTAAATAACACAAGTTCAGAGATGTCTCTTGCTTCTCTTGGACACAACTCTTGCAAAAAATAACCATTTTTAAGAAATTGTGTATTCTTTGGGTGAAAAATGTAAAAAATAGAAAGAGTTTCTGTGGTTCTGCACAGGAAGATGAGCCACTGGCACTCCTGCAGCTGCCTTTCATTGAACATGGTTTTGGGTTATCAGGCTGTTGGAAAAAACAGAAACATTGCATGAATTGCTATCCTTCTGAACTGGTATGAATAAACACTGTGGAGAACTTTGGCTTTGTTGTTTCTGTGCTACAAGATGATCAGGAGAAAATCTGACAATAATTTTCTTAATCAAAGGGAAGGAAGAGGGAGCCTTTGGGGGTTGAGCAATTTGGGCATGGACATTTCACACATGCTTTGTGTCTTCACAGATGCTTTCCTAAAAAGTAAGAGCAAGAGGAAGGCTTTGGATGTAGTATACCACAGGTATCCACAATGTAATGCTCCACAAGCAGTACCATACTTCTTCAAAGAGTCTGGTATTGAAAGGAAGATCTTTGTCATGCTACTGCATGATTTTTCACTGTGAATACAAACCAAGAGAGAGGGAAAAAAGAAAGCCTTTCTGAAGGCTTCAGTTTCCTCAACCAACCAGCATGTAATTCTCAGTGTATAAAGACTGACAGTGTTTTCCAGGATTCACTTAAACCAGTTACTAATGAAGGCGTTTTCACAACTAAACCTGACAGTATGTTAACTGGTTTTAAATGCGGGTGTTGATTGGATTCTGGCACCTTTACTCCAGGTCATCAGCCAACATAATCGAAGGGGACAGGAGCACTAATTAGAATGCACAGGTTGTCATTCTTGTCATATTATAATCTGGACTTTAAAATCTAAGCCATTTTTTCTTCCCTTTCATGGTCTGCAACTGATTTGGTTTCTCACTTTTACCCTCTAGCTCTTGCTCTGAGGTCCTGGAGTTGGGTTTGACTTGGCAGCTCAGAGAGGAGAAAGGGAGGAGTATGAGATTTCCTTATGGGCAATCAGCAGAGGAAATAGTTCAGATAAATTGCCCACCATCAAAGGCTCATTTTACTCGTGTTTCATATGAAGACCTGCTGGGTGAGGAGGATGTGGCAGTAACCACTTGGAACCTTGTAATGGGGAATGAGGAATAGAAAGCCTTGGAATAATGTTGATTTAGCTTTAATTTTCCAAATTCAGGTGCTTCTTGTATTGCAAGAATCTACTGCTCATACTTGATTATCTATAATCAAGTCATTTCAAACAAAGCCATTAGGAGAAATATTTCTAGTCTACCTCTGAAATTCATAATAAAGGTTTAAAACCTTAAACCAGATTGGCAGGTTGACATTTCCAAGAATTGTTTTTGCCATGTAAAACTGCTAGCATAAAAGAGACTCAGCATCATTAAGGATTTATTGAGTTTCTATATTCTCCATTAAATTACTATTATTTTCAAATGAAAGATGTACCACAATGAAATCATTAGTGACTGTACATCTAGGGATTTTTTTGACAGCACTCCTAACTGTTATAGCCAGGTAGTCAATCTCTGCCAGTATGACATGCATAGCAGTGACAGTCTTTTCCTCTTTGATAGGAGATGGAGAATTTGACCAGAAGTTAACAGATATCAGAATGTCATAATGGTCATAGCTACCTGTGGTTCTTTTTCTTTTTTTTTTTTTTTTAAACCTCATGGGGTAATAACTTTGACTTTTTACTTTGTTTTTCATTCTTTGGAGATTAGTGACCTTTTTTTTTTTTTTTTAGCATGACTGAGTGTATGTTATGAACACAAAATTGGGGAGTGAGATGATGAAACGAAAAATAAAATATCCCGTTACTGCCCAGTTAGGGAAAAATATGTCATGTTAATCTTTCTAGGAGTTTAGAATTCAGTTCATAGGAATTTTGAAATATGGGGGGAAATGATGACAATACAGTAATATATTTACAAGGGATTTGGGGTTAGGAAATTGGACCTTGAAAGGAGTCAAAGGTCTGGTTTCTGTGTGTAGTTTTTAAATGGAAACTGGCTATGTGGTGAGGTCAAGTCAAGTCTTCACAGGTAACAGTGCCTATCTCCACAGGCAAACTTCCAGGCAAAGAGATATTTTTCTGTCTCAAACTGTTAATTATTCTTGCAGACCTAATTAATCCTTTAGACTAAAACATATGCATCAAACTAATGTTTTGGTTTGATTTCCAACAGCAAACAAGTGCCTGAGGTTTAATTAAGTATTTCGGCTGCAGCCAAATAAAATATCAAGGCTTCAGTATCTTGCAACTGTGGATACTCTCAAAAGTTAGCTAAAAATATCCTTTGAGTTGAGTTTTGTGGTGGAGTGCCTACTCCTGCCATATGGTGTGGGATCCAGCAACCACACAGTCCCTTCTCCCCATTTGTGGTACCATTTTGTCAACTGCAGACTGTCAGTTCAGCATCGTGGCAACAGGTAATGAACTAAAGTCTGTACTAGGTAAGGTTGAGCAGTTAAAAATTTAAAATGAATTTCTGTTCTTGGTGTTTAGAGCTGTGTCTGGGGCTTGCTGTTTGATCAAGCAGACCTTCAAGGTAAATCTGTGTAGTGAGCTTTTTGATTGCCAGTGCTGAAATCTCAGCATGGAACAAGGTTTGTTTGTAAACAGCAGTAAGAACAGGTTCTGCCATCAGACTGTATTCCTTGGCACGGGTTGGGATATGCTATGATAAGCAGACGTAGCCTCTTGCAACTGCACATCTGAGGCAGCAGCCAACCCACCAGTGAGTGCCTTTGGTAGGGGATAATTCATTCATCTGCCAGGAGGAGCTCCTTTCCTTTCTTTGCCAAGCTACATGTACAAGTATTCCTCTTGCAGAGCGGTCACCTGATCCACTGTGCACCTGGAGCACCTGCTTGCCTGCTTACAGATATACCAGCTGCAGGTGCCTGTCCCTCTTCTGCTCTTCTTTGGAGCATTTGCTGGATGAGGGACACTGGAGCCAAAGACTCAAAGGGAAAACTCACCTGTGACTAGTAAAAGTATGTCTTAATTCTCAGAAGATTTAATAGTTATCTGAGATTGTGTGCATGTTCTGTATTTTGTCTCACAATTGTCAACAGAGTTTTCATGAAAGGGAAGCAGAAAGAGGAAAGAAATTTTAATTCCCAGATTTTTAGAGAGTGATGATACAAAGGGTAGGATTATGGAAACATAAAGCTCTTTCCGATATAAAGCATGATAAATTGCTTCAGTATAATGATGCTCATCAGAAGCAAGTGAGTAGCAGAAAAAGAATGAAATTTCAATTATGCCATAAATTCATTTTTGGCTGGCACAAACAGCTATCATAGGGCTGACAGAATTTCCTTTCTAACCTTAATGAAACACAAACGCTCTGATTTTGATTTGCAGTTGGGTTTTTTTCTTGCAGCAGGATTAGAAAACACTGACCTTCTTTTTTTATTTTGCATGAAGTTTATTTGCTTGGAAGCATTCCTCTGTTTGTGTTATTAATTCCCTGATCTTTCTCTATGTGTGTTTCCTGTGATGATCTCATTATGTTTACAGCATTTCTTGCAGTGTTGTAAACAGCGACTGATGCCTTGTTTTCATATTTGGGTGTGGCAGGGAGTAGCCACATGCAAACTGCTGGTGAGCCACATCCAGGGAGGCCTATCTAATGTCAGCCTAAGACTTGTTTCAGGCAAGGCAGATTCACTGCTAATGCCATCAGGCTCAAGAACTGTCTCCACTGAGTTCCAGGGGGATTTAAACAGTAGTGGGAAAAGATAAATAAAGAAAAGGATCTGCTAAAAATTAATTTAAAGTATCACTGGTTACTATTACAAATACAAGAAAGAAAACAGACCTTGAGAAAAAAACTCATACATGTGCAGTGCTGTTGTATATGCAAGGATTTTGAGTAATCTTAAACAAATTTTTTAGCCAGTGTAACTGCTTCAAGTACTAGTAGCTCTTTCATAATCACAAAAATGAAAAGAAGGTATTTCAGAGTGTTTACTGACATTTAGTAATGTGTTTGGGGCTACCTAAATGTTTTTAGTCAGAGACTCTCACTGTAATTTCAGGAAATTACATCATGGAGTTATTTTTTCTGTGTGGTTTACTCCATTCTACTGATGGGAGAAATCCTGAGGAACAGGGTTTTTAAAAACAAATACTACTTTTTGTCTTTTTGTTCATTCCTGTTCTCTTGAGTAGGGATGGCCATTGAGTTTCAAGGCCTAACTGCCATGTAATGAATTCTTAGTCTTTAACTGCTACTACAGTAGTATGTTCAGGAGTATTTTTGAAAGCAGCTGTGTATTTTCTTTTGTTTTTCTGATTAGAATTGTTTGTGCCTAAAGAGTTACTGTCTGTATTGGGTATCCTTTCACTGGCTGCCCTCCAAATCACAGCTCTTAACAGCAGCCCTTAAACCCCCATCATTTCTCCTCAGTGTTTACTGTAGGAAAAGTGTTTCTGCTGCTGACTTTGCTCCCCCAGTCTAAGACAAAGTGACTTTTATACTGGCACAGAGAGTTGCCAGAGGCAGAAGCTATTACAGAATAACTTGTTGGGTAGACAGCGTAAACAAGTCACCAGTCTGTGAATCTCACTGCTGCATGATTATCACTGAAGGGCAAGGATTTAGGAAGACTCAAAGGAGACTAGGCATGCATCTGTATAAAGTGAGCAACCAGACCTGTCATACAAGTGCAAATATTACCGCCAGTTTTAGGAACGAAGGCGACACTTAATTTAGAATTTAAGTACACACTGAATTTTGAGATTTACCTGGGGTCCCGTTAGCTTGAAGGGATTTCCTGCAGAACCTTCTTCTTTCAGATACTGTCAGTGATCATCCCCAGCTTGCTTCCCAAAGGGAACATGCAGGTGTCTCTCAGTCTGACATGTATAACCCTGCTAAAAGCATACTTGAAGTTGAGAAGCTTCATAGCCCCAAATCCCTAACAGAAGGGATTATATGTGAATCAGCCCTAAATTGAAACTCCAGTATCATATTCTTCCTTCATCTGAGCTATTCAAAATCCTCATTCAAATGTCAAATGTCCATTTCTATATGTGTTTTGGCTTTTCATTTTTTTATTCTCAATACAGCTTCTGGACATGGCTGGCTTTTCTTAGTAGATGCCAATCTTCTCCTCAGGAACTTTAATTAAAAATAGTCCATCCTAATAACGCAGTTTCTTGTGCAATTTTTCTCTGACAAAATAAATTACAGTAGGCTATATCATCTTGCTGCTTACTTATGGAATTTTTTTTTTTTAATGGAAATGGCCAGATCACCATCTAGTCAGTAATTCAACTGAAAGGCCTTTACTTTCAATATTTTCTCCCAAAGGCGAGAAAATATTATAGATTTTCTAAGAAACCTGAAAGTCCAATTTTTAGATGATGCATGGTTTTAAAAAGTCTTTTTAGCAAGGTTTACACTGCCATCATGGATGAGTAAGCTTAATCCTAACTGTAATGAAATAGGATTTAGTGGTGCTCTGTGCCTTCCCAGCAAAGTTGGAGCAACAGGATTTGTGTGGGTAGGTATGTGAGAGGAACAGCTGCATAACAGATCTGTAGTCACTTGTGGGCTGCAGCATTATTGGGGGATTTGGGCTCTGGGTTTGTTCAGGGAAAGAGCAGCCACTCCATGCCAGGCTAAGGCAGCCTCCTTCTCCAAGGCATGAAGGGAGGGACATGGTGAGGTAGAGCCCAGCACAGCCCACTGGGCATCACTTTTTGTGCTGGGGTTGGAGAAGGTGGATCTAGCAAGGGATCAAGCTCCATGCAGGAATTTGTGTAGTCCTTTTCTTTGTTCGTTGAAACACGTTAAAAAATGTCCTCCAAGATTTCACATCCTTTGGACAGGAGTTATACAAAATCTATTGGTCCCCTTTTTACATTTGTTGATACATTGTAGAAAAAGCAAGAGCAGTAAGGGTGGCTAGGTCACAGGAGTAGTTCTCATGCAGGTGGGAATTGGGAGGAAGGAATTTGACGGACCAAGTGGTGTGTATGCAGGTTGGTTCCACTGCTGAGGAACTGAGATGAGGACAGGAACTAACCCCATGCCACCTCAGCACTGCTGGGAAAGTTCAACCCAAGAAGTTTTTTTAAAATTTATTTTATAGCATTCAGGAGATGCAACTGCTTACCTTCCACCTCACAGTGCCTGCACACATGTTCCTGCTCCTGCTGGGAGCCAGAGTCACTCACCCAGGTTCACTGGGATGGTGCCTGTGTGGGACTGCACACCTGGTGGGTTGGGAACAGGGAGTCAACCTGTGGCCCAAAGCCACCCCTGAGCCCAAACTGTGTGGCACCCCCGGGAAGCAGCTATGCACCCACCCCTGAAAAAGTGGTGTGCATTGTGTCCTTCTTCTAATGCTGCCCTTCCTGAAGGATTGCTCTGTTAGCCTAGCAGCACCAGGCTTAGAGCAGTACTGCTGTTGGCACCCAAAACAGCCCCAAGCCCAGCAGGAACCACTTCTTTCAGTACTAGATGGGGACTTGGGAACAATGGCAGTCTTGAAATTAGCCTTGTGGCCATCTTTGGGGATAGGATTGATTTAGAAGTCCTTGCATATGTCATAGGATAGGTGATGCCATGAATAATCTGGAAGTTGAAATCTACCTGAGAAGAAATTATATCCTTCCTATCACATGAATCCATTTGAATCTAGTCAGACAAAAGGGGTTTAATCACTGATTTACAAAGATTCATCAGATTAGTGGTGAGATGCAATTTTGTTGTTCCTCAGGAATTTGGTATGCTTTGTGTGTGTACTTCTGACTCATATTCATTGTATCTATGGGAATTGGACTGGTAGATGCAAAAGGTGATATGGGGAGTTCTTTACCAAAATGTTGAGAAAGACAGGAAAACTGAAGGTTTTAACTTCCTTGGGGGCTATTCCTTCGAGCCAATATTCAAGGATATGGAATAGCAGGAAATTACTGATATCAACTGCAAGGCTGTTTCAATCCACTTCACAGATTCTGTCTGCGTGCAGAGAAATGACATGTGGTTTTCTCTGGGTGAATACTGAGGTGTGTACTAGAGGCACATAGAAACTGCAGTGAGAGCTGTCTGGAGCTGTTAACAAGCTTGGCTTTCTGTCATGCCTATCTCATAGACCTTTGCAAACACACAGAGCATTCATCTGAGGATGCAGAGATGCGTATTCCAGCAAATCTGTTATAGTCTGCAGTGGATACTAAACAAGAAATTCTTGAACAACTGGAGGTGGGAGGTCTTCAACATTTTCCATCGTAAATGTTAATGTATGTAGCAGACAGAAGGAGTATTATACAAAAACTGAAGACTTTCACATTTTTCTGGTTCTGACCTATGGCAAGGAGGCTGATATTTGCATTATTTCCATGGTATTTTTGTCATAAAGGAAAGTTGAAAGCAAAGACTTAGGAGATTTAAACTTGAAGCAATTTTTTCCTCTGAAAGTCTGATTTAAAGTGAAAACCTGTTTAAAAGTAGAAAGAGGTGAAATAAAGATATGTCAAACTAGAAATATTTTTTTTTATTATAGTTGAAACTTCCAGTTAGAGGCAGGTATGTCCAAATTTTTCTGAAACATTTTTTCTATAAGAGACACCATTATAAAATGCCTTTTCATTACCTTGATTGTGAGGGTGTTATTATAATTTATGAGGCCCAGAAATATCCCAAATACCTCACAGAAAAGGTAGAAGACAAGTTCTCTGTCATAAAAAATGTACAGTTTAAAAGTGAGGCTTACATTAACTGTTTTAAAAGATAATGAGTAATTTTCTGAATCATTGGCTGTAATATATCTGAAATTTCATCACTGATAAACCCTCTAGTGTTTTCCTGAGACATGCAGTGGAGCATAAACATAATGTAGAAGACTTTTGCTGGGAAGACAAACTTGTTTATGGGCATGCACTGAAAGAGATTGTAATAAGGAGTTGCTGAAAAGCTCCTGCATAGACTTAGACTGTGGGCAGGTCTTCTAAATATGCATGAGTCAGGAGAACATATTGCTACCTGCAATAAAGACAAGCAACGTTTGCAGTCTCTTCACTTCCAGTTTTTTTTCCTGTAACCGCTTCAGCATTGTTCTCCTTAAGACTCTCTTAATTTGTGATGATGATATACCTCTGCAAACCAAGAAGTTTCATGCTGACCTCCTGCACAGTGGTAATGAGATCTAAAAAGAAAAAAAACCTGGTTATTGTCTTTTATTCAGTTGCTTTTTACATTTTGGTAGAGGATGTTCCAGACATTTTCTATTCACATTTGGTGCTCTGCATTGAAAGTGTAATTTAAAACCAAAATTGGTAAAGTTCCTGTGATTCTTCATGTTCTGACTATACTGGTGAATTATATGAAGAGGGATTCAATTAGTCTGTGTATTTTCTTAACACATTGGAACAATTCTTGATTCACAGCCCCTCTGTAAGCTGACATTCATGGCTTGAAGTAATCTTAGATTGTGTTGGGTTCCTGTCCAGAATATCAGAAATTTCAGAATGGGATTTCCAGTTTTGGAAACAGGCATGTGATTCCCATTCATCCTTTTTCTCTGAATGAATTCTTATTCCTGGAAACTTAGATGGTGAGCTCTTTGGCTCAATGTGAGCATGGAATAGGTGAGCCTGACTACAGCCCATTAATGTCAAAAAGAGATGCTTAAGTGAAATGGAACACAGCTAGTAAAGACTGTAATCAATAAGTAAAAGCATTTGTGCTGTTTTATTCAGCCTTATAAATAAAATATGCAGATGTATGGTATATAGGACATACAGCCATTATGTGCTTTATGACTTTGTGGGCACATGCAGGGAGATATAAAAGCAATGCCAACTAGAAAAAGAAAACAAGTATGAAGACTGTCTAGTTACACCATCTATCTCCCTAATTTTATTTCTCTGCCAACTTAAGGCAGATCTGCAAAATACAGCATTTCCTAGAGTGTCAAACTGCCAATTGGAGAAGTTTTACACCATTCCCAAATTTGCTTCTTTCTACATTCTGTAGCTAGCCCTATGCCCCCTTAGGCAGTAATCCTCATATTTTGCATGGAAGTCCAAGAAGAAAGTTTCTTCCCCCCAGCTCTTCACAGGTTTCGCTCTAGGAACAACAGTTTAATATTATTCTTTGTCATGCTTTGATTTCTCTGATTTGGTCTCTTGAATTCCTCCACCCCTTGTCATTCCTCTGATCTTCTCCTGGTCTCTGTGCTCATTGTGATAAAGCCTTTAGTCAGACAAGCTTGTACCCTTATTTTTTGTTCTTGAATTTTTTTCATTTTTGGAGGTGTAGCTTTTTTATGACAATAGAATTTATATTCCCAGATCAGTCACTCTCAGACCAAATAAAATGAGCAATTTGGCAGTGGATGCCAGTAGGCTGTCTTGTCTTCCTCCCCATGTCGCAATGCCATCAATTATACTTGGGTTCATCATTTAATGCAAAGAAAAAAATAAACCAAATTGTCATGTTTTTAATGTTGCCAGAAGAAAAAACTCAGAATAGAGACATTGAGACATACTCTTAGCTACTGTGGAGGTTTTAGGCCTTTAGCATCTTCTACCAGATTATAAAACCAGAAATGTATGTCCTGTTGTTTGATGAACACATGGCCCTGGAGCAGTCACTCTTCTTTGAAGAACAGGAAGATCTGCTTTACCAGTTCACTCTTGAAATTCTTCCTCTTGAAAAAAGTGTAGCACCATGCTCTGGTTATTCCAGCATTGCTACTGCATAAGCAGCATATTTGTAGCTTCCAGTATTGCAGCTGTTTACACCTTCAGCTGCATTTTCAGGACTTGGAGAGACAATAAGGAGGAAAAAATGTCTGTGTAGGAGGTACAATTTTCCAGATCTGTTTAGATTTAATATTGTCTTGGACCATGAGGAACAGATGAATGCTAACAACATGATTTTTGAAGTCCTCTTTTAGTGAAGCAGCTTTGCTTGGAGCTGTTTATCTACAGTTCCTTTAGAGACCAGTGGACATACTCAAGGTCCTTTAGATAAACCACCAGATAAGCAGGAATCACTCAATCTTTACCATCAGAAGAGAATTTTATTCCAGTTTGATTGCCCTTAAGAGTTCCTTTTTGTATGTTTTCTGTTGATTGATTAAAGAAAAATTTTGCTTACAGTTAACTTTATGCAGTACTTTAGGGTATTGTACAAGCTAGATGTGACCAGCTTCTTCCTCTTAGGACTGCACTCATTAAACAGAAATTATTAAAATAGGTGTAGTTCTTGTACCACCTTGATTTGTTCGTTCTGTTGTTATTTAGTGTTGCTGCTGATTTCTGGCAGCTGGTGTGCACCCCTAAGATGTTAGGTTAGTACTAGCTCAGGGCTCATTATCCCTTTTTTTGTTGTGTGTCAGAGACATCTCAAAGGACTCAAGGGGAATGGCATCAGGCTGAAGAAAGAGGGGTCACATGTAATTATGAGTTGTGTGTTCTTGCAAGACCTTCATGGCAGCAGGATGTATCAGTGCTTTCTCAATAAATCTCTCCTTTCACTCCCTAAGTCTGGCAAACTTCAGTTTAAATATCAGAAAATGCTGCTGCTGACAAAGCTCCTCAGCAAAGTGTTCATTTGGAGTAAATGCTTGCCTCACCAAAAGTACAAATATGAGTCCAAATGCAGTGTTCTTCATTTACTACCTGGCATAAAACCATTCACAAAGAAATACAGGGTCAGCTGAGATTAAAATTAATATCCAAAAGTGGTTGGAGAGATACTATTAAGTTCTACCTCCCCATCCAAAGAAACTGCCTTCCCTGTGACTTCATTTTTGAGGTCTCAATTGGCCCATGCTTGCTGATTTGAGACAAGAGGTAAAAGGGAGCATGGATCCAAAAATAACCACTCACATGCACTCAGATATCATTTAAAAATTTGGTATACTGAGGGTTTTTAATGTTTTAGAATATTCTTGTTTACTAGAAGTGCCTAGGCAATGCCTAGCTGCTCAGATTTAGGATTGTAATGGCACTGCTTGAAAACAGGTCAAAAAGCCCCCAAAAACAACCATGAGAGAAAGTCCTGAAAGGGCCACAAAATTTCATAGTTGTGGTCTGAAACTAATCCATAGCTGGGTAAGAATAAAGAGGAGACTCCCTGGCTCGGAAGACTATCCCTATTAACTTGCCATCAGGCTTTTTGCCCATTTCTGTGAAACAGTTGGTGGTGTCTTCAGCAGGGGTGTGATATGAGAAGATGAATGGACAACTTGATTAGTCTCTGTATCTTCTTCTTACATTTCTGCTAAAATGGTGTTCGCATTTAGAGGCATTCAAGGACAGTCTGCGGTCCTGAAATGGACACATTCCTTTGAGAGACATAAATTGGGTAAGGCAGACCAGGGAGAGTCCATCTCAGTTTATGTATTTATGTTAAGCTTTTGCCAACAGTCAGTCTTTTTTTTTTTTTTTCTTTATATTCAGCGTCTTGTTTCATTTGTGATGGAAGAATGATCCCATACGAAGAATTCAGTAGTGTTGGTCACTCATTTCACGGCTGGCCATGGTTTTCTTTCTGAATAATGAATATAATTATCACCAGCGAAGCTTGTTTGTGGTGGGACTTGCACCTTTTCTCTCACAGGCATCGTACATTTTTATTTTTCTGTTTGCTAAGATAGCTACAGTTATCATTATTGCTTTTTAAAATAATTTTGACAAGTACTAGCATTAAAATTAGATTACATTACTTTAAAATAATAAGGTCATCAACAGAAAAACTGTTTGGGGAAAAGAAAATGTCAGAATAAATAGCCAATTTTCACAAAGAAGACAGACAGATGGTTCACTCATTAGCAATAGGCTCCTGAAATGCCCTCTCCTGCTTCTCCTTTATTCTGTAGCTGAGCACCCTACTGTTTCCTAGATCAGTGTCTAAGGAGCCAATTGCTTGTCCTTAGAAACTTTAAATTGAATCCTGTGATTGCACAGTAGTCAGGAGAGCGTGGAGTGAGCTGGTGACCTTCTGTTAGATGGATGGGGATTAATCAATCATCTCTTGGGCAGAAAACCCCTGGGAATCCAGCGAGGGCCCAGGCCAGCATGGGACTAATGTCAGACTTTGGTCTGCAGATAAGATGGAAGAGTGTTTTGCTATTCTTGTGATGAGGAGATTATAGACAGACAGGACTGTCTATATGCCTGCATTTTCCTACCAAATGATGTGATTGACTAACACACTCTCGCTTTTCCAGAAGTGGCTTAGAAGAACTGGTCGGACATGGAAGAGTGAATTTAGTTATGGACTAGATCAAGCAGCTGGAACAGACTTTAGCCTCATTAATTGTTAGAATCATAAAATATTTTGAGTCATAAAGAATCCATAAGGATCATCAGGTCCTACTCCCAGCTCCTCACAGGACCACCTAAATCTAAATTTTGTTACTAAAAGTATCATCCAGATGCTCCTTGATCTCTGTTGGGCTTGGTGCCTTGACTACTTCCCTGGGGAGTTTGTTCTGGGGGTCAGCTGCTATCTCAGTGAAGAACCTTTTCCTTTTGGACCCTACAAGCTGTTGGGAAGCCACTAGTAAATAACTAAGAGTAGTGACTTGAAAAAAAACTCCTCCACCCAAAGCAGCCTTTATGGTGTCATGTTGAAAAGTGGAGTTCACCAAGGATGCAGAGTTCCTAGTGAGAACATGCTCCTTTTCCACTGTGGCATGACTGTTTCTCTTCGGTCTTCATACTAGTGCCTGCCTCTTCTACTGGCCTCAACATACTGCTCTTTTGAAGGTTCTTGTCTTTTTTCAAGGCTTAAAACAAGAAGAGCTGAGCAGTTGTGACCTCAGAGCCACAGCTGAGAAGTAGCCCCTCAGAGTGATCAGAGTTGTGTTTTGTGGCACAAACACACTTCTTATCTATACTGCCACTTTTTTACGTTTCTCTTTGATTTAATGCTTCACACTCATGAAGACAGCTGTAATGAATAGATAGAGGAGATAGAGGAGCAGAACTGCACATACTGACCAGAAAGGTGTAAACCTGGCGCATTCACAGTTTTACAGAATAAACTCCTTCCCTGTGGCAGCAGCTGGATGTATTATGCCTGGCTTGTGCTGGGTTGTGCCTTAAAACTGATGCTGAATTTGGCCCATTTCCAGGGTACCCGTCACACTGCCACAACATGAAATGACATGAAATGTTTGCAGTGTGGTGGAACATCAAATGGAATGGAAGAATCAGTTGTGACTGTTGTTTGTGGAGCTGTGGAACTATCTAAGGTATATTTAATTGCAGTACTTGCATGCTTTTTAATTCATGAGAAATTATATGCAGGTTTTATCCCAGGATAATAGAGAGAATTTTTCTAAATGCAGCATAAGATAATTACACAACAGTTTATCTTTTAATTCCTGTTGCCTGGCGAGTTATCAAGTGACCTTAACTCTAGCTGTTATTCTACATATGATATGCAGCTCAATTCAAAACATAGATTTAAAGATTAATCCTTGCAAAGATTTAATCCTTGCAAAAATTTTGTGAGGTACGTACATGAGCACACTGCACTCTGGAAGTTAGGCTGTACAGAAATTGGTGTTAAACAAAAACTTAGCATTCTTGTTTACCATGTCCATGTTTGCATCTGCTACTTTGGGGGGCTGCAAAGAAATCAAAATTGTGACCTTTCTTGCAGAATAAACTGCTTGTTGTTCTCCAAAGTGGGTGTAGTCCCAGGACATTTTTCTTCCTTTTTCTGTGTGTCTTCCTGACCTATGCAGCTGAACTTTGGGATACTGCTGACTGTGCACCCTCTTCAAGGCTCATCAAGAAAGTCTATGTATTTTAGGGGTTGTTTGCATCATAAATATCCAATTGTGGGAAAAGAGAAAAAAATCAATATTACTTTTCTTCCTTTAGCAGCTTTTTATGGCTGTGCACAAGGACCAAGGTACATTTGCACAAACATCCATGCGTAATGAGGTTTAAAGCTCAAGATCTGAAGAAATTTGCATCAGCAGTGTGGGCTCTAGGGCCACTTTGTTGCTGGTTACCCTTTTTTGTTTGGGGTACGTACATCAATGTTCAGCTAATGTATCATGTGGGAGAGGACAAAGAGGCTTCAATATAGTCTGAAATTTCAGTTAAGCTCTCAGAGGTGAAACACTGACAGACAGAAAATCAACAGAAAGAGCACAAGGAAACAAAACAGTAAAAAATTGCCAGGAAAGCTGAAATCACCACCCTATCTCTAATGTGGGAGCAGCCATCTGACTGTATACTACCAAGCCAGTATCCTAAGAAACACCTCAAAACTGTGTTTTTCAAGGTGGAGGTTGTTTTGTTCTCATTTTTAAAAGACTGAAATAACCAAGTAACAATGTAAGAGCTAGTGATGCTCTTAAAAACTGTAACCCCTTAGGTGACATCATTGCACTGTTGTACCCAGAATATTGATTCAGAAAAAGGACTGGTTGTGTTTTAGTTTCTGCTTTCATGATCAGTGTTTGAGAAAAAAAGGCTACTGAATCAAAAGATTTGAACAGAAACATTCAGACTATAAAAGCCTATATGCATTTGCATTCTTTGTTAAAATTCAGCCAAAAGGAAAATACTGCTTTTGGAGATTATTCCCGCATTAGGCACCATGTAGTTCCTTGCTGTGAAATATATCCAGAAGTGCTGTTTTGTGCTGGGAATGTGTTAATGCAACAGCAGCGCTGGGGACATTGCTCCCCTCGTGCAGCATGCAGGGACACCTGGCATTGCTTCTAATCTCCAATCTTCTGGTATTAAAGCCTTATTATCCTTAAGGAAATCAGAGCCGCCAGCATCTATGGAGAATACTGTTTCCAGAAAAAAAATTAGGAAGAAGAGCAGTTGGTTCTGAGGAAATCTTGTCAAAGCTACTTTTTAAAAATATTTAGTGGAACTACAATCAGTTGGTGGCCTGGAGTCTTTTCTGCAGAATGTTTGCAGACAGTAATTGTGAAGTTTGAAAAGTCTAACAAAGACTAAAAGTCTTAGTACTGGCAGGCGAGCATCCCTCTCTCCCAGGTTTGTTGTGTGATTGAATATTCCAGCCTGGAGTCATAATGAATATGTCCAGATTTGCTTGTGAGAACTGAACAGTCCCACGTGTGAGCTGGTGGGGAGGCTTGCTGGTTAAATTCACACTTACTGTGAAAAGCCACATAGAAGTTAGAGAGCAGAGGAAAGAAAGAAGTGCCTAAAGAGAAAAAAGGCAGGTCCAGAGGAGAGCATGTCATTCAGAGGAGCTGTGTGAAATCTGACAAGTGTGCATAAATACTGGGCCTGACCATAATAGGGCTGTGATTCTGCTATTCCTACTGAAGTGAGGTTAGTGGGATGCCTTGCATGACGAATAATGAACCGCTCACATCAATACGTGCAGCACAACTTTGGAGCATGAATAGCCATAGTGAATGCTATAGTTCACGTTGCTCTGCAGAAGTTAAAATGAGTACTGAATTTCGGTTGTGGGTGGATTAGGTTATTTAGTTTTATTTTGATATTATTTTTCTCTCATTTGTAGGTAGAACTCTTTTTATGTCTCAGTGTTGCTGAATGGTCCTCAAAAAGTTTTATTTTTAAGGACAATCCCTGCTAAACCATTTGGAAGGAATGTAGAGACTACTTTTTCATCTTGCAGTGTCTGCAAGGCACTGCTGCAATCATAGCAACAAGTGATAGAGTGTAAATAATGCTGTAGAGAGCCCAGTGGCAGAAAGAGATGTTAAAAACCAGAAGTATTTTCTTTAAGCACCAGTCAGAATCAATCATTTGCTATTCCTAAAGTGTAAGTAATTTTATTATTATTATCTGAAAAGTGAGGAGGAGATTTCAGATAAGTGTATGCCTTCTAATAAAAGTGATAATTTGTTCCTCTTAGAGTTTGAGGCTGCAAAAAGATATCATTCTATTCTTTAGTTTCTATTCTATTTTCTTATAAGACTAGACTATTTGGCTAAAACCTGCCATTTTTATGTTGACAGTTAGGGAAATGAATAGTCAAAATCTGAAGAGGATTCGTCCAAATGAGTTTCAGTTCCAAGTCATTAACAGTAATTATCTCAATTAGAGTTTTATTTTGCTTAATTCTAGATCTATGTTTACTTCAGGTTTCTTTGTCTCCTTCTGGGGCGCAAACTGCTTTCTCCAGTTTTCCTATGTAAATGAAAACATGTTATAAAATTATACTCTAGTTCTAGGCAAAATAAGGAGAAAATAACAAAGCCAGATTAGGAAGTTGGGTGTTATTCAGGGCATTTGGCATGGCCAGGAAGAGCTTTTGATAGGTCAGCCAAGTAGCATGGGGACACATTTGTGTATGGGAGAGGGAAAGTTCTGTGTGCCTGTCCGAGATCCTTTTGTTTATTTTATTTAACATCATGTCCCTTTAGTGAATTTGAAGATGTGCACGTGTTGAACAGTCAATATCTTTGGTTTTTCAAAGAACTGCTGTAGATCATTGTGGGCTTTCACTCCTCACTTGCTGTTCCAAATAAGTGGAGTCCCATGTCCCCCTCAGGACAAGAGTACTCTATTTCCTGCTTTGCATTTAGAGGCAAAACACTGCCAAAGATGGGGCAGAATCAATCTGGAGAGAGAGACCTAGGCTTTGCCACACTTCAGAGATTTACAGGGAGAAAAAGTGTGTGCTTCTCCATTTCTGTTTATTTCAGAGCTCCCTTCAGGAGCCTGGCAAGGTAGGGCAGCCAGGGAAGGAAAAGTAAGTGTTTGAAGTGATGCCTTGGTTGAGACCAGCTGCTAATTGCCTGTGGTTTTATTTTCTCTGTCCCTCCCAATATTTTACGTGTCAAGACTGACAGGATATTAGAAAAGAGCTTACGAAAGTATGCAGGGACTTCAGGTTTCTCAAAGCCTGAAAAAAAAAATCACCACACTGAGACCTCTAAGAACAGACTAGAAATCAACATTTTTTCAAAATCCTCCATAAAATCTATAACCATGTAAAATTTGTGCTGTTAATGAGCAGGCACACAGGAAGATCAGTCCCACTAGCAGTTTCATTCCCCATACTTCTTGGTCAGTAAGCAGAGCATGTACCAAGGCAATGCCCTAACATGCCTGCCTTGAGACCACCAAGAATTCAGATTATGTTTTTCTTTTGCTGTGGAAATCCTTAACATAGCTATTTTTCCCTTCACTTTAAGTGCTGATACTGCAGTACCCTTTGACATAGGCTGGGCCCTCAGCTAAGAAAAAGCTTACCTGTGAGAAGATGCTTTTTCCAGGTAGCCAAGGAGACAGAAAGAAAGAGCCAGCAAAGAATTAAGTGGTAGAGAGAAACAGTTTTTGTGTTTTAATTATAAAAATGAAAAGTGCACGAATTTCCTCATTGTAATAGTTTCTGTCATCTGAGAAATAATGATCTAAAAAAAATTGTCGGTCTCTGCCAGTCCGTCTTTAGGGCTGTCATTATTCACTCTAATGCATACATATTATTCGTAGTCATTAATCTTCTGCACCCAGGCTGGTATAAAGCCTATTCTGCTATTAGTTGCCATGTTTCAGTTCAAAAGCTCTTCCACTGATCTAGCCCAGGCATTTCCATTTTGTTATCCCTGGGAGAGTAAAAGCTTTTTGTGAATTCTTGCATTGACCAGCAGTAGAAAAAGAATATTTAGCTCATGGTTTGAAGTTTTTCTTTTCCTTTTCCCTTTTTGCTTTGCTTTGCTAGCCAGAGAAAAGAGGTGAAGATTTATCAAGTCCCTTACCAAATCTGTGCTTGCTTTTTCTTCGGGCTTTGTAGAATAATCCTAGATTTTTATCCTTGCCTGTCCCTTGGTGGGACTTCAGGATATGACCTGATCGCCTCTTTTCATCAGGCATCCCTGCTGCATTACTTTTAATCACAGCAGAACAACAGTAATCGTGGATTAGTTGTTCCTAATTAGATACCTCTCTGCAGCAACCCCTGAATGATGCCCGGTCTCCTACAAACTCCTGTTTCAGTGGAGACAATGAGAGCCTTACGCTGCCTGAGGCCTTAGCCTCACCCAAGTTAATGAAAACGTGAGACTTCTTTTCTTTTTAAAGGCATTTAAAAAGTAGAGATGGGTACGATTTCAGCACAGAATGAAATTCTGCTCTAGTATCCGGTATTTAGCCATTTGTGTATGGTAAAATCCCTGCACCTCATATGCTGATTTATAGTAAGAAAATCAAAGTGCTACTTTACGTTTTGGTCAAGAAGTATAGTAAAAGGGTATTCCCCTGATTATCTTCCCAGCCTGCAGTCCCCAGCAGGAGCTGCTTTGCTCTACCTGCAAAGCTTTCCACATATGAAGCGGTTCTTAGGAGTAGGCAAATCAAATACAAAGCACATCAGGATGTTCCTGCTCTGATGTACTCCAGCATGGGAAGTACAGAGAGATTAGAAGGTCTTTGGAGTTACTGTCTAAAAATTTCAGAAGCAAATTTGCAAATAATCTTCAGAATCTTCCTTTACTCTGCAGCAACAACAGCAAGCTCTGCAAAGGGATCCGTAAGCTCATGTTTTAGTGCATGGTTACGACCAAGGACACACTGGCTGGCATCACTTTTCAGCGTCTGGTGAAGTCAACAGTGCTGCTCACCTTTTTCATATTATATTCTGTACTTGGGGTTGGATCCATTAGCTGCCAGTCTTCATTTGTTATCATAATGATTTCATCATAAAAGTACGATGTTCAGTGTGACTAGGATTACAGATTCATTCCCTCAGAAGAAGAGGAAGGATACAAGTTTTCCAAGCTGCCTAACAGTGCAGAGATGGTCCCTTCCTGCTCACTGCCTTGTCTTGGGACTGGTCATGGCTGTGGTGACCTTGCACTGCGCTGGTGGATATTTCAGTTTCTGGAGGGTAGAAGGCTTCTTATCCAGAAGCAGCTCCTGAAACCAGCCCTGGCTGTGTGACTGCAGCTCACCCCACGCAAGAGCATGCAAATGTGGTATGATTATTGTTTTGTTTGGTTGCTTGGGGTTTTTTTAAAAGTGCATCCATGTTACTATTTTAGGCTTCTTGTGCTTGCTTGGATATTAGCAAGAAAGGCAGAGAGGAAAACACTGAGATAAGTTCTCAGATAAGTCTGGAAACTAATCCTTTTCCTGATTTAAGGGAATATAAATGGGTGATCCTCTTTTTCCTTCTATTGTGCTCTGAAAAAAAAGAAACAGATAAAACATTGTCATTTGTAACAAATCTGTATCAAAACAAAGTAAAGGACTGGGGCCCCAAATAGGACTGATTTAGAGAGGGATGAATACAACAAAATTGAAGCTATGAATTTCACCTTTGGGCAGTGCTGAGCACCATTACCTCCTCAGAAGCAAGCTCTTTGAAGCACTGAGGCAGCACAGTGGGGAGGCTCAGGGCAGTCAGCTCCCCTGTCAAGACATGGAAGAGCTGTCTGTCCTTCCTAGGAGCTACAGAGCAGACCAAGAAGCATTATCCCAACCCCTGCTTTCACCCATCTCTCAAGGAGCCACTCTCAGAGGTCTGAGACCTTTGAGACCCTCTCCTGGGTTCTTGCTTCCCCACAAAACAACCAGTAATGCAGTTTGTCTTTAATCTTTTGCTTTTGTGCACAGAGTCAGAGCATGCTTCTGTACCCAGAGGCAGAGACCCTGAATCCCAGCAAGGAGCTTGAGGCAGCTTGTTCTAGGCTTTGAAGCAAAAGCATGAGAGAGTGCAGTCCCTGCACACTGGCAGAGCCACCCCAGCTCCCCATAAGCTATCAGAAGAGATTCCCAGGCAGTCACAGTCCAGCCCCAGGAGCAGACAAAATAGTTAAGGGTAACCCAAAAGGGTAACCTGCACAGGTTGAGATCTCCTCAGAATCATGCTTCACAACAGATTATTTTGCTGTTAGCGTTTGTGGAATATTTATAATTTTTCTGTGCATTTTTAATTTTAATGTTTGAAGCACTGTGCTCCCACTTGGGCTTGTCATACTTCTTTCTAAGCACATTTTTGTGAAGAGTAGGTTTTTCATTTTGTGTTTACAGGGTTGCTGCTGACACATCCTTGTAGACTGGTTTTATTAAGGAAATGATGGTTTTGCATTTGTATGCTCTCCTTGCAATTTCTTTCCCTCCTATCTATTTCCAGCTCCAGTTTGGCACATAGGTAGCCTAACGATTTCCTCCTATGAGGTCAGCTCTTCCTTTACAGAATATGCTGTGAATGTGGGTGGACATTGCATTGGCATGCTTGGAGAAGCTCTGTCCCCCTACTGTGGCTTGTGCTGCCCTGGTTTCACTGTTTCTTAATTACAAATGCTACACTCTGGCATGGATTTCATTCCTGTAATTGATGGCCTTGTTCATTGTAGCAGAACTAACTTTATTTGGGCTTGAACTGTGATTCCTATGGCTCACTGAATACGAATGTCTTGGGGGTGACCCATTACCTGGCAGTAAATTGCTGTATGCACTGAATGATGTATAGGAAAGTGCATCACAGGTAGCAGCTATACAAAGTTCAAAAATGTCACCAGCTATCCAAGTGTGAATTTGCTGTCTTTTTGCTCTATTTTTATAACCCCCTTTTTCAGAGTGCAATGTCCTTAAAATTATGAAATAATAGATGGGCAACCAAGGATTACAAAGACTGATTGGGACATGTTTGTTGGGGATCATTGAAGCTGGCCTTTAATCTCCCTGCTTCTTTAGAATTTCATTTAATACTTTATAGAAACAGCAAGTTGTTCTAATCCAGGGGAGATTGAAGATGCTTGTACTCATAGTTGTCTGCTCAAGGAAAATTTTCCTTTCTATCCACACTGTAAAGAACAATCCTATGGCTGTTGATCTATTAGTGTGGACAGCACACTAATTGTGCAGTTACGAATATCCTCCTCTGCAAAAAGGCTTCCAAAAAATCATCTTTTTTCTGGAATTTATGAAATTTGCACTTTAGGCCCATATCTTGATCACTACAGAGATTGCAGAGCTGTGTTTTCTCCCTCTCCCAGTTTTGTAAATGGTTGTGATGCCTTCTGGAGGCTGAGCTGGAACAGAGACTAGACAGGGCAAAAGGATACAGTAGGTATTTATTAAAAGAACTCAATGGGTACATTTGGGCAGCACAAGAGTCCAGCTGGGCCACACCCAAGATGCCCCAAAAGGGTCACAAAATTGCCCCTGGGTCACAAGGTCTCACATTTTTATAAGTTCTGGTCCATTAGCATATTAGAATCAATTGTCCAACCATAGCTTCAGGTTATGAAGCTCCATCCTTGTTTTTTCTTCTCACTTCACCGTTGTTTTTGTTCTTGGCCTGAAAGTTGTCCTTGGTATCAAACTAGAGAAGGAATTGTTTTGTCTATCTACACCGTTAAGAGAGCTTAGTAGCACTTAATATGAAACCTTAAACTACTGACCAAAACAGCACAGAATCTAAAAAATATAAAAGCTAAAACCTAAGGCATCATTTGCAGTAATCTCCTGACCTAGAATGGGCTTGCAGCTTTGCTCAGCTCCTCTCTTTATCAGCACTGTCCAAATCATGACTAAATCTGCTTTGTCCCATCACTGTCAAACTCTCCAGTTTGTTCCTCCAGTCCTCTGAATTCTATCCTGATAATGGGACTGCCAGCTACATAGTATTACTTTCTAAAAAGTCTTGGTGCAGAGAATTAGCAGACTTTACCTCTGCAACTGGACCGCCATTGTCTATTCCCTGTGTATATACTGCTTAGTTACTCTTCTTCTGGAAAAAAACTCAAACCAAACAACATTTATGCTTGTAATAGCATAAATTTCCTGTGCTACAGGAAGTGCTAGGCTGGGTGGGCAGTGACCAGCAATAAATGTTCTCATACTCTCTTCCTTTGGAAATGCAAACTCCCAATCCCATCTCTGGGCACTACCTGGCCTGCAGTCCCATTCACCATTCTGGGGAAGCATTTTTTCATGGAAAACAGGAGGGAAGGACAGTCAACCTCTGTTTTCAGGCAGTTGATATTTAACACTTGGCTGATGCAGGTGATGCCAAGCAGTGCGAGGTAGATGGTGGATGGCAGGGCAGATATGTCAGGGCTGGCTTTTTCTAGAAGTTGTCTGTTTTGCTCAGGCTACTGCAGTAAGAATCATCACAAGAGAGAAGAAGGAGGCTTTAAAAATGTTGTACAAGTTGTTCCATCTTCTCAGTGAGTTTTGCAACCCCTGCTTGGTCCAGAGAGGTGGAGAAGGGAGCCCAAACTGCCCCTGCTGGCCAAGGGGCTGGCTGGGTTCCTGCCCTCACAGTGAGAGATGCAGTTTCCCTTGAGCATGCTCAGGTATTGCCTGGGCTATGAGCAGGGTTTCATGGGGTTTTGTAGGGTTTTGTGGCTGACAATGAGCACCATTCCTGTTGCCAAGTTTTTTCAGGACAGGTCTGTTTCTGTGTGTACATAGTGCCCAGCACATTTTTCACGGGCTGTCTGCTAGGGGATTACACTAACGAGGTAATTAGAGGGCTCAGGCAGTGTCAGCACAGCACATACCACTGAGATTAAGCCTTACTCTTCCACAGGTTCTTTCCCAAAGGGGTGCGGGTTGACATGGTTCCCTTTTGCAGGCTGGTGGTCAGTCACTGCAGTTGATGAAGAGGAATTTGGGGTGCTGCTCCTGCCTCCTGTGCCAGTGGGGAGGAGGGGGCAGGTGGTCCTAGTGATGGTTACAATGGGCATTGCAGGTGTAATGTGGTGGGAGATGGAGCAGCAGAGGCCTGGCTGCAGTCCACTGCTGCAGTTGGCATGGATGCCACTCCTGCCTGGCAGGACTATGAGGGATGTGGCAGCTGTAGTTTCCTCCTCAGGCTCAGGTGGTGCCCAGGCAGAGGGTTAGCACATGTGGCTGTGATGCGGGGTTAAGGAAGGGGCACAGTGTGCAGATCTCACATTTAACAGCTGCACAAGTGGAAGGCTGATGAGGCTCAGAGGGATGTGTTTCCTCCTGGCACATCAGTGTCACTCTAGTAGCGTAGCGTAGCAGGAAGGGAAAAAATCAGTACTGTCTGCGGTGATCTGCCTGGTTTCTTTCTGGTTTCCTTCACCTGAAATAAAACCCCACTTAAGAAAGAAAAGTCTGGTCTCGGTGTGTTGTAATTTTCTTTATGTATTGTGACAAATGTAATGCAATTGGGAAATTTTATATATTAACAAAATGGGACAGACAGGAACTTCTAAAATATATTTTAATGAATTTAACATTATTAGGAAATGTTTGGGCAGAAGAACTGCGTAAGACTATGGTACACATTAGTGGTTAAGATCTGAGCTGTCTGTTGCAGGAATTATTTTATTATATTGATAACAATTATTATATCAATTGTTGGCTATACCAAATTATTTCCATAGTTATTTAGTGATTATTTTATTAATGAGAATTTTTCTGTTGGTTTCTGGTCCCCACATCAGCCTCCACTAACCAAATACCAAGTGAAATGGTGTGTTGTGAACTGAACACAGAACCAGCTCAGCTGTCTCCCATCCTTCCGAGAGCTGCTGTCTAACCTTCCAGGGCTTCAGACAGCAGGTGCAACCCTGCTGCTTCCCTCCCCAGCATGCTCCCAGACCTGTCACACCACATTATTTGTAAACACCAAGGCAGCTAATATCACAGCCTGCATGTGAAGGGCACCAGGAAGCCACATGAGACAGACAGTGTCGTGTGTTCACAGTGAGAGGCAAAAGAAAGAGGCTCCTATTCATAAGCTTAGCACAATAGAGTATTGCGGTGTTAGGGAAATTTAAGCTGGTGCTGAAAGCTAGTGTGCTTTGCTGCTCTTTTACTCAAGGGATGCCTTTTATCCTGAACTGTAATGCTTATGATATTTCAGACATAGCTTGCTTTGCTAGGTCATGTGAATGATGAATATCACGGTATTTAGAGGTTTCTAGTAAATGAAACACACATGGGAATGAATGGAGATACAGATCACTTGCGTCAAGCCCAGCTTTATCAGGGCTTGGTGAGATATCTTTTTCAAGGGCCTACAGCAATTGAAAAGCAATTAGAATTTCATTGTACTTTCCAGTTCCATTAACCATCCTGTAGATATGTACAAGAGTTCACAATGAAAAAGCTGTACTTTCACTGTGCAGCTGTGGAAATACAGAAGAATGGGATGGCAGTAGAGCAAAACTTCAGTTGAATACTTGGGACTTAGAGACACTTGAGAAAGAATGGAAAGCCACCCTGTCCTACCTTAAATGAGGGATATTGCTACAGAAGTGGGAAATGTTTCCTTTTCCCAAGTGGGGTAACAGTAAAGGACAGTGCAGTGTGATAGCTGAAATCTGCCCCTTCTAAAGAAACACATCCTGGTCATTGTCCAGTTCATGTTCTTTTCTTCTTAGCAAAGTTTATTCATCACTGATTTAAGAGTGGCAGACCTCTGCACAAAGGGTTTTTTCCTTTATCTGTGAGACTGGACAAACAGGGATAGCTCTAAAACTGAGATGAAGGAGAATCATGCATGTCCTCAGTGTCAGGGTCTGGCAAGTCCAAAGCTGCAAAAAGTTAAGAGGGAAACAGCCTGCAGTGGCCAGCAGACCTTCATTTATGTGGATGGGGTTTGCTGGAGAAGGAACATGGAGATCCCCATCCTTCTTCATCTTATTATGCAGACCTGCACAGTGCCTGGCAAAACGCTCATAGTGAAGTGTTCCTGATTAGTGGTGCAGTTAATGAACACTGGTTTACATCTCTTGGGTATAAATCCACCCTCTGCCATCTGTTAACAAGAGGATCTGGTTTTCTTCTGATTCACATGGATGCCAAGCAGAATTACCTTCATTTAAACCACTGTTGTTTCTTGGACAGTAAGTGCTAAGAAAAAAATTGGTCCTTTGGCAAGATCTCTTGATGAGCCACATTCTATGGGGCACAGATTATGTCTCTGAATGGTTTGTTCATTCTTGAACATGAGAAACCCCAACAGCTAGCAAGAATTTAACTTGTTATGAAATGCCAATGTGTAGTTCTGAAGCTGTCAGCCTTGCAGTTACTGGTAATCTGCTAGTGGTGTGCTTCACCCACTTCTGTATTTGGAGCAAGTGGATCTGGTCACTTGTGCATAATTTTTTAAAATGCTGTCAGGTCCCTCACAGGCAGTATCTCCTAATGAATGCAAATGAAAATTGTGATTATCCATTTCAAAGCAATCGGTAGCAAGCCTTCATTGGCACAGAACATTATTTATACAGCTCATAAGCACCAGTGATGCTGGCGCATAATTCCTCACACATCACAGTAATAGAAACTGCCTTCAGGGCTGGACTTTCCAATCCAGCCTCTCTGTTTCTGAGTTGCAGACATTGTCACTTCAGTGACGGACTACGCAATTTTGCAGCTTCGGTTTGACGCACATATGATAGCAAACCCACACTTGCCTGCAGATGCCAGACTGCCACCCAAATTACTTGCTCCTCTCAGCAGCAGTGAACAAAGTGACAGGATGGCAGCTCTTAGGAACTCTTGGTTCCCTCATTTTCCAAATCCTTCTCTACCAACGCCTGTTCGCAGTTCTATTCTCATCCTACTCAGTACTTGCTTCAGTTTGAAAACTCAGAGTCTATCATGTGTTTACATGTACAGTTGCTCTTAATTCAAACTTTATTTCCATATTTGTCTCAACCTCCAATTCCAGTGCATTGATTCCTGCTTGTTGTCTCCCGTAGGGGTTTCACTGCTCACTTTCACTGCTCAGTTTGCAGGATTCTTCTTTGACCTGTTAAAAATGGAATTCACCAGAAGACGCAAATTGCCTCTTCTCGCCCCTGCTAGGCTCCTGGGTAAAAATAAAGTAAAAATAATTGTGTCTCCTCCCGCTGTTAATACTGTTATCCCCACAGCAAATAATCTTTTGGGAAATTTATCTTTTAAGACACTGGACCTCCATATATTAGCTCTCCTTGGTAGCCAAGAGGTCCATCAACAAATTGCAGTGGAACTATAGAGGTAGGAAATGTATGCACAAGCAACCACTTTCTTAAGAGACTTTTAACCAAAGGACTAATAAAATCCTGTTTAACCATCATTGAAAGACTTTTTGGTAGACAGCCAACCCTGGCTGGTCTCTTGCGTACAGAAAGTAGTATAGAAATGTTCCTTCTAGCATTAATTCATACCAGCTTCTGATGCCAATCTCCTGTACATCAAAGAGAAATGCTCATTTATTGGACCATTTTGCATTTTAAATAATATAAGCTTGTTGCACATCCCCCCTACTATTAGGAGCAGCAGTCTCTGCCCTTATTCTAGCTAAAACAGCAGCTGTATTGGTTTGTGTTTCGTACACATGTGCAGCCTGGTCCCATAGTGCTGAAATGGAGATACTGCATTGTTTTCACATAGGGCTTAGGGGGTTATGGCCAGGCAGTCCCTTGTTGCCATGCTTGTGTTCAAGTCCTCCACTGATAGATGCCAGGGAAGTTTCTCCCTGTAATCCACTGGCAGTCCCCAAAGGTAAATATTTCCGTCTTTTTCTTACACCAAGGACAGACTCAGTCTAAGATTGAGTCTTATGGAAATATGAAGCAGTCTCCCACCTGAGCACTGATTACAAAGTTGTTCTTATGCAAATCCAAACGGGATAGTGTAAAAATGCTTAAAATGAGGCCTCATCTAGGGCAATGTGTTACAAACCTGTTAGTCTGGATCTGTGAAATTCGTTGTTTAAGTGAGGAGTGGAGCTTAGAGTTTCTGAAGGCGGATTGCTACCTACCTGTTTCTCAGCCAGTGATCCATGTCACCTATCTAAATTTTAATTCCCCCTTGTTTTCCAAGTATTATCTCATACTACACAGCTGTTGGGGGGCAGCAAAGTCTTTATTGCTTTATCTTGTACACCATAGTCCATGTGTTTATATCCCTGAACTTCTCAAGCTGGATGTGTCTAGGTGTAACCTTTTGCCTGCAGGTAAGAGCAAGAGGTTTTTAGCATTTGGCACAAGACTTTTCATTTCTAGCATGATGAGTAGCTATTTACTACGACTGGGCATTGAGGCCCCTACAGAAATTGATAGCCTCATCCCTGACCCTAAGGACTTACAAATTAAATGTAGTATCCAGACAACTTCCTTTCACTCAAGCTGTTCTTGCTTAAAGTCACATGAAAAAGAAGTGAGTGCGAGGATCAGGCTATGCCCCATGTCTCTTCAACCAGAATGACCCCTCTTGCATGCCAGGGAGTGATGCTGCTGACTGGTGATTGCTTTCAGTTACATATCTGCTTCCAGAACAACACCACATTAAAAAAAAAATAAAAAAAATAAGAGAGAGAGAGAGAGAAAACAGTAACTTTTTATCCTGCCTAAGCTTGTGTAACAGGTTTTCATATGATGATTTTAGTCTTTAAAATCTTTTTTTTTTTTTTATTGCGCTGTTTCAGTATCCAGAAAAAGACATTTCTCTTAGCTTCATTAGTTATAGGAAGTCACTGGATTAAAGTAGAGAGCAGATTAGCAAAAATAAACTGTAGTATGTCTTGGGCATATGGTGCTGCGTATGAATGGGTTTTAACTACTTATCTGTGTATAACAAAGAGTAGAAGGAGAGATTTGTCTTAGTGTGCAATAATTATAATGTGCAGTAGCTGCATAGCTGAACAGGCAGAAACCACAAAGTCAGGGGAAGCTTTTGGTTCAGATTTGTATGTGGTGTGTGTGCTGGTCCCCGAGCTCATGTCTTGTTTTCTGCCAGCTCATGGCTGGGCACGAGACTGGAGTTAGCTAATGAACAGGATGCCTCTCCCTCCTTTCCCTTCCTCTTCACTGGGCTCATGTTTTGCAGTGCTGGGTTAGTCAGGGTTACAGAGACTGGGATTTAGCCCATCTGACACAGGAGCAGGCACTGGTCCAGGGACACTGCTCCATCACATGGACCAGAGGAGGAGGGGAACCCATGTTGCCAACTGTGGGCAACCCATGACAGCTCAGGCTTTACCTCAGCTGGAAATTGTCCCTCACAAAACAAATATAAACAGAAGTAATAAATAAAAGAGGCCAGAATATCGGGATGATCTGGGGAGTATCGGCTTTCAGGCTCTGGGCACAGACAGAGCAACACAGCCTGGTTTGAATTCAAATTCTGCAGTTTCCAGCTTTCTGCTTTTTTTTCCTCTGATACCTTTTGATCCCCTTTGATACCTCAGCCTGAAAAATGTCATATTTATGCCTTTTCTAAATAGGCATAGCTCACACTGGTTTGGAAACCAGTGCTGACACACAAGTAAATATTGATAACATCCTGATGGTGTTCTACCTCACTACTTCTCAGGAAAACTGTGTTTTCCATTTGTGATATGAGAGATTTCTCAGTGAAGCAGTGATGATGACATCATTTCCATGTCTTAAAAATATTTGCTTATAAAGGGATATAAAATTTGTCAAACCATCAAATCTGGTTTATAAAGTAAATTCAAAAAATACCTGGAGAATTATCTGGTCTTTATCTGGGCTCCTCAGTATGTTTGCTAGCACGGATTAGCAAATAATGTTATGCCACATAACTTCGATGTGGATGTCCTTGCCTATTTTTTGGGGGGTTGCTTTCCTCTGAGGTTTCCACAATGTGTTTCACATCGACTGTGAGTAAGATTCTTGGACTTCTGCCCTGGATTAATCAAACATGAATCATTGCCCCATGCAAAAAGAAAGTTTAGCCAAAAATTGTGTCTATAGAAGAAAAAGGGGAGATGTTCCCCCCTCTGTGAAGCTTCAACTAATTTTATTCCTTGTTTTGGTGGGAAATTTTGGTCATTAAAGGATTCACTGACAAGGACTGGATCATCTTGTTCTTTTAAGGCTTATTATGAAAAATTAAATCTCCAGCTGTTCAGGAGAACTAACC
>CM031858.1:102200143-102207506 GCA_018697195.1 Certhia americana | reverse complement strand
TTTGAAACCTGCAAATTTTGCAGGCTTGTATTTCGCTGATCAATAAACACAGCGTTGCTTCTGTTGCAGAGTTCCCTGAAGAGGAGAGGCAGCAGAGAAATCCACAAAGAAAAAAAGACTTTTACCCAGGTATGGTTTCCACGAACATGCAACTTTGAGCAAAATCACATGATACAACTCAAAATTTATTTTTATGGGTTTTGACAGGGCCATCAGGTATATTAACTTGAGTGCAATTAGGCCTTAATTTACTGAGACCTCCTGAGAGATAATGTAGAAGCAATTTAGGACAAAAGTGCAGTCTCTAAACTGTGCAGCTTCTCGGGCTCATTGTGCTTGTATCCATTGATTCAGGCTGCAAGTTTTCTACAAGAAGAGCAAATCACCTTGCCTCACAAAATAATTGGATCACAGCTTAGGGACTAACTAAATTTATACACTGTGCCAAAGATTTTGTGCTAATGAGTGTCTTGGCAGGAATGCAGTTCACACACTGCAACGACACCTTGTGAGCTCTCGTGTCGCAGCCAGGCTTTGGTCTCCCTGATGCTGCAGGAACTTGTGCTCCCCAAATCTGAGGCACCACACATCACTTAAGCTGCCCACTCAGCCTCTCTCTGGACACAGCTTTTATTGGAATCTCGTTGGTCAGTCCTCCTCAGGAAAGCAGTCTGCCTGGTTTCCTCTGCTTTTTGTGCTGACTGTAGGAGTTAAAGCTTTTCCCAGCACCCGCACAGTTACTGTTTATAGCCAGAGAGATGGGGATAGTATTTCACCTTGCCGGGAAAGGAGCCAGGAGAGACATTGTGCCTTCATTAGAGAAGGGATGCGCTTCCCCTGCTGCCCCCTTGGTAGGCTCGGTGTACACAGCCGAGACCTATGCTTTGTCTAGTCTTAAAATCCATTGATTTGTAATAGAAACCGTAATAAATCTTGAGGGGGTAGGGCAGGCAGCTGAGTGGGCATACTGGGGGACTGGCCAGTGGCCAGGGCACTTCAGCCTGCTTTCCCAGGACACAGCAGACTGAGCGTCCTCGCCAAGATGACATAAGCATGGCTTAATCATACCTAAAAATGGGGCACTTGCTATGGAGAATTAATTAAGTAGTCAGTCAGGTCAGTTTGTTTTTCTCAAGTATGTAAAATATATGGATGAAATATATACACATGCCCACACACATGCAAATTACAGATGAAACTACGTGAAGGCTTGACTGTGTCCATAGGGGTTTGTGGGCAGCACTGTCCTTCCTTTCCTCATTCCTGGAAATACAGAGCTGTGCTGAGAGAATGGATTCTTGTGCTTGCTTCCTCTGCCCAAATCCAAGCATTAAGAGCAGCTATAGTTTGCTTTGTGAAGTCCTTTTTAAGGCTTAAGGTGTGAGCTCAGCACCACTTGCAACAAAGGGAAATGATCCCAGAAGCCACACGGGGAGAAGAACTTTTACCCTCTACACACATGATAACTCCTGCAAGCAAAGGGCTTGAGGCTGGAAATGAAACCCATTGCATCAGCACTCTGCAAGGTGGCCATTCAGTTTTCTTCACCAATTCTTTAAGGTAGAAAAGACCAAGAAATAACCTTATATACTAACATAGTCCAGCCTATATGTACATGTCCTGGGTTTCTCCCAACTCTAGGATATTGCCCATAACTGTCTCCAAACCCAGGCAACCATTCTGGGGTATTTGTTGGTTGAAATCACTGCACATTGCAGCAAATGCCTGACCTGCTCAAACAGCTGCCAGGTCCTGGGCATGGCCCTAAAAGAGTTGGTACAGACACAGCCCAGGAGATTCAAAATGCTGTTCTTCAGAGACAGATACCCTAAATACCTAGAATAAACACACATTATATTTTTTGTGACAGAGAAGGCTTCAAACTTAAGATTCTATGCATCCACATGCTTACAGATAGGTATAGCATGTCGCAGGACTGGTGTTTTTACTTACTGAGAGCTCATCATGAAAATTAGCTGGAATTTCACACCCACCACAGGGCACAACGAGTAAATAATATCCATGAAGCTGATTGTCTTGAAGTTGTATAAAAGCAGAATTTGTAGTAGCACTCACCCACCTCTAGCAGTATTGAAGAAAAAAGTTTTTATTCAGCAGAATTGCAAAACGGACCTCCTTGGAAAATACCAGGCACCAGGCAAAACTCAAAGAAAAGTGGTTCTCCAACGCAAGGTAGGAGTGCTGTCACTCAGCCAGATGCTTGGGTGCTGGTTGTACTGCCTTGTTGTCAGACTTGCAACCCGAAAATTGCTTACCAGTCTTCTGCCTGGCAATTCCCTTGAACTGGTGCTGGTGGTGGTAGAGGAGATGGTGTTGGCCTCTATCTAGCTTTGTGTCCTCTTGCCAGAAAAGAAATATTGTATTGGGGAATTTTTGATCAGCTCTTCATTCTCGTCACATCTCTCACACATTATGCATTTACATTGCATAATTAAGTTAATTTATTCCCTATACATTTCATTTCTTTATCTCCACATTCTACATTTGTCTAAATTAGACAGCAGACTCTGTAGGGAAGGATCTGGGTTTTTTCCTTTTGCTTTTTTTTCCCATTAATATCCTTCTGAAGTGCCATGCAGAGCCACAGTACAATTGCATGCAAATTACCACCATTGGTAATCATTAACTCCCATTTATCCTTAATGATCTCTCGAAGTCCATGACCGAGCACCATGACTGTCACATCTTGGCACTGCTGTTCCTTCTTTTCTTTCTATGTGATTTGCCCTATGTACACATTTTAGGAAAGCATCCACATACTGGATGTTTAATACAATCAGGAGGCCATTGCTCATATTCAGCTCCTGGGATTTGAGCCTCTTGCTCCTCTGAAAGCATGGAAAGGCTATGCTCCCTCTTTTTTTCTCCCCTCTCATGTCTTTTCATTCACAATTCAACTAATAATGAGTGGTTCTTAATTTAGGTGATTTGACCTCTCTTTACTTTGCCTTATATGTCAAAACTCAGCTTGCCCCTGTGTGTCTCACCCTTTTGCTGTTTCTACTTGGTTTCAACTGATCAAGAAATCAGTGATATTTCTGTACACAAAGTTTCAGAGGGACAGATGCATGAAGGTTGGAGTCCTACCCCTCTGGCATGCTTAGATCTGGCTGATAAATCTCTCCTGACCATTCTTTTCCTTTGGAAAAAATGCTGTCAGGGGAATGGGATGTTCCCTGGCAGAGAAGTGAGAAAGATCTAGAGCTTTCTCACCTTTCCAGATGGGATCCATATTTAGTAGGCAAGATTAACATCCATCAGCTCTGTTGTTTTGTATGAAGATTGTGTTTGCTTAGTGAAAAAAATCTTTCTTGTTTCAGCTCTTGCGAAAAAACAAAACTTGAAAATTTGATCATTTTCAAACTCAAAAAAAAAAAACTGCTTAGACAAAACCTGGCAATAAAGTAATGCCATTAAAGGACTTAAAAGTGGTTTTGTCCTGCAATAATAACTCCACTAACTCCACAGATGCATTGAGTAGTGCTGTGCTGCTGAGCAAAAACACTGGGGCCCTGACCCTAAACCCATCGAAGCCTTTCTCTTTTCTGCAAAAGCTTCAAAACTCTGAGTGTGTTGTCCCGAGTGTGGCTCAGTGCTGCTGTTTGTACTGTCTGAAAGGCAGTGGGTGTCTGGCTGGAGGTCCCTCTGACCCCAGGGTGGGATTGGGCCGCTGGAGCATCCCAGGCAGAGCACAGGGATGGGGCAGGCTGCCCCTTCCCTCAGGCATTGCTCCAGCTGCCTGCAGCAGGGGGTATGCAAAAGGCACCAGCTACTGCCACAGACAGCTGGGCTTTTGAAGCCAAAGGCAGACAGGAAGTTGGATAAAGAATGCAAAATTACAAAGACAGAATGAACAAAGTGTCAGACCAGTTATTAACAGATAAATAAATAAATAACCAGGAGAGATCATCCCACCTGTGGGTTCTGACGAGCTGTAAATTTCCTTGTGATCTTTGTATTTCCCTAAAAGCAAAACCTAGAGTTCTGGGGATAAACTGATTCACCATGATAAGGAAAGCAGAGGTAATGTGTTGCACAGCCCTGGACAATGATGATGCTTTAATCATACAGCCTTATCCAGCCAGAGCTGGATAAGCAGGACCAAAATTCAGAGCAGAGGTTGCATAGGATTTTGACCGGTTTTAATTTGATTCTTAATTTGCATTTTTGAGTAATAAAGAGAAAAGCTATTTATAAATATGTATATGAAAAAGAGAAAGGTGTATGTATGCGAAGAGACAATAGTGAGGATATAAAGTCCATCTTCTAGAAGCTCTGCTTCTAATCAGTCATAAGTACCTTGATTGAATTAATTTAAAACTTCTATTTCTGATGC
This sequence comes from Certhia americana, assembly GCA_018697195.1. Lineage (NCBI taxonomy): Eukaryota > Metazoa > Chordata > Aves > Passeriformes > Certhiidae > Certhia > Certhia americana. The sequence continues at coordinate 102,203,149 of CM031858.1, read as the reverse complement.
CAGAAACCTGATGAACAAACCCAATAGCTGATTGCAGTTGTGTTTGGCTCTTGTTTATCAATGAAAACCACATATTAACAGAACGTTTGACTATTTTTTACCTCTATCATGTTATTAACATGTAAGTTAACTTCTTTTCTATTTAACATTTCAAAGTCACAGCCTGAAGCAGGCAGCATCAATCAGAAAGCTGACTGTGTTCAGAAGTATACAACCAATCACCTTTGTGTCTGTTTAGTTATTAAGAGCTGAAATTAAGTCATAATCAGTATTTATGTAAATACAATGTGACAAAATTAATCTACATAGCATAGAATACCAATGTGCTAGGATGTGTGCTATAGAAATTAAATCATTTCCTCAGATTGCTGAGCCATAATTAGTTTTGTAATTTTTTTTTTTTCATGGCCTGATCTGGGTAAACCATTAAAATCAGTCATGTTTTCCTCTGAATTTGTTTTCCATTATTAGGAAATATAACAAAATGGAGTTTGTGAAAGATAACAGTGCTCCAGAGACTGAAATGAAGTTTCCATATATAATTGCACATATGTCCACATGGCCTACCAAGAATGATAAAATCTGCTGTCTCAGGAGATCATCTTTCAAAGCCTGCCTTCCATTATACTGCTAATGCTGATAAATGTGTCTCTTTTGAGGCCAAGAGCCTGTATCTCCATGACAATTCATGAAAGTGATTCATGCAAAGAAATTGTTCATTGGCTTAGAATTTACTTAACCTTGTCTCTTATTTCAGCACAATACACACTGGTGTTTTCGTTTGAGATGAGATGCAGTACTTTTCAATGTCCAACACACACAAAAAACCCCAAACAGTCATTCAATACCCTGGTACTTCCTGAAAAATGCGGGTTTTCACATGGGATGGATTTGGATGTAAACGTGGTTTAATGAATTTTTCTTCCCTTTTTCACATGTTTTCACCGACCTCCCTTGTGAGCAGTTGTTCATCCCAGAAACAGAGATCACAATCTGCTCTGTCCTAATAATAACAGCAGTAAAGACAACAGTGTGCTTCCTATTTGGAAAGCAAGTTAGGAACTTCGTCTATTTCACAGCATTATCAGATCACAGTAATTGAAGTCTTCACTTTTCAAAGCAACCATGCAGTTAAGCACACCTTCACTGTGCTTTCTAGCTGAAGGAGCCCAAAATTTGAGATTATAATGAACAGATTCATCTGAGTAGTCTTTGTTACATGGTGCTTAAGGGGAACAAGACCTTCATTAAAGATAAATAGAACAAAAAGTAAATGAAACAAAAAGTGCGAGCAAACCATGGAACCTTTTCATTTGAGTCGTTACTTTCCACAAAGTTTGCTCAGCATTTGAGAAAAAAGATTGTGCTGGCCCTCTTGCATCACTAAACACTTGCACAGGCACACTTTTTTTTTTCTTCCTCTTTGACTCTGGTCAAGCTGCTTTGCCAATTTAACCAAGACCAAGACGTTAAATGTATCAATTGTGTGGTTTGTGCAGCTCTGTCCGTGAATTGTTTGCATACTTAACAGATACAGCTCAGAGGATGGGGAGGTGGAGATTTTGGAAAATAAGCTGCTGGTTATGCTTCTATTGTAACGTAATCTTGGGGCGGGGGGGTGATTATTCTTGGCAGGAGGACAGTGCTGATTTGAAGTGCCAGCTCCAGTTTGCCAAAGAGGAGGCAGCGCTGATGCGTAAGAAGATGGCCAAACTGGGGAGGGAGAAGGACGAACTGGAGCAGGAGCTCCAGAAGTACAAGTCCATCTACGGAGACGTGGACAGTCCCCTGCCTACTGGGGAAGCAGGGGGCCCACCCAGCACCAGGGAGGCTGAGCTGAAGCTTCGTTTGAAGTTGGTGGAGGAGGAAGCCAACATACTGGGCAGAAAAATTGTGGAACTAGAGGTGGAGAACAGGGGGATTAAAGCTGAGATGGAGGATATGAGGTGCCAGTATGAAAAAGAGTGTCTCAGCAGGGACCACATTTCAAGCATTCCTACCTCGCCCTACGGAGACTCTGTGGAGTCAGCCACAGAGTTACGCAGGCACCTGCAGTTTGTGGAAGAGGAAGCAGAGCTGCTGAGGAGGTCAATCTCTGAAATTGAGGATCACAACAAGCAGCTAACGAATGAACTGAACAAATTCAAGTTTGAGCCAGGCCAGGAGCCAGGCTGGTTGGATGACACAGCATCTAAGGGTGGTGGGACCTTGCAAGAGGAGCTGAAGTCAGCCAGGTCACAAATCAACGAGCTGAGTGGGAAAGTGATGAAGCTCCAGTATGAAAACAGGGTCCTGATGTCCAACGTCCAGCGTTATGACCTCGCCTCTCACCTGGGCCTGCGTACTTCCAGCCCCAGGGACAGCGATGCTGACAGCGATGCTGGGAAAAAAGAGAGTGATAGCGAAGATGGTCGTCCACCACAGCCAAAGAGAGAGGGGCCCATTGGGGGTGAGAGTGATTCCGAAGAAGCATATGAGAAGACGTCAGGTTTTGGGAGTGGGAAGCCATCAGAAGTCAGCGACCTGTGCTCTACCGAGCTCATGAGAGTGAAAGAGGACACCGAGTCATTAATTAACATCAAACGTGAGGCTGAGCGACTTGAAAGGACTGTGGAACGCCTTATCACTGATACGGACAGCTTGATTTATGATGCAAAGGTGCACGTAACCAGCATCCCATCCACTGAGCAGGACTTCAGAAGTGGTGAGGAAAGGGGAGAAGATAAGCATGAACCAGAGCTTCTGGACACTGTCAACTCCAGGATGAAAGCTTTCAGGAAGGAGCTTCAGACCTTCCTGGAAAAGGTTGATCACATTGGAGAGGGCCTTAAGGAGCAGATGGAGGATCTCTCCCCTCTTCCCCACCTCACAGAGTCTTCCAGTTTCCTATCCACAATGACGTCCATGTCCCGAGACTCTCCCATTGGTAACCTGGGGAAAGAATTAATCACTGACTTCCAGGTAGGTCAACATCTTGTTTGCCTTCTTTCTCTTTATCGTTTCTCT
>CM031858.1:102162643-102197643 GCA_018697195.1 Certhia americana | reverse complement strand
ACCATTTCTTTTTCCTCTCCCAGGATGGGATGAGGTATAGAATATGTACAGCAAACTGTGCTTGAGCAGAGGATGGACAGTTTTCACATCATAGCCTGGCAAGGAACAAACCAGTCATTATAATCAAAGGTAGAGAATAACCAGTTTAGGATGAGATGTACACAAAATATGACCAAGGCTGAGGCTCAAATAGTCTAACTTGAGAAAATATGGAAGACTAAGGTGTTTATACAGTCACAATGACTTAAGCAACAAAGAATACTACAGTGCTTTATGCTAAAACTTTTCAGGGTTAGGTAGGCAGCCTGTGGAAATTTAAAATCTGTACTGGTCAAACCCAAGTGAAGGAGAAGATTTCTCAAAATAATATTGGAAGGTATAATTTTTAATTTCATTATTCAATTTAAGTATTTGAATTTATTTTAATTTGATTTTTTTTTTTTTTAATTTTATACACTGCACTAGCAAAAAATGCTAATTTTTTTTTGTTCCAGATGAATGAGCTGGAAAGAATACTATTCAAATACTGAAGGTGTCTTTTTATTGCCACAGAAAGTTCAAATGGAGACTCAAACCTTTTAATGCCCACAGTGGGTATGGCTACACATGAGTCTTTATCTGCTTTGACTTAAGAAGTGAAAATATATGCACTGGCCTTTCATTTAGCTGATGAAAATGTTTTCTTTTTTATTCAAGCAAGCCCATTAATCTAAATTTTTTTTTTCCAAGCTGAATTTTAGATAAAAATTTTCACAAGTAATGCCGAACAGCTTCCATTTAGCAATTCCTTCTATTTTTAAAAATGAGCACCATGGGAGCCTAATTGTTTGATTAAATGCAATAAATGCAGACAGACATGCGCTTCGAACTACCCTGTGGCCTAACTGTAAACATCTGCCTTTGTTTGGGCTTTGCACTGCAGTTGTTAGTGCAACAGGATTATTAGAATGTATTTGCGTGTTAAAGAGGTGGCTTAGAGTCCCAGTCCAAGGGAAATTATCTTGAAATTGCCTTAAGAGCAGGGCTTTGTTTTCTTGCTGAAACAAGCCTTTCAGCTGCTGTTGTGGGAGGCTGGAGCCCATTGGGGCGGACGTTCGATCCATTATTCATGATTTTAGCAGAACTCTGTTATGGTGGGATGGGGAAATCATTCTTTGCTGTCCAAGGAAAAAGCAGGTGAACTAGTAAGGATTGCCCTGACTAAAACAAACAGGAGAACTACAAAGGTAACATGGAGCAAATATCTTATGGCAACAAATGGAAACCAATGGGAAAAACAGTAAATAATTTTTCACCTGGTGATTTCTACTAATGGAATATCCATAAACAAAAGGCCGTTTCCTCAAGCAATCTCCTCCTGTTTATTCAGAAACAAGAAGACATTATGAAGAAGAAAAAAATTCACTCTTTCAAATGGCCAAATATGGTTTGTTACATTTGATACCTGATGCTCTAAGTTGGAGCTGTGTCTCCTAGTTCTCTTCCTTCACAGGATCTCAGTTCTGCCTTTTCCTGAGCAAGTGTCTATCAAAGGCCAAAGCACTTTGCATTTCAGATTTTGATTATTTTCATACATGGCTTTTAAAGACTTACACATTTAGTTCTGTACAGAAAAATACCATCGAATCTCTGACACTTTTAGATTATGGAAAAAGAACCACTGAAGAGAATTAATGTAAAGAAAGTGAATTGTCACTAGAGATTTACAATAAAAGAGGATAGGCTGGAGAAGTTTTAGAGCATATGTTAGACAACAAGTTTTCTATGACATCTAGTAATAAAATAGGAATAGCACACATTGAGGAATAATTTCTTCTAAGCCATTTTTAATATGTTTATCCATTTTCCTTATTTATCATGCCAATAGGGAATGTATAAATCCATTACTGGGTTAAGCGTAGACCAACCAGATACATTATGTGCAAGTTAGGTAAGTCAATTTTCCTCCTGCTTTGAATCAAAACTTCTGTATGGATCCATTTTTGGACATATGAGGAGAATTTTGATCTATATTTTGACTGTTCTGTTTCTTAACTGGTGCTGTTTCTGTGCAATTTTCATAATTCCATATGAGAGTTTTTCAGCTGGATGGTTTTTGCAGCAGCTCCCAGCCATGTGCTGAATATATGCACATCCATTTCTCTGGTTAAAGGTTTTGTTTTTCTAGAAAAGGCACAATGAACAGTTTACACAACGTGAGCAAACAAAACAACAACTACCAAGGACCACATAGAAAGTTGTATGTCTCATATGTATGTTCTCTTCTCCCCCACAACAAATGCTGTGGGAAGAAGAGAAACTGGAGCTGTGATTATTCATTCCCACCAAGATTAGGGGAAGCAAGAATAATTTACTTTGATGTATTGTATTCTTTCTTGCTATGTAAGATTCTGTAGAGGTTGACAATGTAATGGCTTAAAAGACCCATTATGATGTAAATCTGGATATTTGAGTCCTAACTGAACTTGATGAGACTTTGTGTACTATCCATACAATGAGATGGATTTTAAAAGACTTGGAGTGAAGTGTTCTGTGTTTTCCCAAACCCAGAGATTTTCATATAAGCGCAGACAAATAACCACACAGCTGCCTATTCTACACTAGCAAATGGAATATATGTCATCTATTTTTAAGGGTTGAGAAGAAGAGTACATCTTTAGAAGCAGCCTCTGCAAATTTAGTTAGATGTGAATTGCTTGTAAAAAGTGTAACAAAAGGCACTGGAATTTTCTTTCTTACTGTTGCATGCAATGGCCAGTTGTCAATCTGTGGAAAAAGTAGCAATTTTTTAACTGTGTTCAAATGTGAGGTCCAAATATCAAAGCATTATAATGTAGCTTTAGAGGAGCAGCATAAAATATCATCTTTTGACTTCCTTGGAATTGCATGGAAATGCTGGAGAGCATCATTTTACCCTGCCTCCTCAGGCCTTATTTTGTTTGATCATTTCTGGGGGGGATGAAAAAAAAAGCTTAAGAGAACGATTCCATGAAATTTCATGTTTACGGTTATTGCATATAAATTGATTAAGTTTGCAGGCGAATTGAGATTGCAATTAGCTACGGTAAAATGGAGAAAACAGACAAGTAAAACCCAGCCATACCTTGTCTTAGATGGTAATCTTGTAAAAAAAGGTCATGGCAGAAATGTGGAATTGTGTGAGCTGCAAAGTAACCTGAAAATCTGTCAGCACTCTGAGAGTGGGGAAAAGGGGTCGGTACAGTGAGGGAGCGGTGGTGAAGTCCCCACGTGTGGATGACTTTTCTCTGGGCATCCTCTTGAGGTAAAGACATCAGCATGGATTAGCTTGTTCTGGAGTGATAACAGGTGAGACAAAAGGACTGAGCAGAAGGATTTGGCAGTGCCTGTCTGAGGGGCCAGGAGTGGAAGTGTATCTGGTACTGCAATAACTGGGATACATGGGAAACAGTTAGTCAGTGTTGAGCTGTGGATGAAGGGCAGCTCTTTCTGTGGTGCTGTGGTAGAGTAGCACTAGCTTGTAGTTCCCATGGTATTGTGTTTGTATGTCTGGCTGTAGTGAGTTTGTGTCTGTTCTGTGATGTCAGTACTTTGTGCAGTGGCCGTCGTGTTCGGGGTGTCTTCTGTTCCTCGTGTAGCACATTCCTTAATGAGAACAAAGGAAACAAGGAGTGGAATATAACAGATTATCAACTGTTGTGTCCATTTTGTAGTAGTGCTGCTTTACAAAACGAAACAAAACCACAGTTGTGCCACAGACCACACCCTGCTGGTTGTGTAATAGGGGACTGATTTCCACATATAAACATACATACATCCATCAGTGCAGTACCATGTGCCTGAACTGCATACACAAATATTACATGATACATTTACAAGTATTATTCATTCACAATCCTAATAGATTGTTTAGCAGCAATCCATTAGGCACTGAAGCAGCCTTACCTCCTGTGATTTGAGCAATGGAGGTATCCCAGTGCTTCTGGTAGAAATGATGTTGTATATTACTACAGACTGAAGAGCTGTCAGGTTGCATTGGAAGGGAAAAGGTGTGCAGCTCTGCATTCATGCACTAGCTGCTTTTCAACTTAAATCTACTTAAGGACTTAAAAAAATGTATGGCCTTAGAAGCAAAGCAGTTGCAACATGATTTTGACTTAGTGTGCCTGTAGTACTGCATTGGCCTTTATAATATATTTAATTTCTTTTCAGTTGTTCCAACAGTTACCTCATAATCCTAGCACCCAAGTTTCCTGAAATTTGGCTTTGTATGGACCACATATTTATAAAATAATTGGATGGTTTAATAATTTTGAATTCACAAAGGGAAGGAACAGATTTCTTTTAAATTAAACATTAATGAACTGATACATTGGTTTTTGTTAGCCATATTCCTAAAGAAGCCTGATCAGAATAAAATAATGCAGAAATTTCTGATTAATTTTCCTTTATTACATGAGATAATTAAATCAATGATTTACAAATGATTGTGCAAAACTGACAAATCCTGTCACAATCAGTTCTTTTCAAATTACTTATGAGACCAGATTTTGACCTTATGCACTACAAAATGTATGCAGAGACATTACAGAGACAGATGAAATTGATAAAGCAGATAATGTTTGCTTAGTCACTTTATGTGTACCTTTCAGAGGGATGGAAGTGTCTTTTCCTCAGGTACAAAACAGACAAGCACAAGTCAAAGAGTGGCTCAAGTAAAGAAGGAACTGATAGGGCCCAGAATGTCTTTGTAGGTCCACTTTTGGTTTTCAGCAGAGTGTGCTCTTGCAGGTAGTTTTTGGGATACTTCCAATTGCTTTATCTCGTTATTCCCTAGAGGAAGGGTGGAGAGTGTCTGTTCCAGGGAGAAATAAGTTTTGAACAACTAAAATGTTCCAACAAGGGCTGTGTGGCCTGAACAGCAGCAGCTGCTGGCTTTGCTCTGGGAAGTGAGAGGAGTGCCTGAGGAGGAGGTGGGTGCCAGGGCTGGTGCTGGTGGGGAAATGGCAACACAAGCCCATGAGCGGCCCCACAACCTTCGCTATTTCCTTTGCAGCTGCTGAAGTAGGAGCACACAGGACAGGGGACAGCTGAGAATTTGGGATTACATTTTGAAACCTGTAGCAATCCTGTCTCAAAGTACATTTTTGCTCTGGGAAGTAGGGGTTTGGTGCTGTAGTGTTTTCTGTGGTCACACATGTGAAGAGGATGGCATTCAGCCAAGCATCACTTTTGTACAGATAAATCAGTTTTAGCACCAAAGTGATAGACACAAAGTGAAGGGCACAGAAAATTCTGATCAGAAATAGAAGTGCCACAAGATTAATTACCAGAGTAATAAAAAATAAGACCCGACTCTGCCTTCTTCAGTCTTTATTTTTTAGTTAAGTAACTTTCAGGAGTAAAGTTGATGGGATGCCAAACTTAATGAAGGTATTAAGATTAAAACAGTATTGGACCTGAAAGCAGGGATGCTTAATTATTTTGGTCAGATCTCAGGCTCACACAGCTTATCACAGTGACATTTTTGTAGTAATTATTTTGAGTAGAAATCACAAAATTAAGTTGACTTGTGCAAAGAGCTGTCTTGTATCTGAAGAAAGCTGGCTTAATAAATGCTATCCCATTAACTGCCCTATCAGAATTGTTGCAAATGAATAATTAGGTTCAATATGCATGCATTAGATTCTTCTTGTGCAGAGATGTTAAAATTTTACAGCTTTGGTTATGATGAAGAAATGCACCACCAAATATGTAATCCTGCAAACAGGAGTCTCAGCTATTCAAGTGCAGACCCAGAGCAGAGGTCTAAAGGGAATATCTGATATGTAACATCACATCCCAGTTTTAGTTTCCAGAAGAAGCCACACAGGAAATTCCCACACAGATTTAGGACATTATTTATTTGCACACTGTGCTTTGGTTTTAACTATTGATAACTGTGAGTTGTGCAGATGTCTGTCCCACAGCTCTTATTTCCTCTTTTTTTACACCTCGGAGACACATTTTCTGCTAAACCTATCCCTTTGTCCTGCTGATCAGCTCAGGGATTCCCATGTTTTACCTGTACAGAATGTATCGATACAGGAGCTTCAGGCTCAGCTTGAGCAGGAGACAAGACTTCACCGAGAGGAGCAAGAAAAGTTTACAGAAAGGATCATCCAGGTAAATACAAAACACACCTGCTGGGAGAGACGCATGACCATGATGTGTGACATGAGCCTTGTTTGTCAGGACTGTGGGAACTTGTGTCCTGATGGCTATGCCTGTTTGACCTCATCTGAGTAAATGAAGAATTTGGAATCTAGGGAAATCTAAACTCAAGCCTATTTTGCTACTGCAAATATGGCTTCTCTGCTTGGTGGAGAGAAATTTTGTCCTCCCCTCTGCAGGGGAAATCATGGTAAAGACATGAAATACTGCATGAAGAATTCTGTCACCCTTCAGCTCTCCGTGAGCTGAGGAAGGGTGCATTTGATTCCTGGGAGCTCAGTTCAACTCCATACCTTATTCTGACTCCTCCTAGCCCAAAGAAATTCCAGCATTTCTCTGAAGTCAGAGGAGATGTTATGCACACATAGCTGAGAAACAAATCAGGACATTCATTCTTGTATTTCTCAGAACTCAGTGCTTCCAATCTTCCTATTAATAGCTGGTGAATAAATCATGTTTTTTTCACATGAGCTCCCCCTGCTCTTTTGAAGGCTGGAACAGATTAGTCAATCATTTTTTGATCTCTAACTCCTAGAGCTCTCTAACTTCTTGATAATTTCTGCAGGCTGTTTGGCTCTTAACTGAAGTTTTCTTTTAAACTTACTTCATAGATTAAATTCAGCATAATTGTTGCATACTGTAAATTTTTCCTTGTGCCAGCTAATCTCTTTATGCCCAAGTGGTATCTCTCTGGTTTTTTATAACTAGCTTTAATTTTCAGTTGATCTCCATAGGAGCTTTCCACTGGAGCTTTTGAAGGCACCAGTCAATTGATTTCCTTCCTAGCTGCCTTGGCTGTGAAAGCTTTTTGATAGCTATGCCTGCCTCTTAGAATTATTTTCTTTTGCAATTGTTATCCATTGAAAAAGCATAATACTCTATGAATCTACCTCCACTAGGGTCTTCTGCAAGAATTCATGACCACAGATTTGAAATATAGGAGCTTGTAAAAACAATGAAAAATGCACCAAAATCAAGGCTAGCTTGTTCATGTTGACAGCCAGCAGAAATAGAAGAATAAAAGCATCTTCTGTATTCTCATTTTTTTTTCTGTATTATGCCCATCCTGCTGACAATGTTCTTTTTTGAATCACCTACCAGGATTTTTAGTGGAAATCACTCAGATTTTTGCTGTATTTAACCAGAACTTCATTTGGTGGAAGAATAATCATCAACGTCAAATCTACTTCTTTCTTCCTACAAAAATTAAAATCAGCCCCTCTTTTGCTATTTCATTTTTAGGGATGTTTAATGACATCACATTGATGTGTGCTAGCAGTGTCCAATCTCCTTGAGTGTTATTAGGAGTTGTGTGTATGTTTTTTTGGGCCATTATGGCTAATTTATTTGTTTTTAAAGTCATTCCAGACTACTTTTAAGCTTCATTTTAAAAACATTTAAGCTAGCCACTAATGTAAATAATTTCAATTTAATCGGGAACTTTTTAAGGCATAGTATCATAGATGCTAAAAATGTGCATTATGCTGGAGCACATCATTTAGATGGCAAGTCCTTAGGAAACTATCTTGTATGGACTAGTAGCCTGTTTCAGAAGCATCTGAATGTTGCCATGAAAATCAAACATGTATTTCTTAGCAGTATGTATTGCTAGGGAGTCCGAGTCCCTGAAATATTCTTTATTCTTATGTGAACATTGTTTCAGGGCATGTACCGATAGTTTGGATTCTTGTGTCATGAGTGTACTGTGGCTTTCATAGATTTCATCTATGGAGCTGCTCAGGAAAAGGAGAGGCTGTTGCTCTGCAGAGTGGAAAATAGAAACTGGCACCTGTAAATAGTGACTCTGTACTCATTTTCCATCTGCATTTTCTTCATCTATGAAGAAGCCACAGCTTGGTTGGAGTGGAAACACACCTATGCAGAATATGAGATATTGTACTACTAACTTGTACAAGTTCTATTGGGTGCAGATCATACCATGGTTTAATTTTTATATATTAAGGAAGAGGTCATGTTTAAAGAATGATGTTTCAGGTGGCCTTGCATTGGAACAGATGTAATTATGTGTGTCCTTTAAAGAATGAGCTTTTCTTGGTGATTTTAGTGTTAAGGCTGAGACATGTTGAATGCTGAGTTGCAATCTGTTCCTGTCTCTTCCGTTCCTGTTTGTGTCCCAGATATAGTCATTCCAGAATGAGAGACTGTTAAAAGTGGTATCATTCAGATGCTTTCAAGTATGAACTGCAAGAAGTCAGGGACCAGAAGTTGTATCTCAGGTACTGGAGGTGTCTTCTTCAGAAATGTTGCCCTGCTAGAGGCAGAGGGAGACGTAGCAACTGTGGACAGATTGAATCTGTGGCTGTGGAGGGAAGTTGCAAGGCAAATATTCCAGGTTGTCTGAAGGGCAGCTGTGGTCCCACCGTGTGCAAATGTCTGCAAATGGATTTAGTAGGTGTGATACATGCAGCAGTGTGGGCTGGTGGCTGTGCTGGGAATCTACTGCAGAGATACAATCAAGAGAGGGAAGAAAATACGAGTGGTATCCAATGTTTAACCAGCTTCAGAGCTCTTGTGCATCTTTGAAGTAAATATCCACTTCCACAGCAGGTTACTTTCATACAGTTATCTAAGCAAAGCTTATCATCTGCTATCCTCTAATTTTCTCAGCAGTCATAACTGCTGAGGAACTTATTGAGCCAAACTCAATTGCTACTCACTACTGATGAAAATTAGAGATTTCAGTTTGTCTCACCCAATGCAGTACAAGTCCTAGAGACTGCCCCAGGACACCACTCTGTTGACATGTTGCCTGTTATTCCATTAAAGCTGGAGGAGGAGCATATGCAGACCCTGCGGAGAAAAGACTTGGAAGTGCAGAGCTTGACTTTGCAGAACAAATTGGAGGAGAAGACCTGGAGTCAGGAGAGAAATCTGCTGCAGCAGGAACTCAGGCATTTCAAGCAGGACACCTTTCTCCTGTATGTCAAACTGAAGTGGCTGCTGAAACACTGGCGGCGAGGCAAGCGAATGGAGGAGGAAGGGGAGGACACATTAGAGGTAACTGTCCCACCTCAATAACCCAGATGAGTACTGGGATGTCTCTTCTTTAAGTGTTGACTTGAAATATGATGTGGAACCAGCAGCTTTCAAATTGCACGTATGTTGAAAGGGGATTCAAATTAAACATGAGAGCTTAAGGTGGCTTGTGCTGAAGTATACTCTGCATGATATGTTACATATCACCCACCTTTAAATTGAAACCCGTAACTAGTACAAACAGCTGGTCCTGAAAAACTCTCTCATTGTTAATGAAAAATTAATTAGGTCTCAAAGATATGACTCCTGAGTAATTTTTTGAAAGAAGAAAAAGCACATTAGCAAGGTGAGGGAGTCAAACCTATTTGGATGGATTGAGTGCTGTTGTTTTTTCTCATCCTGTGCACAGTGTGTTCCTTACAAAGCCTTCAGCAATACAGATGGAGGAAAGCTCTTTTTCTGTGTTGGCAGGAGAATTATACAGCTTCATGTGGGAACTTACAGTGAATCATCCTTATTTGTTCCCCTTCTCCACACACACGTCTGTCGCCGTCAGTAGCAGTACACCATTCGTCATCATGGTACTTTTCTAAATAGAGGCTAAATCAAGATCAGGAATTTCAGAAGTACATAACAACCTGGAATCCCCAGGCTGACACATCTCAGCAGGGGTGTGGTTGCCAGCCAACATGCACTGTGAAGTGTTGAGTTGCACACACAGAATCACCCTTTGCTTCTTAGCTAAAGAGAAAAAAAAACAGTGTTTTCCCATTCTGACATTTTATACTAAATTCTTAAGAACAATAGATTTGTTTCACAGGTTCATGCAATTCTGAAGCCATTGGGTAAGCCACAAAGTAATTTTTCTCAGTTTTTCTGATTCTTTTATATCTTGTATTTTTCAAGGTTTGCTGCATTTGGCAGTACAAGTAACCTTTCAGGTCTGGTCGGAGTATGCTTAATTTGAATACTCCAGTGTTTTGTATTCTTAGATAAAGGGTGGATGAATATCTTTATATTCATCTGCTGTGGTAATATGAGTCAGAAACAAGAGATGAGTAGCTATTTAGAAATAATTTGCTTCTACTTTTCTTCAGCAGTGTTGATTTGCTTCTGTGTAAACTAGCTCCTCCTCTAATACCAAAAAGCTTTCATTTCTTGACTGGATTTTTTGACTGGTTGATTTATTACCAGCCCAGCTCTAGTCATTACTGGAGTCATGTTTGCTCACACTTTACAGAAAATAAAGTGTTAGATTTGGATACTTCCTAATCTCCATTACTTCATCACACAATTCACCAGTGTCTTGTACAGTTCTTGATTAATGTGTGATGGATTATATCCATCATGTGACATTAAATCCATCTCAGCTGCATAAATGCCCTGTGTTGCAGGCCTGCATAGTGTTGTGTTCACATATGCAGTATGTGATATATCACCCAAAGATCAGTTCTGTAGCCTGAGTTAAGGTCAGTATATGCCACCACAGAGATGCAGTCCCTTCTTTTAGTCCTTCAGTAGATTTCTGGCCCCAGAGGTAAATGGCAAAAGCGTGTTCCTGTGTTCCCTCTTGCATTCTAGATCGAGCACCCTGAGGCCCTCCCAGACTTTGGCATTCAGTCTGAGCAGAAGGCAAATGATGCAGAGCGAGAGGAGGAGGAAGAGGATGTTGTGTTTGCACTAACAGACCTCTCCCAGCATCCCACCATGGAGAGCACTGATCATGGACCACAGCTGCAGACTGCAGAATTACTGCAGCAGCAGAAGCAGGTAGTACAACATTTGTATATCTTGCCCTGGGAATGGAAACTGTGGATTATCTGAGAGAGTTCTGTGCTGCTGTATTAAATCACCTAGAATCATACGTGTGTAAATACTTCTAGCCACACAGCAATTATAGTGGATTTCATCCATTATATTTATATTTAAATTTAATCATGAGCCACGTGATTTCTTCTGTTGACAGATGCTATCAGTGAAAAATCCTATTTCCTCTTGTGGCTGTTTGCCCAGAAACATCTATCAGTATGTGATGGTTTGCAGAATTTACATGCTCCTCTTGTCTGAGCACATCTATTGTACTCTACTGTCAAGCTTTTAGCAAGAGCATGTGATTTTATTTTCTTTAAATAATTTAAGAAACTAGCACATGTATTTAATGTTTCCCTTAGAGATGATGGGAAAACAATGTAAAAGTTCCTTCCTGTCACTGGACTTGTTTTTAAACGAAAATCAAATCATGCTAACTTTTTCCTGGCATCTCCTGTACCCTGACTGTGTGTGGCAGGAGCACTGCCATGTATCCTAGCTTTTTCCTTTGTACATTTAATATACTAACTATCCTAACAGTACAAAGAGAAAACATTCAAAGAAGACAGTTTTCTCATATTTTTTAAATGAAAACCCTTCATATGAGGCCATCCTGTTACATGGATTTATTTCCAGTCATAAATAGAATGGAGTAAGAATTCTATGTGAAAAATAAATTCAGGGGAAAATAAAGACTTGGCCTGTGCTCCACAATGACAGCTCTCAGGTGAATATGTACTCCCTGTGATCACAATACCTTTCTGGAGTCACTGCAGGGCCTGGGGGTTGTGTGTCTTTCCATCTGAGTTCTCCACCTTGAATTCCCCAGACTTTCATGGTTATGGACAACCTGTTTGCTAACTGCCTATGTGTTGCAGCAGACAACAAGAAGTCTCTATCCTATGAAAAAGATATTCACTAGCTATTATTTTCTGTGAAGCATGCTACCAAGTTAGTATTCGTTTGATCAGTTTGGCATTTGGAAATTTTCTACTTTGATGGTCACCAAGACCCATCACTGTCTTCCTCTCAGCAAGCTCTTCTCTGGTAAAAGGCTGTAGAAGGCCATGCAGGAGGTTCTCTTAAACACATCATTTGACTGCATTCCATCTGTAGACTGATTTATTCTGGAATTAGTAAAATGAATATATACCAAAACACTGTACAAACTCCATCATGTACTAACTTTCCATACAGAGGTCTTAAAATAATCAACAACATTCAAATGAATTATGTACTCTTTGAAATAATCATTGCTTAAGCATTAGTCTCTTTCAAGATGGGAGAAATGGGCAATAAATTGATTATAATTAATTTTTATGTACATCACAGCAGTTCCAGCTAATATTGCTTAAAGAATTGATCTGTAGGAACTGACCACGTCTCGGTACTCCCCATGATGATAAATAGTGCATGATATCCAAATGAACTTGTCAAGATAAAACAGATTCCTTGCTTCCCAACCAGGAAAAAGTGTTATTTCGACACTGCAAGAATGAATTAGTTTGCTAAATATTTCTCATTTTAAGCACTATTGTTTGTTTTGCTTGCACGTGCTAGGGCATCTTCTCACAAGCACTGCTGTGCTGAAAAACACACTGAGTTTTGAGGGGTTTTCTGCAGGTTTCTTAAGCCTGAAACTGGAAAATACACTCTTTATACAGGGATTTCAGAATGGATAGTGCAGCTGGAAGTCTCCAAGGTTTGCACCTGCCCAGGAGAACCCAAAGCTGCTGGATCTGCCTGACAAGCTCTAAGATGAAATGCATCAGCACTTACTTCACATCAGGAATGAAACTTTTAGTTAGTCTAGGAGTAGCTGAGATAACTAGGTCAGAAATAAGAAAGGGCTTATGGTAACCTGAGGTTACCCATATTTATTTTTAACATTTAATGTTAATATTTAATGGCTTATATTTTCAGACTGCACTCTTGCTGCTGACTTTCTTACCCTGCCTGGAAAGTGGAATTGTTTTGAGAAAAATTATGAAGCCAAAGGCCTTAATTTCAACTTGCAACTTTTAATTTTATATTGCTATTAAAATAAAATACTCAGCAGGCTGGTAAATACACCAGTCTGGCTTGTCATGGATGTTTATTTGGACAGTGAGTGGAGGGATATAGGCAAGACAGAGCAGAAAGAGGAGAAAAAAGGTAAGCTAATAAGAGGCAGAGTAGATCGGGAGTCTGAGAGGGGTCAGTCCATGTTTCCCTGCATGGCATTGTCCCTTGGCTGGTAGCTGGAGGACACAGCAGAAAGTGTCAGGCGAGGTTAAGAGCCAGGCTGGAAGTTTGGTTGTGTTTAGGAAATAATCAATCAAGTTGGACTAGTGGCACAGCAGAGAAGGGCTTGCTATAAGTCAGGGTTTCTGTGTGTATGGTAAGAGATCTGGGAGAGCTGCCTGTGGATAAAGGAAGAGCTTTGTTTCAGTTGAGTGTGAAGGGTGAGATGCCTGTTAGATGGTGTACGTTAAGGGAATAAGGAGAAAAGATTTTACACATCTGTGGTCCAGTCGAAAAAGCATTAAAAAACAATACAGTAGTGTTGTTGCTAGGAGGGGTGTCAAGAAAATCCTCAGTTACATCTCTTTTCGCTCATGCAATGTTTGTTTTCAAAGCTTAGCTAAGAGAAAAACCCAAAGGAATAGTCATTAAGCCCTGAATATACTAAAATGAGTTGCACCAAGGTCCAGCTTATCGTTTTGCCTAGATTTGTGATTAGACAGAAAAAATACGTGGTTCTCATTTGCTGTTTGGGCTCCTGACCTCGTGTTTTTAATTGACTGCTCTACTAAACTCCTTGTAATAACAGACTGTGGCTAAATTTTCTGTGAAATTCTCAAGTGAAATTCTCAAGTGAAATTCTCAGAGAAAAATGAATGCTGATTGAAAGCAGAACAAAACTGCAAACAACTACTGTCGTCCAAAACTTTTCAAGAGCTGGATGTTCCTGTTTCTGTGGTTGACTCACCTTAGTAAATCCTCCAATGTCCTGGAATTTAATTGGAGTTTGCTACATAAAGGTTTTGTTTGTTGTCAGCTGTTTTTTCTATAAATCCAGAGCTGTGGGCACAATTCTTTAAACTTTTGTAAAGCCTTTGTAATTATCTTGTCTTAAATCAGTTGTGTATCAGTGAGATTCATATAAGCTTTAAATTTTAAAAACAGCTAAGATGCTAAAGCACCATCTCCTTGCATGGAAGACTGTCCAGAGAATCACAGCCATGTCAAATTTCTGCTGTACAACATGCCCAAAAGGAAGGGGAAGACTATAACAATACTTGTGTATTTACAGGACTTAGTCAGACTGAGAAAGCTGTTTGGCAGTTTTGCCGACAAAATCTCAAGCATGGCTAGATATAAACATTGTGTTTCAGAGCACATTCTCTCAAATGTACGTTCTTTGTTCTCCAAAACCACCCCAGTTTGGCAAAACAGAAAAAAATAATTTCACAAACTTCTCCAACTTCAGGCTATAAATGCAAAGTCATGCAGAAGAGACTTCTCTGCAGGAGTACAAAGTATGTAACCAAAATTGTCTTTATATTGGCAAGGTAATTAAAATCACAGCAAGCCAGGGGGCACCTGGGGTACTTGTCTCCTAACAGTGACATTTATGTAATGCCTTTAGAAATAAGAAATGCCCTCATCCCAGTAGGCTACAAACCTACAATGATGCTCTTTTGTCTCCTTTATGTACTAGTCCATATCTTCTTTATTTGCAAACCAAATTTTATATGACTCTAAAATTATCAAATGTATGCACAGGAATGAGAGATGTAACTTGCTTTAGTGTCATTTGGTTTTATTTTTCTTCTGCCTCATTTCTCTCGTGGAGCCTTTTGACTGCTTTGCCAGAGTAAGGTTTGTATTGCACGCCAGGAAACACAGAACCTGACTCTTGAATGAAAGCACTTTGCAGACATTTGGAGTTGGGGTTTTCAAAGAGAATGAGACCAGATTTTGATGCCTTCAATACCCAGAAGCTCCTGTTGTGACATTAAGGGCAAAACTTCAAAGGAGTTCTCATTCTGATTATTACACAAGGGGCTCGAAATGTTTGGAGAATTTAGCCTTAATTAGGTAGTAGAACGAAAATGCATGGTGGAAACATAAAACCTCATTGCATATTGAATAGCAGATAATCTTATATGCATGATGGAGACTGCTGCTGGATAGCAGGGAACTTCTAATTGGCATTAAATGTTAATGGAATTAATTCTGCATCTGTGGGTGTGTTTCTTGCAAAACCCCATCTTGTACACCATCACTTTTCATTAGCCCAAACAGATAGGTCAGTCAATGAGCACCTGCTGTCATTTCCCTACATTTAGCATATTTTTGCTGATGCGTCAAATGGCTTTGAAAAAGTAGACCCCATTTGTTTGTTTTTTAAAGAAAAAAGGCACCTTCCATGTACAATTAGTGATTACAAAAATGGGTGAAGTGGGTTCAGTGATGCCAAAAATCTGATGAGCATATGAAGTCAGCTTAGTTGTCTGCATAAAATTTTATAAGTATTGCCATTGAAAAAAGCACATGACAATTATTTAGATCTTTGCTTATATCTGTTTATTTGACTTGTCTTCAAAGAAGCACCCCTGTAGTTACTTCATGAAATACCAGATTTGGAATGCAGGAAGCCTTCACTTTGGAAAACAAATAAAAAATAAATCCAATTAGACTTATCATGCAAGGATGGAGACAACTAATTTGAGTTAGGCCTTCCTAATGGATTTAACACCTTCCTGAGAACCATATAATTAAATGCTGAATTTTTTGAGTAAGCTTTCCAGTTTTTCTGCCCCTTACTGTGTCTGCTAGTGAAGTATAATTTTCATAAAAGTATTTTCTAGTCAGGATAACTTGTCAGATACAACCTCTGGTTACTTCCTGGTGTTTGAGAGGCTCATTGGGAATATTTGATTTAAATTTTGGACAAATAAATCATATATTTCTGTTTTATGATTCAGTGACGGGGAAAAAAAATGGTGGAAAACCTTTTCTTTTACTTGTCCAGAATGAATATTTAGTAAACATTTTTGATATTTAACATAAAAATAATAATTTTAACATAATAACAGGTTTTGCAAGTGAACAGAGACTGTGCAGAAGGTAAATGCCAAAACTAAAAAAAGAAGAGGATTTGAGTAAGAATATGTGATGCCAGCTCTGGGCTAGACTTTTAACTTAGCTCCACTCTTGGCTTCTAGCACAAGAGTTCTGACAACATTTTCAGTGTGGCCATGACACTCTCAACAAGACATGGGTGGGGGTTTGCTCTTTGATCCCCTCTGCAAGAGGGGAAGTGGCCTTCCTGGCCTTCCTGCCTTTGGTACCAAGGGTGCTGCTGCAAAGCAAACCTGGGTGCATCTGCCTGGTGTGGAGCAGGAATATGAAGTACAGACTACTGAAACACATTAGCAGAGATACTTAGCTCAAAGCCTCACTGTATTTTCCAAAACAATTTTATCTGATAATACAAAAGCATTGAAAAGTTATCCCCTTTCTTTTTATGTAGTTTACAAATACTTGGGATTTGATACTGAGCAATGGCCATATGTGTGAGACAAACATGTAACTACCCTACAAACCTCAGGAATGATACTCTAGCTTTGGTTTACAGTATTAAAAAAAAAGTTCTTAATGATGTCCTCAGTTCAGAAAGATGCTCAATGCCTTTTTCAGGGTGACTTCAGTATCTTTGGCTTTTGGGAAACATCAGCGCTAGAGGTAACGAGAAGCAGAATCATAGAATTATTTAGAGTGGAAATGATCTTTAAGATCATCGAGTGCAACCATAAACCTAACCCTGCCAATTCCACCACTAAACCACATCCCAAAGTGTCACATCTACGCATCTTTTAAATACCTCCAGGGATGGTGACTCAACCACTTCCTGAGCAGCCTGTAGACAGAGAAGATGCCGCTATTCTTAGTTTTCTCATGCAAAGTTAGCCCAGGCACATTCTCTTCCATGCAGTGGACACGCAGTCATTTTTCATCCTAAAAAATGAAACTGGGGATTAAAGCCAGCATCCAACAACAGCATGTTGTCTGCTTTGTTGTGTCAGGCGAGTGAAAACCGTAAGCTCCTGAACGCTCTGAAGGGTTTGCTGGATGAGTTCCGCTCGGAGCTGCGTGACGAGGAGCGGGAGCGCCAGGGGCTCCAGCAGCAGTACGCCCTGCACAAGGCAGCCTGGGAGGTGGAAATGACCAAGCTGAAGTGTCGGCTCGAACAGGTAACATGCCCTAAGTCCAACACCTGTGAAGAGCCGCTGGGGTGCTTAGTGAAACAGGAAATTTATGACAAACTGAAAAGGGGCTTTATTCTTGCATTTTATCCCGGGGTCTGAAAGCTCTCATGTGAAGCCTGATCAAAGCTTTGCCTCTTGGATTTCCAGTTGTCCCATGCAGTTGGCACTGCGTGATGTAGGTGAGAACAAAGGAACTGAACCTCTTGCTGTATTTTCTCAGCAGAATTGAGTGGTAATGTATGTGGGTGTCTGTATTCATTGGAGAGAAAGATGTCTTGAGGTTGGCATGCTCACAATTAGTTCATCACTGTGCCTTGACAGTGATTTAACTTGTAACAACTGCAGTGCTTGATTTATAGGAGAGAAGAGAGTGATTCAACAACACTGAAGTGATAGATCAATATGTTAATATTAAACCAGCCATTCAAAGCTACTGGTAAGTGATGGATGGCACCCCAATGAAGAGTCAGCTCTCGCTACCTGCCATGGGATACTGTTATAAGTATTTGTATAAAACCTGGTACCAGGTGCTTCAGTGTCATGTATGGCAGTTCACCAAAGATGTACTGAAGCAGCATGGAAACAAATCACCAAAAAAACCCACAAGAATTTATTTGCAAAGATGATGGCATAAAAGCTCTTATTTGGCACATTGAAGAAGGGGATAGGAGAATTAGTACTTTTGGATATTGAGAAAAATCGTAGAGCTTCTCTTCAGAAGGAAAATATAATAAAAATATTCACTGTTGGGAGGGTGGTAAATTTAGAAGGATTTGCTAAATTTTAGATGCGCACTGTGACACACAGAGTTGAGATGTGAGTGCTGCTTTTCCTGCCCAGGTACTGTGGGCTGCTTTCCCAGAATCGAGGAGGCAGCTTTCATTTTTAGCAGTCTTCTCCCAAAAGATTCAAATTCTTAGGTCCACTGCTTCTTAGTGCACAAGCATTTCCAAACAATGCATCACTTGAAAAAGGAAACAAAATGAGTTCCTGTTTTGGCTCCTTCTAAAATATCTTGATGACAGATTTACCTTAAACTGGAGATGGCAACAACGAACAAAACTTAGAGAAAGTCTGACCACAGAACAGCCAAGCTTTCCTGCTCTGCCTTTTCATGGACAATAAACTTCCAGGCTGTCACTTTGGCTGGTGTTTGGCACCAGGACAGTGCTGCCACTCCTGCTCAGGGGTTTCCACCCTTCCTTCTGGGGCTTTTATTAGGCTCTTTGCTACCTCTACTGATCTGCTGGTAATAATATATAACATTTGGTAATTACTGGGCAATGGGTGTTGCTTTTTACATTTTTTCAAGCAAATGAAAAGAATTAACCTGGCCAATATTTAAGACATGAAGCTCTCTTCCTTAGCCAATTCCCCACAACATTTCTATAACAGTAAAAACAGGTGCTGAATGCAGTAGGAAAAAGATAGCACAGCTTTAACCAAGACTGTCAGGTTCATGTTAGTAGAAGGATTTTTCATGATGCCATTTCGTTGTGCTGATGGGTGGTGATGAACTTACCTCTCACCACAGATTTCACATAGTGCTGCCAACATCCTGACAGGCCCACAGAGTATCAAGGTGTTTCTAGTCTCCACTGTTATCTTCACTACTGCTATTTTTAATGAAGCAGTAGGTCAGTTGACAAAAGCATTTTCTGTGAGAGAGTCAATTCCTAATTAATAGTCACTGGCAATGGTTTTGTATTTTGATGCTTCACCTATCTCTGTATAGGAAAGAAAGAAAATAAGGAAAGAAACCTCTTCTGATATAAAACCACTGCATATCAGAGGTGGCAATTTATTGTCATCTTCTGCTTTGGACCTTTAGCACTGCAAAGGTCATTAAAAATCTTGTCTGTCAGAAATGCATATACGTCGTATTTGGCAGAAGGATCCATGGGAATTGTTTTTCAAATAGGAAATAATGAGATTTCTCCCAAATATGGGATTGTGATATTGCTGAGGCAACAAAGAGTTACTGTAATTTTCAGCCTCCAGCTCAGCAAGTGAAAAATCCCAGTACTCTGGAACCTGCAAACCAACAAGAATTTGGAAGAAACAAGGAGTTAATGTTGTGGGCCAAACCCCGTGTATGCCTTGAGAACTTGCATTAAGGACATGGGACCCATTAAGGATATGGGAGTCCCTCACTAGGACTCTGACCAATAGTCCAACTTTAGGATGCCTGGAGGGAATATAATATAACACAATATAATATATGGTGCACAGGTGTGAGAAAGATGATGTCATGTTGACTTTGTTAAAATAGGATGCTGCTCTTTGAGAATTGATTTTTTTGGTTGGCTGTTTGTTCATTTGAAAAAAAAAAACAACTGGACTCTGAACATTAGTGGTAGAAGATGCCAGTGTTTTTAATATTTCCCTGTCACTGCAAGTGGCTGTAACAGGATGTTCTCTGCAGCTCAGTAAAATTCAAGTAACTCAAGCAATAATCTCTCAGTCAATTGTTTGGGGGAGCTGTTCCAAGGACTAGTAAGCATCATTCCTAAATCCAGTCTGAAATTTCTTTGCTCAGAAAGTTTGGGCTTATTTTCCACGTAGGGCAAAGTGAAGGTGCTGACTTCTCTCTTGCTAGAGGAATATGCCTCCCAGCAGATCTGCTGGCTCTCATTTTTTAAGTCAATGTTAACTCCAGAGGTGGAAATGAGTTTTTGATGCTTTTCACTCCATTTCACCTGCAGAGCTACGGGATGGAGATGTATCCCATTCTGAGTCACACACACATCTACTGAGCTGGCAACAGAAGGTCAGATTCCAAGGATAAATTCTTCACTCACTTGAACTTACACAAAACAACTGAGCACTTTTTCCCTCTGACAACAGTCCAGCACTGGCCCAGCTTAACCAGAGAGGTTGAGCAATCTCAGCACTTAGTGGTTTTTCAGGATTCATCTGAACAAAGTCCTGTACAGCCCATTCTGACCTCAGAGTGTACCATGCTGAAAGCAGAAGGTTCAACTAGAGACTTCCTGACACCCCATGGGAGTCTATGTTTTCCTATGAATCTATTACCTTGGGCCAGCTCTTCTGATCTGTTTCAGCTGACCCCTGATCATTGAAAATTGAAGAAGGGAGAGAAGGTGGCATCAGATAACTGCCCTGGAAATCAGTTCAGACTCCAGAACCTCAGAGATGGGGGGGATGATTTTGGTGCATCTGCTGCTGCTGCTAACACCTTCTCTTGTTGGAAGGCAGGAGATGCAGTAACACCACTGCTGAGGGTTGTTGTGGGATAACTCTCTTCAGATGAATTCACTCTCCTTAGATTTCAGGTGCACTGAATGAGAGCACAAAAGCAGAGCAGTAGCTGAGGACATTGTCCTGGAAATTGTCTCAGAGATAATGATGAGGTTGGAGTTTATCTCCATGTTTCCTTCATTATTGGTACCTATAATCCCATCAGAAAGATCATAACTGGTGCCTTAAGAGCACGAACTGGCAGAGCTTGAGAAGTTATTCCTTGTAGTTTTCACTGTCTTGATTTTAAAACTTTTTCCACACTGAACATACTTGATCATTTATTGAGATCTTAAGATGCAAGAATTGCTGTTATTCTGCCATTACCATTGTGAAGTTAGGTCTGTAACTCTAATCCATTGTCAGACACAGGTTTTTATTGCAGAAAATGTAATATCCTAATAACATTTGGCTTTATTGCCAGCTGGAAGGGAAGAGCGAGAACACCTCCGGAGAAACAGGTCTCAGTTTGGATGCAAAGGGAGCTTTTAAAAGGGAAAGAGAGGAGCACAAGAAGCTTCTGGCTGACAGTCACAGTGTGGTGATGGACCTCCGCTGGCAAATCCAGCACAGTGAGAAGAACTGGAACAGGGAAAAGGTGGAGCTCTTGGACAGGCTTGATAGAGACCGGCGGGAATGGGACCGTCAAAAGAAGGAGCTGCTCAGGCGGATAGAGCAGGTAAGGAGCCATCAGGTAAGGAGTCATCTTGGGTGAGCAGTGCCTGTCTGAAAGAATGAGGCCATAGTACCATTACTACACTCAGGCCAAGCTCAAGGGACAGCATTAAGAAGCAGCACAGGAATGATTTTCCTTCCTCGGCTACATCAATGTTTCTCATGTTACCAAACTATTTATATACACAAGGGAGTAAAAGGAAAAAGCACATAAGCCCTATTAAAAAAAAAACACTTATGAGAAATCAGCTCTAGGTTAGAGGTCATTTTCTCCTTTCAATTACCCTGGACAGGAATGGTCATATTCTGTTTGCAAGCTTTAGTGCATCTCTGTGCTAAAACACTCAACCCACAGAATTATTCAAGGTTTGGTATACAGCTTCTTGCCAAAAGAGACTGTTCATCTATGAATTAGCCACCAAAGATGCAGCTGCTGCAGCTATTTAGTCTCATCTGAATTCTTTTTCTCTGGCAAAGGAACACAGGGGTTAACATGCAGAGCCCTGACTGATAACAAGCACAGTTATCAGTACTAAATATTCAGAAGAATGTTGGTCACATGAATTTTGTGCAAACCTCTGTTTTCATTTGCAAATCTGGGAAATGCATACCTACCCCCTTGTTTTTATGCCTATCTGTATTTTTGTCTGCTTAGTATTAGAGACAAATACTACCTAATGAATTTATTATCAGGCTGGAAGCTGCACAAAAAATGAAGTTTTATGAGGGAGAGTTAAAATGCTGTTTTTGACTGAACATTGTTCAGCTCTGAGTCATGCATTCCAGGAAAAGCATGAGAAACAATTGAAATTGTGGGTCCTCAACTAACTGAATGCTTTCTGTCCTTAACTAACAGAATGCTTTCTGTCCTTAGGACATCAGAAATGAGGCCACATCAGACTGGTGCATGCTCTCTATGGAGCATTACACTTGACCAAAGCACAGAGTGGCTTCACAGGTTTAAATCAAGGAAAGTCCAGTGCAACTTCATGACCAGTTTTTGAAAAGGATTCATTGTCTGTGTCTTGTGTTCTCATGTCAGGGCTGCAACAAGAAATTAAAGACACCAAGCTGCAAATACTATGAGTACAAGACTAAACCTTGGTTTGAGCTGTGGCTGTTAAACCCACAGAGAAGCACTTAGGAAAATCCCATGCTCGTGTGCGTATTTCTAAAGTCAATGCTAAAAATGTAGGTTTGAGTGGCAGTGCCAAGTATAAAGGCTTTACAGAGCAAAAAAAAAGGTGATTTTTGAGCTTTAAATTTCAAAATATCAACAAACTATATTCTGTTTTTTTAATTTCCTATATATCTGAGGG
Organism: Certhia americana; assembly: GCA_018697195.1. NCBI lineage: Eukaryota > Metazoa > Chordata > Aves > Passeriformes > Certhiidae > Certhia > Certhia americana. The sequence continues at coordinate 102,175,133 of CM031858.1, read as the reverse complement.
ATTTTGTCTGTACTTCATGCAGCTTTTGAGCTATCCCTTATAATGCAACACAGAAGTGCATCTCCTAAGATGAAACCATCAGAGCCTGTGAGCCTTATAGCAAAGCTCATCATGCAAAGTTCATAGTTTGCAGGGTTCAGTGGCAGGGTTCAGAAGTTAGTTCTTCATGTCCTGACTGGGCTGGTATCTAACTGTTGGGCTGTAGTGGCCAAACTACTTCCTATGGATTCTTCATGCACAATGAAAATTAAATAACCCTCCAAAAATCTTCCAATATACTAAGGATGTAGAAAGAAACTTTTATTTGAAGTCACTGGTACCTCACTGGATGTTGATTTTCCTGTCGTTATAAGTTGTGGGGGTTTAGGTATATCCTCAATAGCTTGAGGGACTTAACCTGGTTAAAGACTGCTTTTTCCATTCCCTGGGAATGGGGCACATTGAAGGAAGCCACAGAGAAATCCTTGTTAATGTTACCGTTTAATAGCTTTTAATGCTCTTAAAACCTGACATAACCTCTCACTGGGAGAGCCTACAAAATAGCTCTTAGCTAGTGCTGGAGCTGATTCCTTTTGTTATGTTTCTGAAACCTCTGGGCTTTAACTACATATTTGCTGTGCCAACAGAGTTGTTCACGGAATTGGCAATGAATAGGGGAAATAAAAAATATTATATCAAGCTAATTTCAGAGGACTAGATGACCAGAAATTGCATTTGAAATCTTGGCTACCTGCCTACAAAACTTCATAATTCCATCTTTGCTTATAATCAAACATTTCCCTGTGTGACAGAAAGCTTCCAAATATTTGCAAGCTTTTAGTTGAATATCCTCTCAGATTGCAGTCATGCCCATCTTTATATGGAAACAATTAGTATATCTCTGAAGTCCTACTCCCCAGGGTTTTGGTGTGTGTATTCCATGTATGGCAATACACAGAGGACGAGCAGACATTTCAAACATACACCACTGTGGATGTTTGAAACGAAGTCTAAGTGATAGCAGAAGCATGTGTGCTACATTTCATTCTAATGCTTTATGCCAGTCTGCTTTCATACAGCTCCTGAATAATACATTTGTGTGATAAGGGGGAAGTCATAGCAATGTATAAAATATATAAAATACTTTACTCTGGATGGTGATGGGAATACTGCTCGCATAGAAAAAACATGATGACCTACTTTCTTCAGAGCTCACAATTGTTTTTTTCTTTTTAAATACTCTGTCACTTCATTTTCCCTTAGAGAATCTACCTCCCCTGTGCTCCTAAAGCTAATTGTGCACAGAGAACAAATATCTAAGCCCACAAGTTTGCATGTATGAAAAGTTGTGTATTTAAAGGTATAAACACATGGGGACTCGAAATTATTAGTCATTCTTGAAAAGTTAGGGCAGTATTTGTCACTTTCATTCTCCTGTCAGCTCTCTGAAGTTCAGAGAGTTAGGCAGTATCTGTACTGTCCTCTCATAAAGGTTCTCAGAACACTATCCTTATAGAATTCCTAAAACTCTGAAGGGCTTGTAATTGGAGCTATCTATAAAGAAAGCATGTAATTACCATTTTTCCTTCCTTTGAATCTTGCCCATATGCTCAGGAGTGGCCTCCAGGATCTCTTGATATATACCTTCCAGCCCCTGCCTTTGTAGGACACCTCCTTTCAATAAAACTCTTTCAGATTTTATATATCATGAGCAATACACTGAAGATGCATTTCCCTTTTTGTAGACCTGAATCAAGAAAAAAATCTCACTGTTTTCAGCTCAAGTGTAAATTTAACCATTTGGGACCTAAAATGGTTTGGTCTAAATTAAGCAATACAATGTCTGCTTATTTTTCCAAACAAACGCAGAAAGATGAATTTGTTTTGTAGGTTCTCAGTTTCCAGAGCCCTAGTGAATGACTTATATTTACAGTTTGTTGTCACTAATCTTAATATGCTGCTCTAGCAAAACATCAGAGTTCTTATCAGATACCTGCTGTCATTTATCATGTTTGAAATTATCACTTCATTCATCCATGTATTTACAGTTAAAAGAGAAGTTGATCACATAATCTAATTTTAATATTAGCAATTTCACTAATGGTTCACCCTCTCTTCACCAATTTTTGAAAATCATAGAGTTAATGGCTTTGAAGCCCCTTCTATAAAGACACATTTTCTTTGAACATGTTCTGTATGCCTAATTCATCCCTTTGACAATGCTGTTCTGTACAAATATTCAACTTTCTAACCATGCATTCAGGCTAGGCCATTTGTAAAACAAAGCTTTTGTTTTTTGTTAAGCATAATTTTTCACCTCTGGAAACAAGTGATATAGACAAAAGCGCAATCTTTGTGTTGCAGACCAAAAGAAAAATGTGTTTGTTTTGATGAGGAGGCAAGTCGCTCACCCTTCCATCAGCTTCTACTTGGACTGCTATCAAGATTGCCTTTAAATAACAGTCTGAGTTGATTTGTTTCTTTAAAAAACAGATTAAAGACAGATGCATTATTTTGTATATACGTATATATATACTCAGTGTGTTTGTATATATGCATATATATGTAAATAATCAAAGCTGTACATATACACATTTAGTCACTCAAAATATGTAATTGAGTGATAGCATCAAAGCTTTAGAGAACTCTCCCTTTGTGGAATGACCAGTAGAGCTAGGCCAGTGTCCCTTGGAGGCACACGCCTGGGGCAGGGCTGTAATCCCCAGGGCATGGGTGCCTTGCTCCTGGGGAAGGATGAGTTCTGCCAAATGCCATACACTGCAGAAGTGATTGCTGTTCCTTTTCATCTGCCTTGCCTCCAGCTTCAGAAAGAAGCGAGCCCACGGAGAGGAGGCGGTTTGATTTGTGACCAGAACGAGAGCAGCCGCCGGCCGTTTACGCCGCAGGGGAACCTCCGTGTGCCTCGTTCCATGGGGTCCAGGTCCTACTCTGACTCCGACACCATTCAGTTTGACGAGCGGTCGCTGTCCAAGCTGAAGGAGAGCGACCGGTGCAGCGCCACAGAAAACCTCTTCCTGGAATCCCTGTCTCTTGACTCCCCCGACGAGCCTGAGGAGCATCGCTCTCGGCAGCTGGAGAGGGAGAAATTCCTGACCGGACTAACAGAAGTATGAGCTCTTCTACATTTTATCACACTGTGTTGTTATCTGTTCTGTCAAAATCAGTACAGCTTGCCCGCTGTAGGAAGTGAGATACTCTGTCACAGGCACTGCTTACAGTTACCCAGTAGTGAATTTGGTATGGACAGGTTTTCATTCCTTGTTATGAGCTGATTAAACCAGTGTCAGTCACCTGAGAAACTGGGAGGCAGCATGAAGGTCCCAAAGATTACTTCATCTTGTGGCCATTCATATTATGCATGAGAACTATATTTGACACCACATATTGGCTTAGAAGGTCTTAAATCTTTTCCAGTTGTAAGTAGATACGTATTTATGAAGAAACATGGGCTTTACTTTGTTAATAAAGCAGTAAGTGCTGTAGAGAGGCACTTCTGATTGTTCCACCTTGGTTGCCCTCTAAACAGATCAGCATGTGTAAGTGAGATGAGATGTTAAAAAAATAAAGTTATTCATCAGCAAAGCACCTACCCTGAAGTCACACCATAAAGTTATAAAGGTATAAACCACAGTGCTAAAAGATGACTGCAGGAAATGGCAAATGAAGTCTGTGTCGTCCACCATGGCAGTCTTATTTTCATCAGTTCCATCTCCTCACAGTTTGTTTACATTGTTTCTGAATGAAACCAAGCATCCCAGTGTTTGCTGGTTCAAAACTAAAGGATTGAGAAATAAAGTTCTTTGAGAAGAAGAAGAGAAAAATTTTTTAAGAGAGGCAAGAAATGTAACTGTCCTTTCTACATAGCTGTAGATAGCTATATGTTCCAGTTAGATTTTCTTCTCTTGGTGCCATAAATGTACTGCTGGCAGTGTGGAATCTCATATTTATTATTTCTCAGCTTTTTTTCCATACATGTCCAAGTGCTCAGTGAAGAATGTTGGTAACACTATCAGGGAACTAAGTTTCGTGCATAATTTTGATTGCTGTTCCCATTCCTTCAAATTCAGTCTGATTTTCAGAGAAAATCTCTCTTCCCTTTTCTGTTTTTCAGATATTACCATCATTAACAAAAGTGTGGGCAGCAAAATTTGTCCTTAGTGGTATTTGCATAGCTTCTTTCTTTCAAAGCATGTTTTAGGGAAACCTGAGCAAAGTGATTTTCCCTCAGAGGGTTTGATGAAGTGAGACTGATTGGAGTTTAATGAATAGCTTAACTGAGGATGTACAGAGGCAACTGCAGCTTGCTGACTCTACCTTCCTACTGTATTTTCTTTTTGGTACTAACTGCAGTAGAAGTCAATCCAGCCTTCACCCTGATTATGCATTTAGTTAGGTCACATTTACTTTGCAGTAGCTCCACTGAAGCCACTGACATTATTCCAGAATTATACCACAGTGAATGCAAGGAGGATCAGTTTACTACTATTTTTTTTCCCTGACCTGGGATAAATACCAGAAAGGTATTTGCTGAGTTAGGCAGTGCTGTTTTATAACAGTTCAAATTTGAAATGCACTTTTGGTAACATTCTTCATTTCATGAGGTGAAATAAAACATGCACGGTACCAATGTCCTTTTTTTTCCTGATCCTATTTTGCATTCCCTCTAGTTTACAAGAAAAATACGTAAACAGAATAAGTGTAGAGCAAGTGCTTCAGAAGCAGCTATTTAAAACACCAACTCATTATGGGAATTGTCACAGGGAAATAACTGCCATAAAAATATCTTAATGCTTTTAGCAAGCTGTAGGTATTTCATCTATGAAACAAGCAAGTCTTCCCACACATTTAATATATCAAGCTTAAGGAATTTCAACTGGTGCCACTTGTTGGTTCCTAGATAACATATAATGAAATATTATGTCAAAGAAACTCAGTTTATTTTTTATTTCAGCACAGCTAGGCCTCTAGCATAAAGTAGATTACCTCTGCAGAACAAAAGTCACTCAAAAATATTTAGTCCAAAACAATATATTGTAGGATAAAAGCCTTTTTTTGACCTACATATATTTATGATTGCATGGGAATATAAAAGTTCAAGGCTGTTGTAGATCTGGCATACAGGCTTTATCTGTTCAGTGTGTTATTCTGATGGGATTGCCCACACTCCTGCCTATGTACAAAGTGAAGAATACTCCCACTAGCACTTTAAGAATCTATATCAGAGAGAAAATCAGGCACATTTTAGAGACAAACCTACCTGGTGCAACTAATGGGAAGTGAATGACAAAATACCCATAAGCTAATGCCACCAACACCTTTAGAAATAATTTTTCCTGCTTGTTTCTCTTTTCATTCAGGAGGAAGAAACACACAAAGGAAATCTTCAAAGGTGAGTAAAACTCATTGGGGAAAGCCCAGCAAATACTCAACTGCTGGAGGTATAACTCTCTTCAGCTAAGCCACAGGCCCAGAACATAGCCATGCCACCTCCTAAATGACCTGCAGTCCAGATTAATGGATTTACACAGGGATTAATTTGTCTCAATATGCTTCTGTCCTACTCTGATTAACTTGGGCCACATTCAGCTGTCATGCTCAAAGATCAAACTCTGTGAAAGTGCATGAAGCTGCAGTTTACAGTAAAGCCTACGCCTGCCATAGCAAGCAGTGCAGTACATACTTCAGACATTAATACAGAGAAGAAAACATTTGGTTCTGAGGACCTGATATGCTGCTGCATGTAAGGGATATTTTGCTTTGGATTGGTTCTGGTCTTATCCCATGGGTTGAGTACCCACCTAACTCTAGAATGCATTAGTTTTGCTTCTGGAGAGCATCTTCCAGGTCATTTGCATTCCAAAGGAATGAAGTCTGTGCTCTCTGAGATTGCCCTCCTGATGCAAACCAGAAGACCTGACTAGGACTCACCTGAATCCTTAAAAGAGACACACCCAAACTGCAGCAGGCGCTCTTGATTAATAACTCACAGTGTGAGTTGGCTGTATCCTCTGGATCACTGATCCATGAAAACCACTGCTTGCTGATTTATCATCCAGCTGGAGTTACCTCATTGAACCAACTCTGATAACTACACCCATTTGCATTTTTATGTAGTCCCATTCAAAAGCTTTGAGGGTTTTTTTTATTTTCTTAAAACAAATCTGTAGGATAACTGTAGAATGCCTGTGATTTGTACAAATTAGTGAAAAGTGGGAGAGCCAAGAATTCAGCATTATCACTTAGAGATTCCCTTTGCTTAAATTTCAGCATTAGTTCAACTCACCAAGCCAGTTCAATGTCGCAGCATTTCTGATGGATGTCCCCGATAACTGCACACCAGCTGTGCAGCCTGGGCAGTCTCAGGAGTGAGGGTGGACTTGATGATTTCCCAGCAGATCAGAAATACTCTACACTTGCTTTGAAAAGTGTGCCTCGTCTTGTCACAAACACTCATTTCCTGTGATTGGTATAATTCTGAGATGCATCCTACTGCTCCACATTACAGACATTTGCCAAACAGTAATCCACGAGAAAGCAGTAAATTAAGAACCTCTAGAAAACCATTTGATACTTTTAATGGCACATCACAGATGTCTGTGTTCACAGCTATTTCAAAGAAAATAAAAGGGGACTTGAATGAAAGAAAGGGCTAAAGGAAGGAAAAACTAGGAAAAGGTTTTTCACACAGAATGTACTTGGGCACTGGAACAGGCTCCCCAGGGAAGTGGTCATGTTATCAAACCTGCCAGAGTCCAGGAAGCGTGTGGACAATGTCAGGCACATGGTGTCATTTTTGGGGTATCCTGTGCAGGGCCAAGGGTTAGACTTGGATGATCCTTGTGGGTCCCATCCAACTAGGACAATCTATGAATTAATGATTGAAGGGGGTTTATATGTAAGCAGATAGTGAAAGTTGGATTTCCAGAGTTTGCTGCTGAAAATAATTTACTCTGAGACAATTTCCAGGTGCATGAGTAACTCTCTTGTGTTCTTCTCTCCAGGGCAATGTCCGTTTCTTCCATGTCCGAATTTCAGCGCCTGATGGATATTTCTCCATTTCTACCAGAAAAAAATTTGCCTTCATCTGGCAGCAAAGATGATATAACCCCTCCCTTGTCTCCTGATGATCTGAAATACATTGAGGAGTTCAACAAAAACTGGGATTACAGTAACACTAAGAACCATGGTGGGGCAACTGAGAAGCCTGCAGAGGGCTGGGCAGAAAGGACAGAAACTGGAAAAGCTGGGAATGATCCTGCTTCAGATCCATTCCAGGCATCCTCATGGTACCTCACCACCAGTGTCACTATGACCACCAACACCATGACCAGCCCGGAGCACTGCCAGAAGCAGCCAACAAGGAGTCACAGTGTAACTGACAAAATGGGAGTTCGGGTATTTCACAGCCCACCAGTTGTCCGTAGGTTCGATAACTCGGTGATAGCTGGCAGTGAAGGGAAGAACCAGGTTGAGCCAGACTTCCTGTTTTCTGTGACCAAAGCTAAGGGGAACGTCACTGAGACAAAAGGTGCTTCCTCGGATATGTTTGGAAGGTGGTCTTGTGACCTGGGTAAACATCATAAAGATTTTCTGGAGAATGGTCTTCATCCCATTGAACGTCCTATTTGCACTACTGTGGGCTTTGCCTCGCCCTTGCACAGCCTGGAGATGTCCAAGAACATGAGTGATGACATGAAGGAGGTGGCTTTCTCTGTCCGGAACGCCATACGCTCCAATTCCACAGAGCCTCAGTTTAAGGACACGGCGTGCCAAACCAACGGCATGAGGACGACCGGGACACAGACCACCCAGACCATCAGCGTTGGCTTGCAGACGGAAACCCTGCGCAGTATCACCAGCAGTCCACACAAGTGTCTGACACCAAAGGGGGGGTCCACACCTGTCTCTTCACCATCCAGAAGCATAAGAAGCAGGCAGGTGACCCCCGTCATTGAAAAGGTCCAGGCTAAGTTTGAACGCACATGCTGCTCCCCCAAATATGGCTCTCCAAAGCTGCAAAGAAAAGTCCCTCCCAAATCAGACCAGCCAAATAACCGGACTTTGCCTGGCACACCTCAGAAAGGATTCAGTGAGTCCGCCTGGGCTCGATCGACTACCACACGGGAGAGTCCTGTCCACACCACTATCAACGATGGCCTGTCCAGCTTGTTCAACATCATTGACCATAGCCCCATCTTTCATGAGACCTTCCAAAAATGCCCCAGATCTGGCAGCCGGTCCAGGTCAGCAGAACCCAGACCAGAACTGGGCACGTTGCAGGAGCCATGTACAAATGCCCGCGGCAGATCACCCAGTCCTCTCCGGCTGGGGACAGAGACACAAAAGGAAGAAGGAACTGAGGTGACAAGTATTAGGCAGGACTTATCTGCTCCTCCAGGGTACACACTTGCAGAACATGCTGCCAGGATCTTGAATAAGAAACTTTTGGAGCATGCCTTAAAGGAAGAGAGAAGGCTACCTTCACACAACCCACCAAATCTTAACAATGACAACAGCACAGGAGAAATTGTCAAAGTAGATCCAGGGTCCATAGAGGTAATGAATTTGCTTGTTTTTCCTCCTATAGCCAAGTGCACTCTTCTTTGAGCAAATGTTTTATGAGATCTCATGCAGTCCTAGTGAGTATTTACAGTGAATATCCCAGTCCTGTCCTGGTACCACCAGCAATGTCCAGTCATGAAACTTTGGATTACTCAGTGAAGAACACATGAAAGAATTGAATTTCTATCCTGGCAGCTTATTTGGTTTGAAAGCATCAGAAGAGTTTTATCCTTTATGGGATAAACGATGGTTCTTCCCTGAATGGCTGGGATAAGGGTTTTCTGTAACAAAATACACCACATGTTACAGATGCTCTAGGGACACTAGGTTTGAGTAAATTTTTATGCTGGTTGGAAAAGGTAGATACTTTCTCCTATAAAAGAATGGGTCTTAAAAAAAGGATTTTTTGGTGTGAAAAATAATCTCTACAATACCCTGGAGCAAACCTTCAGGGCCTTCAGCTTATCTTTTCTGAATGTATCTGATTAAGTTTGGCTTGGGTCTGAGAATGTGATTGAATGGCGTGATGATTGGTACTGACTGCTGCTGCCTCACAAAAATAACAAAAAGCAAAAAATACACATATAATCAACTAGTCTTGACATATACCTATTTAGTGGTAAGGAACTCTGCTGATAATTTGTCATGAACAGTGTAAGCAGTCATCATCTGTCTCAGTGAGTGTGCCCAGATGTTGGGGGTCAGTGTCAGGTGCAACAGCAATCAACAAAAAAAAGGTGTAATGATGGATGAAAGCTTTCAGTTACCAGTATTTAAACCTCCTGTTTCTGGTGAACCTTTGAGAGCACTTGAGAGTCTTAACTCTTAGGAAAACTAGAAAAGCTGAATTATGCCCAGCTCTTACATGCATATGTTGCCTTTCTGAAGGCAACATATGCAAGCCATGAAAAAGGGTGTGTGCTGCTGGCTGGTGACAGTCCCCAGGGCAGAGGCAAGCGCTCCTCATCTCTCTGCCTTGTGTTGACCCTTTAGCATGCTAGTCTTGTGGTGAGCCCTGGCTCCAAGGAAGCAGCTCCTTGACTCCTGCACACCCCATACATCCACCTTGCCTTCACTGGGCAGACTCCTACTACCCCTGCCTCAGATACCTCAAAAGGGAAGGTTCAAACCCTGTTTTCTAATTCAAAATTTGGCACGAAGGATTTCTGGGGACCTGAGCACTGAAATCTTTGGTCTGCAGTTCACCTTGCCCTAATGGGTAGTTCTCAATGTACAGTCAGTTCCTTTTTCGTCACATCAGAGGATGTGATCTTTTTTGCCTAACAGACAATCCAAACCTAAGGATATATTCCCCATGTGCAGTTTAAGCAAATATAAGCAGGGAAGATTTTACATTAAAAAAATATAAAAAGGTAGCACATGCTCATTATAAATACTAGTGAGTGAAAGTGGTCTTTGTGCACAAACCTCAGAGTGAATAATGGTGGGAAGCAGCCTCATTTATATGACTTTTTCCAGTTACCTCTGTGTTTTGTCCTTAGTTTGAAAAACTGGGAATACACTACTGGTCCTTATTAGGAAGTGTGTTGTATTCTTACAAGTTCAATTCAGCTTTGCCTTCAAGGTATCCCTGGAAACTCTTGATTTCCTCCTATATCTTTTAACTGTCTCAGTAGATTTCAAATGTAAGTCGATATGGATGTCGTCCCACATCATCACAAATTTCTGTTGGCAAAACACAAGCTAGCGACAGTACCTGAGTTTGATGCACAGAGAGATTTGGGTCAATGTAATTTAACTAAAACTCATTGACCATCAAACTGGCAGGAAATTGCTCCTTTTTGTGAATTCTCAGTATCTTTTCCCTGATTTTTTGAGTTATGAGCCCTAGAGCTGAGACTTTTTTCTCCTTGCAACTCCTACATGGATGTTATGACTGTAGTCTAGATGCACAGGTTTTGTTCTTTGGCTGGTCCTGGCATTTTTCAGGAATGTGGATTGAAAAGGAAACTGGTGGGCATTTACACAATGAGTTTAGCTTTTCCTAAGTGAGGTGGTGCTCTGGAAGATATACTCAAGGGCAGCCTGGGTTTGCTGCTGAAAAAAACCACTCACAAATAAGTTTATACTCTGCAGGTGCCTTGAGTTATTTGTGGATTACCCTGACCACACAAATTGCACTTTGTACCAATTTCACTTAGCACATTTTGTACAAAGCCAGACACAGCTGTTTGGGGAATTATGATCCTGAAGGAGGCAGGTTTGTGCTTGGGGCAGCGCTGACACAATGCTTTCACCCTCCTGTAGATCCCTGCTCTGTTTCCCTCTCACCTGTTGGTCTTTGGCCAAGTCAAGTGCCCTTCTTACCACTAAACACCTTCTGGGTTCTGCAGCCATGGCAAATTAATAACTTTTAAACTTGCATACAGCATCTGTTGATGACTTTTTCTTAATTTGAGCTTCTGAGTTGTTTAATTACAGACTTTCCTTCTATGTTCCTGCTGCAAATATGAAATCTAGTTCATATATTTATCTATTTATGTGCGTGTGCATGTGACTGTATATGCATACAGAGTAGCAATAACTTTGTGCTTTCTAACTTGCCCAGAGCTGCTTACAAGCAAATTCATATCCACATAGTGTGGCTTACTAGTGTCTTATCCTGCCAATTCACTAAACCCCTATCTTACTTGCATATCATAGGATTTATGCATTTTACTATTAAAAATGCAGATTAGCATTACCTAACTAACAACGTAAGAGCTTTACGAACATTTTGCTTTTATGACTAGCGAGGCTGTAGATTATGGAGGTTATACAACAGTCCTGGACTGGGAGTCAGACTCATTTGTGGAGACAACACTGTGAAAGGTCCATCCACACAGACCCACAGATGAGAGAGCAGGTGCTGCTCGCCAGGGTAAAGCAATTGCCGCAGGCTTGCTGCTGAACCATTCAGCATGGGAGGGGGGGTGTTGAAAATCAGGGAAGGTGTTGTCAGAACTAAAGGGCTTTTGGTTAAGCTTGAGTTTCCCGTCCAGCATCACTGTTGAAGAGAAACAAGGGAGAAAGGTGAGGTAAAGAGTTGTCATGAAACCTGAGCAATGTAAGTGTATGCAACAAAAAATAACAGTCATTTTCTTGCTTGTTAAAGATTTTCTAAGCAGAATCTCTTCCTTGAAATCAAATGAAGGGAAAAAAATACAGCTTTACTCCTCTCATAGTAGTGTGGTTTTTCCCTAGCCCAAATCAAGGTTGGCAAAGGATAATAGATATCTTTCTCTGCTGAGTAGAAAAATGTTTGATTTGTTTATAGCTATGTCCACTTCTGAAATTGTGCTAGGATTGTAAAAGGTTGGTTTGTTTGCTTCTTTCCTTTCTAAGTCTTTTTCTGCTGGTGGCTTATCGTTTATTTTTGATTATTAGTTTCCCTGTGATAACACTGGTAACATGATCTGAATGAGTAGCAACATCAGGAGACTTCTTCCTTGCTGACGTGAAATCTTCACTTTGAAAAAAATAATCAATTAAAACAGTTCTTTCCAACCTACTTGCTTTCTTTTTCTTTTCTGTCTGTTCTGTCCAGAACCAAACTGTCTTATTAACTGCCCCCTGGGGACTCTAACCCTGCCTGCCTCACTGCTGTAAGTCCTTTCTACCTTGTTTCCAGAGCTTTCCAAAAGCGGTCATTCTTGAACATGTGGGTTAACGGAGAGAAATAAATGACCACAGCTCCAGAGGTATCAGCATGCTCCTGGCATCTCTGTGGGGTCCTCTGTAGGTGACAGTCAGTAAGAGTTCAGGATAGGAGCTTGTCTGTGTCCTGCAGCAGCACAGGCTGTGAAGAGGTCATACTTAAGACAAAATTTGTGCTGTTGGGGTTTTTGCTAAGCTTTTAAAAATTGGCAAAATTTAAGATCGATGCAAAAATGGTGGGGAGGGATTCAGATTTATGACAAACTTTTTC
>CM031858.1:102134626-102162543 GCA_018697195.1 Certhia americana | reverse complement strand
TTTTTTTTTTTTTTTTTTTTTTTTTTTTTTTTTTTTTTTTTTTTTGACAAATACACAGCACTGCACAGGGTTTCTGGCTGCCCCAGAACGCCTTTGCTCCAGCTCTGGCTACAGCATCAGGTGGAGAGGGCTGGGAAGGGGAAGGGAGCTCTTGCACCAGCCTGTGGCTAAAGGCTAAAGTCACCTTTACTCATTAAGCCGTTCTGGGCCCAGTTCTGTCCAGTGTCTGCAGTTGCCACAGTAGAGGGAAGATACTGTGTAGACATTAGCTGTGACCATCCATTCTGCCTCAGAGAAAAGAGAAAACTGTTTTCTTTATTTATTGATATAAGCATAGTCATGGTGACTGACAGCCTGTTTTAGGAAATAGCTAGAAACTGGAGCTGAAATAATTTTTCACATTTTCAGTCTTCAGGCTAAGTAAGTGCTGCCTGTCCACCAACACCCCTGAGCAGCTACCAAACTAAATTACCCACAGGTTATTTATTTTTTAAAAAAAACATTTCTAGCTATGACAGCTACATGTAGTAAGGGAGGAGGGGTTTTCACAAACCATTCTGCAGAGTTTCCTTGTCATGGCTGATTTCCACGCTGTAGGTGGGGGTGACTGACTCAGCAGCCAGCACTTTATAAGATTATGCTGCCAGTCACTTTTGGCCCTGGAGCAACATCCGTCACCAGCACAGCCTTGTGTGGTGCTGGGCATCACAGATAAGAGGAGCTTAACCCTGCTGTTTGGTAAAAGCTGACCATCATCTGTGGGCATGCTGGAGAGAGGCTTTTGAACTGGGAGGCAGCAGTGGAAATAAATTTTGTTATTGCTGTGCTAACTCTGATGTACTGCTCTGAAACTAGGATAAAGCAGCCAGGAGCAAGCAGCACTATAAAGATATCATTTTAAGCCTCCTTTTTGAAAGAGGCTAAGACAAAACCCACAAATCTCACAGCCTCAATTCACTGTGTTGTGCTACCCGTGACTATTGCTGCGCAGATGGATTTCTCTTAACAAATCTGAGTCTAGTGGCTTCTTTCACAGACCATATGCTGCCCCAGGCACAATGGGATAAGGTGAAGTAAGGACAACCAGTCAATTTTTCTGTTAGCACCAATTTATATTTCAGCCTTATGGCTGTTTTATCAAGGGTTGTGAAGTTTACGGCACAGAGATGGGGCAGGGGATGAGGATGTAGAGAGGAGGGTGTGCAGGCTGAGGTGCTCTGCAAGTGCCAAGGGCAGCTGGTCACAACTCTTTCTCAAGCACTGATGTGCATTGATCTACAGCTGTAGATCACCCCACTGGCTGCATGCTGCCCAAAAGCACCTGGGTAGACCCTTCACTGAGGCTTCCCTGAGTCTGACCGTGCACTCTCTCCAAAACAGGCATCACCAGCTCCATTTATCATACCTCAGCTCTATGTCTTCAAAATTGGTCTTTCTGTCCTATGGCATTAATGTTTGATCTTCCACTGCAATTGAGAAGTTCAGTGTCGTATCACCTTGTTTGTTCACTGTCAATCACATCATGTTACCTACTCCAATATTCTCCACCCTTAGTCACTATTCTCCTTCTCCATGTGAAACAGTGTGCTGAATCCTGCCCTCCCTGCTGCCTTGGTATCCTGGCGCCTTACTGTGCCAGAGCTTTTCCTTTGCACTTTTTCGGTTTTGGTCTCTCTCTTCATTTATCACCAGTTTGCATTCTGACTTTGGTTTTTATTGAGTTCCTCTGTACATTCCAGTGACTGCTGCTTGGTGTACACATTGCTAGATGTTGGCAAACTGCTCTGATTTGCTTTTATAAATTGCAAAGTATGCAGTGAAATTCAGAAGTTTGGCTTTGGCCCCATGAGACAGACTTGCTTCCACAGTCACTCATCTTGATGTAGAGAGCATTCAGAGCAAGGCAGGAAGCCCAGCTGTACTTTGAGCAAAGTCCATGAATATTAGAGGCATTATCAACTTAGTGCCAGGGTGAAAAATCACAACTGCAGATTGTTTCTAATTGCAAAGGCAAGCTAACCAAGCCAGAACAGTGGAAACTTGGTGAAGGAATAAAATTTCCAATTCCTTCCATTTCTGTGAATGTTGCCTTTAATGTACAGTACCTCTGAATCCTGTAATTCAGGCTTCAGCAGCTGGCAGTTAGAAGTGGTGTTGCAGAAAATGAAATCTGTAGATAAGCCTTATCTTTAACCCATCTGGAGATCGTAACTATACCTGTAGTCATTTTTCTGTGCTAAGTGTCCTGCATGTCAGTCTGAATTCTGAAGAAGAAAAGGAGACAGTGGTTGATTTTTCACCCCTCTTGCTAATGCCAAACCTGGCCTTTTTATGCCATATCAGCACTTAGAGTGAAGTGTTGAATAGTGGATTTTCGTGAATTATTGTGCAAATTTACTTTTCAGATCTTCTCTTTCTAGCACGAGGAGAAATAGCAATTGGAAGTTTGTCAGCTGCTCCAACTCACCCTCTTTCTTTCACTGTCTCCTCACCTGTTCCATAAATCATGGGCACACACGCAGATACCTGGAGCCCGCACACAGCCAGGTGCTCGCTGCTCACTTCTGTCCCACACCATGACACATGCTTAGCTTTATTTTGACGGGTTTGTTTCTTAATTCTTCGCGCATCCCGACGGGCTCTAATGCAAGTCACTAACCGCTGTTTTGCTCTCTTGGCTGCCAAGGAACTGCCTTGTTCTGCACTAGCCCCGTCCCTCCAACCCTGCTTCTCCCGGCCAGAGAGACCAGCGAACCGGCGCCCACCATCACGATGGGCCTCACATTCCCCTACTGCCTCACAGTCGCAGTCCACCGGAGACCTGACTTCCTCAGAGGAGTGCGGAAGCAAGGAGCTGCTGGCAGAGACCCCCAGTCAGGGAGGCGAGCCGGCCTGACTCCACACAGGAACAGGGTGGGCCAGCGCTCACCTCTGCCAGGTCGCCCGCCAGCCGTCTCTGCCACGAAGGAGGGAGGTCCGCTTGGAGAGGTCAAAGAATGTTCTCAGACACAGCTGCTGAATGTCCGACCTGGGAAACAGAGGTGTTTCTAGAATGAAACAGTTAATGTGCCTGTAATAACTTAATTTTTTTCATAGCTGAGAAAACTATTTTTGTCTCCATCTTTTCTACATACAGTATATTAACAAAAACAGGAAAAAAAAAGGGGTTAAAATGATATAAAGTAAGATTTAAAATAAAATGTAAGTTAAGTTTTAAGGGAATTTGAATACATGCTCGCGCTCTCTCCAAATACTGACTGCCTTTTGGTTATATTTGCACTGTTACGTTTTCAGTTTTGGTTTTGGGTATTTTGGGTTGTTTTTTTGGGTTTTTTTTTTTTATTTCATGTAAAACTAGGGTCTTAAGTTAATTTTATTCTATTTTAATGTCAGTGTTATCGGTTTTTAAAGGTAAGGTTCTTAAAGATGCTTCAACTGTCTGAAGCGATACCTTTTAAGTAGTGAAGAAAGCCATTAAGCTCGTTCACTAGACTTGTAATTAATTGAGATGGAGGGGAATACAGGTAAACACAAGTAAATGTGTAAAAAAAAAGAAAAGAATGCCTCAGAAAGTCTTACAGAGTTAGCTGTAAAATACACCTACAATACTTGACTTGCATGCCTCTGGGTCCTCGCACTTTAGTGCATGTACATACTGCTACTGTACCATCACATAAATGTGAGTCAATCTGTTTCACTGTAATATTGTTGTGAATTTACCTGTACTGTACTTTTATTGTTGGTATTCTTGCATTGACTATACAAAACAGAGTTTTTAAATTATTGTTAGCAGTTCAACTGGCTATGTACAGCGTTTACTGAGAACTTCCTTCGTTTTGGAAAAACCTTGGAAATCTCTGGGCATCCTAAATTGTAACTGGTCTTGTTTAAGAGTCTGTTGGAGACCATGTGAAGTGGAAATAAAACCCTCAGTATTTACAAGCTGCTCGAGTGCTTCATAATGGTTTTTTTATGATGGTGCTTCCTGGGTTCATTTAACTGGGGGACATAAAAGCCCCTGAACTACTCCTTTATTCATAAATGAAGAAAAAAGCTTCCTTATATGAAATAAATCACAGCAAAACCAAATACTATGCCGTGCTCCACGGACTCCTGTGAACACTGGACCAGACCATGGGAAGGTTTCTAAATTCCCTCCCTGAACTCCACAAACATCTACTCACACAGATTGTAGGACCCATCTTCTCAGTTTCTCTGAGGCCCTATGGTTTGTTGTTTTCTCACGCCATGGGAGTGAAAACCAGCCAGCTAAATGGAACACCAGAAATATGACATGTCCAGTATTAATCTAAGGTTATGAACCATCTGCATTACACAGAGAGACCAATAAACAGGGCTTTTGTAAAACTAAAGGGTAACAATGAGAAGTAAATGCAGCCAAGAATTCACGCTTCTGAGAGGTGGAAACCTCTTGAGCTACTTTGCCTAGGACCATCTGTTTGGCCACATGCTTTCTCTGGAGCCCCAGAACTGCTCTGACTAGTTATCCCATTGCTGAACTGGCTCATTCCTGTTCTGTTTCCTTAGCTGAGGTTTTCTGAGGCTCTATTTGTTGAAGAGCACCATCTGGGCTCCCTAGAAGCCTTCCTGGTTAGCTCTGTTAAGAAATAAGCCCTTTACATCCTGTCATGCTGTGTCACAGCTGGCTTTCTAGGAAGTTTAATTTCATCTCTTGGACAAGAACAAACTCCCTATCTCCCAAATCACAGCCAATTTAAGTCTGATTTCTCCCATATCAGGTAGGGCTGTGGCTATTGACCTGGGATTAAAGTGTCCACCTGTGGGTCATCTTTACAAAAATGGGCACTTACCAAATGGGCAATGACTGAACAGTACTTCTCTCTAATGGCTCGCTGGTGCCACAGTCAGAGCAAGGGGTGTCCAGTGCCAGTGTGGAGCAGCAACAGCCATATTAGTGATAGCTGCCTTCCCAGCTGTCTCAAGGCCTCACTGCTATCCTTTTTCATGAGTTAAGCACTATCCCCAAGTCTGAATGCCTAAAATTGTCTATGGTGACCACCCTGTTTGCTTAAAAATCTTCCTCCTGCAACACTTTGCTGAATTGTTGTACTAGTTTTGGTTTGGGAGTGGAAGGAGGAGCATGTGCAAGAAGTGTTATAAAAGTGTACCACAAGAGTCACAATGATTATTGGAGAAGACTAAGCCACTACTGAAAAATCCTTGTTTGTTTTCAAAACTTGCCAGTAGTAGCTTTGCAGGGATAAGGGGGAAGTTGTTGCTTCCTTAAAATCTATTGCTCCTTGATGAGGTAATTGGCAGTTGCAAATGAATGAGCAGTGTTGACAACTGGCAAGTAAAAATGATGTTCTGTTTCTTGTAACAGCTGTAATTTTTTTTTTAATGATGCACGAGAAAATTCAAGGCATGAATCTGTTACTTTGATGCCAGGAGATGGTATTTGCCTTTCAAGTCAAGGATACACCAGTTTACAGGAACAGCTGCTGGCTATCCTGAAGATCTGTGAGGATAAGCATCTGCCTGTGGCTTGACAGGTAAAGTGCTTCTGAAACAGCAGGAATCACTGAAACAAAAGCGAGACTGAAACAAGAGCAAGAAGGAGAAGGTTAAGCACAAACAGAGATTATGTGGACCATCTTAAAAAGAATGACATTAATTAAACATAATCTTCTTTCTAGTCTAATTAGTGAATACAGTGACATCGAGAAATATCCCATGTTTCTACTGGTTCTTTGGGAAAAACAGGGCTTTTCTCTTCCAATATATCTGCTGGTGGGTTTGGGACATTCCTACCCACCTTCACATTATTCCATCATGCTCCATAATTACATAAATCATAAAGCACATTACAAGTCTCTAGTCCATCTCAAGTCCTTTTAAAATCTGAGAGAAAATGAAAAGCCTTTTTAGAAAGTCTGCATCTCAGTGTCTGTGGGGTATCCAAATTATTGCTTCATGAATAATCAGGGCAGGAGAAGCCTCACAAATTAGCACACAAGTTAGTGTAAGGGGATGTGAATACATCTGTCACAGCTTTGTTTGGTAAGGCTGAAATAAATGGATTTACCCAGGGGTTTGTGGTGCCAGAGACGATGGCCTTGGGATATCGCCTGCTCCTGCAATACAGAGGGGATCAGGAGCAGGACTGTGACCTGTGGCATCCCTCCCAGTCCAGACAACTTTTGAGGTGGCTGTAGCACCCCAGGGTGATGGGTTATCCCTCATTTCACAGCACTGACATGTCCATGTGGGCATCATGAGGAGAAGTAACCCCTTTCTCCCACTTTATTTCCTGCCTCTTCACAGTCACCTGCCCACGCTATGCTGCCATTGCTTTGCACACCAGGGAGACACAGATATATACCAGTGGTCTCTTAACTCACCAACCCAAGCTCATGAGGAAATACCCAAAATAGGACAACCTGGCAACCCCACACCTGTGTTGTGCCTCAGTGCCTGGAAAATGACCAGGCTTGGATCATCCTTCCCCATTACCCTTTTCCCTTCACATCTATCTCTGCACAGAGGAAACCTCTGTGACCAATCAGTACCCCAAGGCATGCATTTCCCCCTGATCCCTTCCTTTCCTGAGTATCTGAACCACCCTCCATAGTCTCTTTGGAGGTATCCCATTTCTTGCTCACTCCCTGTTCGCCAGTTTTGACTTTGTTATATGCAAATCATTGTGACCTGCTAGAGTATTATTAAGCTGTTGAGCACATATGATTTTCATACAAAATGGCAGCTAATGTCTTCAGTCTCCACAGAGCCCAGTTTGCTTTGCAGAGAGGCTTAATAGCTTTGAGCAAAGTCTGCTTCCCTTCCCTGTTATCATCCTCTTATCCATCATGCGGGAGTATGAGACATTGTGCCTTCAGGTTTGGATGAGAGATGTTACTGCTTTGCTACAGATGTCTCTAGAATAAAAGACTGGCATCTGCTGCTGAAAACCACTTTTTATTCCCTAGCAGAGCAGATTTAGGACTTCTCTCATTCAGTCTTCTTTTTTGGCATACAAACATTTTCTGGGGGCCAGTCTTGTCATCCTCTGAAAAAAACATATGTGAGAAATCCTGAGAGCACTTGGTGATGTGGGCAGGATTTCACCAGTGAGGGAGGGATCAATGGGCTGCTCAGTAAAGTCAGTGCAGACTCTTATCCTGAAGCTGGCCTGAAGCAAGGTGATGCTCCATATTGAGCAACTGTTTGGAGGCAAAGCTGGGGCTGGGGCTGCACAGGCCCAAAGTAACTCCTCAGAAGTTCCTGGTTTGGCAGCCAAGTCCCTGTTCTGACAGCCATCACTTGCAGGTTTAAAACTGCAAAACTGCAGGAAGTCAGGAAGTGGGTGGCAGAATGTTCCCTTTCTGGGGACAAGGCAGGGGAGCTCAGGGTGATTGACTGAGCTCTGAGGAGAGAAGGTCATAGAAAAAGAAAAAAAAAAATATCAGTATACTTGGATGCTGTAAGTAGATGGATATCTGAATGAAAAAAAGAAGGTGGTTTGAGTTTTTTATGAGAATGGCAACAAGCCTGGCTGAGCAATGTAAGCAGATACTGCACTAAAAGGGAAGAGTGCTGTTAGGCTATGAAATGTGAATCCTGTTAGATCTCAACAACAGCAAATAACAAATTTTGGTTGGTCCTTTTAAATTCCTAGGTTGTTTGTTTGGGGGTTGGGTTTTTTTAATAGACTGTACTTGTATTTTTTAATTTCTACAGTAAGACTTGAGAATACATTTACACACAAAAATGTCATAGACTCAGGTACTCTCCTACTCCTCCTCCTACTCCTCTCTCCCACTGTGATCTCTCTGAATTAGTCTGCAGAGGAGAGAGCTGAGTGCAAATGGATAGACTCATCCCACAGGCTTTGCTCAGCAGGCACTTCCTTCTCACTGAGTGGGTCAGAACCAACCTGGCTCAAAAATATTAAGCCCTGCCATAACGGAATAGGGTATCATTCTAGGGTTGAAAAATTTCCCACTTTCACATAAGAGATGAGCAGTCCATACATTTTAGCTATTAAAATTTGCAATGTTAAGTGCTTAGCAATTTATAACATAAATCTCATTGATTTTCTGCTCAGGGAGGAGACGTAAGCAACTAAAGACATTTGGGGAACTTCTATCACAAATCTCTGACTACAGCTTCAGTGTATTTGTCTTTAAAATACAGCCTCAATTCCTGATGTTGTCTGGGAGAAGACATGTATTATGTTGTACCTCATTGCATTTTCTGCACTCTGCATTGGCAGGATTGAAAAAAATTCCACTTTGCATATATGAATGAGAGGAAGAACAATAAAGGCCATGATTTTGTCACAGCTATTTCCATGACAAAACCAAAGACTTTTGAGAGGGAGTTTTTTACTACAATGTCACTGTGGTTTGTCATGGAAATCACATTTCAAACAAAAAACAAAGCCCTGGCTTCACAAACTATCTGTGTTCCTCTTAGTCTGTGATGCATCTGACAACACCTCTGCTTCACTATGTGCACGTTAAAATGTAAGTTAAATACGTTGCACAGGCATCTTAGAAGTATTACAAGTAGGTTCTGTTGTGTACTCATATTAAACAAAAAAATCTTTTTAAGTAATATGACCATTTAATAGTTGGAAGGAATACAGCAATAAGAAGTTGGGAAAGGCAGGGCCCCTGGAAACGAGCACCCTGAACTGTATTTGGTAAACAATGAGTCTCATTCTGATTTTCTGGGGAGCAGGCCCGGACCTATGGCTTGGCTTTAGCAAACCTTGAGTGGTGTCACTTTCATGGGAAGTGACACAAAGGGACAAACAAAGCGACAAATCTTGCCTGTCTATAACACTGACAGCATCTCTCAGCAGCAGTCCACAACTGAGTGACAGGGTAACTCCAGCTGATGAGCTGCACTGTGCTGTGCTTTCCCCAAAAATCCCTGGAGTCTTCAGCAGAACAGACTGACTTGCCAAGCCATGAGTCCTGAACAACACAGTGACACACAATGGAGGAGACATGGTGGGACACTAATCCCTGAATTATGCAACATTTTTCACATCAAGAACAGAAGCAAAATTATTCAGAAACTGCAGCACTATGGGAAAACACCTCCTCAGGTATGTGGGTTACTTTTACTCTGCAAATAATTAATGCATCTTTCTAGCACAGAGCTAAATAATTTAGCATTTAGAATTTCCCCACTTAGAAGAGTCTGCCTGAACATGTGGTCTGAAGGTCTGGTTTAAGTGACCAACATCATTCCTCCACGAAGAACTGGGAGAACCTCCACTCACTCTGAACCCTGTCTCACCAGCACCACATAGCCCCTACCAGCTCCCAGAACCAGAACTGGTTTATTTAGCTAGTCCCACTGCCAGGGTGTCTGGTTTCTCCAACAGGAGTTAGTTACCCTGAAATCATCCCAGCACAAGCATAGAATATGCTTCTGGTGCTGGTTCTTCAGGTTAGGCAGAGGCAACTCTGAAACTCACATGGAGCCAAGATGGGGAATGGTGTGAGGAACTAGACCACTGTTACCTGAGGCCACTTCTGACCTGAATGGAAAAAAGAAAACACACCACCCTACACCAAAATTAAATTATCATTTGAGCTACTTAGCAAGTTAACTAAATTGACTGTGACCTACATACCAGAAAGCTTTGGATATGTGGAAATGCTTCTTTCCATGGGAGTCAGGTCACTCAGTAAAATTTAGTTTAAAAATCCACACACACTTTTCTGAAGCCTCCATCGATCTTGCATCAGAAAGAGCCAATCTGAAGAAGCAGTAGGACATTTTTAAACCTTGACATCTATTAGGTCAGGCCTGCAGTGGTTTTAGTCTCTTGTCAGAGTAGCAGACAACGCTGACAGATGAACTGATTAGGCTTGGTGTTTCTTGCAGTGCAGACACAGTAATTATAGCCTAGAAACAATCATTTAAGCAGAAAATAATGTATTAAAGGTAGAAGGTTCATTGCCAGCTGCCTAGAGGCAGCACCTCCACAGCTACTGTGCAGAAGTAAAACATATCAGGCAGCACATTGGACATTAAATCTTTCTAAAAGTACATCAGCTAAAGACCAACAGCTGATGTAGTCACAGAAGATAACACGATTAAATATATATATATATAAAACAGTTTCCTAAAGAAAGATGGAAAAAGAAGTACTGATTTTTCTGTTTGTCCTTCTCTCTCAATCTTTAAGACAGAAAGCCTCTTTTATCTTTTTATATCTAGCAGTGCATATGTACAGGGGTAACATCAGACCCCTAGTAACAGACACTTTGCATGGTCTATAAAATGACCTTTTCCACAATAGGGTGGAGGAGATGTTCTTTAGACCAAATAGGATTTCCCAGCCCTCTTAGTATTGTTTTCTATCCTGTATCACCAACACACAACTTTTAACCACAGGTTGCTGCAAACCTGGTCTTTGGAAATAGAGTCACCACATAGTATTTGCTCTGCTGTTTTTAAACAGCATTCATGTGCTAAAGCTCAGCTCAGATTAAGAAGAGAAATACAATACAGAGCTTCAGGATAAGTTAAATAGACAGTGAAAATTGGCCTTTAATCTACTTAGGAAATCTTCGTGATTAACGTCTAGCATTTTTTTCTGTGCCAATGAGGCACTAGGCAAGATGGTCACTGAAGAAATGTCTAGGGAATAGCATGTAAGTCATTGCTGGTATTGTTGTTTTCTCTTTTCTTTCCAAATAATTTGATAAATTTTGGGCTCCTTTCTGTTTCAGTTTGATCAGATGGAGCATACAGACACAATCAAAAGATTCGTGCATAGGCTTTCAACCTCCATCACGGTGAGGAGTTCCCTTTTTCCAGCAGGCATCTGAGTGTGCTACCACATAAGCAAACCTTTTGATGCATGTTTTATGCAAACAAGCCTTTGCTTTAGGGAGCAGCAGTCCACGAGCTGGCACATACATCAAACAGCATGCAAATCCTTCCCCACCAAAGACATGGTTTATAGCATGCCATCAGATTGTAAAAATGTAAAACATCTGACAAATTCTGTAGGGCAATGGCGTGATGGCTCTTTAGAACAGGCAGGCATTGTTTTCACTGAGCAGATGATTTGCAAAACCTTCCCTGGAACACCTATGCCCTCAGCTGTATATTCAAAAGCCATAAGAAACAGCAATTAATCGTCCCAATGAGTTATGGATTAGAAAACAGAGGGAATGGCCCTAAATCTCAGATTAAACCAAGTTAATTGGACTTTAGATTGATGACTGATTTTCTGGCAACTAGTTTTAGCAGCAAGATAAAAATAATATTAAGAAAGCACTAGTGTTCAGTGGGAGGTTTTGAAAAGTTCAAGGGCCACCTGATTGGAACAACTACATTTCGTGGGAAGGCATCACTTGAGATAGAGCTGCCCTCAGTTTTCCCAATGCTTTCCAAATGAGAAATGGGAATGGAACATTATGTCCCAAATGAAATCAAAGAGATTTTGTGTGCTCACCCCCTCTGAAAATGTTGTTATTAGAAACAGACACTTGAAAATAATTTTCCCTCTTCTACTCAGTCCTCCCACTCTTACCACTCCAGTATTTGAACACTACCATGCTGTGGTTTAATAAGCAGCATGACTAACATCTGTATTATGATGGATTTGCTCGTCCTCTCCCTCGGGAAAGACCCGTGTGCAGTGGAGACTGCTTTTCTTATGCATGCACACTGAAAAATACATAATTGCACAAGCACACACACGTCCATGTGAGTTTGTCAGAGAGGGCAAGATGAAAGCAAACGTGGCTCATACCTCAGGCAGGTAGTGCTGGGGTTTGGTCTGCAAGAACAGGGAGGTCAAGGCTTAGGAGGGCCCCCAGAAAGGGCTGCTCAGACACACCTCACCTTTCTGGACACACCACAGCTGTGTTGGGATGGTGTTCATTGTCTTTAGCAGCATAAATAAACAGACACTCCTGGTGACTGGTGTGACTGAGTGGTTACAGAAAATTGGGAGTCTTATATGAGTTTTAGCTGTAGCTGCTACATACAGTACCTAGTAATGTGGACCCAAAGAGCTTGACCAGTTATCATAGATCAGAATTTTTTACCAGTTTTGAGGAGTTTTCTCTACATTACAGCACTTAACTGGGAACTTGTTTTTATAGTAGTATCTGTTGTGCTAGAGTGACCTGGAAAAGAAGAAGCCATTTCCTTAGTACAGGAAGAAATTGTGGTACTAATCAAATTTGAGCAAGTAGAGGTGGGAGAAAGGAATTTCTTTGTCTCTCTGTTTTTGGCAGTGAGAGAAACATATTTACAGAGAGATTTTTGGAACCCAACCTCTTTGAATAGGGAATATCCATAGCCATTCAGGAAATACATTAATGCAGTAGCTGTGCTGTGCAAGAAATTATCAGCTTCTAGTTATTGTCATAATGCAGGCTTGGTGCCCTTCAGCTGGCTGTGTCCCATGACTGAAGACAGGAATGCTCTTGCCCATTCTTCTAGATGTGTGTGCTTTCTGTGAAGATGAATTTCTCTTTTTTTAACTTAGATGGAAAATCCAGCAGTGGAAATGGTACTAACCCAGACAGCTCAGCAAGTCCAAGCAGGAGGGGTCAGGCAGCATCACAGAGAAAATAAGTGACAGCAGACATAAGATATTACAACTGCTCATCCAAATTCCAGGGGCCAAGGTGAAGAACTCAGCAGGACTGTCAGCCTGTTTTGTATGTACCTCTCTGAATTTTGATACTGGCTTCCCTGCTCAGATTCTGTATAAGCTCAGACAGTGCTTACACAGCCATTTACTTCTTGGGAACATATGGAAGTCTGTTTGCTCTCCTGTGATAGTTGCTGTTCTTCCAGCTGAGAAACTGAGGCATTTAGATGTTAAATAATTTATTTAAGGAGGTGCAATAGGGCTTGGAAAACACCCAGTTCCTGCTCCTTACTAGGCTGCATTGAGTACACCAAGCTGCATTTTCAGTGGATCAATGGCAAGGTTTCATAAAAGTTCCCAGATCCTGTGAGTTTTTCCGTGAAGCAAGAAGGGGCCATCAGGCTAGAAAATGCGAGCCTGCAGGAGGAGAGCATCCTCTGGTGTTGTGGAGCTGATGTCTTAGCATTGCCAAATAATTTGGTTGGTAAGTTCCTTAATGAAGTTACTGAGCTTCATCTCATACTGCCTAAAGCTTCACTGTGGGAGCAGACAGAGTATTGCAGCCACAGACATGACCTCCTAGAGCTGTAGACCTGGACTGGATTCCTCTGAACTGCACCATCCTGTTCAAGGCTAAGCTGTCCAGAGACCAGCTCTGGGTGCTGCTGAGCTCCTTCCATGAAGAGAGCGCCTCTGACTGCAAGAACCCTGGCCATGGGCTTTCCACTGCTGCCTCACATGAGCTCCCCAGAGGCAGAGGAGAGAACCAGGCTGCTATGCTGCATGGTTGGTACACAAGGGAGAGCACATAGTATAAGCAGGGCAGCTGGAGTGGGTGTATCCACATATCTGCCTCTGTTAATGTTTCCTGCTTTTGCCAAAAAGGACAGCACAAACCAGCAGCATCATAAATATCACATTTAAACTGTTTTCCTAGCACTCAGAGTGTGAAATATAAGTGCAATCATGGAAAATATCTTTCAGTTCAGCCGACATCTTTGAGGATTTCCTGGGAGTTGCAGGTGGCACTCTGCCATATAGAGGGATTTAAACACAAACAAGAACTGGTCTCAGTAGTTGGTGAGGAGCATGGATCCTTACAAAATATGTTGCTTGCAGGCATGTTACAGACTGGCAGTGACATCAGTCTCAAAGGTGGTGCTGGCCTCCTGCCACCACTCAGCACATCTAAAGGCCAATTTGGCAAGGAGCAGGACATTGTGTGGAGCTGTTTGTACATCAAGTACAGAGCTGCAGATTGGGAAAATGAAATCTAGTATCGCCTTCAACTATTTCTTTATGCTTCCTGTACTGAGAGTGGAACTAAACCCGAGTTTAAAGCAAAGAGAAGGAACAAAAAAAGGTCAGCTTTGTTTAATGTCACTTTTAGCTCTGTGGATAGCACCAGGTTTTCATCTGTGCCTGCCTGTCTGTGCCCAGAATCTTTGCTTATAGGTGGGAACCCATGTAGCACAGCAGCTGGGACAGGCTTTTATTGAGCTGCTGAAAGAGCCCTCAGTACCTGCAGAGCCCTCCTTCCCAGGCTCTCTCCTTACTCAGCACATCAGGGCCTGGCATGTGAAAGGAGGATTCATGTAACTCCTGTTGTCTGCTGAGCACTGTGAAACCACTCCAGCACTGACTCTTTGCACACCGGATTCCTCTAGAGGGAAATGTGGCAAAACTGTTCTTGGAAATCCAGTACTGCTCTAGGAAATTAGGAAAGTTTGTTGTTAGCAGCATCAAAGCATCAAATGATTCCTTGACACATTCTCAATAAGATTGGGGCACAATTTTAAAGACAAAGCATTCTAAATAATTCTGGTGTGTTTATGGCCCAGCAGCTCGGCTATGGCATTCCAACCTTATTCTCCTTTAGCATCAAGAAGAGGAACCTATTTTCTGCCTTCAAATTTGAGGAGGGCAGAAAGATCATGGGTTTAGTACATTGTTCATCAGTATACATAATTTTGCTCTGTTTATTAATAGTTGAATTTTCTCCACTCCTCTCAAATGTTACCCTCATATTTTTTTCATAATTCTTCAATGAAGTCTTAATCATTCAAAATACAGATAGAAACCAAGGCAGACTCAGAATATTATGCATTACATCACCCTCTCCTTGTGTGATTCTGTAACTCTGGCCAGTTACTCTGCTTGGGGTCTAGAAGAATTGGTAATTCTGTCATTTCTTCACAGAACTCAGCTTTCCTTTCTTCCATGGTGTTGGGCCCTGATTCTCCATTTCCCGTGTAAATAAAGCACGCAAAGGATTTAGCAAGGAAGAGGGTATGGGATCAGGCCCTGGCAGCATGCAGAGTATAAAGAAATTGGTTCCCACTGGGCCCCCAGCTGGCAGCATTTACAGCTCTGTGACTTTCACAGCAAATCGATCCCTGTGCCAGAGCCCAGAAACAGAACTCACTCCCTGCTCCTGGTGAGCAGTAGTGTAAGGGCAAGACACAAAGCTGCTGGGGCCTGAAGGATGGCATTCCATGGTGCCTTGGAGACTGGCATCCAAACTACTCATCAAACATGTCATACGCCATTTCACATTACATTTGAAAGCAAGAAATTCTACATAAGCTGTGCTAAGTGTCCAGGTGAAAAACAAACTGAACTTCCTATGTGGGTGCATCTGAAGCCTGTAGCTTATCTGGCATTACTTGATGAAGATAAAACACAAGGATTACAGTGATGGAGGAGTACTTCTGTCTTCACAGGCTTTGCAGACAGCTGAAGAAGCTGAAAACTTAGCAGATACCTTCTTTGGCACCTCCTTCTTCCTCCCAGAGACCACCCTCTGTTCATCCACAGGAGCATCCATCTCTCACATTCTGACAGAAGATCAATGACTCTCATTCTAAGCAGTTTCTAATTTCCAGCCAAAGTTTTAGTTGTTGCTCTATTCCATTCTTAATCAAAACACAAATGGTTCAGATCCAGACCAAGACCCTGGCTCATGCCAGACATTTTTACTGATTTTAAAACTTTGGCCAAAAAATATATTGCAAGGCTTGATCCTCTTGGCAACTTCTGAAGACATTTACATCTATGTAAAATACCCCCTGGATGAAACTCTTTGCAGAAATTACTCTGCTAGTTGCACTGAGAGTCACCAAAATGACTCAGGCAGAAAGTCCAATCCAGATACTTTGATTTGTGCCATTTCTGTGCTCCCTGTGAATAAGAAAATGAAGTTGCAGAGACCAGAGCACTGCCAGCCATGTCTGCAGGAGCCCCCGTACAGATAGAGTGCAGAGATTGCCCAAGGGTCTCTTTTCTTCCACTCTATTTCAAAATGTTCCCCTAGATACAATTCTTCCCCTGATTTTCATCATATTTAAAATCTTGGATTTTGCTAAGAGGTATTTCAGAGACAGAATCAACTTTTCTGACTTTTATGGCTTCTTGTTCCTGTCTCCTACCACTGTTCAGTGTGTAACAGCCTCGCATTTTATACTAAGTACTTAGTACTTAGGGTAAGGAATTTTAATTTCCACTGAAAAAATACAGCCCAAACAATTCTTGACATCAAGGAAAATTGAGAAAATTATTTGAAGAGCAGTACGGGTTCTAAACCTCTTAAACAGTGGTAAATAGCAATCCTGGCTTTGCAACCAGCTTTTCCAAGTAAGAGTTTTCATGGGCATCCACTTATCCTCATCTTGTTACAGCAGTGTGGTTTCAAATCAAGAGAATACACAGAATTACAGGGGAAAATACTATTAAAAACAAATGCTTCAATTTTTGTTAATACTAGCTAGGAGTCAATACAGTATCAGTTTCCTGCTGTAAAATAAAGGATTTTAAATATTAAGATGTCAGAGAGGCTCCATGAGCTGAGAATATCAAACCCATAAATTACCATCATACCAAAAATAATGCACCTAGCTATCACAGGAGCTTTCCCCTGTGTACCAGAGAGAGGAAAGTGCTTAGACCTATCAGGGTTAATGTCTGGGAAAGCATTTAAATTACAGAGCCCACGAATGACTGGCAGTCCCCATTAAATTCGTTGTCTTGAATCAATTGAGAGTGGTATAGGGGATCCCACAAGGGGTATTATCCTGTTTGGTCTTAAGCCACTCACTGAAAATATGCATATTTTCAATTTCATCAGAGGTGAAATTGAATTGCATAGATTTGTTCTGTAAATATTCACCATACGTTCTCATAAAAGTAGGTGCCAGACCCATCTATAAAAAGAATTGTGTATTGTGTGTTTGTTTTCTTTAGGCTTTGCTTCAAATCCTGAGTATACAACATAAGATCTGTAAACATTTGAATCATATATATGATGCAAAGTGATTTTCTTTCAAATTTGTAGAAAGGCTTGACAGGCTGAATGTTTACATGTGGGTTGCTCTGCTTTATGTAATTACAGTCATGCTCCAGTCCCTCAGCAGTTTCAACTTATCTTTTTCAATCCCAAAACAATTTGTGCTGTGTCAACTATTGTGGAAAAGGTAAGTATCTTCCCAGTAGGGACCTCATCTCAGTCATCATTAATAAACTTGTAACACAGAAAAGTAACACAACCCATTCTCTAGTTAATAACATCTTGTGTGGTCTGTAGAAAGCTGGCAAAACCAACTGAGAATTAAAGATGTACAGAATATATGTTCAACAGTTATCTAGTAAAATAATAGGAATGTTTTAGTAGCTCCAGCTGGCCTGTGTAGCAACAGAAGAAAACAACTGTAATGACCTTGACACTTTGACTATACAAAGCTAAAATTGCCTAAGGGCTCCTGGGTGAGACACATCAAAGGATCCAGGAAGGATTTCTGCTGTGAGTAGGCTTGGGTTATGTCTAACACCAATTTCACTGGTAACCTGTTTTCCAAGTCCTGTTAAATGAAGTTTGGATTTTCACAGGAAGCGTGGTGTGAAGGGAGAGATGAATGAGAAAGAAACTCAGTGCCTTCCTGAAGCAGCCATCTGAGGGCTGCAGTATGTCCACGCAGAAATGAGGAATCAGCATCTCAAGACATGAATAAAGATGACAGATGCTGGACAGAAGAGAAGCATGGGGATTTGGGCTGCCAGGTAAGAGGTATTCATATCAACAAGCAAGCATCCCAACCATTCCTGCAACAGCTGATGGAGATACCTTACAGCTCTGTACAAAACCCCAGAATGCCCAAACTTCCCCTTCTGAAGCCCTGTTCAAAGGCATCTGTGAAGACTGAATCCGAAATATTGGCTCTGGTGGGAATGAAAGACAAATTTGTCTGTTAGATGTCAAACTACTGGGCATGACCTGTGCAATCTCTGAGCAGAGAGGGCTGGTATTCTCTGAAGAGCCCTCGCTGGACCCTGGGGATGGCTTCTTGAAAAGTTTAAGACATGCCATAGGTAAAGCAGGAAAGGAATCATGGCTGGGAGCAAAAAACAGTGTTCCTTCCCTACTACTTCCTGCTTCAAGCATGAGAAACAAAGACTAAGACCTCACAAAACCCTCTGCATGAGCTCAGTGCAGGGATGCTTCCATACTTCTGTTTGCAGTACTTGTAACCAATGTCTCAGCCAGAAGAGTTTCCTTCTCAGATCAAACACCTGGCATCGATATATTGCACCTTGAACTTGGCAATTTTTGCTGTTGTGATATTGGATTTTGTATATTCCATGACTTCATGCACTGTTCATGGGATGTGTTTCTCCTCCAAGAACAAATAGGGGCTCAGAAGCAAAGGAAAAGTGTTTTTTTAAATAAAGGAGGGGCTTTTATCACCTAAGGAGACATTCTACAATCAGTTGGCTGATTTTTTTTCCCTTGTTCACAATATCATTGAGGAAGTTCTCAGGAAAATAACATGAAGCTCACTAAAAATGATGGCTTATTGGGAACATTATCTAACTAAGGAAATGCTTGCCTATATTTCTGCTGTTTTCTGTAGCAGAACTCGTGAGTTCCAGGGCATCACAAATTCCTGCTTGTTCTTTCTTTTACTGTATTTTTAGATTCTCATTATGAACTCACACAACTCCACCAGGACACACACTCTTCCTCCTTCTCGTAACATGTTTATCATAAAAACTCTGACTGGCCTGAGACCACATGGCTTATAAGCAATGAAGTTGAAGTTCCTTCTCCCAACTCTTACAAGGAATCACAGTCTTTCTTTGTGTTTGATTGAAGCATGAGTGTGGTTATAGTACCCAGCTTAAATACAATTTTTTTCTTTCTCTGACGTAACAATATGTTTATTGTTGATATAACTTTATATGGATCAAAGACATATAGTGGCTTTGGGCATATTGTTTCAGTAATATTGTTTTTGATGAGCTCCTGAGAAAGTAACTCCTGGAGCTTACATATTCATAGTAGTTTAAAAACAGAAACAAGACCACCACCAACAACAAAGCACAACTTTGATTGAAGGATAACACTTCCAGTAGAGATGGTATGGTTTACTTTGGGACAACTTAAATTTAGCACTGTTTCTACACTTTATATGGAAATTGTGTCTTAATAGTGCTGACATGAGATCTCTTCATTGGTATCCACATCATAAAGGGAATTCATAACTTACCAAAGATCTAAAAGCAAGGACCTGGGGTGAAAATAGCTATATTCATATGGCCTACACTCATTCCAAATGACACAATTCAAAGCTTTTTAAGAATAAGAGGAAAAAAGGGACCTGCTCACCAGAGAGATATCAACACCTTGCATATGTTAATTAACAATGTCTGGACCCCTGCCTTGCAGTTCAAGATTTCTGAATTACTCAGGAGCAATTTTTTTTCATTACTTATTACCATATACAGTGAGTTTCCTGTAAAGTTTTCCCCAGAATGTTTTTTTAATACTTTTCCCTTTATAGCTAGAACAGAAGATGGCACTTTTGATGGTCTTTAGTAGGACCTTCTAAGGTCCTCCTTCCAACAGACAGGCAGCTAGAACTGAATAAAATTCTGCTGTACTCCCAGAAGAAATGAGCTTGTGGTATATGT
This sequence comes from Certhia americana, assembly GCA_018697195.1. NCBI lineage: Eukaryota > Metazoa > Chordata > Aves > Passeriformes > Certhiidae > Certhia > Certhia americana. Next base: position 102,142,961 of record CM031858.1, on the reverse strand, counting down.
GTAGAAGATAATACACAGTATGTTTGTAAGTCCTACTTCAAAAGAAGGTCATCATGCTCCCTCTGCCATATTCTCTTCAGGTCCAGGACTGCACAAGGAAACCTGCCACTGTATGATTTTCACTTCAAGTCTCTCTCTCCTGTTTCCATTTTCAGATTCACCACAAAGAGTAAGATGCAGCATTCCCTGTGGGGCAATTATCAAAGGCTCTGACACAGCAAGTCACCCTAGATCCTTTCTGTTGTGTTGCCGAGAACTCTGTGCACTCCCAGGATGCCTTATTCAAGCCTGAGCCTGTGTGTTGAGTTTTTCTCCAAAAGGTGCTATATTGGGTCACTTGTTTACCAAGCGTTTTGGGGCACTGCCCAGCCCTAAAATCATATTAAATCAGTTAGATTAAATGGTACTTGCAGAGGTGTTGAGATCTGGTGACAGACAGAAAGGACAAATTAGTCTTTTGGAAATCATCTCAGCTTAACATCTCCATCGTTAGCTGTTGATTGAAACAGAGCCAGATATCTGACATTATTGGAAAAAAAAAAAAAAATGGATTCTGCAAGCTGTCTCAAAGACTGAGTGGTAGGAATAGCTCTGTAAGTTGCAATGATAAAATCCCCACGGATAAATCATCCATTTTCTAGCCACGGAAACATTGGTGAAACTGTTTGTATTTTGGATACAGGTTAGGAATCTCTGTTATCCTGGATCTGTGAGAGGGATAAGAAATTATTAATTGTTCGAAACGGGGTTAGGAGAGCTTGTAGTCCTCACACCAGATAAACCAAAGATAACTCATCTCCCGAGGAAAGTGTTGGTAACTGAATAATGCAGACACCCTGAGAATTTCAAGTCCCTGACTTGAGAAACTGAAGGAAAGAAATGGAGAAAGGATGACTACATCCCTAGAAGGAGGTACCTTGATGAGAAGTGAAGAGCTACAAGATTGTTTCCCTGATGTATTTATTTCCTGCAGAATGAAGACAGGTGATGTTTATGATTTGACCAGGAATGCCAGAATGATTTAACATGTCAAGGTTCTCTCATGCAACATTGAAAGCAAAATCTCTGGAACAATGATAAGGGAGGGGGCAGGAATTGCAGACTGTTACACAGAACAAAGAGATCACTGCAAAAGACTAGGTTGTCTAAAATTGTGACAGATATATTTATTTTCAATAAATTTGGATACCCTCCATTCTACTGAGTTGAAAGAAGAAGAAAAAGATCACCCAACTCTCTAACAGACCAGGGACCTACTCATTTCTGGAAATGTCCCAGGGGGTGAACATTATGTGGTGAAATGTTTACAGCAGCAGTGCTGCCTATGTAAGAAAAGATGCATAGGGACTGCTCCAGCAAATTATTCATGGACAATAAATAATGTATAAAGTGTCTCAAAGATTAGGGAAGTGCACTCTGCAATGTACACAACATTTCTATTCCAGAAATAATTCCTATTTTTGTTTGGATAGTATTTTCTCATTAGCTCTGTGGGTAAGCATGACCTCGCAGGAGGCTGGGGGGTTTTCACACATTTTTAATGTGACAATTCTTACATCTAACACACAGGCTAAAACAAAAAGAAATTTTCTCCTGATTCTCTCTTTATTAGAATTTATTTCTTTATTAAGTTCATATAAAACCAGGCTAATTTGTTAGCTTTATGCACACATACATTTTCTTGGGGGTAAATTTGTCTCTGAACCATATTATCCTGTTGGGTTTAGTGGTAGTAAGAGTATTTCCAATGCCAGTTACAGAGCAGGTTCTGTAGCAGTATGTACTGCATCAGCCTCCTGTGAAATAAGCTCTCCATCCTTGGGAGCTCATAAACTAGGATGTGAGATGCTGCAGCTGGATGATGAGCTAACAAGCAAGCAAGACATCATGCCCTAATTAAAGGACTTGGCTTGCTTTCCACTTGGCTCCTGCAGTAAAGGGAGTTACTTGGAAAGTTACTTGCCTTCCTACCTCATGTCTGAATAATGTTTATTAATCATCACTGATTTCTCAGTGCAATTCTCCCCTGTGAGAAACAAGGGAGGATCTTCCTCTATCCATTTCACTCTGTGTGGTTTGCAGCCTGGATGACTCAGGTTAAGCTGGGCTATTTCTTCTCCTTTCATTTCAGGTGACGTGTTTACCACACTGGTCTGGGCTGCAGAACAGCCTGACCTTCCCCATTAACTATTTAGAAAGAAGCTAGACTAAATTAATATGTGCTTTTGCTTAAGATTCCCTTCCTCCACTCTTATGATCTCTTGGACAAAGGCAGTTGAAAAATGCAGTAAAGTAGTTCATATACCATTTCAGAGGGACTAGCAAACTTTCTTTGAAGACATAACTGTTGTGTAAAGATTTATTTCCAGAAGAAAGTCTCAGGGGCAGTTCCAATCCAATTTCACACTTATTTTAGGCTCTTCATTTAGTGGAGATTTAGACCAGATATTAGGGAAAATTTCTTCACCGAAAGAGTTGGAACAGGTTGTTCAGGGAAGTGGTTAAATCATCATCCTGGAGGCATTTAAAAGATATGCAGTTGTGGCACTTAGGGACATGGTTTAGTGGTGGACTTGGCAGTGATGGTTAATGGTTCAACAAAATAATCTTAAGGTTCTTTTCCCAGTTAAATGATTCTATGATTCACATTTTTCAAGGTTCTTTTTCTTTTTATTTAATACATCTTGGTAAAGAGGTGGGAGAGGAAAACCTATACAATTTTTTCTTTTTATTTATTTAACTTTTTAAGTCTCTTCTCCTGTACAAGACAGATATCTTGTAAGTCTCAACACAAATATTTGAACAGTGTCTGATTACTCCCTGGAATTAAAATGGTAGTCATTAGCAGAACAGATTTATAGTTACAGGTTCTAAATTATGACTAATCCAAAATTCATAGAAGTTGTTGATTCACCTAGTGAAGAGATAGCCACAATAATACAGGTACCAATTGAACTGAATAAATTAAAGTACATACATTCAGTTTGAAAGTTATTAATTTGAAAGATCCCATTTCAGGTAGTTAGAACTTACAGATACTCCAAGAAACCTTCAACATAAATACACCAAAAAAGAAAAAATGTCTTTAGCAGAAAAGTTACTCGAGTCCATGAGTAATTATTTGTTAATAATGAGCTATCAGACTGCAGCTGTACACATCTTGTGTGCTTCCAAGGTTTCAGATTTGTCTACTTTAAGTGCTTTAAAAAATCTCTTTTTTTGCTGAAGGGCACACATGCAATTTAAGAGACGATCATATTCTCACACTATTGTTACAAACTGCTTTGCAAACTACTCTCAAATTGACCTACTTTGCTCTTCAAACCAATTTCTCTGGAAATGACAGAAGTAATTGGCATGACTGGTAAGTACCAAATTCAGTAGAAGATGAGAGCACAGGAAACATGGAAAAGAAATATGCACCTTGCATTAGAATAATGAAGTCCTCCAAGTACTTTGGCGAAATTACACTAGGAAAGAATATTCTCTGGGACAGCTTGAAGTAAAAAAAAATTAATAGATAGTTACACCTAAAAACTATCAACTGGAAATCAGATGATGACCAGCAAAGATCTGTTATTCCATAGTTCTCCAGGGTTAAGCCCAATCCATGTAAAAGTATATAGTTCCTCCTTGGTCAGTTTTCTCTGGTAACAGGTGACATTCACAGCCTTCAAGAATAGCTCCATCTGGGGCTCTGTTTCAGCAATCTACCCTGAAGATGGCCAAAACAACAACTACAAGGGTCCAATTTGGTCAAGCATAGATATCACTGTCAACAATTTAGTTCCCACCTTATGTCTAAGTGTTTGCCAGAAACAGAGTTCAGCAAAGCTTCTAAACCGCAAAAGAGTAAGCAAATTCATTTAGTGAAAATGGGCTAAGAAAATTTCCTTACTTCGCTGCACCTTACTCTTAGCCAAGTCTACTTGGCTGACACTTTAATGTTACCCTTCATCTCAATTGGCCCCACGTTCATTCCTACTCTGCTGACTGGATGAAAAAAAGAAAATGCTGTCTCCGCAATTCATAAAATTGTGGTTTCATTGAACAGTAATAGTGCTAAGACTGGAGGTGAGGGCACTCCATACAAAGATACAAAGACTAGACAGTCCTTGGCCTCATTCTAGCTTCCCACTCTCTGCATAGAAGAAAGCTCTTGGCATGGCAGAAATTAAACCTCCTTCCTCATTCTCCCTATTACATTTTTCTCTCATCTTGGACTCACTGTTGTGGTTTTAAATTCTTACAGTACCTTCAGGCTCTAGCATCACACCTATTCATTAAGAAGAGAAGTCATCTTAAAATCATCTTCTATAGATGTAAAGACTGACAAAGTAACTTCTCATTTAATATACCATTCCCATCTTTTGGGTGACTTGGCAGTGCTGTAAGGAACTGCTTCTGTAAGCCCTCAATCAAACAGTCTAAAAATACTCATATGTCTCAGGATTGTCCATTTTGTTCTTTCTGCTTGTTCCATGGAGAGCTGTCAGAACACCACCACTATAAAAACTCACCTGGAAGATTTAACAAGCAGCGAAAAATGTGAAACTGGAAGCCTTTTCTGACAACAGTGAGCAGCTATTCAACAGCTGAAATCACTGGGATGGTTTGTGAGAGTCTGTCACCTCCAAGCAATGCAAGTAAAGATCTCACCATTTCATCAGATTCCACAGAGGCCTTACAGAAGACTCCCAGTCCCTGATGCATGAGGTCTAGGATCTGTTAAAGAGCTGACATATGTGCTCCAGAGAGACTGGCTGGTTGCAAACAGATAAACTGTCTTATCTGATGTAACAAAATTTGTGTTCCCCAGCAATTGCCAGATGTTGTCAGTTCTCTCTTCAGAAGATGAAAAGGCTAGGAAGACATGCAAGTTGTGGATGATAAGAGGATGTGACTCTGACCCCTGGGCCTGACAGTTGATATTAGGCTGTTCCTGTGGCTCTGCTATCCTCAGTATATGGCTCTCCACATCCTCTTGGTTTTCACACTCACATAGCAAATTCAACTTGGCATGCAATCTATGGAAAAGTAACACACCAGTACAAGAATGAGCTTGTACCTGAGGAATGTCAGGAGCTTAAATGTCAGGAGCTTAAATGTCAGGATTTTAAACCAAACACCTTTTTTTTTCCCACATGCCATTGAGTTTTGCAGCAATTAGGAGAATGGAACTATCTGCTTAACATAGGAGGAGTAGAATCATTGCAGGACATGGCCTTCCATCACAGGTTTCATCATATGCTTAGCCAGGTTAAAGACACTGAAACAAACCATTCCCATTATGGGAGAGACAGAACATCCAAAATCTTGGATTAAGTCTTGACTGACGGACTTTACTTTGACCTCACAACATCTGTGTGTGCACAACTAACTGTGTAAATGTACTTACAACCTGGTATGGGATCAAGTATGATATACAGTAGCAGGAAAACAAGACATGAGTTTCCTGGAGCACTTCCTGTTGCAGGGAAAATTGTTCATTTGAAAGTTGAATCATTAGCTATCTGAATGCTGATACTCCTCAAGGTAGGCAATGTTCCTCAAGGAATTTTGTCTTGTAAGGGTTTTTTTTTCCCCTAAAATGGGATGGATAAAAAATGGCTTAATTTCTCATGCTTATAATTATATTGGTCCTCTACTTCATACTACCTAGGTAAAATATATTCAATAAGATTCAACTTAGTTGCACTGAAAGTATTTCTGTTTGGCATAAAGAAGTGGGACCATCACACTATGGTAAGGATGCTACACTGTTCTTGGGGATCCTCAGTAGGGTAAAGGGAAACACCTCATCTTCCTTCCCCTGATGTGGCTTTACCTGCTTTTATGAAGTAACTAATACTCCCATCATGTGTCTGACCTAAAAGCTTAGCATGTGCTACTAACATCAGTTAATAACTCTTCAATTGAAGATACAGTAATTTTTGGTGTATTGGAGACTAAGATCCTAAATTCATACTGAAATTGGTTTTCTGCACTTTACATATTGGATGTAGCCAGAGGTATTTGTATTAAAAATGTATTTATATACAAATATGGAAATTCATTCTAAAATATGAGGTCTCTTTCTCCTGGAAGTTATGACAGAATATTGGAAATCCTGGATATAATTTAAAACCCTGCAGCAAACTGTGATCAAAGGAGTGCTCTTCCTGAACATTTCCTTGCTCCTTTCCATTCCATTTACTATGTCCTTGCGATTCCTTAAGAAAAAATGACAAATAAAAGTTCGTTGTTTCATTTCTAAAATGGAATGCATCACCATGTTACACTCGCTGTCCAGTGCTTTGGATTGCCTGAGTGCTAAGTGACCTTACTTGCTCTTTGTGAGCCAGAAAACCCTCTTAGGCAACTGTGTTACATGCAATTCCCTTTAGTATACAGACTTCTTTTTTCTAACTGTTTTAATCTCTGTTTTACAAAGGAAATCAGTGCATGCAATCAGTGTATGAAAAACATCTCTATATGCCACTCCCTAACAGAAAAGGACAAACTGGTATTTCAAGAGAGTTTGACTACATTTACATTTTAAAACAAACTTGGATTTAACTTTAATTTTACTGAGCTTCCCTTTTTTCTTTTGCAGTCCAGATGTCTGAAGCATTTGGGTCTCCCATCATTCAGTTACAATCTCAAACAATCCCAAACAATTCAGGCCTGTGAGTTTTAAATATACCTTTTCCGGTTACTCAGATGTAGGTTTGTTCTCATAAGTATGCGAACCAAAACTCTTAGCTCAGCAACTCTGAACTTGGTCCTCAAATGTTTGCCACAAACAAAGTTTCTCTGCAAAACTGAAAAGAAGTGAGAGATTCCCTTCAGTTCCTCCCCTGAGCAAGGGTGGTGTCAGGAGCACAGTAAAAACACCAGTCCTGATCTAAAGCAGAGCCTCTCAAGGAGACAGAACTTGCTGTGCTCCATTTTTGAAGCACAGAGAGAGGGTGAGGAGGACAGCACTTAACCCAGCTCCCAAGGGGGTATGGGAGGAAGCTGGACTTTGCCCTTCGTTTGTAGATCCTGTTCTAACATGGGAGGTAACCCACGCCTTGTAGCATGAGTGACTGAGGCACATCAGTTTGTTGAATATGCTCGTACCTCAGGATGTGAGTGAGACTTGCTGGAATTACACAGCACTGATATGAGACCATAAATAACCCACCTGATGCTCAAGGTGTCCAGGGTACTAAGGAGCTGTCTCTGAACCAATAGATTAGCCCTAAATCAAGTCTATCCAATTCCTGCCTGCATCAGTTATTTTTGTTCTGTGAAACTGAGATACATTTTGCAAGCGAGATGAACACAAGCATGCCTCCTGCAGCAAAATATTTTATCTCCAGTACAAAATCAACAGGGAATCTATTTCATGCCAGGGAAACAGAAACCAGTATGGCTCAAATATGGACAAATTCACCTTAGTTCCCTGAAATTTGAGACAAAGACAGGAAAGAAATCAGTCACAGGGATAAAAGCTGCAGTTCAACTATCTTTAGTCTGCACTTTTTGTGTCACGCTAGAGGTCAGAGAAGCAGCGTATACTTATCCCTGAGATGACAAATGAAAATTAAATGAGACCATTCATGTGGAATTTCACTTGTATCCTGAGTACATTCTGCTTTGAAATGTGCACAGGATTAGTATTCCTAGCCCAGGGAAAACAAAGTCCCCATCTGAAACTTCTGTGGTCTGGAAAATAAGCAGAGGCTGCTGCAACCTGGGCAGATATTCCATGGCAGTGTCAAAGAACAAAAAAGCCAAGACAAGGATTTTGATTTTCAAAAGTGCGCTTCCATCCTGGCTGTGGTCTTGTCTCTGCGCTGACTGCTGTGCCAGCCCTGGAGAATGGCAGACACACACTCTGGTTTTTAGCATGGGAAGAGAGGGAGCTACAGTCTCCTGTCAGCTTCTGAGACTCTTGAACTTCCTGGAGCTTTTGGAGCATATTGAATTAAGCCAACATTCACATGCTAGAAATGACTGTTTAAATGAAAGATATTGCTGATATATTTTATCTGTACTGTCAGCTACTGACTCTAGAGAGTGTTTTTTCATTTATGCATAGGGACTGTGCATACATAAAGAAAACACTTGCTTCCTTTGCAGTCTAGGATCATCACTAACCATTCTGTGAGCCAGCCCTAAAAAGACTGACTTCTACCTACTGGTCCCCAGTCCCACCTTTTTTCTCCAGTAGTTCAGGAAGTCCTACAAGCCACCTTCTTTCTCACCAACACCCACAGTTGTTTCTAAATCCACTTCATATTTAATTCCTTTTAGCTTTCCTCCTCTCCTCTCCTCTCCTCTCCTCTCCTCTCCTCTCCTCTCCTCT
>CM031858.1:102110505-102134616 GCA_018697195.1 Certhia americana | reverse complement strand
TCTCCTCTCCTCTCCTCTCCTCTCCTCTCCTCTCCTCTCCTCTCCTCGAACTCTCCTCTCCTCTCCTCGAACTCTCCTCTCCTCTCCTCGAACTCTACTCTCCTCGAATTCTCCTCTCCTCGAACTCTCCTCTCCTCGAACTCTCCTCGAACTCTCCTCGAACTCTCCTCTCCTTGAACTCTCCTCGAACTCTCCTCAAACTCTCCTCTCCTCGAACTCTCCCCATCCTTACCTCCTGGCAGTGCACAGGGACTGGAAGTGGCCTTCCTTGCCTCCATCAGCCTCTTTAAACCGTTGCCTTTTCATTAATCCAGGCTATGTGTATATGCGTGACTCTTCGTGTAGAAGTCTAGACAGCCGCAACTTGGCAACGTTGTTGGAAGATCTCCACAGAGTACGTTTTGTTAGCTGTTGGGCCTTAGCATCCAACAGGAAACAGAAATTTGACCTCAGCAAGTAGACAAAAGTATTGCTAATTTCTGAAAGTAAACATTACCCTGCTTTGGTCTCAAATTTTCCTGTGTCACACACATAAGCATGTCATTATCTTTAAAAATCTTGTCAAACCAAAAAATTGGTCTGGGTCTGGCAGAAAGGTCCAACTAGGTCACATTGTCATAAATGATTCCTCTAATTTCCCTGTTCTGTCAGCACCTAGGCTGTCCCTCTGCTGCTGTCCTTAATTCAATATTGGTTTTCTAGGATAACTCTCACTGTACCTTTCTGGACATTTTGATCCCTGACATAAATCCAGACCAACTCTGCATTTAATGCAATTAAATGAATATATTAAGAAATTGCCATTTTTCCTGTACACAGACTTATTAGACATAAATAAGATACCATAGATATCATAAATGGCACTCTGATTTGAGCTATTTCTAGGAAAAGAGCAGACATTAAAACCAGAAATAATTTGTGCAGATTTATGGAGCTGTGTTTTTAATTTTGTTAATGAGAAGCAGACAAGAAAAAGTGTCACATTTTCCAGCAATTCACATGAAACCTCAGCACACTCTCTGAATCACGGTATCCCTGATTCTTCTTATCCATGAGCTTCAGCATTTTGGAGAGCCCACAGCTTGTGCCAGCAGCCAAAAAGAAAACAAGGATGAGAGAACGATGCTTCTTTGCACGCGAGACTTGGTCCTGCCTTACCAAACACAAACCCAATTCATCATCTTCCAGACGCTATTTCATACCAACAATTTTGCTGTCTCTTCAATGCATCTGTCTGTTTATCTGTTCTCAAGTACCATCTGCTTGTCCCGCTCTCTCGCACCGCACATGTTCACAGCGAATACACCTCCAAGGTGACAAATGAGCAGTCGAGTTAATTTCATTGGGGTAAACAAGAAAGCAAGAGCCAGATGGAAAGCCATGGAAAGAGCCAATGTCATCTGGGGGGAGGAGTGAGTGTTTGGAGGAAGAATCACCATAACAACGGCAAGTGCAAAGAAGAGGTTTCTATTCTGTCTATCCCACTAATTACTATGAATATTTTATTCTTTCCCTGTGGTTTTTCCATGTCCAGATCAATGATTTACTGGCAGATGGCTTATTTTGTTCTGGACAGTTTTTTTCCCATTAAGTTTGACTGTTTGGGTTTTCATGAGGTTTGGGGTTTAGAATTTTTTTGTTCTCTATTAGGAGATTGGACTGTTTTTATCAAATGCTCACTGGGAAGCAGCACTTGAAGGAGTTTAATGACTTTGAGAATTCCAAACCGAGACTGGCCTGCTATTACAGATTTTAATCACTGTAAAGACACAAGTTGCTTATTGATAATATTCATTTAGACCTGTACTTTCAGTTTACAGATAATCTTTTGTGTCAGTAACTTTTCTCTATATCACACTTCCAAGCCCTGGCACAGCATAAAGATCTTAAATAATCCTGACTACATTGGCAAAGATCCAGCTAACTTCAAAGCACCAAGATCTCTCTGCCTGTCAAAACACAAAGATTGTAGCCATTTAACTAAACTGGTTTAAAAACACACTCTAAGTAAAAAAATACAAACCTTAAAGTGTGTGTGTGCATGCGTATCTTTAAAACTGTTTTACATTGATTTAGCCTGCTTTAGCAAGAGACATATCCAAAAGTGACAGAAGAAAATTTAAAATTGAGCTAAATATGTCTATATAGGCCTTAAGAGAATATAGATTTTTAAAACATGATTTTATTTCAGTTTTCAGTTCAAATTATGCTTGAGGCATATTTATGCAGCACAAAGCATGACAGTGCAAGCACACGTTAGCTGCTGCATGGGGAGCTAGCTCAGAGCTGGAAGCAAAACCTTTTGACCAGGCTAATAAACTTGTTCAAAAAAGGCACAGCACAGTGTCTTGCAGAGATATTTGTGCTAGCTGGGCATTCCCACATAGTGAAAGTCAGTGACCTTACTGCAAAGGACAATCTGGTTTGTAATTTCCAGTGACACACAAATACAGAGCTAAGCCAGTAAGTTGAGAAATCTCTCAAGTTCACTGTCATTGAATTCAATAATGGCTCAATGTATTTAACAGTACAGGCTCAGCAAGCACTGTATTTTGCTAACATGAACAGACAAGACACTTAAAAAATGTCTCTGGTTTTTTTACAGTATCAGTATCATTCTGTGAATTGGCTTCTATAATTTAACATGTAATATTAAAAAAAAAAAAAACATGTGAAACCACTATGATATAACTAAAATACCCCTCTACCTGAGCTTCCCAAAGTTCAATTTCAATCCTGTGTACATTGAGTGATTTCTTCAAAGACTAATCTATCTGCATCAGAAACTCCTATTTCACGCTTTTCAGTGAGATGCTTCTTAAAAAAAAAAAAAAACTTGCTCCCTCTCCCAGTGAAATATAAACTTTCACTTTGAAGATATATTTTCAAGGAATCTGCTTTAGACCTTTGTTGTAAGAAAGGAGTAATTCTGTAATGTAATACAATCATGTACTATGAGCATTGTCTTTTAAAATCAGTTTTAGACTCTGTAAAGTAGGAGGTACTCTGTCTTCATGAACAGGAGCTGTTTTGCTGAATGGTGCAGAATCACACCATGTGCTGGAAGACTTTGCTCTTTGTCTCCCTTCTCTTCTCACTAAATACATGATTCTCCATCAGCTTACTCAACCAGTTTGCTTTTGTTATGTTAAACACTCATGGAAAGATTAAGGCTCAGATCTGTCCTATATTCCTGTGTGTTCCGACTGCACTAGATGCTATTTGCATGAGAAGCACTATTTGATTAAATTTTGGGCATGGTATTATGCGGCAAGTTTGCACAATAAAGCGGGGGCCTAGGCTTAATAAACAGAAGGGTCCTTCCTCTTCTATAGCCTAAGATTCTAAGGGAAAGACCACTGATGTGGAAAAAGGTCCTTAGTAAAAAGCCTATTAATGATTAAATTTGATTCTTAAAATCTTATCTAAGGTTTTTCTCTAAGTAGTGTTGTACTCCTTGGAAGACAACGTTGTGGTAAGTCATGCTGTGTGTTTGTCTACTTGTAAGTAAACAAGTCATATTATATGCCTGGAGAACACACCCAAAACCTCAAAAATAAGACATTTGAGAATGAAGAAAGTTACATGTCTCTATGTGTAAATAAAAGAAATGTATGCAGTTTGCAGATGGAAAAAAAAAGGAATAAAACTTGCCATAAATATAGCTCTCACATGAGAGTCTGCTGGTGGACAGGTATTGTAAGAAAGAAGTTCAGGTTCCACTTTTGTAAGACGTGCAAATAATCTTCACAGCAAGGCAATTTCAAGAGAACAGCACACCTGCCTACACACAAAAGATTGCAAAACTTTTCGCCTCCTCAGCGGCCATGAGATGCCCAAAGTCAACAGAACAGAAGACCTTGAGGCAGCTCAGAATTTTTCCTGAACGTCAGGAACTCTGGAAGGCAACTTCATCCAGGGCCTCCCTGACAGGCCTCCCTGTAGTCTGTCAGGACAACAGTACAAGAGGAAGATATTTGATCATCTCAAATGCAGGAGGCTTGCTCTATTTCCAGTAGCATCCCCTTCTTTTCTCTGTCCACAGCTCAAATGTCCAGGTGCTTCTGAGGATCAGGCCTGGCCTGAGCAGCCCTCAGTATCTTTATAACCCTTTGACCTTTTCTTCTGCTTTTTTTAAGCTCCGTTATTTCTGTTTCAAATACTCTCATCCATCTGAGGATGGATAAATGGATGGATCTGCAACTGGTGACCTTCTGTCCATTGCCAAGGTGGAAAAAGCCAATGGACACAGCTAGCAATGCACATTTGCCCACAAGCATTGCTTGCAATTATTTTCACATACCCAGGATGAAATGACCATAATCCACATTCTCTCTCTAAATACACAAAGCCTTTGGATGAGTAAGCAGTACCCTGAAATCAGTGAAGCAACTGCATAATGTGCAGGTGGTCTGAATAGAATTACTTCTTCCCAGGGCTATCAGAATTGTAAAATATTAAAAAAAGATAAACCCACAGAACAAATCTTATATAACTTTAAATAAAAATGCCTCTTCATCTATCCCTTTGTTAATCTTTCCTTACACTGACTGCACTTTATTGAGGATCTCACTCCCACTGTACCTGAAATAAAACATGATACATCCTTTGGCAAGATCAAAGCTGGAAATTTATACCAGCACAAGAGCTGTGAAAAACCTTTAAGAAAATCAATTTTCAGTATAAAAATTCAAATGCAATAGCTTCTGTTTAATCTTTTCAGAATGCTTATTTGACTAAGATTTACATGAACATATAATACTTCAAAACAGTACAGTTCCCAAACCAAAGTACAGTCTTAATAATCAATAATCAGCTTTGTTGTTGATTGTGGTGACGGGCAGTAGAAAATCTGCTCCTGCGTCTACCAGGTCCTGAAAAAGGATTATACTCGTGATAAAGGAAGGAAAAAAGCCAGAAAAATTCTGCGGTAAAGCTCTGACCCAAAAAAACACACCTGCTCCTGCAGTTGTACCATCTCAAACCACCTTTATTAGAGTTCTTTGTATAAACTTTATCATCCTGCAGCCTGCAAATCTGCATATCAGGGGAAGAAGTTCTTGATTAGGATTGCCAAGTGAAAGGTTATTTTTCTGGTGGGTTCAGTGTCAGGACTAAAGGCTATAACTTCCCCACTGATTTTAAATTCTTTGGGACTTTTCAGCTTTGATGCCTGCATCTAGAAATACTCCTCAAAAATATTGTCCTTCTTCACCGCAGTTTTGCAGGGCTTAGCAATCTGACTTTTAAAATGCACATTATACACAGCTTTATTATTAATAGCACTGAATGTTCACTTTTCCTACGCAAAGGTAGCAAGTCTCCTAAATAAAATAATTTTAGGCACTTTGGGCAAATAAAATATTAAGAATAGGACATTAAAGAACTATTTTGGTCTGTCTTTTATCTCTGCATGTACACAACGGTCAAGCACAGCTTCATTTAATTCTGCACTAGGCTAATTGCTGGGTACCTTCCACATCCATCTGTGTGCATTGTGGTGAGTACGTGCACTGAGGCCTTAATGAGTCTGACACCTGCTCAGAGGAACAAATGGACTAGAATTATCATTGCTGATATCATCCATACATTTAAGATGCTCTTAATTTCAAAGGAGTGCCAGTGCATCAAAATAAAAGAACTGGTAAGATTACTCCAGCCATGATGCATCTGCAGGAACAGTGACATGTCCCCAGGAATATCCCCTGGCAATACATCTGGACTGACTGCACCCACACACTCGAAGAGTGAGAGCCCTTGAAGCAGGGTAGTCTTGTTGGGAATGTTCCTGCCAAAGATACTTAGGAATGGGGGGTGGGGAATGCTATTTAGCCTGGATCACCACTGTGATAAGGAGTATTTTAAATCTATAATAGCATAAAAGACCAAATCTCACTGACAGAAAGTGTTCTCTGGCATTGTTCTATTTACTGTGACTTAATTACTAGTGAGCCCAGAACAGGATTGCTACAGTGCACAGAGCAAGGCAAGACACTTCAGTTCAGTGCCCATTACACAAAAATACCACTTTGTGTTTTCCATACCATTAATAGAATCCTTATGCAATTTGCTGCTCCCAGAAAGATATGACTATTAAGTAGCTTATACTCTGAATAACTATAGATACTACCAAATCAAGCATCCCAAACAACCTCCCACAGCCAAAAGAGTTGTTATGGTTGTGTCTGTGAAAAAAATAATGCAGGAGAATAATCAACAGAAGCACAGATACAACAGGACCATAAAAATCTACTTCGTACTCAGTGTGTAAATTGGCTTCCCCGATCTTGTTTTCATGTATGTTACTCTAGTATTTAGCTGACTTTTCTCTCAGGGCTTTTCTCCAAGGCCTGAAAGAACACAGCTTCCAGTATAAGCTTTTTTCAAAGCAGATTTTGAGGCACTCAGTTAATACCCTGTTCTTATCAGCATGGTTCTGTTGATTGCTCTCATTACCCCAAGCTACTAAGACGGTGAAATTCTACCTCCAGAAAGGCCACACCTTCTGTCTATGTTTGCACAGGTAGAAAGGCCCCAGCTGGGAGTTTTATCTCAGTTCTTGATTATTTCATGTTCCTCTTTCCATTCACTGCCCCTTTGAAAGCCATGTGCCTGCGTTCTGCCATTTTATGCCTCCCTTGTCCTCTTCCATCAAATACTGTCTCTCTTCCTCATAATTTCTACTCACTCCACTTCTCCTCTGCTTTCTGAGAGGCACTCCTTTATATCTACTCAATCATCCTCTGGGATTCCTTCACCTCATGACTTACATAAGCCTTACCACTGTTTGCTAATGGGAAAAATGAAAATGAATTTCCCACAAATATTCGGTCATTTTCTTCCACAGCTACTGTGCAGACCCACTGCAGGTACTTCCACCAGAAAAGACCTCAGCTAATACCAGGATAAAGATTGAGAGGAGTTGCTCCTTGGAAGACTTTTTATATGAAAATGAAAGGATGCTATCAAATTCTTGCTGGTACATGCTCAAGTACAGGATGCATATAGAACCATACAGCCACAGAATCAGAGAATCATTTAGGCTGGAAAAGACCTCTAACATCATCAGGTCCAACCACAGACATGGTACTGCTGTGGTTGCCACTTAACCATGTTCCTGAGTGCCAGATTTACATATCTTAGTTTTTTATAGAAAATACATTATTTATTTTTTAAAATTAGCATATGCATAGATCTAACAGCAAGGTCTCTGTATTTACCGATTAATGAATCTGTCTTCACTGATTCATAAATCATAAATTAATAATTCATAGAGTCATAATTTTAGAATTTAGTGTGCAATAACACTTCTTTTGAATTGCCCCTGAAAGCTTAGGATCAGTTAGATGATAATGCTCTGGGAAAAAAAGGAGTCAGATCATGCTGAAGTATATGATAAAAACTAATATGAAAAGATGGTGTGAACATTGCAATATGAAGTCTGTCCTTCATTTAGGACCACAGAGAAATTTAACCTCTGTCTGTTTGAAAAGCTTCTCTCTTTCTCTTGGTTGTAGCCTCCAGGCCAGGTAGAGACCATCCCTGTTCCAGTACTGTGAGCTAAACTGAAGACGTGGCAGCCAGTTGCTTTTGCTCACTGTGTGTATGCTAATGGCTCAGCTGGATCAATTCCTTCATCTCACAGAATCCTGAAAGGTGCTTGTTAGTGCCTTGTTCCATTAGGATAGCACTATTAAAATGCACAAGCTATTTCTCCAGGGCTATGTATATACTACATGGCCAGGACACCAAGCTGGGATTTATTAGTATGCCGTATACAATAAGTGGCAATCAATACTTCAGTCTTGGCACAGTTTAACTCTGCAGAACAGTCTGAAGACACACTTCCTGCCAAATAGCAGCATAGGATTTAGTGCAGTACAGATGTATCTGAAATATTTTAATAAAAATAAGGGCCATGGAAAACATTTGGCAGTTTCTGGAGCATGCAGCAAATACTACATTATATACCACCTATAACAGTATAGCTGAGCATGTACAATGTAATAAAAAGATGTTCAATCCTTTTCCTACAAGAAGTTTCATCTTTCTGTAAAAAAACATAAATGTTTTAAGGTCTGGGTTTTTTTTAAAGTTTACAATTAGGCCAGATTTGTTTGGTTTGGAAATAAAATCCCCATTGGTGCTCAGCTCAACTTATTTAATACTCTTGAGATAAGACAAAATTTCATAATCTCTTTGCAAGAAGTTCCATTCCATAGTCTTCAAATTAAATTGCTCCTGTTTGAACATCCATAAGAAAATTGTATGCTGGATTCCAAATCCCAAATGTTTCTGCTGCTTTCTATTGTGGCAGCAGAAAAAGGCTGTTAACTCCAATTAACTGGCTACCAGATGAGGCAGCATTTCAAGGACTGCCACTCCCATGATGAAATCACCTCATGATCTCAGTCATTAAGCTAATGCAAGACACAGAACATACATGTTAGAGCTAAAACCAAACTTATCCCTTAGCAAGCACTCAGAAGGGCTCATGTATTAAAGAGTAACCCTTTAAGCTTCATGGGTCTCTTAGTGGTACAAGCAGCTTTAAAGAGATCCACATCTGAGGGAAAAAAGTGCTACCCCCTGGGCCATTAGAGATGGGAGAAGACTCTGCTGACCATCACTGCTTTCATTCAGACTTGAAATCTGTTGGTTTCCTCACTCTTTCCAAGCATGTGAGCAACAGTGGAGTAAGTGATGTAAAATCCTAAGTTAATATGTAGATGCAAACCTGAGCAGAGGAAATATCTTATTTACCATATTCTGTTACACCCAGTCAGACTTCTCTAAATAAAGTGAATCCTTTTCGTACCAGACCATTGCTAAATGCTAAAAACTGGGGTCCCTGGAAAAACTGTAATTCCATGTGTCCCTTTTTTCTTTGACTTACTGCATCCCTAAATGTGCTGCTCTTACTGTTGCATCACTTCATATATGAACAGGAAAGCTACAGGATCTGTAATCCTTTCCATTTCTGCTGTGGAGTCTTGGGGCGTTGGCAGCATACTGACATCTGAAGGAACAGAGACTGGTGACATATTCACCCAGGAAAGGCACTGAAAAGCAGTAGCTCACTGACTAAATGATGTATTCTGTAGTGCTTTCTGAATGCACTACAAGGCACAGAAGCAGGCTTGTGTTTCTGTGGCATGATATGAGGTGATTATGGCATGGGGATAATTTATCAGATCTCTCACTGTCTTCTCACTCATTGCAAAACTGTGTCCAAAATAGTATTGCGCAACATCTGCTCAGTAGGGAGTAGAGAGGTGCAGCTATTGCAGCCATTGTGGGCAGATATGATGATATTTTAGGTAAAATTGCATCTTGGTCTGACATAGGTCTTTCTCTTGATCTGGTGTTCTTTGCCAGTTTTAATGTCAAACCATTTGCAGCGTCCATGCAGGGTTGAATCCCTACGCATGTGAAGACTACCAGAAACTGAAAGCCTATTGGAATGATACTTGATGGTTAAGAGCCTAAATTTTACTTCCTTTCTGGCTTACAGGTGAAGTATAATGGCAGGAACAAGAATGTCTAATGAGCAATTCTATTCAGTTCTGGTTTAAGGATGACTTTTTTTTCTACCACCACAAAAGAGTTGAGTTGTACAGACATTCCGATTTAGTGCTGCTAAACTAGTGTTCATATTTGAAGCATTGTCTCCTATGCTTTTTGCAGAAAGTTATGCTGTGTGATGGATTGTGTTCTTTTTTTTGTGTTTTATAGCTGTATAAAAGCCAGTGGGGGGCATATAAAAAATAGCTGAAAATTCATTCTCTAAAACAAATCACTCATTAAAGCAGAGGACTGAATTATTTAATACATAGTAATTCAACAGAATCAGTGAGTGAATTCTTTATGGAAACCTAGGAAATCGTGTATCTTTGACCAGCTCTCAGTTACTTTTACTTGTTAAATTTCAGTGTGCAATGTTCCCCCTGCTTTTCAGAATGTTCTGTCTCAAAATATTTTCTCTTGAGAGTCCTGTAACAAATAAAGTGGGGAAATTTTAAGGTGATTGTTTGGGTTTTTTAGCGCGGTTTTTTTTGACCCTTAGCTGAGTTATTATCAATACTGGTATTTCCTAAATGCTTTGTCATAGTAGGGATGTCTTATCTGATAATGAAAGAAATTTTCAAGTCTTTTACTTAAACAAGGGAAAAGATGTATTACTTGGACATGTTCCATTTCTCCATGTTATCTTATGGGCAAATCATCACTACAGAGAGTTTTTTAAAAAAATGTCTGTGACGGCATACAATCTAAGAGGCCCTCTGGAACTCCAGTAGCACTGAAACAGATGCTGTTTCTGATTATAAAAAAGAGAAGCACTACAATATCCACAAATTGAGTGCAATGTATAATAGGTGGAAAAGACTTACAATAATGAGTAATAATGCATATGTGCATACACAGATCTGTTAGGGTAAGTCCAGAAAAAGGACATGAAAAGGCTTAGAGGGATGGAGCACCTCTCCTGCGGAGATTTCCTGAGAGAGCCTTTTCTGCCTGGAGCAGAGAAGGCTCAGGGAAGACCTTAAAGCAGCCATCCAGTACCTGAAGGGAGCCTACAAGAGACCAGGAGAGGGATGTTTTACAAGGGCAGGAAGTAATAGGACAAGGGGCAATGGTTTCAAACTAAAAGAGGGCAGGTTTAGATTGGATATTAGGAAGAAATTATTTTCTGTGAAGGTGGTGAGACACTGGCACAAGTGGCCCTGAGAAGTCATGGATACTTCACCCCTGGGAGTGGTCAAGAGCAAGTCAGTTTGGATAGAGCTTTGGGCACAGAGGTAGGAGGGTTGGAATTACATGATATTTAAGGTTTCTTCCAACTTAAAACATTTTCTTCCAACCTAATACAGATTCTATGATTCTGTTAAGTTTAAGACTAGAAGTTGTTATCTTGGTTTCATTTCACCCTGAACATTAATGTTCCCCTTCTAGTTGTCTGGAGACGTGTCCATTTTGGAAACACTATTAACACACCTGTATTTTGTTAGACGTCTCAGGGAGAAAAGTTATTAAGTTGGAGTGTGGAAAAAATGTAGAATGATAGAGGGATCCTTTTCAAGTACCTCACTGCAAATCGACTATGCTTTTGAAGCAGCTCACAGTGACTTGCAGAGCCAGCTACTATTCTTCACTAACTAATTGCCAAGCAATGATACACTCAGTAGCACAAATGTTCACTTTCAGTGCCTACTCAGTACCATTTTTAGCTCCATTTGCTGAGGAAATGAAGCCTATTCTGTATCACTGGGAGTTCTATCTCTTTGTCCAACCCAGCAACACTTGGCTGACTTAAATCAAATCTGACACTTAAAGGCCTTAATAGATTATAGGAGAAAATTCAATTGCTCAGACAAACATCTAGAGCTATTTTAGACGTCCACATGAATCCTCCATCTGCTGCTCCAGGGAGGTGCAGGTCTTCAATAGATTTTGTATCTTAGCTCTAGCCCCATGTGCAAGCCTCTAGACCAGGAAGCCAGTTTTAGGCAATGACATAAATGTCTAGGCACCAAAATCCTGCCCTAAATCCCAAAAATTTTTTTTTAAAATATATTGCCTGCTGAGCTAATTGCCACAGCATAAAGATGAATATTTACCTGTCATATTTTAAATGCCAGTTCAGAGCTGGACACAGCCAGATACTGCCTTTTTCATGCCTGGTAGGTGTGGGTGGGGAAGGGCCTGGAGATACTGTGAAGAGCCTTGAGTGGAAAGGGAACTGCAGGAATGACAGGACAATTATAAAAGGCTGCAATTGTTACAGTGAGGTCAAAGCTGGAAACTAAACGTGAACTTAAAGAAAACCAGACTTCCTTTCTTCCACTGTTTCATGTGTCTACTGTATAATGAACAGCTTATATGTCTATTCATTAATCTCTCCAGACACAAATAACCCAAAAGGCCCTGATTCACTTTCAGACTTTGTTAACCATCTTTCCTTATAGCTCACCAGTAATGGTTTTCCTAAGGCAGACCCAAGGCATGGCTGCTGAGGAAGCCACTGCAAGACTGTTCCTGCCCCTGGACTTCAGTCGGGGCTGTTACCTGTTGTACACAGACCCAGTTCTAAGTATCCCTCTCTAAGATGATTACTGTAATGAAGCAGAATATTTGCCAACTGAACTAATAGTCAAGGACTAATTTAAATCATTGTTCTGCCTGCCTGGTTCTAATAATGCACAGATTAACTCCTAGCAACTGAAGTGCATTTTTAAATATCCCTGTAATCAGTTGGCCATACTCCAAGATAAACAGACCCTAGAGCTTTGTCAAATATTTCTGGCCTGAATGTTGAATACTGCTGAGGGAGGAGAGGTCCAGATTTAGACTATATTAAATATCTCATTTGTACCTTACCAGGTCAGATATCTGCATTGTGATGACATTGGAGAACCAAAGAGACAAAACAGCTTTGTAAGAAACTGTGACAAAAAGGATGGAAATGAGGACAGGAAACATCAGAACAACCACTCTGAGAGAGGAGACAGAAGTGTAACTTACAGTGTTCATAAGATCCTGTTTCACCCTAGACTATTATACAGGCTCTCCTGGAAATAACAACAGCTCTGCACCTAAATTCAGAGCCTAGCATAAGCATCCGAGTGATTGAGATTTATCATGGGAACAATCAAGAACTGAGACTATTTGAGATCTTTTCATCTTATGACCCTCTTGCTTCTTCGCAACACCTCAGAACAAAAGAACCACTGGAGCATTTACACATCCATTACAACACATGAGATGTTGGAGATTCCATTTAGGGCCAGCAGTATTTTATTTACAGTCATCTGTCTGCCATGGAAGGGCAGGCAGGGCAGGCCTGTGAGCAC
Source organism: Certhia americana (assembly GCA_018697195.1). Classification (NCBI taxonomy): domain Eukaryota; kingdom Metazoa; phylum Chordata; class Aves; order Passeriformes; family Certhiidae; genus Certhia; species Certhia americana. Next base: position 102,121,762 of record CM031858.1, on the reverse strand, counting down.
AAATATCCCAAAACACTGCAAAAAAGTCCCAGACATTATCTGCCACAGCAGAGAGAGTTAAGAGCCTTCTGCATGTTCTGTTGGTCGACTTGAAATGGATGTAAGGGTGCTGTAAGGGTGCTATTATCATTCTTCCACTGCTGGCAAGCTAAATAACATCATAACAACATACTCTTCTTCAGTTTGCTTTTGGAAAACTTTGAATGCTTTTTGACATGAGGCTGCTTAAAACTGCAAATTTACAAAATTGTCTAATGTGTTATGTTTGACTAATAATGTTTTAAAAAATAAGCCTGGCAAATTGTGTAAGAGAAATGCTTTCAATGCTTCTTGCTATCTGCAGTTTGCAGTTCTCCCTGGCGTTGCTGATGGCTAGTCCATCTCTTTCAAAGCCTAGTGCATTAAATTATTTTGTAAATTAAAAGAAGTGTGCTATCTCCAGCAGACAAAGAGTGGATAGGAGATCTTCCAGGTTAACACCAAGCCCTCAAAAAGCTTTTGAAATCTCATTACTCAAGTATCTAATGGACAGAATAACAGTGAATGCACTATGTTTGCTGTGTATTGTGTATAACTGACAAACATCAACACTCAGTGTGTTGGTAAATGGGATGCATAATCTGCCAGGTCTCCATTCCCCTTAATATTTTTTTTTCTATAATATAGGAAATTAATTTTTACATGTTATATATTTGTATAAATGTGTGTGCTTGTATTTATATATATAATTTACATTACATATATATATATATCTCATTTACATATTATAGTTACATCTATAAATGTAGTTTAAGAGGACTGCCATTCTTATATTAGCATAGTATCACAATATGTTTAAAGTGTGACCAGAAAGCCTCAATACAACCACTTTTATCCATTACCTAAAGTAACATAAAACATATTCATAATAACTTTCCCCTTGTGTCTTCTCAAAAATCCAAAGCCACTTACTCACGAGCAGTTTAGATTCATTAGTGTCTAATGAAGCACAAGTTGTAAACTTTGGCAAACCACAGTGCTGAAAATCATCTTCTTTCTCACTATTTCCTTTCTCTCTTCCCAAATTAAGTCTTCTTGAATACAGACACCAATATAATTTTTCTCCCCAACAAACCTCCCCACTCTAAAAAATCATATAATAACCCAGAACTTAAGGCTAACTTACATAAACTTTGATGTAAGTTATATATGGATTCAAATATTACAGCACATACACATTATTACCTCCTAGGTTACATTTTCTTTCCAAGTGAGGAGGAAAACTGGCCATTTCTGAAATAACACAGTAGCATTTAGCAGAATATACTAACAAGGAGAAAACTGCATATTCCATAAATGTCTAGACATGGATATTTTAGAAAAAGCAATGCAAGCATTTTCAAAGGTACATTACACTTGTCTCACTCTATACTAAGCCAGTTTGACAAATGATCCCAACAAGGCAAAGAGCTTTGTTGAACTCTCCCAACTGCCTTCTCACTTCTGCAGTTTTTTGACTGCAGAACTTGATTTGAAAAATAGCCAAAAAAAAAAAAAATCCATCATCCAAATTTTTGCAGAGAATTGGCCCTGAAACAACCTTACTTCAATCCCTTTCCTTTCATTTGTGCTTTATTTGCCTTGGGAAGTGTGTGAGAGCTGCTCTCTGCTGTGCACTCACCCTGACTCAAGAGCCCCTCATCCCAGTGCTGCAGGCTGCCTGCTGACAGCCAGGAACAGCAAAAGGAAGCCAGGGGCCTGTGTGGAGAGGTGTGTTTCAGATCTGGAGGCCTCTTACACAGAGCAGATGGGATCAGCATGGGAGGAGGAAACTAACTGAATGTCATGGCTGTAGGGAACTACCAAGTGATGCAAATTTTGGCTTTGCTCTGAAGGGAGAATGAACACGTCCATTTGCTACCTCTGTTCAGAGTGAAGGGGCGTCTCCATGCAAGTAGACAGAGAGAGCAATTACAACAGTTACTGGCTAATAATTATTGGACAAAATTTAATAAGATGATCTTAATTCATAAAACTCATGACATGATGTGGGTTGGGTGTTTTTTTTCTCATTAGGACTTCAGCCAAAACAAGTTAAAATTTCTATCAGGAATCTTCTTCATGAGCCAGTAATGGGGTGGTAAAGCAGCTCTCAGCAGCACTGTGTCGCTGTGCAGGACTGCCTCACCACTACTTCCACATTTTCTGTCCTAATAACTTGAGAGGGCCCAAACCCTTCAGAGCTCCAGTTCAAGATGAGATGGACTTTTGGATCCATGGAAGACCTCATTCCAGACTATGTCAAGTGTGGAGCATCACCATCTGCACGTTTGTTTAACAAATGCTTTGCACACCTACTTCTTGAGGAGGCATATTGCACTGCAAAAATACCATGTTGTTGGTATTTACTGCATGATTTATTTCTTCATAGACAATTTCTTCTAGAAATTTTGACAAAATTTATTTCACTTCAAACTGGAACAAAACCAAGCATCAAAATAATTACACCTTTCTCTGAAGAACACCTTCCTGGGTTTGGCTGGCTCTGATTAAGGTAAACTAAGAATGAATGTACTCAAACTGTACATCCACCATTTATCTTCCAGCAAGGAACCAGACTGTTCTGAAAAGCCCAAACAGACGTGCTGAGCAATTCAATTTTCCTGAACAAAGAGATGAATCAAATGCTGAACAAAATGTGTACATGGGAGCAGGCACAGCATTGTGACTTGCAAGCTACATTATCCTGCAATCACAAAGTGACAAGTGGGCCCTGTGGCCAGTCTGCACTTTAGTTTGGGAAGTATTTTGCATAGTCTGGTTTGCACCTTTCTTTGGGACTAACCAAAAGAAGATATAGAGCAGCCTTTGAAAGTCAGACACATTGATTTGTCATACTAATCAAGTGTCAGATTTCTAGTTCAGTGGGGTATTTAATTTACTTTAAAAATCCAAAGATTAATTCCCTTTGTTTATTCACTCCTTCAGATCCAGTTCTTGCAACACTTCATCCTTCTTACGTGTTTTTGAAAGCCATATGCATTCTTACTGGGAGCAAGAATCATCTTAAATTCCTGAGTGACTGGGTGGCTCACCATGATTTCTTTATGACTAATGAATTTTTTTCACTCCTTCAAACCTTCATCATTAAGGCCATTGTTTCCCAAAGGAGATGTCCTTGCGTACTCAAAAATTGAAATACATTCTTCCCTTGTATTTTATGGCAGATGCAGCTGAGTTCTAACACCTGTGGAGACTCAGTTTCTCTGTGAGCTGGTATCAGCCATTAGTCAGCAAGCCCTTAAGGTAACACCTGCTCTCATAACTGCACTCCTTTCTTCCTGTTCTCATTCTACAAAGTTTATGGCAGTCTTTGTATTTTTTTTTTTTTAAACTATGATTTTTGCCCACTAGGAACATGGTGAGATATGCTTTTGAAACTGCAGATTGTGACATAATGAGATTTCTGGATCCTTGTCTCACCCTTCCACTGTTCATCTGTCTCTGAGCTCACTGTGTAGCTTCACCATTCCCATGTATTTTAAAGGAACAAACTTTTGGGGAAGGAGTGACAGTGTTAATCACAAAGGCAAAACCAATCTTTTCTTCTCTGTTCCCGCCAGAATGTCTGTTTCCCTTCAACACAAAAAGTTTTCTTTGTTGAGTTGTATATTTGTTGGGGTGAGGAAGTTAGTGGATATTCAGGCTGATGCAAGTCCTGAGTGACAACAAGTGAGAGCAAATGTTTTTCTTTTTTTCTGGTTTTACTTGAACTTCTGTAAAGAGAGAATGAAGCCCTTTACTCTGAAAGAAACCCTGGCTGTTTGACAAGATGGCCACAGTAAATGACAGAATGAGATCTGTTTGACCTTTGCGTGGGACAAATTTAGCTGATAGTTATAGAAGAATTTTTAAAGTGCCAGAAGAGGAACCGCTATCTGTTTCCCATGTATGTAGGTGTTATACCAGCTGCTCACATAGTCTAGCACCTTGTGGCAGTTATTGGTTGTTTTTAGCAATTGTGCTTTAAAGACTCCCCCTTTCTTAATGCAGGTATTCCCCTTTCTCCACTGAACAAACCTATGGGCTTGTACATCTGACTTAAAGAACAGGGCATGGCCTGAAGAAACCCCTGTCTGCTGTATGCAGCAGCTCAGAGGAGTCCCTTAAGAGCAGTCAGGAGGAACTGCTTAGCTTCTCTTCATTTCACCAGCCTCCTGCCCATCCAAATCCTTCTCCCATACTGTACAGACAGCTCTGCCTAGTTGCTTTCTCTGACACTGCCCTTCAGATTAAGCTCTTGGCATAAATACACCCGGGAGCTGAGACAAAACTTCCTTTGGGCCTTTTTGCTCTCAGCATATGCTTCTGCAAGCCCATCCTCTGCCAGGAAAAGAAGAGATGTGGCTGACCCCAGGACAAGGCTGATTGCTGGCAGGACCCAGACTGTTTCTGATCTCAGCTAACAGATTTGAGGGGGAGTTATGGCTGTGTATTTTAGCATATTCAGTCTGTTAATCATTAGTGATAGGGAATCAATAGTGTCCTTTCCCAAGGAACAGAGGGTTGAAAGCTGTCTTCTTTGAGGATTTTGCAGGTTAAGATGCTGGTTGGCAGCTAAGTACAAAAGGGAGTATAAAATGAAACTTGTGTGAGTTTGGGAGAGAACAGAGCATAAAGAATCTTCATCAGCATTTATTCCTCCTTCTTTCTTGCCGTTCACCCAGCTCTCTAACTACACACAGACATGCACTGCTTATTACACACTGCTGCTGGTGGTGTTTTCAGTGTGGTGGCTGGCAGCAGCCTTGATCTTAGCTTCTCATCACTGTTTTTGTAACTCAGGTCTACAGAACATTAGTGACACGAGGCAGGATTTTTACAGAAGTCAAGGGCAAAAGCAGCTGAGTCCCCTTCAAGACACTGAAAGTATAATGAATGTCAGAATCATACCCTGGCTGTTCAGAAATTGGTGCCATTAGCAGGAAAAAGCACACACTAATCAATAAGTGTTGGCACTTAATGGCTCTGAAGTATTGTTGGGTTGGCAATTTACATCTACTCACAGCACTGCACTGAGTCACAACAATTTACTGTCTGCTCTTCTGTTGAAACCCACCAATATAAATTGTCTGACTGGCACATGCTAATTCTTCCTTCCAGTCTCATGAATTGCTCTATAAATCTTATATGGGGAATGGGTAAGGAGGCATGGTGCTGTTTAATTAATAGCTAATTTTCACAAGGTAACATTACCATTTCCTCACCGGATTTTTTTGGATGTAACTTTGTAGATTTACTCAGAAGAACTCTCATGGTATAAGCACATCCTTCTGAACTTCCAGAGATCATTTTTCAGTTAATTCAGTCTCTTCTGAAGTACTTGTGTTCCCCATATCGCTTGAGATCAAGCCTCCTTCCTTTTTGTGCAGGATGTGCTAAACTCAAAAGGCTCCATAACCTACCTGAATTCCAGCCTGGGAGTCCACCCTGGGGCAGCCCATGCCCTGCCCTGTGCTTGCACAGGAAAAGGCAGAACCTGCCACAGCAGGGGACTAGCTCTGCACTGCAGATTGCTCTGTTGGCCTTACTCAGAGGCAAAATCCACCAGTGGCAAATTTCAACTTCTCCCACTGAAATCTTCACTCATGAGTTCCAGCTAGCCCACTTCTGAAGAGGTGGGACTACTCTCTTTAAATGGAAACTTTCCAGGAAAAGGACATGTTAACAGAGAATTCCCAAAAATTGTCACGATTTCTCCCCCAGCTGTGAAGGAAATCAGCAATGGACCCTTGGCACTGTAGAGAGCAACCAAAAATTTTTTCAAAATTTAAAAAAATAAAAGGATTCATACACACCTGAAAAAGATTAATGATCTTCTCTGAGAAAATTTTCATGTTGACATGGGCTATTTACACAAAAAGATTCATGGAAGATTCACCAAGTCTCTTACTAATATGATACAAAGTCCAGTATATGTTCACTCACACTCCACTGCAAAATGGAAATGGGAGACACACAACATCATTCTGAAATGTGTTGTTTCACACCATACCTTTTCTTGCTCATCACTGTAAAACATAAAAAGACCATAAAAATAATATTTTATTGTATTTTTCTTCTCTTAAAACAATACCTGAAATTTTGTCCCTAAGATAAGCTTATTAATTTTTGATAGCCTGTTCCCCAGTGAATTTAGCTTGATCTGGCTTTTGGACAAAATGTAATTATAGAGATAATAACCAATTTCATGAATAGTTATGGTGTTTAAAACCAAATCTTCGTTTTTCTCTCAGGATTCTCCTTTATCAGCATATTAGATCACAGTCTTGGACACCTGATGTGGGAGAATGAATTACAGGTGAAATGACAATTAGCCTGAGAGATGGAGAAGACACGCCATCAGTGGGGAATGAGACAGGAGAAATGTATTTGATCTCCTCCTTCACAACTGAGCTTCAAGAAATCTGAAATTTTCTCCCATGGGTCTTTTATTAAAACAATTAATATCTAGCATAGAAAATGATCCCCAAGTCCACACACTGGACTGGAAGTTACAAGATTTGGTTGTCATCAAGTAGTTCACCTAATCTGCTTGCTCCTGCACACTCTGTAGAATGTGAACAATAGCAGTGCCCTCAGAGGTATTTTGTGGGGACAAACATATGAAGATTCAGAGTGAGCTCAGAAGCTGTATTGTTAAAGACAAAGCAAGTGTTAAGTAGAATTTATACGAGTTTATAAAGTTTATATGTTCTGCAGAATCACATTTTCACCCATTTAATTCAGTGCTTCTGTTTCATCACAAATGTAATAATCAACTGAGTGAATGAATGTACAAAAATGCATCATATTTACATCGTGGTTGAAATTCTCAGCTCTCCACTGATTTCACAGTGTTACAACAAATCTAAGGCACCCTGTAGGCCCCTTCATGTTTCAAATTCCTGTAAATATTGCGGATCACACACATGCAGGGAGATAAAATGGCTGCAGATAGAACAGCTTCTCATGTATGAGAAATATAACAAAAATGTAAACTATTTAATAATATCCCAAAATTATTTGCAATCAGAAAGTAAATGCCTGCTTAGCTCCAGCTGGACTAACACTTACGTTTGGCCCACCCAAACAGTTGCAGCTGCCCGGAAGACAGAGGAAAAACCTTAAATGGTTGTACAAGAGGTATGAAAGCACTGAAAATGTTTTGGATGCATCTGAATATAAGTACTGAGCAGAGACAGGCAATTAGGGTGGTGTGTGGAAGTCAGGAATCCAGAAAGAGTACCCAGCCATGGATCCGCTCTCATGCTCTGGTAGGATCACTGAAAAACAATTTATGGAAGGCTGAGGCTCCTGGCAGAATTAAAAACCTAAAGAGTGTGCTATTCACAATACACAAAAAAAAAAAGGCCAGTCACAAGTGAGACTCCAGAGGGACGGTATCTCTGGATAGCTGGAGACTTGCCTACAGCTACTGCTTTCTAGGTCTCCTGTGCTGTGGATGGAAAACTGTGTAGGTAGGAGGTACAGAGGGAGAGGGCAAAATGTCATGAAAGCTCTTGTGGTTTCAGACAGCTCAGAATCACCACCCTACACAAAAGCATCACTCATGTCTGGGACAGTTTTTAAAATGGAAACCAGCCTGTACTCAGACAGCTCTAGGGTGTTCCTGCATAAGAAAAATATAGATTCCACTCCAATGGCTTCTGCAAGCAGGTGTGGTTGTAAGAACGCGGTCATCCTCAGGGACAAAGGTTTGGTGTCCTGTTTCATAAAATCATCTTTGTCAGAAACAACACAAGAAGAGAGGCACCTCATTGAGCAGTATGACACCTGTATACACCTACTGCAGACTTTGACTAATAGGACTTAAACAAAGATCAGAATTCTTGTCACAGGGTTTAGCATCTTGCATTTAGGGGCTTTCTCAGGCTTTTTTGCTTTCTATACATGCACTATATCCTTTTTAATTAGAATTCTCCTCTAGCCTAAATAAAACATTTATTTTAACATGAATTCATAGATAACAATAAAAGAACTAACTGCATAAATAAAGCTTACCTACAATATAACATTAATTTGGTGATATATGTTCAAATTGTTTAAGGTCTTCTGGTCCTAGAGGTCACTGTACTGTAAACTGAGGTAGTCACTGAGTGACATAGTGCAGCAGGCATCAAAAATCTGGCACAGCTCTAGCAACTGCTCCCTAGGGCAGGCACATTGGTGCTGAGGCTGGAGGAGTGGATGGGTTTGCTGCCTCTTGGCACGAAGCATTTGGTGACCTGAGCAACCTGCCCGAGAGGGATGCACATCCAATGCCTCTGTGTCTTACAGAAACTATCAAGATAAAATGTTCAGTGCTGTCAATCCTATGCTTTATTTCCCTCTCAGTCTTCAAATCCAGTATATTAGCTTATTAATAAACACCATTTGTCAACTGCATCTCCTGTGTGTTCCCAGTGAAACAAATAAGGTGCACCAGAGAAGCATTTAATGTTCAGATTCACTGGTTTAATTTTATCCAGTTGCCACTACTGCCTCATACTTCATCCTACTAACAGATTTATGTCTGGGTTTTTTGATCATCCACAGGTTTTTTTTCACTATTCAGCTCTTTGCCTTTTTGCCCTTATTCTGAGCAGACAGGTGATGCACACACATCTCTCTCTGGGGCCAAAGACACTTTCAATTCTTCCTCCTTCATTAATAACACATACAGACAACTTGTCTTCTGAGGGTTTTTCACTGAATTTTGTTGCCTCTTATTCTACAAAAGATATACTGCTATGAAAAGACTCATTGCTTTCTCCTACCTTTATCCTCAGGGTACTGTCACTGTTATCTATTAGCTACAGAATAGCCTAAGTTTTTCATATTTCTCAATAGTCTTGTTTATTATTTACTGTTCTTTTCACCAGACTATCAGCTCATTTCTGCTGTCTGCTATGTATTGCACTTTAATCATTATGATTTTGCCTCGCTGTTTCACCATCTCCTATAAAAGCACTCAGAGGGGAGAGCCCTTTCGGTTCTGTGGCTATGAAAAATGTAGCTGTGGCTTGTACGAAGAGGGACTTCTCAGCATCAAATGAAGCACCTTTCTCAGAATTTTCCATAAACACTCAGGTTCACAAGGGTTTGCTTTTTTAAGTCTTTTGCTTTGCTTGAGACTGCCCCCCTTTGACAATGTAGTGAAAGTCATTGATGATGTCTTGAAAGAAAAGACCAAGGTTTTCTTCCCTGTTTTTGCCTGTGACTGGAACAGAAGCTCATGGGGTAGGGAGAGCTGAAAAGAGGGCTGCCTGGCAGTACACCAGACACATGACTCCACATGAAATCACTCTTCATTCACTGTTTAAATTCTTGTTAGTCTTGTTGTTTAGCATAATTCTGCCCCACATAACTATATCCAGCTGCCTCTCACAAGCACTTTAAAAATGTATGTCTTTACATACTCCTCTTTCCACAACATATAACAAAAACAAGTTGTTATAACTTACTGTTAAGCAAGTTTCAACATGTGCAAGTAGCCTGTTAATACAAATAACTTGCAGGGCTTAAAAAACCTCTTAAGAGCTCCCTTAAAGGATCATTAAGTTTCTGTTAGGATTTTCTCTTCACCAGAAGCCCAGCAGTCACAAACAATGCTTTACATAACATGGGTCAGAGGGTTTTGTTGTGGTGATGCTCTGTTCTGCTTTATCAGCCTAACTGACAATTATCCAGTTCTGGATGTTGCTCCACCCTTGCCAAATGAGAACGTATCAGCAACTCCCACAGCTCCTCCAGGCTTGACTTCAGTTTGGAGACTAGCACAGCTGAATGGGATATTTTTGTACTTAGGAAAGGGTGGGAAAGAAAAGTACCTTATTATCAAACAGGCTCTTTCTGAAAATGGCAATAAATCGCTCATGGCAAATTTCAGCTAATGGTGGCCTTTCCCCACCAAAATACTGCATTTCTTATCTCCAGACTACACCCAAATCCCCATTCTCTGATATTGCTGGCATAAGGCCTTTAGAACGACAGCTTCAGCCACGCTGTTATCAGAGTAGTGCACATCCCTGGAGTCATTAGTGAGTTTATTTGTACACATACTAGAGCCTGGCTCCCAGTGCCAGACATGGCTGGGCAGACAGTCAGCAGCAGGAAACCTGGTGTTGATACTCCTCAGCTCACATCCAGAGCATCACTGCTTCCTGCTTCCTAACAGTCAGTGGGGCACTACAAAATCCTTCAGATAAAGACACAGCTGCCTTCATTCTGCACTCCAGACTACCCCTACTGAATTCCTTGCCATATGAAGCATTGCATGGCCCCTTCTCCCTTTCACTCCTTTCCCTCTTTCCACAGTGGTAATAGATTTTGGAGAAACAGAGGCACAACAGCAAATTCTGCTGAGTTTTAACCTAATACAATTAAGAAAAGCAAACACAGCAGGGAAGCGCAGAGGTTCATTCAGAGTGCTCTTTGTTTTTTGCTTGCAGCAAAAGATTTTGCTAGGCCTTACTTTGCATGTGTTTGAAGGCACAGAAGCATATGAAGTCAAACGCCTGTGCAAAAAAAAAAAGCTGAGTATTTTTTTCCTTGCATTTAAATCTCAGTAATGTTCTTAGACTAAATTACATATATATATATATATATGTGTGTGTGTGTGTGTGTGTGTGTGTGTGTATTATACACACATAATGCTGACTGCTTCTTATTCAGCTTCAGCCCAGTGAGCTTGTTTCAGCTAACACAGCTTTGTGCCACCTTTACACCCAGGTCTCTCTTATTCTACAGGTGAGTCCCAAGAGGACAGGACAAGCAGGTAACCCACAGATATTTCTGCTACAAAACTTCTCCAACACCTTCTCCAAGCTCAGATCCTCATGAAAATTTGCCTCTTGAAGTGAAAAAAACCTCATCTCCCCTTCTTCTTTGTGCAAGTCTGACTCTCCAGTCCTCCCAGCCCCCTCAGCCGGTGGGCTCAGCCGCTGTGTGAGACATCCGATGTCCCGAGAGCAGCTGAGGAGCACGAAACACAGCCGAGGATATCCATGTGCTCGTGCCTCCCTTTGCCAGCGCCCTGACGGGCGCTCAAAGGCGGGGGTGTTGGTGTCGCCCGGCTTTCGCATCTCTCCCAGCGGGAAAGCCTCCGGTGGCCAAAGCCGCCGCCGCCTGGCAGCCACCGTCCGGCGGCACTGCGGGGGCTGCGGCGCCACCGTGCGTCGGCATCGGGGACACGGGGACACGGGGACATGGGGTCATGGGGACATAGGAACACGGG
>CM031858.1:101961831-102110495 GCA_018697195.1 Certhia americana | reverse complement strand
ACACGGGGACACGGGGACATGGGGTCATGGGGACATAGGAACACGGGGACACCGGGACATGGGGACATGGGGACATAGGAACACGGGGACATGGGGACATAGGGACTTAGGGACACAGTGACACGGGGACATAGGGACATAAGGGCATAGCGACATAGAGACACAGGGACATGGAGACATAGGGACATAGGAACACAGGGACCCGGGGACATAGGGGCATAGAGACACGGGGACACAGGGACACAGGTACGGGGGGACATAGGGGCATAGGGACATAGGGACACAGGGACACAGGTACGCAAGGGACATAGGGACATAGGGATATAGGGACACGGGGACACAGGGACATAGAGACATAGGGACACTGGTATATGGGGACATAGGGACATAGGAACACGGGGACACAGGGACACAGAGATGTGGGGACATGGGGACATAAGGGCATAGGGACATAAGGATACGGGAACATAGGGACATAGGAACACAGGGACATAGGGACAGGGACATGGGGACACAGGGACATAGAGACACGGGGACACTGGTACGTGGGGACATAGGGACACGGGGACACGGGGACACAGGGACACAGAGATGCGGGGACATGGGGACACGGGGACATGTGAACATGGGGACACGGGGAGACAGGAACATGGGCATAGGGCAGTGCAAGGCGGTGGGGCGGTGGGTTGGGTCTGAGCGCTGAGGGGGAATGAGGTGCCGGGCTGGACAGGAAGGAAGGCAGAGCCAAGTCCCTGCTGCAGCAGGGACAGACCCTGCAGAGGGGTCTCTGGCTGCAGGCAGGTTGCCCCGTCTGAGGGACAAGCTCTGCTTTTTTGGATACCCTCTGATGATACACTTTCCCCATTTCCCAAAGGCCTGGCCAAAGAGAGGAGCGTGACTAAAGTGCTTGTCTGAAGACGAAGTCAGGGGAAGTGTAGGGAGGTGCAATGGAGATTTTGCTATGAGGAGGGCTAATTTTCTGAAAACAGTCCCATCTTTTCACTCAACCCAAAAATATTGCCCGAGATATGAACCCAAATGCAGGCACCCCATGGAGGTGGCAGACTACTGTGCTCCATCCACACTCCCTGTGATCTCTAGCAAGAGTATGGATACTACATCAAGAGAGCTCTGTGTCACCTCTGCAGTACCCAGGATCTGCATTGTCCAATATCCAGCAAGCTCTTAAGTGCAACAGTACCAGAAGCAGGTATAGGGAACAACATTTTCACTGGAAAGTATTTCTTCCCACCTCTTGCACCTGTTTGGTTCTGTTTTGTTGGGTTTTGCTTTTCCAAAAACTGTTTTTGCTTAGCAGTTTTCATTTGTGGTAAGCAAAACTTTTTTTCCCAGATTATAAACATCTGCACAAGATTCAAGGTAGAGATGTACTGGGGTCTTCAGTGGTGGTACAACAAAGAAGGGAAGAATTGAAGAAGTGGGATATTAGTGTCAAAAGCTACACAGGAAACAAATCATCCTCCAATTGGCATTTCTCCTCAGAATTCTGAAAAGTGCTTAGGGAAAAAAGCAGCACAATGTACATTGTTAACCAGTCCATGTAGACTTCTGGCACTAAAGAACAAAGCAAAATACCCCTTGGAGTATGGTATTAAACACCCATTAAATGGAGAAAACATTGTAAACTAAATGAAGAAAATAAGAAACTTAGGAGCGCAGAAGTATCTATTAGAGGAAAGAGTTAAAAATAAAAGGGTAAATGACTATCCCACAGAAAAGGTGAAGGCTTATTTTAACATGGCTGAAAATACACTTTAGTTATTGCATCATTGTCTCAGTTTTACAAGTTATCTCATAAAACCACTTCTTTCATGCCACTAACCTTTGGATATATTTGTCTCCTACTTCCCTCCAAGGGAAGACCAAAGCAGGTTTGGGAAAGGATAAACAAAAACACACAAAAGGTGAAAGAGGATATTTTTAATAAACTGCTCCTGAGCATCTAATTCCTATGCATTTAAATGCTCCTCAGAAGAGTTCATGACATACAGCTTTCTTCTTCTGTTCTTTATTTTCAAACATCTATGACACCAAACACTTTGTCAAACACCAATTAATCCAAACTCGATAAGTGGATTTGGGGAATTTATTACCTCAATAAATAATAGAGTGTACTTCTTTGTACAAAGTAGATGACAAAAATGTACATCGTTTTATAATGTTCCAGAATTATTTGCAATCTAAAAGTAAATGCCTGCTTGCCTCCAGCTGAACTATTAATTATAAAGTTCACTTGAACTTCTGTATGTTTTTGACTCTTAGGAGAGGGTTTGGCCTTTCCTAATGTTAATGGCTGATAAAATGGAACAATAAATCCACATTCCTCAATAAGTGAATGTCCATCTAGCCTTGTTCCAACACGTAATTTCCATTATTATGTGATACTCTGGTTATGAGTATCATGAGTTTCTGCTTTGAAATATATAAAATTTATTTCATGACTCTATGTTTGGAAAGAAAAAAAAGGCTGCTGGAACAAGAACCACAGATGGGTCTTTTTCTTGATGCTCCCCTCACAAGCCAGCATTCCTACTCTATCCCAGAATGGCACCAACCAACCAAATGCCTGAAGCCTCAGACATGTACCCAGATGTGCTGACCACAGACGTGAACAAATGTGAGCAAAGGCAGTTTCATTTCAGTGGTGGCAAAGACACCATAAGAACTCAGCAAATATGTGATCAGACTACTTACACTTAAAGCATGTAGCAGAGATTTAGGTATCGAGTCTTAAGGATGATGCTTTGGAAAGTAGCTCTAGCCAGATTTCTTGCATGATGATGCAAGAAAGGGTTCAGTGCTTTTCCATCAATCCGGCAGGTGAACGGATTCTGCCTTAGTTCATTGTACTGGGCTATAATGGCCCATATCAGTGCTTCATAAAACGGGTCCTGAGCTCATCCTTGAGTGGAAAAATATTATTTGCAGTCATAAATCTCTAAATACTTATTGATGGAATCAGCACAGTTGTTGTGAACTCCTTACAACTTTATATGATAAGGTATAAACTTTATTTATCCTTTCAAAAGCACGTATTTTCTTCTTGTGCTCATTGATGATAAAACTCCTGCTAAAAGTAGAGAGGGTAGTAGCTCTGGCTTAGGTCCACCCTCAGCTCTGCAAAATTAATTAACATTTTTATTAGCTCTTTTCACTTCATACTGTGGCAATTTTGAGCAAGCAGATCCAAACATGTGATTTTAATTCAAGTGCTAGGGAAAGAGTAAGGAGGCAAGTCAGTCATAACTCAAGGGAATGTTTGTCACCTATAAAACTGATGTCAGAGAATAAAAATAGAAAGAGTGATAAAATAAATGAAATATGTGATAATGGGTGTCAGCATTGCAGACAAAGCAATGAAGGCAGAGCTTTGCCATAAGTCTAGTGTGAAGCAAAGATCACAGAGGTTGACTGTGTGGCTTGAACAGCACCCTAAGCAAGAGGCATAGTGCAAATGACTGAATAGGTTAGCATTGAAGTAAAAACTACCTTAGTTTTGCTAGATTTCTCAAACAGATGAAACATTAAATGATATTTGTGATATTTGCACACCCCCGAAGCCTCTTGTAGTTTTGCCATCTGCTTTTTATTTGAAAATCTCAAATTTATGGATTGCATCACCCAGCAAGAGTGTAACAATATCTGTTATAATGTCTGATTTTCCCCTTTTTCATATTCCCTGCATAGCAAATGGAATAGTAAAGACAAAGAAGGTCAGGTGATGATTGATTTGTCATTGAAACATGTCGCTAGCTATCTGGGGGCTCAGGAAGGTATTTTGCTTTACATCCTGAAGTCTGTGAAGCTCTTGGATTTCAGAGGGCATTTTAGAGACTACTTAGAATGAACACTGTCTTTATGAGAGAAATGCTGCAGGAGCCAGCTTGCAACATGCTCAAGAGTGAGCTGACTTGCTGAAATCCCCTGCCAGTTGAGTGTGTGACAGCACAGGTAGACCCCTGCATGCACATTCCTCTGTGTAGATATCTGTGCACATAAGATGTGCTCATAAATATGTTCTAACTGTCAGAGGAAACAAAATTATGGCAGCTGGGAGGAGATAGCACTTTTACAATCACTTGCTAATGTTTCCATAGCTTATCACCAAGCATTTTAGAACAGTGGTCTTGCCAGTAAGTGCCAGTTCTTCTTGTTCAGTTCAGTTTAATAGCTTAATAATGCATAATTTGAGTTCTTCAGTACTGGTAGTGAAAGGACACACTCCATTAAGTCCAGGATATTTGTTTTAAGAAAAATGAATGAGTGCACAATTTTCTGGGAGCACTAATAGACTTAAATGGATTTCAAAAAGCCTTTTACAATTACAGAAAAAGACTCAGCTATGGGTCACATGCTCAGCCCCCAGGATGCATCCAGAATTCAGTCTGTCACTGACTTGCTCTGCACTAAAGAAATTCTGTGGATCTTGCTGGGAGTGTCCTTGATTCATTGAGCTATGAATGGGATCAGAGTCAGGCCTCTCATATTTAGAACAGGCTGTACTCTTTATATAAAGATAGATGATTTTGAAACAAGTTAATTCAGCATTACATTGATGATTTGGAAGGCTACCCGCTAGATATGCCCCTCCCCCACCCTGAAATTCTGGTATTGTCTGATTCATCCACACAGAGAGATGTTGGTCTCAGGATGGTTTCAAGTTCTTTCATTGAGTGGTGCGTTCAGACTTTCTACACCCTCTCTTCCAGAGCTCATGTGTGATGGACTGTAATATAATGTAACACCTCCCTGCTGCTTCCTCTGGCTTCAGCATCATTGATTAGGTAGCTACTGAGAGGTATTTACATGGAGAGATGGACATTTGGAGCTTGTTCAGCATTTTTCATGTCTGTGGAACATCACAGCCCACGCCTCAGATATCTTAGTTCCTGAGTCTTCAACACAAATATCCACTCAGCAATGTACAGTACAGGAGATGTTATTTTCTAATATCTGATTAACACTTCTTTTGTGGCTGTAACATCTCAAACCTTTCAAACTCAGATTCTGCTCTGGTGCAAGAACAAATGTGCTAAAAATAAAAAGAGGAAAGCTGCTCAAAGAGATTTGACACTTGAAGTACATCCAATGTGGCAATGTACAAGACTTGCCTGTGTTTCGTTCATGGCACTGGAGAGAAAGGGAAGTTGGGATATTTTCTGTTGCTCAAGTATGGGAACTTCATTCCCTTCTATTCAGGCTGGTTCATCATTTCTCTCCTGAACATCCCTCAGTCTGATACTTTGATCATCTCTGGTGCACCTTCCCACTTGCTAAATATAATGTATTCTCTTGAGCAAATGGGATTATTTTTTTATAAAATGCCTGGTATAAATGCCTAAATGAATTCCTGACTGTGTCTTGCTTCAATTTGAACTTGTTTCTTCATTGCAACTAGTGCTAGTTCCAAATAACTTTGGAAAATCTACCCATTTTATACCCATGTCACTCATCTCATCTCATCTCATCTCATCTCATCTCATCTCATCTCATCTCATCTCATCTCATGTCTAAATAAGAAACATATAAAATTCATGAGCCCATAT
The DNA here is from genome assembly GCA_018697195.1 of Certhia americana. NCBI lineage: Eukaryota > Metazoa > Chordata > Aves > Passeriformes > Certhiidae > Certhia > Certhia americana. Next base: position 102,104,928 of record CM031858.1, on the reverse strand, counting down.
GCTGAGCCAATGCTCAGCATATAAACAATGAAGTATTAAAACATTCAAACAACAATAATAATAATTTTTTAAAATGTTTCACATTTCACTTTCTATCACATCTCATTTTCACTTGTCACACACATTTGAAAAACTGTACTGAGGCAATATTTTCCTTTTCAATTTAATTTTTATTGACTTCTTTTCTTTTTTCAATCCCACTCACATAAATATGACAATATGAGTTAACTATGGATGAGTCATTTATCTTGTTGACAGCTAGCCAGTCCAATGAATTAGAAACAATCACAGCTCCATCTATTTAAACTTTCCCTCTGGTTTTGCTACGTTTAAGAGGAAAGTATAGTCCTTACCAGCAAGGATGCATTTTTTAAAAATTATAGAAATAGAAATGTATATTTATATGCATATGTATATGTATATGTATATGTGCATGTGCATGTATAAATATATATAAGGGCTTCCAGTTAAGTTAAAATATTTTCTCTTTTAATTTTGTAATCAGTCTGAAGACACATGATTTTCTGGAAAGCGTTGCAATATCCTATTGAATGTCACAGTTATGATTTAGTATAATTATTACATTTCTTATTTCTGGTAATTTCTCTCTCTAGCTGCAGTTTCCTCCTATGTGATGATGCTTGTATTTGAGCACCATAGACTACTTCACCCAGAAAAGGTTTTTTTCCATACAACTACTTTTCCCTTCAGAGTGTGGTTTACATTGTTCACAGAGGAGCTTTGAGCCCACTCAGGGCTCAAAGAGCTTTTAAGACTCTTGCCCTAGAGTCAACCTCTGCCATAGCCATCTCTGATGACTATAAAAGCAATGATGCTAAAAAGTTTCCTAAGCATAGTTCCCAAGGTCAGATGGAAAGCAGAATTTGAATCCATAATCCATAACACTTTCAACTGCAGGGGAAGTCCTAAATAGCTTCTTTCATCACCAGCCACACTGAGGACAAGGATGTGACTTCTTGTTCACAAGAATGCTTCTGTTGTGAGAACCCTCCCATGTTCAAGGACTTCCTTTGAGAAACAGGATTTACAAGTTTGTATCTGCAGTTTCTATATGAAGATGATCACTAGAAACAAGATACATCGCTGAACTTGAGCGTGAACAAGAGGGTCTGCTCCTTGATACTTCACCAGGAGGTGACCCACACAGAGCAACACTTCTCTTTACTTTGAGAAGTACTTGCTAAAGGAGGGGGTTCTGACATGCCCAGGAACTTTGCCACTTTTGCCTCCTACTGCCACTTTTTGCACTGATCACATATTGTCTCTGCTCTAGTGGAGACCCAGGAGAGAAATCATTTTGCTGTGTTTAGTTTCACATTCATACATATGGAGTTAGTCCTACAAAATGTTACATTAGCAGCTGGAAAAAAGCCATGTAACTTATGATTTTACCTTGCCTCCAGTCTTCGGTGAATGCTGTCATTGACACCAAGGTACCATTGTCATTTTTGTCTGGAGGACTCAATGTCATTTTCATAGAGAGTTCTCTGAGGCTGGTTTTCATCCAGGCCACCAGCACAAAAAAAATTCACCCACTTCTGGGTAAAATAATGCAAACTGTATGACAATACAATTGAAGGAAATCAGGAGGAAAATAAAAAGATTGTCCCAAATCTGCATATGCCTTAAACTTAATAAAGCACCAAGTGTCAAACAATTGCCTTGTGGTAATTAAGAGAGTAGAAGTTGAAGACTAAGAACCACGAAATTATCAAGATTCACAGATATGTTTTGCATGGCTGCTAAACCTCAAAATAATAAATATTGAATATCTTTGCAAGTAATCTAAAGCAGATGTTGGAAATTAGAGGCTAAATCAAGTAATCCTGGATGCCAAAAGTTTATCCAAAAGTCCTATTTATGGCACACCATTGTTTTGTTGGTTTTTATTTCAGTAGTAATTGAAACATGTGGTTTTGAACCCTAACCGACAAAACCTCACATTTTAATAACTGCTCTGTGTTTATCTCAATGTACATATAAGAACGCCTGTTTGGAAGATTCCTGGCTTTCATACACCCGTTTTAAAACTGTTTCCAATTTTGGCAAACATCCATTTAAAGGCAAATATAAAATTTAAAGGCAAGTTGCTCATAATAAGTCACGTTATAATTTACGTTGCAACATGCTCTGGGAGCTTCTTTGGAGGGTTGTGGGATGCAGTCATAGGACAAGCCCTAAAAGGGATTTTATTAGGAGAGAACAGGCCCAGCTCTGGGAAAACATTTTTTTTCAAACAGACTTGTTTCAGTCTGTCTTTAGTGATGATGGTCCTTATATTCTTAAGGGAGCATTTCCAAAATTTGGGCTGAATGAGTTAAAGGGAGAAAAAAAAGTCTTTACTATGTTATGGAACTCAACATGGCTTTTAAAAACAGGTACAGCCCACTTAAAAAGTTTATTTCTTTAAAGTCTGAGTACACTGTCATTTAAATGGGACTTGTAAATAGTACCTGCAGAAACACCATCTGGAAACTTTCGCAGTATTAAAGTGTCTCAGCCTTCGTGAAACTTGGAAGCAAAAGTTGGAAACTAGTTTCTAGCATAATGCAAAGAGTATAAAAATATATAGAAAGTTACATTTCTTCATAAAGCTCAGTGAAGGAAAAAACAGGCTTCATTGTAACAGTAGGGCAAGCAAGTTCTATTGACAAAACTTAATAAATATCCTCTTAAAAATAATATAAAACTTTTAAATGTTCATTAGCAATAGTAAGTAAACCCTAGGCCCTTCTATCTGTCCTAAAAATCAGGACCACATTTGAGAGGATAAGCTTGAAATATTGACCTAAATAATTTGTTTGTGCTGAAATTTTTGTAGCCTGAAATACAGGGCCTGCATTGTTGTCAAAGCTTATCTCCATGATCTGTTCAACTTCAGCATAAAAGAAAATACACAGAGGGACAAATCCAGTTGTATCTTGTCTGTTTGATCTGTGATTCTTTTTTACAATCCAGTTACCTAGGGTGAGCTTCTTCAAGTCTTATAGAAAAACGGCACAGAGAAAGTGCAGTCCTGTCTTCTCACACATCAGGCTTTGTGCATAACAAAACCTCCAGGTAGACAGGAGTCATGTCCTCCTTTTAACTCAATTTTTTGGTCTCCTCAGCCTGGGAGACTAAGACTCCTCAGCCTAACCCCTGTGCCTTCAAGCTGTATCCCAGCTCCCTGCCATTAGGTAAAAACTGCAACATTTGTGCACAGGGAGCCCAAAACTGCTCCCAGGCGAGACAGCAGTGACCAGACCTTGTCACTGCTTTTTTATTCCTGCCCTCATTTCTCTTTGTGGTGGGTTGCTGCCATGCTCCAGACAGCTGTCCAAAGGTCCTGGGAATTCATACTGTCAGGAAATGTATACAGCTTTCCTCTTCAGCATTGAATCTGACCCACATATTAACCTCATTATTTCTACATTTGCATGACAATGAGCAGTTTGCTCAAAAAAGAAAAACAAAAAAAGAGCAAGCCAACAATAAATCTGTGTAAAAAGCTGAAAAAGGATAACTGTAAGTCTGATGGCTACAGTATGAAGACTATGGCTCTTCTCTTGTAAGGCTCTACCACAGAAACAGCTGAGAAACACAGGAGGCAGGGAGAAATTGCAAGCATTATGAAAATTTTGAGAGAAGGTTAAATGACCCCAGCATATAATGGAATTTACAGATTTTTTTTTCCCCTGTTCAAAAGCAAGAAACTCTTCCATTTTTCATCACATGCACCATGTTTTATACTGAACTGCAATTCCAAAACTTTGCAACTGTATGCACTGAGTAATTAAGCTTTTGGATAGCTCTGTTTGCTTAAAAAAAAGTATTTTTTACGTAGTTAATTGTTCCATGAGGAATTTTTTAAAGTTATGAATATGTTAATTGAACATGAAACTTTCAGAATTGCACTTTCACATAAATCATTCAACTTTGTATGCTAAATTAGCACAGAGGCTGAAGGAGCTGTTATGTAAGTATTAGCAGGACAGCTGCAGGATGTCCTTTCATCATATTATTCAGATAAGCTCTTTTGTTGTCTAGAAATCACTCAGAGCCCAAGCTCTTCCAAAATCTATGTTCAAAACAAGTCCAGCAGTATTCTATGACAGAATCATCTCCACAACAAAACAAGTAGTCCCAAAAATCTCTTGTGAGATCCCTCTAAAAATAGAGTTTCCCACAAAGATATTGCTGACCGTGTTTATGGAGTCTGACTGGGCTTTTAGTTCAACTGCAAATAATTCCAGCCCCACCTACTGAGTCATTCTAAATTTGCAACAGATCATATATTTAGAGAAAATACATAGAAAATATACAACACTTGTCTTCTTTACCTATTTGAACTGCAAGTTTTTCAGAGAAGAGACATTTTCTTTATGATTTTATAATAAAAAGGGCCATATTAGCAGTTAGAGTCTTAATAAATAGAAATAAGTAATGAAAAAATGTCCAAAAGTTCTGAGGCTTACTGAGCCAAAAGTCTTTTATGTTTAAGAACAGAATTTCAATAAATTTACTGTACTTTAGACTGTTGTAACAGACACCTGCAGCAACAGGGACAAAATCATTCTGCCTTTTCCAGAACTCACCACAGATATTTCAGTTAGGAAAAATTATGGATTTCTGTGAAGAAGTTCACACACCTTGGCAGTGTACATTTGTGATCTCCTATCTTTGAGGAATACTTCAGAGCACTAAAAGGGACAGGTTAAGGTTAAGGAGAGAATAAATATGCTATCCATTCACTAGAGAAGCATTACATATTATACCTGGACAAGTCAACAGAAAGGGACAGATTCTGTCACCCAACAAGGCTTTCCTCTGCTCCTTTCATCACACAAGGCTACCATAAAGACTTCACAGGTGACCTTATCTCAGCACTGCAGAACTTATCTTACAGCTTTGAATAGCAGACAGTTCCTGATCCACTCCACACTGTCTGGAGGTGAGGGAAAAGGTACCAGATACCCACCAAAAAAGCCATTCCTTGTAGACAGACCAACACTTGGGAGTGTCAGACCTGCTGCCAGTGACTGCACCTGTGTAGGTCATCCAGCTCTGGAGGGTGGCACCAAGATAGGAGAGCAGTTCCTCTAATTAATCTAATAAAATCAGATATTTTATTAGACCAAGTCAATTAGATTGACTGACTTCATTCTTCTGCTTTGAGAGGGAGCTGAGGTACTCAGAAATCTCTTGCTTTATTGGGGGGGCCCAGATAGCTCTCATAGCAGAGGGCCCAAGTTGGAGTGTTCCTGTATGCTTGAGCTGTCCCTTGCATAGCTATGCCTGACCATGTGGTGTTGAGGTGATGGTGGTAAACATTTAATCATTTCTTTGCCAATTCCCATTCCTGATAGTTGGAGTGAGTTGCTCGGTAAGCTAACGTTTCTTGAAATGCAGAAAGTGGTGCGGCAACTTTCTCCTCAATCCATGGCAGGCAACTTCTTGGGGTCTCAACAAGAGCCCTTCCTATCTCTGAGAGATACAAGTCCCTCCAGCAGAAGAAAGAGGGCTTCCCAAAAGCACCACCTACAGCCTTAAGGTGAAATAGGACATCGTAGTCACAAGCTGCCCACTAATGAGAGCAACTGGGAGATTGAACATGTGCCTGTCCCACAGATCCTTAGGGAAGGAAGCACAGCATGCCAGGTTAGATAAATCCTTCTGTCACACCTGAATAATGACAAGTATGTTCAAAACACTTCTAAAATTTCAAAGAATCTTATGCAACAACTCACATTTCAACATATTATTGCACTGCAAGTTATCCTATTTGTTTGTTTCATGAACTGTGTGGGACAATACGAGGAAAAGGCTGCCTTTTTTTTATCAAGGAGAAATATTTCCTCATTTTCTTTGACTGCAGACAGCTTTTCAATCACACACTCACAGACTGGCTCTGAGACTCTCTTTCAAACTCCTTCTTGTATTCCCTGTGTGCCTTCATGCAATTCCCATGCAGACTGCTGGACTAATGAGATAAAGAGGAGCTCTGCATGGTTTATGTAACACTGGTGTTACGCAGCTGCTGAAACTGAGATGGAACAGTGAGGTGCTCTAACTAAAGAAGGTAACATTCATTAGTGATGGGATTAGAATCCATTTATAAAATGTGATTCAGGCACCTAAATTTAGGTGTGAACAGTGTAGTTGTCTATGATGAGGCAGCTGTCTGTGGCATCACTATACATAAAGGAAGTTGGCAGGTCAGTTCAGCTTCCTAAATCATAGGTGTCCTGTGCTATTTGCAACTCTGAAGGGCAGCTGTGGCAGAAAGCTCATAGGGAATTTGTGTCCTGCTGCAGGGCAAAGATCCTTCTGGAGACCAGGCAGGATGACTTGGGCTAGGGGCCCTGTTTACTCACTCACACATGGGCTCCCACTGCCATTTGAGATGCTCTAGGAAATCCAAGGTATGCACAAGGCTAGGAGATAGGGCAGAGGACATCTGGGGGACATGTGCCCATCTGAAATGACATATAAATATGCTTGTGTAGGCAAGACACCCTGGCCACCTGAACTGGCACAAGATAAATATTTGAGTGTGACCAAAGGATGATGTGCATGTCCTTGTCCAGGCAAATGGACCACAAATGGATCACAAATCTAGTTAATGCAGTTGGGAATGCACATGCTGACATCCATTCAATAATCCTCTAGATCCATCCACTGCAGGGGCAGGTTCCCCAGGAGATATGGAGAAGATTCACAGACACTGGTCTTGTGCTTGCACTAGAAGTATCTGCCTGGTGCCCTGCTGCTGTTCCAGAAGATTAAATGTCTCCTGAGGGTCCTATGTCATACACATGCTGCATGGATGTTTTCCAGAGACATCTCACATAGCACCAGAAGCCCTTTTTAGGCATCTGAGTTCTGCAGAAGCCCACATTGCTTATAGTAGCACCCTCACCACCAAACTCACCTACTGATACTCACCCCGTAGACAGCTAAGTATGCAAGCCTGAACTGGGATCTTCACCTCCAGCTCTGCCCAGAGCCTGCTATTCTGTAACATTTCAGACTGCAGACTGTTCCCTCACTTTGTGTCTACCACTGCGGCACCCTGATCTCAGTTCCTTTCCCCAGCTGTGCTGAAATAGAGCCATTGAACCATAGAATCCAATTACAGGATATACAGAGTAAGGAGAGATGCATGAGAATCATTGAATCCAACTACTGACTCCACACAGGGAAACCTAGAAATTAACTATATATCTAAAAGTGTTGTCTAAATGTTTCACAAACACCAAGTTTGGGGCCACGACCTCTTTCCTGGGGCACTTGTTCCTGTGACTGACCACCCTCTCATTGAAGAACTATTCTAATACTCAATCTGAACTTCCCCTGATGATTAAGTAATTTTCATGCATCTTATCAGCAGAGACCAGAGGGAAGAGATCAGCACCTTCCTCTCATTGTAAAGGAAGTTGTAAACAGCAACCTGTGCTGGCTGTGCCTGATGCCCTGGTTGTCCTGCATATGCTACATAATGGCATTCAGGATGATCTGCTCCAGGACCTTCCCTGGAATGCAGGTCAGACTGACAGGACTGCAGTTCCCTGGATCTTCCTTCCACCCTTCTGGTTGATGGGCATTACATTTGCTCATCTCCAGTCAACTGAGACCTTCCTGGTGAGCCAGAACCGCTGACAAACGATGGAAAGAGGCTCAGTGAGCACTTCCACCAACTCCCTCAGTACCCTTGGGTGGATCCCATCTAGACTCACAAGTTACAAACACTTTAATTATGGGCAGTAACTAAAATCATCCCACTATTGAGAGAATAACATGTTTGTTTGTTTGTTTGTTTGTTTGTTTGTTTGTTTGTTGTGGCTGAGCAAATCTACTGCCAGAGAAACTGCCCCTGAGAAAATTCATATCTGCTTTGTTAACAGTTTGCTTTTCAAGTTCCCTGCAACACCCAGGATCACAGTGACACAAAGAACAGAGACCTTAATTTTTCCCCCCCCACCCCCATCTCTTTAATAACTTCCAAATCTCTTCAAGAACCCATGTAAGCCTCCCCAGCTGCTGAATTCCCAAGTTTTCCCTGCCTTACTGATGCAACCAAATCCGCCTAAAAAATGGATAAAAGGTGGTGAATACCTGGTTCACTGGGTACAGGTTTCAGAGTGTTCTCTGGTCTGGAGAGAGTATCCTGAGATGGAGCCCTCTGAGTGCCATTAATTCTGCACCTGCTCAGTGTGCCCATGATATCATCTGATTTTTTATTTTCGTACAATCTCCAACATTTCTCATTATTACCTTGGCACCTGGGGACTGTGATTTGCAGGAAGGCTTCTTTTCCAGGCCAGGCAGAATTATATTACAGTCCCAAGGCATGTTTGGCAACTGCTAATAGTGGCTGGCTATTTTTAGATATTTTTCTGTTCTTCTCACAGTTCAGATCTGTCCTATTTACCCTCACCACCTTCACCACTGTCCTTATTTTTATTTTTTTTTTTTCAAAAAACAGAGATTTTAGACGTGTACTAGTTTTCACTGAATTCTTGGAATGTATTTTTACTGCTTTTAAAAAGGTTTTCCATTGGATTGCTTCCACTTTGATTTTTATAAAACTGTGGTATAATTATTTTGGACCTAAATCTATATCCCTTCCATGCTGTAACAACATCTCTCAGAAAAAGGATTGAATTCCCGTCTAAACCATTTGTTCACAGGGGACTTTTTCTTTATATATATCCAGTAATACCTGGTTTTGACGTCTGAATATGAAGTTTAAATATTTTTGAGGGTCCTGCCCCTCAGTCTTTGCCATTGATTTGAATGATTTCTGATTTGCACTGCTCACAAAGTGAAATTTAGTGACACCCCGCCCCCCCCCCCCCTTCCCCAGTGTCTGAAAATGCCTGGGGCCATTTGCTGAGCTAAGAGTAGCAGAGGAAGTAGAACTTGGCACCTTCAGTGCCAGTAGAAATATGCAGAAACAAACCTGCCCTCTCAGTATTATTTCACCTGAACTCACACAGGTGATTGCCCTCTGTGGAGCCAATTTTGCCTGAAACTCATGGTTCTTAGAAATGAGGGGAAAGGGAAGGTGGGAAGATAATTTGGAGAAAAAAATGTACAATGGATTTTCCAAGGCAGTTGCCAAAGTTTTCACACATGCATACACAGAGAGGAAGAAAATAGTGCAGTAGTGATGCTAGATCTTCTCTCAAGACATTTTTAGCATCTTGCTAAGTGATGACATCCCCAAAGGAAGGGGATGTACTCTTGAGTAAACATCAAGTGTCCCAACAAACTACGAATCATAATAATGTGCCGTGAAAATTTGCCTTGGCAAATCCAAAACCAAAGATCTTGTTTGCTTTCCATTTCACAGGTATCCCTGCTTTTTGATTACTGCTATAAGCTGATTATGACACTGGGGACATGTTGGCAGGCACCTCACTGGGTGATAAATAAAAAATGATCCATCTGTGACCTGCCGTGTCTCACATATACCAGAGTAAGGTCTTCACAGAATATTTTCCCTGGATTATTTCTAAATCTACCTGTTTTTTGACTGTCAGAAATACTCATTTTTGGCTGCTAGAATTCTCTCTAAAGTTGCTGTGCATTGGAGGACAGCAGATGATAAAAAATCTGACCTACTTAATATAGGGGTTACAGGTGGCACATTAGAAAATGGAATATGCTTTTCTTTTTCTTGGTAGCTCACTATTGGAAGCTCCCCCAATGCTGTGAAAACATTTATGAGAACTATTATTGCAACTGCTGCAAGTAAATTTACAGACAGGGAATGAGAAAGAGTGACAACTTTAATACAAAGGCCTCCAGCTGGAAATGTGAGGCTTAGTTCTTGACTCTGCTGTTCTTGTATAAATCAGTATTAACTTAAATTTTAAAAGAAAGAACTTACCCTGTTTTAAAAATGTAAGATCAGATTCCTGATCTGGGAGAATGAGAAAGATCTAGTCAAAAAAATAACAATTATTATTAGTGTGTATTTAATTACAATATTAATAACGTACCTTGGTTTGACGTACTTGCCTTGCAATAAAATCAGAAACTCCACACAACAGAAAGGATTGTTGTTGCAATTGTGCTTCATATCCCTGGTAACTCAAGCAGCCTTCTTGTCTGTTCTGCACGGGAGTGCCCATACAGGGCATAAAAGCCTGTGTAGGCAACGCTCAGTATTTGGAGAGCCCAAGTGCTGTCAATGTATTTGAGGGATGATATGAGAGGAAATCCCCATCCCAGTTTTGGCTTTATCTGCTAATCTTGCTTTCCAGCCGTGTATGAATGATACTGTTTCTTGTAAGATAAATCTCTGGCAAGAGAGGCATTGTATTTCTGCTGAGTTTTCCAGCAAGTGGGAACAAACGAGCCAGTAGCTTGCAGACAAGTAAATGACTAGCCCTGCTGCTTCTTATTTTAAATATTAGACTTTACTGGTGCAGAAACTTTGCAGATGCTGCAACCCCAATATTTGCTGGCTTTGCAAGCTCATTTCCTACTTGGTTCAGGAGAGTTTCTGAGAAATTTTGGCTATCTAGAAGGACTTGGAAATTTTGCCATGAAATAGGATGAGTTTGTATCCTGGTGGTGTTTTGCTAGCAAAAGAAAAGCAAAATGGAAAACTTATTTATGTAGCTGATGTGCCATAGACAGTGACAACCATTTCCCAGATATATGTTTAATTTACTTTTTCAAAATTGGTACTAATCATAACTCAGTCTAGTAAGGATTTCCCTAAGAGTACTGTAAGAATTGCTATGTAATGGCCTGTAGAGAAAGAGCCCAGATGCTAGAAACTCAACACGAAGTGCCACTCACAGCTACAACAGCCAGCTTCAAAGGGATTGAAAGAGCTAAAAAGCATATCCAGGCCATTGACCAAAAGCATGTAAGTTGTTTGCTACCATAACAAGGCTAATGCAAGAAAAAGGTCATCCTTCTTCCATTTTTCTTTATTTTCCTTTTTTTAGTTACAGTTTCTCTTAGAGAGACTATTAATACATTTATGTTGGAACATAATGATGCTTCCTGTTTCTCTAGTTCTTCCTTCCATAATAAATCCTGTCATTAGATTTGCCTTTTGCTTTCCACTAATGTTTTAAAAGCAGTAAATGCAGAGACTGCAGGCGCTCTTTTCCTGGTGGTAATGGGTAATTAAAAACCTATCATTGTACAAGCATAAGCAGGATTCTTTTCCTCCAAAGCATTACTTTGCTTTCCTTAATTTAATCTAATTTGAACTCATCATGGGTCTTCTTTCTTAGCTCATGGCCCCAGCTTCTTATGTACATATCTGTCTTTCTCTCCTTTTCCAGACACAACTGGGTATAATAATGTTGGCTTTGACACAACTTCCTAGCATGGATATTTAAAACACAGGCTTCTTTCCAGCAAAACCAAGGCTTCAGCTGCCACAAATTTTATTGCCAGACTTCAGCCCTGGCAATAGTTTAAAGGACTGGAGTGAGATCCTTGTGAAGACTGCCATCATGAACAGGATCTTTTTTGTTCCTGCTTGTACCAGGTGACCAGGCAATGACGTACAGCATAGCTCAGACAACGACCAGGGGTGTGTGCCTGGACTTTAATGCAATTCTCAAGCCGTGGAAAGGAAAGGCCCTTGACAAGGCTTCTCATGGCTTTCCCACACAGTTCTTTTCATAGCACCCTGGTCCCAGGATACACAGTATTGCCACATCAGGGCTGGCCTTCAACACACTAAATCCCTGTGGAAGCAGGGCATCTAAATCCAGTCAGGACCATGAGATTTATATCTTGTTCCTTTACTTCCAAAAGAGGCTCAAGATCACCTGTGGTCCAAAAGTGGCATTTGAATATAAAAATTATAATGGACAATGAAAATGCTTAGGAGGATCATCAAGTTAGCACTGGAATGACTGCCACCAAATTCCTGGGATAGCATAGTTCTTGAGTTGTCTGTGTCCTCTGAGCCACTGTACATCATTTATTGGTTCAGATAAATAAAGTGGATTTCTTATTCCCTCCTGAAGACAGAATAAAAAGGGATTCTTGGTACCTGGCCAATATTTTGGCCATTATCAGAAGTAATGAAAAAATCTGTGCTCCTCTTTGAATGACCAGAAGCCAGGCATTTTATGAGATAATCTAAGGTAGACATACATTTTCATGGTCATAGAAGTAAAATTCTGTGGTTTTTTCATTTGTCAAGAATTTAAATACAAAATACAAAAAAGAATTTTCATGCTTTCTTAGCAAGGATCCATTCAATTAGTATAATTTTCTAAAGAGAAGGCTTTGAGCTTGCACACAGAAAAAGGTGCAGAATATTAGTCATAGGAGTAAACCATTGATTGAACTAAGCAGTTCACTGGAAATGAGGTGCTTTATATTCATTGAACCAGATCTTGGATTATATATTTTGTATCAATTTGCTACATTCTCTCTATTTTTGACATAATGCCTTTTGAACAACACAAATAAGACTTTTGAAGCCAGTGTGAAAAAGCAAGCTGCCCTCATCTCAGAGAGGGAATTCCTTGGAAGTCTAGATCATTATTTTTAAGGTAATGGCTTAATTCTTAATAGCTTAACTTTCAGACAGAGTGCAGAGAGAGCTGAACTCAGAATGCATAGAAGTAATCTAACTACTTACATGGAATTGAACCTATTAGAGCTCCCTCAATACCTTTAAAATGACTAAATTATGCATGGTGTTGGGATGGGTTGTGCTGACTGAAAATCAACAGAGGCATTCTAGAGGAGAATAATAATTACTCTACCGAATTTATATGTTGCTTTCACAGTGGGAAAGAATGTATGTGCTGCTTGTGAAACTGTATGGAAGGAATGCAGATGCAGGCTGTTGCAATTTTTTTGGCCAAGATTGTGTCATTTCATTTGAAATTCCAAAATAAGGTCACAGTAAATTTTCTGCATTCAAATGTGAGCTTCTTTTTTTTTCCTGCTGTTTCAGTTTGCCAGAAATGCGAGCAGTTGTAAATTTCCACACAAAGTTGAATCCAAAAAGGACAGTGCAGATTTTCCACTGCACCTGTCAGGCAGGCAGTCACATCTACTGACTCCAAGAGACAAAAAGCTGTAACACCGAGTGCTTTGGATATTGACTCTGGTAAGAACAGCAAAAGCCAAGTTTGAGAGTTTTTGACAGGCTCATCTAAAGAGAATAAAATTTCCAGTGAAAGAAGAGCTGTTCAGAAAGTACTTAAAAAGACACTGTGTAAGAAAGACTTAAATTACAGAAGGAAAAAGTATCCATTCTTATCAAACAAGAATCACAAATAAACAATATGCTCTGCAAAATTGTTCTGAGTATGGTGAAATCACATTGCGTGAGGTACTTAAGATGACATGTTTGCACCTGGGGTTTTTCACCCTGAAAACTATGTTTTGATTTTAGATTTTCCCTTCAGTGAAACTGAGGTTTACCATGGAAAAATTATGCTTGTTAGTTACAGGGGGTTTCTTTTAGCTTTTGTTGGATTAGATTACAGCCATAACCTTTCAGTGAAATGAGGCCTGAAAAAGAACAAGATTGCCCTCTATCAAGTGACTTAATCTCTTTATAATTCTCTCTTTACATTTTTCCCTAGGGCTAAATGATGAGACTATAAAGCCTCTTTGTTGTTTTTTAAAGGTATGATACATTTTGATGACCATAATTTTATAGTGAGCACCTGACTTTATTGCCAATTGGTCAAGATAACGCATGCTAAAATTTCTTTGGTATTGCTTGATTTGACACACTTGATTTTAACCAGATTTCAAATGTAGCTATTTTTTGAAAAATAAAGATAATGAAAAAGTTATTTTAAAAGTATTTTTACCATTACTTTTTAATAATTTGTTAATCTTTTTTCTCTCATTTAACTTTTTTTAGACATATAGTGCAGTTAAGAGATATGAAAATTAAAAGAAGTTATCTTCTCAGATCTCAACTGATCATAGATTTTGATAGAATACCTGATTTAAACATACTCAGAAAATAGGAAATCAAACTCAGAAAATAGGAAATCAGAAATCTACTATTTTATGAGTAAGAAAGAATTAAAATTTTGGTCTATGCTCCTGCTATCTGAAAACTATAAAGATTTTTTTATTGATAATTCAGGAGCTTATCAGAATTGGGAGCAAATTCCAAGTTTAAAAAGTAGTTTATTTCCTCAAAAGCTGATTAGGAACCCATGGTTATGTGACAATCAAGTTCAAGAGCACCTGCAAAACTTGAATATACCTAAATCCATGGGACCTGATGAGATGCATCCCAGGATACTGAGAGAATTGACTGATGTAGTTGCTGAGCCACTCTCCATCATATTTCAAAAATCATGGTAGTTAAGCAAAGTCCCCAGGAATGATGGGTGAAAGGAGGATCCTGGAAACTATTGTAAGATCATGGACCAGATCCTCCTAGAAGATTTGCTTAAACATATGAAACATATGAAAGACAGAGAGTTAATTAAAGACAGCCAACATGGCTTCTCCAAGGACAATCATGCTTGATTAACTTTGTGGCCTTCTCTGATGGACTGACTGCATCAATGGACAAGAGAAGGGCTATAGATGTCACCTACCTGACTTTGATTTGTTGCCCCCCAACACTCTGAAATTGTCTCTGAATTGAAGAGATATGGGTTTGATGCATGGACTGTTAGATGGACAAGGATCTGGCTGGATGGCTGTGTCCAGAGTTCCAGGCAATGCCTGAATGTTCAGGTGAAAACCTGTGGTAAGTGGTGTTCCTCTGGGGTCCATACTGGGACCAATGGTATTTAATCTCATTACCAATGACTATGGACAGTGACACTGAGTGCACTCTCAGCTAATATGCACCAGCACCAGGCTGAGTGGTAAAACTGATACCCTTTAGCAAAGGAATGCCATCCAGAGGGATCTTGACAGGCTTGAGGAGTGAGCCAACTTTTTATTAAGGCTTATGTGATAGAACAAGGCAAAATGGTATTAAAGAGAAAGAGGATAGATTTAGATTGGTCATAAGGAAGAATTACTTTAAGGATGGTAAAATAGTGGAAGATGTTGCCCAGAGAAACTGTGGGTACCCCATCCCTGTAAGTGTTCAAGGCCAGGCTGGATAGGGTTTTGAGCAACCTGACCAAGAGAATGGCATCCTTGCCCAAGGCAGGTAGGTTGGAATTAGATGATCTTTAGAGATCCCTTCCAGCCAAAATCCTACTGTGATTCCATAATTCTATAAAATACATGGCTAGTCAGAAATCTCCTGAGATTAGCATAATTCACCAAGGGGTTAGCTGGGTATCCAGCCTATGGATTAATAGCTCGAGGGGAAGGAGCTATTACAGCTCCTAGCCTGTCTTTAGGATGACATTTCAGCTCTTACCTTGCACATTAGTCTTAATTGTTCCGGTAAAAGGAATAATCAGTTCTTATATTCCCTGCAGGCTGGCAGCCTGAAATGTAATCTGCAGCCCAAGGGTAAAGATCTCATCTGAGTCACCTTTGGTCAAGATGAAAGCCTAAAGAATTTTGTTTTAAAATCGTCTAGGTAAGATAATACCTGCGTGACTGTTCAACCACTTTTGTTAATTTCTCAGCACTAACAACTACATCAAATATATGTTTGACATTAAAAGCCCCTTGAGAAGAAAAGCCTTTTGGAGGAGGATTAGGATCCCAATTTTGATCCCCAAATAATGACATCTTCCCTCTTCCTCCTCTGCCAGGTCTCTCATTCCCAGTTTGGTGTCATGTTGTGATGATGGTTATTCAGGCTGCAGGACCATAATCTCTGCACTGCAGCAGTGTTTACAGCTACATTTGCTAGTCATTCAGGGACCAGGTCTGTCCCTGCTTCATGCTGTGCAGAAGGCAGGCTTCTCTCTTTTTGAGTCACAGGTGATAAACAAGTATGGCCACCTCCTCTCCGGGGAACTCAAGATATTTCTGCTTGTGCGTGCATATGCTCTCACTCTGCAGAGAGAAGAAAAAACCTGTGGAGAGATGAATACTTGAATGCATTTTAAAAAAAACACTGGTGACTTTCTAAACAAAACAAAACAAAACAAAAAAAAACAAAAAAAAAAAAAAAAAAAAAAACCCAAAACCAAAACCAAACCAACCAGATTTAATTAACAGTTGTTATAATCAACAGTGTTATGTAGGGGCTTCAAAATGCCAGTGACACCCTAAGCAGTGATTAAATAGAGAAGACTGATGTTCTACAGTTGCCACTCTTCAATAGATCCTACATTTACTCGGATTTAAAACAAAAAAAAAAAAATTATTTACAGAATAAGATTACTCTCCCCGCCTTTCCCCAAGTGTTAGTTGTTAATCTCAGTATTTCAGAGGTTATTAAAGCAGGTAGGTTTTCAGCCTTTACAAAGTATTCCTTATTTACTGACACCACTCACACTTACATGAACAGAACAAACACCAAAAGGGATACTGATTCACCTCTCCAGCCTACCAACTGTGCATTTTCTACATATTCTAAGCAATTGTAGAGTGTGACAGTTGAATGAAATTCATCCCAGTGGTTAAAAATCTGCTCACCCTGTAGTTCCTTACTAAGACCTTCCACAAATCCCAGGCCAGGACCTTGGGGTATACATCAGATGCTCGCACTTTAGGAGGTTGTGGCTGCGCTGTAAGCGTGATGTCTGGTTCTGGGAGCAGCCTTCACAGTCTGAATGTGGGTGTTTGTCTCTTCCTCCTTCCCCTGTACTTGGGTGTACCCCCAAACCATTATGAAATTCAGTCTACCTCCCTAGGTCAGGCTGAGAAAAATAAAGGAGCACTGGTTCTGAGATGTGAGTTGGAATAACGAAGGCAGCGGGCTAGACAAACCATCCACAAGCCAGGAGCTGCAAAAGAGATGGAAAATAATTAATAAAATCTAGAATATGGAATTGCTTGTAGTGAGATGAAATAAGATGGGGAGGGGCTTGAATTAAAAATAAGGTCAAGAATAGATGTTTAGATGGGAAAGAGGAAACCATGATTCTGCTGCAAGAGAGGAAAGCCAGATTCAAATTAAGCAGGGAAAAGAGTAAGAAAGTCTGCGTTCAGGTGGAAATCAGTCAAAACCAGAGAGCTATCTGCTATTCACAAACATATAAGAAAAATACCCTATGAAAATACCATTCTAGAGACATAATTTACACTCTGCACAAGATAGATCAATCCTACTCCAAGCATTGTTGTGTTTTGTTATCATTTGCCAAACCTAGTTTGGTCATAAGGCTAAAAACTCTGTGGACTTACCTCAGTTTTACCCCAAAATATTCAAAGTGTTGGCTGTTGTTTGAACTGAATTCTTTCTCTTCAGAGGAGGCCAATACCTGCTGCTAAACTCAAAAGCCAGATGGTGCATTTGGATGCATTTAGACATGATCCACTACATGGGAGGGAGTGTTGCCAATGTAAGGTGATACCTTTACCCTATGGATTTACAAGAAGGACCAAACTCTAGTGGGCTGATAAGGCTGAGTGCAGAATGATGCTGAGCCCAGCACTGTTTACTGCAGGAGATTGATTGCATTAGCAGCTCAACTGAAGGCATCAGGAGTTTCATGCCTTCCAAGGGGCAGCTTTTTTCCACCTAGGAGCTATTAGTTCTTACAAATGAATAAACTGTAAAAGTATTTTCTTGGACTGGCTTAGAGAAGAAGGGAAAACAGAGCCAGAGGGTATGAAAGAAGCCTGTCTTTCTTTTCACCCACATTCCTAGCTTCAAACTTTCAGAGTGATTCTTGAACTCAGTTTGGCTCTCCAGCCATATAAAAACATCTGCTCTGAGTCTCTCAAAAGGAACTTGCTACTCTGCAATGTTTCATGCACACAACAAAACAAAACCTGGAATCCATCCTACATATCATATGTAGCTGTGTGGAAAGATGCCTGTGGAATTAAGCTGAGCAAGAGGCATGTATTTACTTATTCACAGCAATAAAACACAAATAATGACTCCAAATGTCCATAGGGCCTTTTCTAATGTCCATTTCTCATGCAATGCAAATTGCTGGAGTCTGCTCCCTTATAGGTGCTCACTAAAGTGACAGTGTCTTAGAATCACAGAATGGTCACAAGGGACATTTAGAGGTCATCTAGTCCAATTCCCCTGCAGTGAGCAGGGACATCTTCAACCAGGTGAAGTTGCTCAGGACCCCATCCAACCTTACCTTGAAGAGATGAGGCATCTACCACTTCTCTGGGCAACCTGCTCCAGTGTTTTACCACCCCAATGGTAAAAAATAAAATTAAAAATCCAACAAAACCTTATATCTCGTTTGTGTCTACCGTCTTTCAGCCTAAAATCATTGTCCCCCATCCTATCACTACAGGCCCTGATGAAAATCTGTCCCCATCTTTCCTATTATCTAATCCCCCATTAATTTTGAAAGGTCACAATGAGATCTCACCAGAGCCCACTCATCTCTCCTTGTTTGCGTTTAAACCTGATACCAAATTATTTCACTGAGTATTCTGTAGCTTTCCTACTGTGAGAAATAGTGAACAGCTATTCCTCAACTCCCTTCTTTGTACTACTTACGGTATTATAAAATTTAACACATCCCTCCCCCTTCCCTCCCACAGTGTGTTTTCCAAGTTGATGGTCTTGAGATTGCTTACTCTTTTTCTGTGGGAGTAGCTCCATTTTGCACATCAATGTCACTATTCTTTTCAGCACCCTTCCCAGCTGAAGTAAAACCCTTTCTAGATCAATGGCAAGAATTTAATTACATGAAAAACATATTTGTGAAAACAAAATGTTAACTCCTACATTTGTTTTTTTTATTTTTCAACATGATATTCATCCCAAAAAGATCTTCTGGTTTAGCTCATGATAGCTTTATGTGCCTTTGGCAAGAAATTTTTAGAAATATTTTTGAAAATCCGTATGTATGAAGAGCTGTAATCACCTCCTCATTGACATCTTCAAAAGACTGCAATAAACTAAACTTGCAACTAAAAAGAAATCTGAGCTGATGTTTCCCCTATATCTCACATTCACAGTTTGCCCACTGTCTAATTTTATTCTCTCCTCTAGTTCTTACAAATTTGCTTGATCGAAGTCAGATTTACTGCCCTCAGAACAATTCTGTAGCTCTTTTAAAGACTGCTGCAGCATCTGCATTTATTTTTGATGGAAAAAAAGTAAGTTTTTCAGTATCCTGGCTACAACTTTTTTTACCCTTTTCTATTAATTTAAATAAATGTCTAGGATTAAGGATATAAATGATTAATTAATCAGTAATATGTACTTCATGACTGGAAAATAGTTCAAGTAGACACTTTAAAACGAGTAATTTCAGTAATCTGTCAGTCTGGGGAGACCTTATAGCAGCCTTCCAGTACCTGAAGGGAGCCTACAAGAAAGATGGAGAGGGACTTTTTACAAGACCAGAGAAGGCTAGGACAAGAGGAAATGGCTTTAAACTGAAACAGAGCAGGTTTAAATGGAATATTAGCAAGAAATCCTTTCCTATGGGAGTGGTGACGCACTGAAAATGTTTCCCAGAGAAACTGTGGATGCCCCATCCCTGGCAATGTTCAAGGCCAGGCCAGATGGAGCTTTGAGCAGCCTCGTCTAGTAGAAGGTGTCCCTGTCCATGGAGGTTGTAACTAGATGAATCTTTAAGGTCCCTTGCAACCCAAACCAGCTTATAATTCCATGACTTGTCTACCTTGCCTTCACTTTCTTTTAGATCTCAAACCTTGTATATGGTAGACAAATACTTTCTCAATGAAGTATGCACACGGAGATTTCTTTTCCCTCCAGCAATTCCAGTCTTGAACAGAGGGTTGCAGGCCTTTCCTTCCACTAGAACCCAAAGCGAAATGCCATTTTTATCTCATGGAAATTGACAGGAACTAAGTGCAGTTCAGTCTTAATATCAAGACTTGTTGTCAAGTCCTGGCAACAAAATTCATTTTATAAAGTTAAAAACCCAAACACATACTAAAATTTGATCTGAAACTACCGGATCTGGTGAGTTATTGATTGAGAAATTAAGAGATGTTTCCAGGATGCTTGTAAGGATGTAAAAATTATACATGGCTACTTTGTAGTCCTCATTCAGAGGAAAACTTACACAGGAGTCTTTAAGGTTGAAAGCACTAAATGGAAAACAGAGAAACCAGGGTGCAATTTTCTGCTTGCAGGCCTCCATAAAAATCTTTTAAAATCTTCATCTGTGAATTCCCTGACAGAGGAAAACAGATGAATAGTGTGAAAATCTGAAAAACAAAAGGCTATTTTTCCTCAGCTGAGTCAATATACATACCTATATGTCACATGTATCAATGCCTAGCTTTGCAGAAATATTTCAGAGGCTGGCAAGAAAGATCCACAATTTTAAAAGAGCTTTTAGTTAACATTGTCCTGACTCTCAGGAACAGAGAGAGGATGAATACACTGAGGATGAAAGGTGCACCTTCAGTAATAAGACTCATGTAAGTATAAACAAAACCCACTTCTACTTTTATAGAATATTCTACCATCTGACTGATTGGAATAAAAATACCATTGTAGTCCCTGAGATCATCATCTGCAGACTTATGTAACAGCAGAATCTGTTTTTCAGGAAAAATATTAATTACAGCCTAAAATTAGCCATGAAAACATTCTTCAGTGTCATGAGTCACAGTTCTTGTCATCAAGCTAAACGCCGTTGAAATGGATTTCCTAAGAGCAATACCCTTAACACAGTGATTGTGTTAATGTGGTTAAGTGCTGGCTCCCCAAAATTTTATTATGAAATAAAATGGGCACACGTGGAAGGACTTGAATGGCATCACATGTATTTGGACTTCTGAAGTGGAGGGCTGATGCTGCCATAGCAACAAAGCCTCTGGTCTGCTTAAATTTGAAACCACGGCAGTTAAACTCCCTGTTGAGATAGAAAACAGCTGTATTGGTAGCCTGAGGTCAGCCTATTTTTGCAATGGCAGTTGTTTGCAGTATGGTCCATATCTATGTTATTAGGGGCTGCATTTCTATAGGATTTTACAGGCAGACTGGTGCCTCTCTTGTCCTTCCTCCCACCTGACCAGGAATTTTGTCAACACCAGATTTTCAGAAGATAGAGCTCCCTGTATGTGTATTTATGTACATAA
The DNA here is from genome assembly GCA_018697195.1 of Certhia americana. Taxonomy (NCBI): domain Eukaryota; kingdom Metazoa; phylum Chordata; class Aves; order Passeriformes; family Certhiidae; genus Certhia; species Certhia americana. The sequence goes on along the minus strand of CM031858.1, from coordinate 102,083,829 downwards.
AGCCGTGACTGAACTGGATGTTTCAATAGTAACATTGTCTTGATGTTGCTCTTATTTGATTGAAAAGTATAATCCCTGGACTTGTAAATAAGCATATTCGTATTTTTGAATCTTACTTTATGTATTTATACACCTATTGCATCCTCAATCACAAACTAGGGGCAGTAAAATAAGCCTTTTGCCAGACACATTTATCTGTTCTTTCTGAACTTAGCAGAAGTCTGGTTTAGAAGATTGCCTCTCTGCTTAAAAATTGTGATGGTTGAAAGTTTGTTGATGAGATATTTTTTAATTTCTGTCTTTTCTGGCATTAGTGTTTACAATAAGATGCTTCAGATTTTCAGGAGTTTTTTCACAATTCTTGAAGCAGTAATTATATTTGTCAAATACTGATCTTTTTTCATACGCTCGAGTGTTACATCTATTACAATTATCTACCTCATGGGCAAATAGCAATATGAGAATATGTATCAATTTTTAATCCTTTTAATGTATTGAGTTCAGATCCTGGGTTACATCTCTCCATTACTTGACTGTTAGTACTTTACCAAGTAATTCCATATTTTCTCTATCTGCAGCCATTACTTCTCTGAACTTGGTTCTCCCTGCTCTCAGGCTTCTTATGTCACTCTGGTGGAGTAAAGGCTGTATCTAAGGGTAGATTATATTTTAATCTACCTATTTTCAGGTCTTTTTATGTATAGTAATTGCACTGGATATCTTTGAGCTGAAAGAGAATCAGTTGTTCTGGCATATTATCCAGCCCTGCTGTAATTTGCAACTGTTCACAGCCAGAAATGGTGTGTTATGAAAGAGCTGCTGCCTATTACAATATTTCTGGTGGGAATCCATTAGTGAAAATTTATGTTCCATTAGTGAAATTAGTTATGTAGTCAACATAGCTTTCTACTAAGTGCTGGATGAACACTCCTTTCCCTCCCCACCTTGTAACAGGCTCACAAGTCATAGCAGAGCTTCTGACCACTGCTGCCCCAGGGAAATAAAATGGGAGTGGTTTTGGGTATAAAGTCACTGCTACAAAGCAGAAACTTTCCTGTGAGTGAAATTATCCATCTAGATATAGGAACACAGCTATAATTACACTGATACTTTTGACATGGTACAACAGCTTCTGTAGGTAACTTCTCTCACGATTTGAAATATTTTCAGCTCAATATATGTCTCTTCAAAAGCACTTCAAACCAAAATAAAAGCAAGCTTAAAAGCACATAAAGGTTCACAAGGAAACTAAAAATAACTCAATGTCAGGAATATAATTAAACTAACACAGATTAAAAACTTCCCCAGAAGAAACAATCATTTAACAAGTTTATTAATAAAAAAAAGTATGTGAAACACAAACTCACTACCACATAAGCTGTTATATCTCTTGGTAACCCAGGGAATGAGATGGGTAGATAGTGGGTGTGGCATCCACATGACAATCCTGAATACAGGCATCTCAGAGGAACAGTTACCCACTGGCTCACCTTACTAGGGATTTTTATTTCAGTTCTGGCTCTGAAACTCTGCTGGTGTGTGGGGAGCACTGGGCATTCAGGCTGCTGCATTTTCCCTGTGCAGCACTGAGGGTTCCTTGACCTCAGTGCAAATAGTGTGGAAAATAGATTACGACGCTCAATCTTCACTTGTGTTTTTAAAAATAAACACCTTTTTATCTTGTGACCAGAGGCTAGCACAGGCTGTTCTACTGCTCTCAATAAATTTCCATTGCCTCTGAAAACTAACTAGCTTGGGAGCTCCTAATATATCATCATCATCATTACATTTGCCTTTGGTAAATTTACCTAAAATGTGTTTCCAAAGTACTAAATTGCAGCATAGCAGGGGAGATGAGAAATTGCTATTCACAAGTTACTGCCTTGCAAAGGTTAGCTTATAAAAATGCATGCTGACTTAGGCAGTGTTCCTCATTGCCATTTTGGGGATGAAGATTCAGTTACATTAAGATTTCTTAAGATAAAGAGGGTGTCCTCACACACACGTAAATAAGAGGAATTGCTGAGCTCTGAAAAAAAATCACTTAGCTTTGCTTGCAGATTTTTAGGAACCTCTAAGGGCTGTAAAGATAGAAAAATTGCTTAAAATACTTCCATTTGTCTTACAAAATATCAGTTTTCAGTACTTCCTCCAAGGCATCTTCCAAGGACACAGTACTGAAGAAACAAGTCAAGTGCCAGTTCTTGGTTGCCAAGGTAATTTAGAAAAATTGGATACCTGACATCTATGTAGAGATCTTGTCCTGCCAGTGGCTGTTCTTACATGGACTACACAGGATTATCAACAATATTATCAACAATATTAACAATAATAATAATAACAAGAAGAAGAAGAAGAAGAAGAAGAAGAGGAAGAAGAAGTAAAAGATTGTGGCAGCAGCTAACATTGAGGTACTTAATTGGCCAGGTTTTACAGTTTTCTTACAATATTGCTTTTCAGAAGCAATTTTTTTACTTGATAAAAATCAAGTAGAAAGGAATCTTCACAAATTTATAAATCATTAAGTTGTCTGAAGTTTTATGGGTGTATTCAGATGTTATGGAAGTCCTCAACATGTTACAATGATGAAGAAAATGTCTAGGAGTTAATCTGGTGATATAGGACTTACACATGATGACAATATGTTCCTATTATTTTAGTTATTATTATTATTAATTTGAATCCTATTTATTATTAATTTGAATCCTATGGTTCAAGATTTTATTATATCAAGTTGCACATCCCTAGAATTTTACATGCAAATTAGTCCCTCTTCATTGGTCCTCCCATATGAACCAGAGCATTAGCTATACCACATTTTTAATAAGGGAAGCTCCATATGTGCACATCTGTGCTTACATGTGCAAATCCCAAAGCTGTCCTTGCAGCTGAATGTTTTGGTATTTGTTGTTTGCATGAAAATTGTAGTTGGTAAGGGTAAACACATAACAATGCTTTGTATCAAATTATAGGCCTCATTTTCCTGGAAAGATTTGTGCACATGAATTAATATAATATAAAGAATATATTTCCTGATTTGTTATCTCCCTTAAGCTCATAAAAATGGTAGACATTTACTCCATATTTGGGAAAATAAGACACCCAATCATCACATGCTGGCCAAAAACATTGCTGCAACATTGTAGTCCCTGAGCCACCAAAGGCATGTTGGATTGCTTAGGCACCTAAAGTGGAATTGTCCCATAAAATCTCGAATTGCCCTTTTGTTGGCTAAGCAGTGTGAAGAAGTGCATGCTATTCCCAAAGAACTGCTGTAAATTATCTTCCTGGTCACAAGGCAACAAAAGGGAAAGAACATGCTTTGCAAACAGACATGTATTTAAGGCAAAGCACTTCCTTAAGCCGACCAGTTTTTATAAGAACTTACACTTTGCTCTAAGCTTTTCCTGAGCACAAAATCTTGTGCCAGAGCTTTGCAGGGTCAGAGTAGCACACACACATTTTTCGTTAAACTTATGAATTTGGTTGTAATAGTCAGTGATGTTCTTAGCTCTTTTTTAGGGCTCTAATTTCTAAGGGCTGCTTTCATACTCACTTCATTTACACCATGTTTCAGCTGTTGCAGATTGTAGAAAAAGTTATCTCATTCCATTGGATATAGGATAAGCAAAAGGAGGCTAATTTCCATGGCTACATTTAACCTGTGTGACTGACACTTAATTTTTCAGTAGGTTTTTCTTTTTTTCCATTAAAGGAGCCATCCTAAATAATGAAAATCATTCTGACAAAGGAAGCCACAAGATCAAGCGTAGCGTGCCTGGTATTTGTTCCACTGTATCTTGCATGCTGTCATCAGAGGATAAATTTATAAACAAAGATTTTCCAGGATGTATTCCAGATTTGTGAAGAACAACATAATCTCCTCAGTCTCCATCTTTCCTCTGTCTTACATTCTATAGCTTGGGAATACTGTACATTGTCTCCTGCAGGCAGAGAATAGAGCCATCTGTTGATTGGGGGGGAGTACAGTAATATCTCCCTTCTGACATTTACAATGCTTTGGGAGTTTATGTGCCACCTTCTGAACACCAGCATTGTTCACAATTTTTTATTTTGGTAAGTGCCATACTTCACAGATACATTCTTGAGAGGAAAAAGTCCTAACACACATACATACACACACACGCACACACACACACACACACACACACATACATACACACCCATCTCTCAAGTGTGATTCTTTTAGCTATTAAGCACTGTCATCTAGAAAGACTGTACAGGACTTTCTTCCAAATGTCAGGTAATGACTTTGGTCCTCTCTAGTATTTAACTGTCTGCTCCAACATGTTTTATTTATTAAAAATATACAAACAATATCTTTTACACTTCTGTAGACTTCATGCTACAGAAACCATGCTACCATGGTTAACGTGGAAATACTTTATTACCAGTAGTTTAAAAAGGCTGCATACAAGGCCATAATGAACCCAAAAATAGAAATCACTGGAGAAAATCACAGATGAATGCAACTAGTCTTTGCACAGTAACAGCTAGCAAACACTATTTGGTATATCTCTATTTCATATGAAAATAAGTAGTAGTCAGGTCTTTGTTTAACTAGCAAACAAAAAAAAAACCAAAAAAACCCCACAAAACAAAACAAAAAAATGCTCTACCGACCCAGAGTGCTTTGACCGTGCAGGCATCGGTATATTGGTATATTCCCAGCTCCATTCCGGGCCAAGGCAGCCGGATGGGACGCCAGTCCCCGCTGGGTGGCACTCAATAACCAGGCGTGGAGCGAGCGCCGTGTGCGCGCCCCTCTCCGCGCACTCCCGGAGCATACCCAGCGCTGCCGGCGCAGCTGCCCCGCTCCTCGCACTATTCTGAACCGCAGCTGGATGTTTTCCATCAGCTTGGCCTTTACAATTGGCAAGTGCAGCACTGTACTGCTCGTGGTGCAATTGGATCGCAGGAGGGAGGCAGCAGCTGTGACAGAACAAGACACACTGCCCCAACAGCAATCAGCGCTTTGCTCCTGACTGTCCATATCTCATATTCAACGCCTGACCTCTACTTCATCCTTCTGTTTCGTGATAACGAGACAGAATAAATCAACCTGTCAAACCTTCACGAGGAAGCTCTAATGCAGTTGTTGACCAAAACTAGTTTAATATATAGTGTTCACTGTAAAGAAACAAAAGCAAATTTTGCATCTGTTAGCATGTAATGGTGCAGCTTCACAAATGCCAACCTGTCAAGACTATGTGCATTCTTCAGGTCTCAAACCTAGCCTTTTAACAATCACTAATCTTAAAAAAAACTTTAAAAGTTTCTCACTTCTTTTCTGAAGTGGACTTGTTTGAATAGAACTGAATATCTGAAAAAAACCCTCAGTTTTTTTTAAGAAACTTAGTGCTTATGATCTTGCCTTCTAAAACATGGTATCAGCATAGGCCTTTGTTTTCCACTTGCATGTTAAAAAACATAGTTATGTCACACTGAAGAGACTCATCCAGTCCAGCGGTGGACAGCAGTATGTCATATTTTAGCGGAGCAACCAAATATTGATGACAAATCCTTGCAGTTCCTAGTAGCCTGGAGCTCAGGCACCCACAGAGAGGTGATGTTTGCACTTCATAGCTTTTGGTGGCTGTTTTGTTTATTTGGTGCGAGTACACATAATTAATTTGGTTTTATTTTCTTTTCCTCAACATGCATACAATTTGCCTTTGGACATTCTGCATGGCAATATGTTCCACATTTAAGTACACATTGCTTGAAAGGGGACTATTTCTGTTTGTTTTGAACAAAAAGAATACTGTTGGATGTAAGTATGTGTTAGACACAAGGAGAGAAGTTTGACAGTTTTAAATCAGATGGGAGGGCTGCCTAACCAGACTTACGTATGACATTTGCATCATATATGATAAAAGAAGTCACAATTACTTTTATATCTTCTCTGAAGTCAGGTGATTACAGCATCTGTAAGGCTTGGCTACAAAGGCTTTGACCTTCAGAACCAAACTAGTACAATGTTTATCCATGCATAAAGATTCTGTGAGGATAAAGCTCATTATTTCAGGCCTTTCCAGACTGAGGGAGAAGTGTTATATTCATAATGGCATATGGGAAGTATGGTGATATAAAGCACTGAGGTGAGATTCTGTGCCATGCTTGAGTCATCTTACAAGATCTTTAGATGTGAAGATAGTTTTACACCTCCCCAGTTCTGAGGGTGTCTGTGCCTGAGGAGCTCTGCCTGTTAACTTAAGCTCCTTAAAACTCTCTGAGGCACTTGCAGGGTCACAACACTGCCTTGTATCATCTCCTTCTTATAAAACGTTTTCTATGATACAAAATACATATATATTTAAAGTCAGCAAAAGGCTCAGCCTCCTTGAACTGACTCTAGACTAAATCCATCAAGAAGCTCCGCAGTTCCTCCTTTTGACAGCTTAGATCTTAGTGTATTGCTTCCTCTAGAAGTCAGGGCTGGGTAATTATGAGTGAACCTGCTCCCTAAAATGGATAGGAAAAAGGGATTTTCTTTACAAGACAGTTTAAGGGATGGTGGTTGAAGGTTTTTTTATAGAAAATACACTTAAAATCAAATGATAAAGGCCTGGAAGTTTCTTGTATTTATTCACAAGTGTCATTTTTAACAAGTAAAAAATAGGCCTTGGTATTTTCTGATCCTAAGGTGAGCCAGAAATATAGGTGCAGACCTAGAGTTTCAAATTAATTTTGAATATATCTATAAATAAAACTAACTGGACCACATTCCTTCCAGCTGAACCTATGTGAAGCCTGTTGAATTATGCCAACAAGGAAAAATTTTACCTACCTTGTTTGCAAAGTATTGCACAAATATAACAAATCCATTGAGGAAACTGTTCCAGGAAGAGTGCAGCATCGTCATCTATGTTCTAAGAAACATAGGAGTAGATAGTGAGCTGAAGACTTGTATCATGGAAAAAAAATCTAAATAAAGATTCATAAGCATCTGTTCTAACAAATTTAGCCTTGCTGCTCTTATTTCTTTCTCTATTTAATTTAGAACAGAAGAGAAATCTACTTATCAATCAGACAGAACCAAATTCACCTCAGGTTTAACTCAGCTGGATTTAAGATCAAGACTGAATCATTATTTTGATAGCCTCACAGAGTGAGCATGGGTAAAGTGCAGGATACAATTCTATCTACATATATTGAATATCCAAAACCAGTGAGAATATTTAGTGTTTGATACATGGATGAAAACACTCCAGTATCTACTTGCACAGGAGACCTGGTCTACTGAACTCATAGATACCTTGTTCCTGTCCTCAGCTTCTGTGTGGTACTACATCCCCAGGCAGGAGTTTCTTCTCGGGTCCTGCAAAGCCTGGTAAACTGGTGCTGGTACCAGAATCTGCTTTTTGCCGACTTTGCCGAGCTCTGGGGACCACTGTAATGGAAGAGTTCTGAGAGAGTGAATACTTCAAGGAGGGATCTGTTTATGCTCAGGCAAACCTCCTGGTAGCAAATAAAAATCAAGCAATGTCTAAACATACAGACCTCAACATGAAGCCTTAGATCTATAATACTGTGACACTGCTGCTGCATTGTGGTTTCTGATGGTTACATCATTTGACAATTCTTAGCCTCCAAGGCAGTGGTGGCTGAGTTTGACAGCTCTCCAACTTCTCCATGGGAAGCCAGAACTAAAAGGGGCATTCTCTCCCTTCCCCAGTCTCCGCTGTATATCACTTCTGTTTACACATAGCATTCCTGTGGATTAAGACCAGTCTGGTCCAAAGGTTTGCTTCCTCTTTCTCTAGGTCAGAGCTAGCCTATTCTGTCTGCCAGACAGATTTTACACCCTTCTGTGTGCAGGTCCAGTCCAGCCTCTCCAGGTGGGTGTCTTGCATTCTGAATGCTGACCATCTGATTCAGATCTTTGCAGTCTGGGTACGATTACCTCAGCTCTACTTTTTTAGTGTAACTATGCTGAGCAAACAGGTATTACATAATATTTCACTTCCTAAGTCAAACAGTCTTGTGATATGTCTGTCTGGGTACAAGGCAAGCAGGAGGCCTAACGTCTCTGCTTTAACTCCAGCAGACTTGTAGCATATTTGGGTACAACACAAACAAAATGTATTTCTCAAAAAGGTCTTCTCACTGCAAAGTTATCCCTACCGAGTCTTGCTTCCTGGCTTCCTGGAGGTAAACTAGGCCACACTGCAACTGAGTACAGAATGACTTTCCTTTTTTTTTGTCATATCACCTTTTACTCAGCATGGAGCTTCTCACTGACTCATCTGAGAACACCCTCTACTCCTCCCCTACCTGAGCCATGGTAAGCTGCCTTCTCCTATCAGTCAAAAAATAAATGTGCATGTAAATATTGGGTTTTCTATAAAAAGGAAGAGGTCATTCATATGCTTAAATGTTAAGATGATGATTGTGCACTTCTCTGACTTACAACTTTGTAGCAGTAATGATTACTTGTTTAATGAGGGCTGGATACAAATACTAGAGGGAATTTATAATCTCCTGTTCTTCAACTGTGAACCACAGCAGATGGTTTCAGTCTATGCAGATTAAGAGCACAGTAACACATTTTGTATTTCCATTATAAATAAGAATAACTTAACACCAATTAGAGTTAGATTGTGCAAAATAGGAAAGACAGCATTCCAAGCAGTGAACATCTACTGATTTGAGCAGATTTTGAGATAATAAATATTACATTTAGCAGTTTAGAATCATCCACACCACAAATGGAGGAGAAACTGTGAGAGAGAACGCATCTGCCAAAACTAAGGTTTGGTTCTCCTTTCCTTTACATCACTCTTCCACTCAAGTCTTTACAGTAATTTCCAATATAGTTTTTTAATGTTAGAACTAGTTTGTTCACTGGAACAGTTCCTCTTAGTAAAGCCTCTCTTACATCCTATGTTGTCTCCAGGAGGTTAAATCAAAGCATTAAACAGGAGAGGACAGATGGAGAAGTGCAAGAAAATGACACATCAGTACCCATCAGTGTGTCTACTATCAGTTCCAGCAGTCTTCAGGGTTGTCATCAGAGCAAAGAAGAACTTTAACAAGGAATTTAAACATTGTATTAGATATTCATACACATAGGAAATTTCTTCCTAGTGGGCAGTGCAGGCCAAACATGAAACAATTGGGCAATGCACATTGTAACAGATTTTCCACAGAACCCACCTCAACCTGACCTGCACAAGGCCTGCCCAGGAAATCCCATGCACTTGGTTTTTGTTTATGACTCACCATTCTGCAGCCCAGGTGGCTGAATTGATGCCAAACATGAGCTGGCAATTCGAAGCCAGGTGACCACTTGTCACTGCACAAGGACAGTGTTTAAGATGGAGAGATCATTCTCTGTATGAGAGCATCTGCAGTGGACACAGGCATTTCTGTTGAGTTAGTGCCAAGGAATGCCCTTGCTTACCTTTGAGGAGTGATTTACAGTTAGCAAGTGTAGTGCAGATTGAACCATGGATTTAATCAGGAAGGGTCCAGGATGCAAAATGATACCTGGTGTCTTTGCTGGTCCCATAGTTCACGATGTCACCCTGTTTCTGACATAAAATAGCTGCTGTACAGTGGAATTAAAATAATTACAGGGGTTAAATAGAAGAAACTCTTCCAAATGCAGCTTGTCTTGAAAGCACAAACAATCCTTTGAAGAATAAAGGAATATCAGAATGTGCCTATATTTTGTGGCCAAATTTTGGGAAAGAGTGTTTGCAGCAATATTCTGATGGCTGTGAATGGGGAAAGATTGAAATCACTAGGACATTTGTTCAGGAGAGAGAAAAGAATGTGAGAGTGACAGAAATACATAACAGACTTAGAAGTCAGCAGAGCACAAGGGCAGAAGCTGCATTTAAGTGGGATTTTTTTTTATGAAACCCCAGATATGAATTGTATGCTGAGAGATATAAAGAGAAAGGATGATAAAGCAGTGAACAGGAAAGGCAGATGAATTCAAGGGCAGTATTTTAAGATGGGAGAATCTGTGAAGAAGACAACCCAAAGAAGAGTGACTAGAAGGGCTGACGATAATTAAAGATGGTGTGATGAGCAGGCAACAGAAACTAAAAGAGAGGATGAAATTAAATTTTTAGGAACATGGTCAGAAGACGAAGACAAGTGGGAAATTTGAAATCTCACTATCTATTGTGGCTGGAATAAAAAAAAAAAAAAGCTGCTGATGAGTAAGGGCATATGTGTTTTTGGGTCTGGAACTCTCCTCTGTTTCTTCTCATGCTCTGCAGTGTGAGAATGTATCACTGTGTCAGCTTCCATGAAAAAACCGGGCCCAGGCTCTGGCAGTCACGCTGTTGGCACCCGGGCTGGGTGCTGGGTCCCAGAAAGGTGTGAGTGTGTAGGGGACACAGCTCAGTGTGGGAGGCTCTCGTGTTGCAAGCAGGATCTGTGCACCAGGATGCTCATGCCAGATGGGGAGCAATTTGTTTCACCAGAGGTATCAGAAGTGTGGAATAGCTGGATTCTAACAAATCACTAAGGTATCAAATCAGCATGCTCCCAACACATTTAATTACTCTCCAGGCTTTGGCTACAAGACAAACTCAATTCTTGTGTTTGTAATTGATATCCATAGAGCTATTAAGGTAGCTCTGAGTAGGAATGCATGTTTTGGTTTACATTAGGTAAAATAGATTCCTTCCCTGAGAATCGACTTTGATGCAAGGGAAAGGCAGATCTGACCTGGTGATAGGGAGAGCTATGCCAACAGAAGCATAAAGTCCTACCAGGACCATCCAAGGTGAACAGATCAAAGATTAAAGAACAAAGGAAAAATAGCTTCTGGTTATCTAGGATGGTGTCTATGAAATCACTCAGGAGAAAAAAAAAAGCTACAGAAATACAGTATAATTATTATAATAGACAGGATAGTAGACAAGGAGGGCAGAAACTTACTGTGCCCTAGGATACCTGACAGAATGAGCAGAGTTTGTTTTTAGACAAGATACTAATGCATTAGAAAGTCAGTGCCCTGAAAGTCTTACTAGGCAAAGTAAAAACAGCCTTTAAACTGCATAATAATAACAACTGCATAATAATAATTTTACCAGAGGTCAAATTAATTCCTGGTAGAATTTTGTTGCCTTTAGGAGCAAAATGAAGACGTTGTCTCCTTTCATGCACAAATTCATTGTGTTGCATTTTTTTGTTACTATTTTTTTGTAATCTCAACCCCAAGAGGTGTAATGCATTTTAATTTCTCTTTAAGTAGGTCGCCAGTTTTCTTTTTCTGCACTGCCCTCTTTCTAAACCAACTTGTAGTCTAAACTTTTATTTATTCTTTTTAAAATGGGGGAGGGGGGGGGTAGGGAAAAAGCTCCACAGAAATTTCAAATCTATTTTGGCAATTCTTCTGTATTTGATTTTAACCTCACCCACTCAATACCCACCAGGCTGTTCTCAAGTTCTTGCTTTTCCATCTGCTAGTCCTTCACGGAGAAGGATTTGGGGAAGAAGGCATCCCAGAAAGATTAATCTGCATACTGCAGAAAAGAGGAAATGTTCTTAAAGACCATGATAAAGCAATGCAACTTGTTACTAAAGCTGTCACCTTTCTGGTCATGCAGGGTTTTTATAAAAAGACAGTGTGTTACTGACCATCAGGAGCTTAAAAGAAAACTGCCTAAAACTCCATCCAATTATGGATTGTATTTGTCTCAACTGAAAATTACAGTTAACCCTTCTCTCATCTCCCAGAAGACTTTCAGAACTTGGTAATACAATAACTCACAAAACATCAAAACAATAATTTACCCAGCATGAGGTGGGGAGAGACGTCAGTGAAGGATTGGCAAGAATTAGAGTACTGCAGGGAGTAGCAGGGAGGGTTCATCTCTGATTGCTTGCCTGAAAGGTGGAGAGAGATTGCCTCAGTAAATCTGAGCGTGGAATGTTACAGGTTGTAACATCACTGGTTGCATTAGGCCAGCACCCTGAAGCCCAGATTACAAATCCAGGGCCATGCCACAGGGACTACTGTGTTACTTGGAGCTTGTGAAAGCAACATTCAGACTCCTATCTCTGCCAACACAAGATGTGAAGTTCACAGGCACTGTGGGAGGAAGATATAAATAATAAATGAGCTAAATAATGACAGCTAGCTGTACCTAATTATAGCTCTAGTTGCCCTTTTGAATAAAGTTCAAAGCTGATCCAAAAAGAGGCTGATCTCTTTTCTGAATGGTTTTTGAACTTCACAGATTATTCACATTAAAAAGTGAGGAGATGCCAATGGAAGCCACATCAGCCTGCCATAGCCTTATTGAAGAGAGAAGCAGTATCTCTAACACCAGTTTATTTACACATCAAAACATTCTTCAGCTTAAATTAATATTTATCCTGAATACAGAAGCAATGTAAGAATTAAAATTAAATTGTGTACATTATTTGGAAGATGTTCTTCCTTACAGCTTTTGCTGCCTGACTTGGGAGACTAATTTAGGAAAGTAGCTCTGCAGGCTCCGTACTTAGGGAGCACAAGGATGAGTTAACTCCAGAAAGAGTGCAGGTCCCTAGCCTGGGCATTTAAGTGTCTAAGTCTGTGAATGTATTTATCTCCTCATCCCTCTCTATTCATTGAGAAGAATTTAGTGCCCTTCCTGCTGCAGATCAGGGATTATGAATTCCTGACCACCATGAACTGAATTTCTCTCAGATTAGGAGAAAAACATGGCCCTCAGAATAGGATGCCCACAGAACTGGTGGGCTTGTGTTGCTTTTTCCAGCTCTTGGTGACTTCTTGTGCCTTACTGAGGGTCAGTACACATTTTCCTCACATTTTTCTATCTGTAAAATAAATTCAGTAATTCCTAATCACACTCTAAAAGAAATCTTCACCTTTGGGTAATGAAGTTTTAATTATATGCTATGATTATTTTACTCTGAGCACAAGTATCTATCTGTATGGGTACATTTAAGTTATCATTACATATTTCTAAATAATCTGAGTAGTATCTCAAATTTGGGTTCTTTTTAAACTTTAAGTGCATTTACACTTCCATACATAATATAAAATGTACTTTCACATGAAAGTTAATTTAAACTGCTACAGCATATTGGAACAACTGCATTTGTAGAAAGTCCACCTACAGTCAAAGGACTTGTAAGTGTACAATACCTTTGGGCAAATAGTTAACAGAAGTTATTGTGGGCTGGTTTTATTCCATGTTGATGTGTCTTCTCATTTTCTTTTCGGTCTCTGTCCTCTTGTAGCTACTTCTCTAAAGAAAAAATGTTCTATGGAAGTGGCTCCATGGACAATCTCTGCACTACCCATACAGTCATTTGTTGGAGGAGTTCTTCTGTGATGCTAATAAATACCCATTCTAATTTTTACAGTTCTTGGGTGAATGTTAAACAAGCAGGCACTTCATTGCCTGTTTTGTCTCTACTTTGCTTATAGAAATGGGTCTTAGGTAATATTTTACACTAATTTTGCTCTTAGTACATATCTTTTTTTATTAATTAAAGCTAATCTATCAAAAGAATAACTTTTTCATCTGAAACACTCCTGGGTATAGAGGTTGGTTTTCTGTACAGTGCTGCAACATGAAGATTGTAACTGAGAATGTTTTGTTTTCCAACATTTTATGGTCTTAATTATTTAATATGATCTCTTGTGTTTGTCCCTTTTTTTTTACACTTCCTAAAATGGATTTCTGTACTGGTTAAATATTAACATAGTAATGCATTAAAAAAAAAAAAATTTGGAAAGACCAGTGAGAACTTAATTTTTTACTCTTTTACATAGCTGACAGCAGAGCTGATTGAAGGTATTTTAATGGGATAAAAAGGCACTGATACCATTTGATAGATTTTAGGTTCTTTCCACATGACATGCATGCAAAAGAATCTTTTCAAATGGCTTGCCAACATTCACAGTCTCCACACTGCAAATTATATACTATTTATATTACTTAGTGGTAGAGAATGCATTTGTGGATGCCCCCATCCCTGGAGGTGTTTCAGGCCAGGCTGGAAGGAGCTCTGAGCAAACTGGCCTAGTGAAAGGTCTTTCTGCTCATTTGAAGGGGGGTTAGAACTAGATGATCTTCAAGGTCCCTTCTAACTGTGTTCTGATTCTATGATTCTAAAATAACAAAAATCTGAAGTTTTCAAGTATGATTGGTTAGTATTACTTGTACTGCTATGGCTGAAAGTACTACTTCAGAATGTCAGAAAATATACAGTGAATGCCTGCACATGAATAATGGATTAAAGATTAATGAAAGATTAAATTGATTTGTTTATTTTGGTATTTCGAAATGGAGAGTAATGTAACAGCCATTAAATATCCCTACTATTGTTTCCATTTAAGTCAAGAGCCTGAAAGCAATTATTTGGTATAAAGCACACTAATAAATCCAATGACCCTGAAAATAATTATTTGATCGCAAATAGAAAAATGAGGTTTATGAGCAAGTAAACAGTAAAAACAAATCAATGAAAATATCAAATACTGGTAGCAGTACTTAAATTACAAATGCTGATAGTATCTGTCAGCATTGAGGAAATAATGAATAAGCAGCAGGAACACAACCACTGACTACAGTGAACCCAAATGTAAAGGGCAGTAATCTAATTAGACCTAGTACCACATCCTACCTGATCCTCAGTGCAAATGAAAAATATTCTGTTAAAAGGACATTAATTACAACAACAGCTCCCTAGTATAGCTGTGCACATATATACATATCCCATATATATGTAGGTATACATATGATTATCTGAATGAGTAATAAGTATCCTAAAATGTCCTAATATGTGCAATGTTTTGTATTTTAGGTTTTCTCTAGAGCTATCTATTGAGATGTACCTAGCATTTGTCTCCCCATACACACAGGTTTCTTTACAGGAAACCTTTCTTTTCCAGGTGCACCAACATATGCATGGCCACTGTGGTTCTTGCTAAACTGGTCTTTTGCCCCAGCAAGTGCCCTGATGGATCATTTTGTCAGTACAAATTCATACTATAATCTTGAAATCTTTTTAATAAAATTCAGTTTGCTGTATCATAGTTAATCCTGCCTTTTTGAAAGTTTATACAAAACAAAAGAGGGTCTCTCAACATAAGTAAGCAGATGAAAAAGAAAGTTAATGCTTTGGATGAAGGAAAACACCATAAGGAAAGCTGAATTTTTTATCTACTGTGTATTTACTAAAAGTAATTGTTACTCACAGTGTCAACTAGCAAATCATCAGTTTTATTAAAAAAATAAAATACGCATGGATAGATCTTCAGTGTGAAATTCATGAAGTTAATAAGGCTGCCCCACTGAAAGCCAGGGTAGATGAAAGGGTGGGGACTGCAGGGGAGATTCCTCCTCAGAGAGAACGAGTGGTAAGAGATGTTGGAACATCAGGTGATGCTTAGCCAACCTGAAATGCTGAGTACTCACTGGAATAAAAGACTTCCTTCTTAGCTGCTATTCGAAAAACGTGAATTAATTCGACAATGCAACAGATACAGCTGCGCTCCTCATCACAAACCTTGAACCATCAAGGCTCTGCACAAGGATGGACCTGTGAACCGTGTTCCGAAGAACCAGCTGCATCTAAGGAAGAGCCTGTTACTTATATCTAGCCCAGATAAATTGGGGATGTCCCACTCCCAGCCGTGTTCCAGCCCAAGCTGGATGGGGCTCTGAGCTGCCAGGTTCAGTGGGAAGTGTCCCTGCCCCTATCCGGGGTTGGAACCAAAAGGTGTTTAAGTGCCCTTCCAACCTAAGCCATTCTACGATCTTCAGTTCCAGCACTCCTACTGCATTCACTGGATTATGGCGTCACACGAGAACGTTTATCAGAAGCCAAAAAGACAAGCAACGTTTATTGCATTTCCTGAAGGAAGACAAAACACAGGTGCGAGAAGCCCAAACATTAAAACCCCAAACAACAAGTGGGTAGGAAGGCGGGAAGCACAGGGCTGGATGGATAAACTTCACTAGTTTCCTGCGATTTTTGCAGTGAGCAGCTGTCGTTTGCCGAGTTCCCGCGGACACCCTCAGGCAGGGCAGGGACAGCCGGGACAGCCTGCGCTCCCACAGCGGCGCATGCGCGCTGCGTGTCTCCTTGGCGCTGCGCAGCGGAGGGCGAGCCCAGGCCTCAAGGAGAGGGATCGGGACGAGGAGGAGCAGCAGCGGGAGCGGGGATCGGCGCTTCTGCCGCCGCTATGCTCCTGTGCGCTGCCCTGCGCGCCGCGGCCGCACGCTCGGTAAGGGCTCCCTGCCCGCAGCGAGTCGGAGAGGCCGCGGGAGAGCGGGGAGGCGGCGGCGGGGCGTGGGGAAGCGGGGCCCGGGGATAGGTCTGTGCCTGGAATCCGAGTCTATGGACCGCGGAGCGGCAGTCCCGGCGGTTCTGCACAGACGGCCGGATCAGCACAGTCTTTGTAGCAGCGGATCGCGCAGTTGCACCTGTAGTGTAGTGTCACAGGATGGTTGCAGCCTTTCCCTGTCGTATGACTTGTCCCATCCCTGGGAGCGTTCAGGGATCAGGGTTGGAGGAGACTCTGAGCGGCCGGATCTGGTGGAAGGTGTCCCCGCCCATGGCAGGGCATTGGAACGACATGATCTTAAGGTCCCTTCCGCCCCGAAGCGTTCTGTGATTCTACTCTAAGAAATCTCAAAATTGCTCAAGAATTAAGTGTAAAAATAAACGTAATTTAATACAAAATTAATTTTTAATAGAATAAATACTTGCCGTAAAGTTATCAAATCTTATTAATACCGGCCAGAATCTAGAAATCTTGATCTGTTCTGGCATGTCAGAGAGTACAGAGAATAGTTGAACAGAACTTGCGTATGGGTCTGTGTTCTGCTTATTCTTCATGAATTTCACACTGAAGATCTATCCATGCGTATTTTATTTTTTTAATAAAACTGATGAATTCTTGCTTATTACATTTGCCCTCTTATGCCAGTTCTCAGCGTTTGGGTCTATAAAGGCTGAAGAAGCATGTAAATGCTTACTGGAGAAGAACTTCAGTAGTAGTGGTGGTTTCTGCATACCCTATAACATATAGGGTATAAAGTCACAAATCAGAACCTTCTTCGTTAAATGTTGGTTGAGAATTTGTGTTCGAGGCACTTAAATTAAGCAGCAGCAGAGTTAAATCCTTTAATTTCTACATTGAACTGATCAAGGTGAGAGTGAAGAGATTTGCTCTCCTAATAGTACAGGAGAGCCCTCAATAGTCTTTTCTTATTTTAAATTATTTGTGATGATGGTAGAATTAATGGCTTACAGTTAGAATGGAAATCAGACTGGTTCTGAAAGCAGCCACTAGCAGTATGTGTATTATTAACACTTTATTTTTCTTGTAGGTAAGACAGATCCGATACTTGCATGGAACAGCAGAGCGCAATGCCACTGGAGCCTTATTTGTGGTAAATAATTTGCTTTACTGTAAGGGGGATGGGGTCAGAAGAGTTTGGCATGTGCTTTTTCAAATCTGCCTAAAAGCATCTGATGGGCAGAACATTGCTATAGAAACCCACTGGCATTTCCAAATAAGAGGACTTTTTTCTTGCAGAACCTTCTACTAGAATTGTAGCGGAGTATCAAAAGGTTTTTATTTTAGTTTTTGGCTCTTGTGTTTCTTGCCTTCTGTAGTGAAAATGCTCCATAATTTGTGCGTGATTGCAGATGAGACTTTGCTTAAACTTTATTTCATTATAAACCAGTTCTTGTTTATTTATTGTAGTTGAGTTTGTAATTGAATCTTGCTAAACTTTTTGCAGGTGCAGTTTCTTTGAAATTTGCAAATTTCAAAGTGTAGCTTTCTGAAATTTGCTGCACAATTACCTTTGGGCTCAGGTCCTAGCTGTGTTAAGAGGAGTTGAAAAGTACAGTTCTTGTTTTCATGTTCTGTGTGATACAGAAGGTTGTACAATGAGTTGTAATTGAGGCCATTAGGCACTGTCATAAAAGGCATAAACAGTAGTAGTGATTGCAAAAACTAAAAAGCCCTTGAATTTAAGTATGTAAAGCAGCTGTGTTGTCTGTCTACCTCTGAAGAGAACCTGAAGCATCTCAAAAGAGTGTGTCTATTGTCCCATTCTGCTCCATTCAGAGGTTTAACTGATCTGCAGTTTAACAGCTGAATAATTTGGCATTTTCTCAACACTTGGTAAAAATCAGCCCATTGCTAGAGAGTTGACCGCTGTTGAAAACAGGTGCTCAGGATTTTTGGACACATTGTTGTTGTCCTTTCCTTTCTGCAGCTGTCTCTACAGCTTTAATCATAAAATGAAGTTAATAGGATCTCAGTGTATGCTTTGTGTACTTTTCCAGAAATCTGAGCAGGAATTGGTGATTTACAGGGTGAGAGCTGGTGTTCAGGGAATAGAGGAAATGCTGTAGTCATTTAGGAAACTTCAGGTGTGGTTGGAGGTTGGTGAAGACAGGCAAAGGATGTCTTTGGCACCCTAATGTTGATGTCTGACACAGGAAGCTACATAGCTTTGTAAATTCAAGATCTGTGTTATTATTCAAATTCTTTGCTGCAGGGAGGAGCCTGATAACAGAGGCAAGTAGAAAAGCTGAGTGCTTTGCAGATGTTTATTTAATAGCATCATTGATGACTTACTCTACAGCAGAAATTTTGCTAGAGGAGTGTAAGAACTTGGTTCCGTGGGAGGTTGGTTTTTTCTTGTTGGTTTTTTTCCTCATTTGTTGTTTTTAATAAGGTAATATTTTTTCTTCTCTTAAGTAAAAGGTAATGGGAAGAAGACAGTTGGATGTCACTGTATGTGTGTGTAATTGTTTGCCCTAACTAAATTCCGGTTGTTACTTAAAATGGCAAATTTCAAGGGAAACTTGTCCTGCTGGTTTGAGATGAAGGCATTATTTTAATCAACACCAGATGTTTATATACAATCAGAAAATTGGACTCCCCCTGGATTTCTGTAGAGGAAAAAAAAAATTAATTTTTTGTTGGTTTTTTTTTTTAAATTACAAGCAGAAGTGTCAAAAGTTTGTTTAAAAACTGCTTGCGCAGGACTAATGGGAGTAATTCAAACCTGTTGTGATGATCCTCTTAGTATGTCAGTTTATACATAAATGTCCTGGGTTTGTTTTACAAAGCTGCTGCTTCTTGCACTTTTCATGTATAAAATCTGTATGTGAGGAAGATAAATGCATGCAGTGTATTTGTGTTGTAATAGCAGAGGACAGGCTAGCAAGGGACCTGGTT
Source organism: Certhia americana (assembly GCA_018697195.1). NCBI lineage: Eukaryota > Metazoa > Chordata > Aves > Passeriformes > Certhiidae > Certhia > Certhia americana. The sequence goes on along the minus strand of CM031858.1, from coordinate 102,064,613 downwards.
GTCTTAAAATATAGTATTCAAAGGCATTTCTGATTTGCATGCCTATGCTTCCCTTTGCAAACATGTTCCATGTTAGCAGAAACACAGAAATAAGAGAACTTCTGCTGAAATGCCTTTGTATTCTGAAACACCCAGAGAGCGTGTTTCTCTCAATCATTAAATTCAACTAGGTGCCATCACAGGCAGCTCTATCACACTTCCACTGAAAGGTTATCAAGTACAAAATTACATAGATCATTTTCCTGTAGGAATGTAATGTAGCTCCGAATCTCTGATTGCTAAGGAGGGCTTGATTCCAGAGGCATTTATTATGATTACCTTTCTTCATTGAAACATGCATTCTCTGTAATGACTTTACCTGATTTTAGCCTTCATAATAGCTAGAACTTGGCTTTTCTACGTTGTTTTCAATACGCGGACTGAGTTTCCTTAACACATCAACACTTTTTCACTATGATTGTGGCAGAGCACTGGCACAGATTGCCCAGAGAGGTTGTAGAGTCTCCATTATTGGATATACTCAGAAGCAGCCATCTGGACACAGTCCTGGGCAAGCAGCTCTGCGTGTCCCTGCTTGAGCAGGGGAGTTTGACCCAGATGATTTCCAGAGCTTCAACCACTCTGTAATTTTACATAGTACTCTTTCCAATACTGTGTCCTTATTTCTGATCTTGCTCTCTAGAATCTGTATCCTAAAAAAAAAGTGGGAATGCACCCATGTCATTTAGGAGCACGTCAGTGCATGCAAGTCTCAGATAAATGGCACATTGTCAGACAAATGTAAGACTAGAGAACATATAAATTCCTAACTGCTCAGAAGTCCTAGAACTGTGTAAGCTCTTGATGAAAACTATCAAACTCTCCATGGCCCAGAATTAGATGAAGCCCTTTTAGGAAAATGTAAAACACAAAAGATGGGATGACTTACTTATTGCTCACCTCTGCTATACCTTTACAATATACTGTGAAACCTTGCTACAGCTACACCTGGATCTTCCAATATAAAGTCTTTATTATTTCTCTTTACATGTAGGGCATTTAAGGATATTAGTTCAGAGATGATACACTGAAAAGAACAGCTGCTCCAGACAAAGAGGGAGATTTTAGTAAATCAAATACATTTATTTGCAGAAGAATTTGAGATGAAGTACAATTGCTAACTTGCTACAGAAGGCAAAATAATAGCAAAATAGGCATGCAGATTTGAGAAGAAAAAGCTAAGTTATGGAAATACTTATCATGAATTGTGGAATTGATCTGTGCAGCTAAGACATGGAAAGGTCTGTAAGGGAAAAAGTAATAAAAGTCATACACAGTATTTCCAATCAGTCATTCCTCCATCAGCCTCTTTTTTTGAGAGTTTCCATTAAAATTGGTAGAAAACACTCACCAAGACTAAATACGAGTTATCAAATCCTTTATCTGGAAGGCTCAGTCTAAAAAAATGGGAATCGTGTTCCTAAAATCTCTTTTATGTTGTAAACCACACAATAAGCAAGAAATTAATGCTGAAAAGATTAGCACGTTCAAAGGGCATCAGTCATCTTTCTGTAATTCCTGTTCCTATAGGAAAGTCATCCTTGGTGAAGTGTTTATTGATGGTAGTTTTATTTTGGACTTGAAACTGTGGTGAGGCACAATACTTTCAAACTGATGGTGGCAGTCATATTGTCTGCTTTGGGATATAGACAGGATAAGCAAAGGTAATCCCTGGACAGATGTAAATGAAGTATTTGCCCTTGCAATATTTCCATATTAACATTTCTAAATCCAAGAATAGCTGTGGACCACACATGTCCTAAGTTCTTCACTGATGATACATACTTCACTTCAGTATGCAAGTGTCTTGGCAGTGTTAAGGTTTTTCATTAAATCCTTTGCTGCTTAGTAAGAAGAGTGGAGTGTGGCAACTGCAAAATCACCCTTGGTTAGTGAAGGAAATCATGCAAGTAGAAGTCAGTGGAGGGGGCTTCTTTGTTCTAAATACACTTCTAAAGCTTTTATTATTGGCTTTTAACATCAAGCCCCAAGTATAGCTTGTATTTTCCCGCAAACTTTCCATTTAATTTGAAATTTTCTCTATTTGAAAACTGTATGAGATTTGGAATTAAACTTAACTATAGGTATTTCAAGGAAACCAAGATGAGCTACTTAGAGACAGCTAAAAATTTTGTTCAGGAATGTTTTCTGGTAGAAAAGGATTTTCATCAGAACTGAAGATTTTATTACAGGAAAATGTTACTTTTTTCAAGACCTCCAAATCTGTATTTTCTGAATATAGAAGAACTAATTAAAATTTGATGTTTGTCTGGAAGACCACCTCAAAAAAAACTTGTTAGAACACCTTATTTTGGAAATATGAATTCAAAATTCTGCTTCTTACATTTAGATTTAGAATTGTATATAAAATGAAAATGTTTAAATCCATTACAAATCAAGTTAGGATGTTAAAATGGATTAATAATTTGTTTGAATGTTGGAAATGTTTTAATTCTACATCAAAGTTCTTGATGAATGGTGAAGTTTTTTTTTTTTAAATTAATGTTTTATGGTAAAGGGAAAAATGAACTGTTGTTTTAGTCTCTTGTTTATTAAGGTATTAACCAGAGCGTTCTTACTCTGCCTATTGTAAATTCTAACATAATTGTCTAACTGTATTAACAGTGTTAAAAATAAGTATTTTGATAACAACACCATACATTTTCTCAATATACAATTTCATTTATTTCTCAGTACATAATTTTTTAAAGTAATGGGAATAGGTAATGATTTTTAAGAATGATGAAATAATTATCAATATTTTTGATAACTTTCCCAAATATATTTAATCGCTTTAGTGATACGAAATTTTTATCTGGAATACATAGTTTTTATTCAAGCAGCTCAACTGTAACTGTTTTAACTGTAACAAGAAGGTATATTACAACAATAAATATGTCCTGAATAATTGCCTAACAACCCATTTTTACACATTTTTCTTCTTTTCTTGAAGCATAGGGATAGTCCTGAAAACAATCCAGATACTCCATTTGAGTTCACACCTGAAAACCTAAAGGTATGCAGACAAAAAAAAGTTCAATACACAGACTTTGTCTTTGTATTTGTCTTTGTCTACTCTTTGAGCAGTACTGACTTGTTTTCCTTCTTTCCCTTTAACAAGAGAATAGAAGCGATCATAAACAACTACCCAGAGGGACACAAGTCTGCAGCTGTCATGGCAGTACTGGATTTGGCCCAAAGACAGCATGGATGGCTGCCCATATCAGCTATGAACAAGGTATTTAGGACTTAATTATCTTTCAAGCATAATTTTATTGTTTTCTTTCAATATCATGCTAGAATATTAACATTAATTAATGAATGCTTACTAACATGGGAATTTACATGTGGCACAGAATTGTGAGAATTCCCTATGAGACTTTACATTTTTAAAAATAAAAAGGGAAAACTAACGCAGAAAACTCAGGGCTCTGTTTACATAATATTAGCCCATTGTTAGAAACCGCAGACAGAACAAATCAAAAATTAAAAAAAATGTTCAGATATGTTCTTCTCCCAGAATGATCCTAGAATTAGGAACAGAAACTTGATTTTGTTCACTGCTGAATTTGAGGAAAGAAAAAAAGGTAATGCCAGTGGAATTTTCTTCCTCCCAGATCAATGGCATTTCATGCATTGCCTGGATTATACTTAATCTCTAGGTCTGTAAAGGACTCTGCAGAGCAGTGTTAGTGTAGTAGATGTCCGGATGGTTGGGTAACACCTCACAGCAAGTGCCCAGAAGACTTGTCAGGTTAATTATTAAAATTGTTTCAAAATAACTAGGCAAACAACTACACTGCTCCAAAGCGAGAGGCTGCATGACAGTAACCAAATACCAAGAAATAAAAAAACCTGGTTTATATTCATATGAATAAATCTGTTGTACTTTGTGTTACTATCTGACATATCATCAGTTTTAAAGTGTAAAGTTTTAAGTTTAGTTCAAGGTGAGGATTGTAAGCATTAGAGAAATGACTGAAGGAGGTAAATGAGCATTTAAAGAAAGGTAGCTTATGTCTGCTACAGTTTCTACAGCATAGCATAAAGCCTTAAAGCTCCATTAATGCTGGCAGTGTGTATTTCTTTACTTAAGTTTCAGGTTGATATTATGTTTAAAACGATCTTAGGGCTTTTAAGTGAACAAATATTTTCCATGATTTGTTACTTTCCTGCTAGAGAAACTGGAACATAAAACAGTTACACTATTGAAACCAGAGCCAGTTCTCAACTTGAGCAGTTTGCCAGGGTTCCAGGTTAATGAGGTCAGGGTTACTCGCACCAGAACTGGCTCGATGGAGATCATGCTTCACTCCCTCCTTATTAGCTGTGACAGGAATCTGCAGAACGTGAGGGAGACCTGCTCTGTATGAATTACATAAGCACAGTACCAGCTTACAAGTATTCCTTACCAAAAGGCTCCCAGGCATTAGTGTGGGCAGGCTTGTACAGGTCAGTTCATTCACACAGCCCAAGAGCAGTGTGAGCTGGAGCTGACAAGGAAAGCCCAAACCCAGCTGACTCCTCACATCCCCTTGTGTCTGACAAGAGATGCTGGAGGGGAGCTGACTCGAGCTCCTCGCTGTGCTGATCCTTGGCTTAATGGAGTTGGTGCTCAAGCAGGGTGATGCCGGTCAGAGAACTCAGGTGTCCAGTCTTGACACTTGGAATACATTTCTGCTTTGATACCCACCCCCACCTCCTTACTTACCTGTTACTACAAACAGGACAGGTGACTTTGCTGAAATGGTTTGCTAAGTGCCTTTACTGCTACCCTCTGAGAATTCAATATAGCATGTCTTTCCCCTTTCTCAGGTTGCTGAAGTTTTAGATATGCCTCCCATGAGAGTCTATGAAGTAGCAACCTTCTACACCATGTACAATCGCAAACCTGTTGGGAAATACCACATTCAGGTCTGCACCACCACGCCGTGCATGCTGCGAGACTCTGACAGCATTTTAGAAGCTATTAAGAAGAAACTTGGTATGACACAAATTTGCAATATACTTTTTGTATTTTTTTTACCTTTGTTTAATGATACTGATGTAAAATTCTTCACATAGTGGAAGAAATATCTGTCTTTGTTCAATTTCATAAGGTTCAAATGGGCCCACCTCTTTAGCCTGTCAAGATCCCTCTGGATGATAATATGGCATTAACATAATTTATGAATTCTCTTTGGGAAAAGTCAATTGAGAATGGTGCATTATGGGATGTAAGGAGTACTCAGCGATTTTGTGTGTGGGTTAGGGATTTTTTCCTCCATTTTGGGTGGTTATGGGGAGAAGAGAGGGTAAGATCAGCAGCTAACAACTCTTCCCCTTCTATGAAAACCTTTGTTAACTTTTTCTAATAACCAGTGATAAGAGCTGTGGAACAGCTGCGTATTATCTGTTATTTCATACACTGTTGTCTAAAAAAGGCATATTTAGATTAAATGTCTTGTTACTGCATAGATAGCTTAATTTCAACTGAAACTCTCAGCTTGAGAAATCAAAGCAGTAAGGATGATTCTTTAGTTTTTCTGAGACAGGCCTTAGTTACAGCTTTTATTATTTCCAACCCCTTCCTACTAGTAAATGGAGGAAAACTGCTCTTCAGCATTCTTCCTTCCATGGAGTATTTTGTAGAGATCAGACTCTGAGATGTTACTGGGACTAACTCACTTCTGAAGGTATCTCTAGCAGAATAGAACAGTAACATGCCGTGGATGCTAAGTATGTGTACAGTTCAGTAAATCATCCTTTGTAACAATGCTTGGATGCTGGTTAATTTGGGAATACTCAACACTGTATATTAATGCATTTCCTATCAGCACATAAAAGCTGTGTGTCCCTATTTTTCCATTTTATTGTATTCATTACTGAAAATGTCTTTGAGTAGATCTGTTGTGTTTCTTTGAATTGTCATTTCATGGTTATTTTTCAATGAATCATACCTGTAAACAAGGTCTCAAAAATGTATCTGAAAATTGACTTAATGGTTTCTTAGAAACTTCTATTTAATGGAAACATTTTGGACTCATTTAAGGGGGTATAACTTTGCAAATGCTTTTAAGGCCAAAATACAAGTAATGCAATGGAGTACTTAGATTCATGCTTTATTATTCTTGTTCATAACCATTGCTGAGCCTAATTCATTTATTGATTTAGGTATTAAAGTTGGGGAAACAACACCTGATAAGCTCTTCACGCTGATAGAAGTGGAATGTTTAGGTGCTTGTGTAAACGCACCAATGGTACAAATAAATGACAATTACTATGTAAGTACTACTTTCCCTTTGAAAAGATTAAGCTTCTTTGCTGCCTTACCTGTATTTTCCAGACTGTGAAGTTATGGTCAGTTTCCTAATTCCTAACGGCAGGAACAACTCATTACCTATATCATCTTTTAGTTTCTTGGGCTCTTGCTGGAAGACTTCAGAGTATTTTTCATTTCAGTTACTGTCATGATTATACAAGAGGAGTGATGCATTTTTGTGATTGTGGTCTGCCTGTAAATCTGGAATTTTAAAATAGGTATTTGATAAGCTTTTGAAAGCAGTCTGTTGGAAAATATGACTAATTTAAGAAGTGTTGTCTTGAACTACACCCAAATTTTTTTGTTGCGGCCAACACCATTCTGCAGTATGTGTCATGGCATGTGTGTAGTGGGTGGGCAGAGATCCAGCTCCCTAATACCAGGAAGCTGAAAACACAAACCCTTGGCCTGCATCAGTGTTGTTTGTTTTAATATAATTTCTCTAACTACACATGAAACAAAGTCTCAGCATTAAAATGACAGTAGGCTTTTCAATTTTCCTCATTCTTTAAGTCACTATTTGTGTTACTGGGTAGGATCAAAATCACCTGCGCTACGGTCACTGATCTGATGATTTGAAGTGCTACATTTAGTATAACTGATGACTCTCTCAGTTTTGTCAATTATTTAATTTTTTTTTACAGGAAGATTTGACACCCAAAGATATTGAAGACATAATTGATGAGCTAAAGGCTGGCAAAGTTCCCAAACCAGGCCCAAGGTATGCTATATTTATAAGCTCTAATATGTAATTGCTTGTATTTATAAATTATATATATTGGTCACCTACATGAAGGGTAATTCTTCTGAGAAACTAAACTACTTTTCCAGTGATTTGAGTTCACAGCCTACAGCTAAAAAGCATTAATTAATTTACTGAACAGAAGTGTATGCATTCAAAGCCAAAACAAACTGGAAAGAACTGAGAATTTGCATGTTCTTGATGACTGACCAGAGGAGCATGAAATGTGAAAACATGAATTCTGATTTGCATTAGTATTTAATAGGTGAATGTCACCTGTTGGAATTCTTGTCTAGATCATTTAAACCAACAAATTCCTGTTGGTTGGCTGGTTGGTTGTGTTGTTTTTTTCTGATTTCTGACAAAAAGCAAAGATTTTAAGTTAGTGAGAGGGTTGTTACTGCTGAACTTTTCTTATCTGTTATTTCTCACTGTTTGTGTTAATGGGGAAATTAATTTGACTTGAATGTTGTATTCCTGTTGTTTCTATAAAGAAATTTTGAATACAAGAACAATAATCTTAAACCAGTTACAATTTCAAAAAAACCACAAGGAAGCATCTATGACAAAACTGTGACTGATAAAATTTGATGCTGCTTGACCAACCTATAAATGAATATACAAGAAAACAAGTGGTCCTAGCTTGCATTTCAGTTATGTAATTATTTGTCACTACTTGAATTTGGAATCCTTTACATTTTTTCTGAACGTTGAATAGGAAGAACAAAAAGGAAATATAGTAACTTCAGCCTTAAGTCAGATTTGTGACTGTCTTCTGTCCAATGATTAAACAGAATCTGAATTTTTATCAATATCAGCAATGAATAAGCTGCATTCATTTTTCAGGAGTGGACGTTTTTCTTGTGAGCCAGCTGGTGGCCTTACTTCTCTGACTGAACCACCCAAAGGACCAGGTTTTGGAGTTCGAGATGACCTCTAAGGATTTTTGTAATATAAGATGAGCCGTCTGAAAAGAATAAAGTATCTTCAATCTCAGTAAAATTATGCACATTCTGATGTTTTTGGTTTTTTAAAAAAAAACAACATAAAAGCAATTAGGCTATCCAACTTATTGTGGTGGTTTTAACTACAGCACAGTTTAATCATAATTCCAGATTATAAGCAAAGTGCTTCTGTAGACTGTGTAAAGTGACTCCCTGAAAGAGTCCACTTACAGTCAGTAAGAGATGAAAAGTTGCATCTTTTGCTCTGTCATTGAAAATTCTTTCACAGCTTTTTCTAAAGCTCTTTGAAGAAGCAGCAAAACTCACTAAATTACAAATCTGGCTAATGCACAAGGAACCAACCTGAAAGGAGATTATCTGACAAAACTTCATCATGTTATTTTTATTGGCACTTTATAAACAAACAAACACAAACGACAAGGATTATCTGAGCTGTGTTGTGTAAAAAATCTTGTAGGTTCAATTAGAAGTGGTTCTTCTTACGCTTAATTCTTCTTAGTATCATTCTGTAATCAGGAAAAATGAAAAGCCATAAAGAGCAGTAGTATTCTACCAAAAGAATTAATAGCAACAAAAACCAACTAACTTCCTGTGCAAGTTTATTTAGTACAGACAAGGTATGGAGTTGGGGGGAGACAGAATATACCAGAATAGTTCAACATGTGCTTAAGGGTAATAATATCTGACACGGGATCTTGGATTCACAGATCCATCTTTGACCTTATTACTGTGCACCAGCTACTTTCAAGAACTAATCTGTGTGAAATTGAGGGATTTCTTTCAATATAAAAAAGTTGATAATTTTTTTAAAAATTGCCTGCATACTGACTCTTAATGCCTATGGTTATAAAACTGTGCAAATGCTTTAGCTATATAGACATACATTTCCATGTAAATTAGGAAATGTGGACACATCAGTCACCTGAGACCATCTTGTGTCTGTCTCTTCTAAAATGGAACTTATATTCCTATTACAATTGATGAGACAGATGAAATTTAACTGTATCACTTATAATTTTATTCCATATTTAGTTTGATAGTCTGATTAATAGTAGTTCACCAAAATCTTCTTCCTCTTCAGAGCTAAATGCTGTTTTTACAGATTGCCTGCATAATGTCTATCTCGTTATTTCAGTAGGCTCTGTGAAGTTCCTTCAGGTGCTGTTAAAAAAGCAGTATTATTGCTTGTAGTTCTGGGAACATAATGTATATGTAAATAATTTGTATGAGAAACTTGCTATCTCTTCCATATTACTATATTTTTAAAATTAAACAATTGAATTGCATACAAATGAAAAATTCAATAAATACATACAATTCATGAGTGAAGCAGTTTCCAAACAAGCATGAAAAAAAATCTTGCGCAGAAGTAGGTACAGAGTAGAGTGCACAGGAGAAAATAGTACATGGACTGAAATCTTATCTGTCATTTGAAGTTCCTGAATGCTCTTCTGAAAGGTCACTCCATGTTTGTAATAGCCTCAGGCCTTGTAGCAGCCCAGGCATCTGGCACTATGTGGCACTTCTCTAGAGACAAGAAATGAGGCAGACGGCATCTCACATCTTGATGCAGACAGACTCATTTTAGTATTCCAGTCTGACTATGCTGTTTGTTCCATTTCAACAACAAAGCTGTATTCTAGTTCATACAGCCTTACCTTATTCTAACCTTTGAACTGTGTGTTGGATACAGCTGAGGATGTTGCATGCATTGTGCAACTATGCTGTGCTACAGTTATTCATGGTTTTGTATGTAACAGTGAAATCCCATGGGATTGCATAATCATGTTGAAGGGAAACATAGTTTTGGACCTGCCAGGCTTGAAACTTCCAACTATACAAAAACAAAGCTCTAGAATGCCAGACTCCGCCTATTTTAAAATCCAGACAGAATTTGTATCCTTATCCCACTTTTCTCTACAAATTTTTCCATCTGCACATGACAGTTTTGAAGTCTGTCTCATGAGCAGAACATGGACCTCCACCGTTCCCATATTTTGGAGATTGATGTTCCACAGACAAGCTGTCAGTCATTCTGATGCGACGCGAGAATCTGCCAATCACTTGACTAGAACAGAATAATTTACATTATCCCTACTGCAGGGCACAAATCTGATACATCACTCTTTCAATTGAGTATTGGAGGCAGCTACAGGACTGTGAAATGATTGTAGAGAAAAAAGAAAATAAGTTACTCTTCTTTCTCATCCACTTCATTCATCAATTATATGAGGCTTTATGGTCCTGGTTTCTCCACAGAAAGGTCTGGGCAATCATTATATTAAATGGTTTAAAAAAAAAATTCACATTTTGTGTTATTTCAGATCTTGTTGAAATCTGAACATTTCGAACATATCAAGTAGAAATACATATTCTGCATTATTTGTTACATGTAGCTGTTTATACAGTAAATTATTTTCACTTACACAGTAAGTAACTGGTTATGGTAAATGGTAACTTACACAGAATTGTAATGAGAATTAACAAGGTGGTCATTATGAAAGAATTCCAGAATTGTGCAAGAATTGATACATCCAAATTTTCTGGTTTTGAATAGCTGTAGATAATACCTTGTGCTTGCTTTTACTAGTAGTAACAAAAAGTCTATTTTACTAGTAGTAGGACATTTTTGATAACAAATACTAACAGGACATAATTTTCATTATCCTCAGTAGCAGAGGGTCATTTCAGGCAGTAGCACTAACCTATCAAATAATTCCACACTTATAATTCTGCAGTTTCACTCAAGCAGTTAATATCCTGGATTACAGTTCTGGGTGGTGAGTTAAGCAAAAAAATGAGTCAACTATAGCACTAGTCAACACATTCCTGAAACTGGTACTGCAGCACCAACAGAACTGATTCTGTGTTTTCAGTAGTCTTATCTGCCTCTCCTTGAATGAGGGAAAAATTTAAGAACTCACATACTATATTAACTCTCTAAAAGTAGAAGATAAAGAAGTAGAATAGAAAAAGAAATACTACCTTGAAAAGATTTTAAAATAGGTAGTCTTGCAAAAGGAAATGTGACTTAGGACACAGAAGCACAAGACACCAAAAGAATCCACTGGACTACAAGAGTGGGAGATGACAGCTCTTTCCTTTGGTGAAGACAGAAGGAAATATGGAGTAATAGGGAATTCTAGATACCCAGTGATGTGTGTGATGCTGGATAACAGAAAGGATTTCCATTACCACCACACACTGCTAGAAAAATGTTATCTGGAACAGTGTTGTCATTAAACAGGAAGAAGCACTGAAATCCCATTCCACATCTGTTGTATCCCTTTTGGGAATGTTCTCCTCCCAAAGCCCCTCCCCCAGAAACTGTAACCTGGCCTGGGTTACCTGCCCCCTGGTCTCCTGACCTATAGCCATCGGCCAGGTAACCTGACCCGACCCCAAAGGTGATAAAAACCCCTCTCCCTCCATGTGATTCCCTCTTGCCTCCGGATCTCCTTCATGGAATAAAGGCCTTGGAATACATCTTGGGGTAAGGGGGCCTCAGGGGAATCTCCAATATAGGGTAGAGAGAGTTACAAAAGAGGCCCCCTTACCCCAGGATGTATTCCAAGGCCTTTATTCCTTGAAGGGGATCCAGAGGCGAGAGAGCGGTCACATGGGGGAGAGGGGTTTTTATCACCTTTGGGGTCGGGTCAGGTTACCTGTCCGATGGCCATAGGTCAGGAGACCAGGGGGCAGGTAACCCAGGCCAGGTTACAGTTTCTGGGGGAGGGGCTTTGGGAGGAGAACATTCCCAAAAGGAATACAACACCTGTCCTGTGCAGGACGCTTGCTGGCCCCACGGGCTGGCCTGCCAGTTACCTCCTAGAGGCTGGTGCACATGCTTTCACCTGTGTAGCATCCTGCAAGTTCTTATCAAGTCAGATTTTTGTGCTGCAGTCTGAAATTTTCAGTCCTTCAGTTGCTAGACTGCATTGTGCAATGACACAGTCCAACCAGATGCTGGACCTGTTTGTCCTAAGACCAACAGTTCAAAGGGCTGGTGACACTGTTCCCCGGGAGGGGGGCAGGTAAGGGAAGTCCTATGCACACCAACACCATGCAGCTACAAAAGCATCTTGTAGTCATGCTAGATATAAAAGGGAGGGGCTGCTGGGAACAAGAGCAAGAAACTAATGTAGGGGTAGCAACTAGCAGTCAACTAATTGATGCTTTTCATTAGTCCAAACAGTAGTTCTTGCTAAAGGCTTAAGGAAAAATATTTTTTCAGTTACTGATAGATATTACTGTGAGAGCTTAACATCTGCTGCTGCAGATACTGCTCATGAAACTCCTTCCCCATTACCTCAGGTGCTGATTTTGAATACCTAACACACACCAAATTCCTGGAACTCCACACTACTTATGCACGAGTGTCAAAATGCAGTATCACAATGCAGGCCACAGCTGTAATCTGTCATGTTTTACAGTGTGGATACCTGTATAATACAAGAAGAAAAATTATTCTGCCTTTGGAAACGGCTCTTAGTCCACTTATGCTGACATTCCATAGGCTGTCTGCTAGTTAATGAGTTTGCCACTTCTAGAGACAGCCTCTGCCATCAACCAAACACAAAGGAATATGAATGCAACTCCCTTTTTTACATGGTCACTCATGCTGACACAGTGGTTCCTGGTCACTGGACAGCATGCACTGTAAGCTAACAGAATCAAATGAAAGTGAAGGCAGTTGCTTTACAACACAAATAATCTGTTACCAGCATTTGTACAGGAAGACTGAAAGCAAATGAGAGAAGCTTGTCTGAACGGGAGCATGGGAATATGAGAGATTTTTGATGCCATCCCCTATCCATGCTGGTACACCATGGGTGAGGATCAGAATATATGGCAAAACCACACAATAGGTGGCCTCAACCAAAGTAATCTTTTGAATCTGAAAAAAAACCCCAAAAAACACTTTTCTGATGAATAGGAAATACTAAGGAATTTTCACGCAGTAACAGATTAAAGCAATCCAGCAGCAGAGTGAGCAGGGCATTTAAGACTAAGCTAAAGGGCTTTGTTTAGCTGCCGTGTCAGAACACTACACCTGGCAGCTCTTCAGCACCTCCCAGAAGCGATCTGGGGAGCATTACTGAAAAACCCACGAGTACAGCACCAGACGCGTTCCTTAAGTCCTGCCACATAAGACTATTGTTACAAGCAGAAGCAAAACCTTTCACGGGGGCAGACGAATGACCCCTTCCCAGGGCTACAACTAGGGGCTACATCAATTCCGGAACCCCTTAGATGCCTTTGGTGCAAGGAGGGCACCTCCCAAAACACTACTGTGGAAAGCTGGGAGTTGTCTTGTCCTGCAGCGGCGGGCGGATGGGAATCGTGCCTGAGTGGGGAGTGGGAGGAACGCAGCACTGCCCAGACCCCCAGGCGCGGTGGGATCGCCATCCCACAGCCTTTCGCGACAGCGAACGGCCACCCCGGGTTTTCCGGCACCGCGCCACACGCACCTGCGTCCGGGGGCTTCTCCCAAAACCTGCGGGGCCTCTATCTGCAGCCCCGCCGTACCCGCTAGCGCCCGGCGATGCGAGGGAAGGGAACAGGATGGAAGGGAACAGGATAAACCGGGACGGGCTGCGCACGCGCGCTGCGCCGGCTAGATAAAACTCACTGCGCCATCGCCGCCGGAAAAAACCCCTCCCCGGGGAGGGGGCGGCAGCGCCAGAACGGGGCGAGGCAACGCGGGGAGCGCTGGTAGCTGCAGGTCGGCTCCCGTCCCGCGGCAGGGACCGGAAAAGCTCTCGTCCGCCGCCTCGCCCCGTGACCAGCCGGGGCCGCCGCCGCCGCCATTTCCAGAAGGTTCCAGCGGCCGCAGCCCAAGAGGATGCGCGGCTGCCCCCAGCAACACCACCCCCCTTCCGCGCATGCGCAATACTCGCGCCCTACTCCCCGTCCCAGCCCCATCCGTCTGTGGCGTCCCGCAAGCCCGTTATTTCCCGTCGCCATGCGGGCGTCCGCGCCCGTCTCCTTCGGGATGGGGACGGCGCGGGGAAGGGAGAGAGGAGGCGCGGCGGCCATCCCGCCCCGAGCGCTCTGTCGTTGGCAGCGGCGCCGCTCGCCCGCGTCCCGTGCCCTGCGCGAGGCCCACGTGGGCGGCGCGCGGCCAATGGGAGCGCCGCTGGGAGGGGGGCGGGGGGAGCCGAGCGGCGGCGCGGGGTGTGAGGAAAGGAGGGAGGGAGAGAGGGAAGGAGAGTGAGGGAGAGAGGGAAGGAGGGAGGGAGGGAAAGAAGGAAGAAGGGCGGGCGGGGTGTTTGCAGTCCCCGGCACCCTCGGCGCCCGGAGCCGCGGCTGAGCCTCAGCCCCTGGGCACTGTGGGCAGCGCTCGCTGCCTTGCCCGGATCCCCGCGGCCGCGCCGTCCACAGAGACAGGAGGAGCAGGACGCGTCCCGCTGCCGCGCTCCCGGGAGAAGGTAAGGACTGGAGCGCACCTTCCCGGCGTGCGGCAGGGACCCCCGGCCCCACCCGGTGCCCGCGGGGTGCCGCCCCCTTGTCCCTGAGCCCGGGCAGCGCCCGCCCGGTGCCCGCCTCGGCGGTGTCAGCGCTGCCGCCGTGTCCCCCCGGGCAGCGGGCACCGCGCCTCCCGTCCGGCCGCGCTGTCAGCCCGTCAGCGCCGCGGCGGGAGCCATGGCCGCCGCTGTCACCGCCTGGCCCGCCGAGCCTGGCCCCTGTCCCGCCGCCTACGGGAGGTTGCCGCGGGAGGCAGGGCCGGGAGTGTGCGGGGATGGGAGGCAGGCGGCACGGGCGAGCGGGGCGCGGGTGCCGAGCGCGGCACGGCAGTGTACACACACACACAGAGCGCACATAGCACACACACATAGCACACACACATAGCACACACGCCCCGCCTCCCTGTCGGGAATTTCGGCTGCTCCCTGCAGCCTCGGGACTTGCTCCGCCGGTGCCGGCCCCGCCGAGGCTGCTCGGCAGGATAACGCCTTCCCTGCCTTCCCTGCCAGCGCCGATGGGGATGGAGCGCGGCAACTCGCGCTGCACAGGTGACAGCAGGCAACAAAGGAAGGGCAAGGAATGAGAGAATGCCAGGCTCAGTTGCTCAGTTTTTCATTCTAATTCCTGTCAGGCTGTTGAGGTACCATTGATAACATTCAGTCTTGTTTGGTTGGTTTTTTTTTTTTGTTTTTTTTTTGTTTTGGTGCAAGGGTTTTTTTGGTTGCGCGATCGCCGAATAAACTAGGTTAAAAGACTCTGAGGTCGTGAGTCCAACCTGTGACCAAAAACTATCATGTTCAAGTAAGAAGGACACTAAGTGCCCTGTCCTGCCTTTCCTTAAACACCTCCAGGGATGTCGATTCCGTCCCTCATGAGCAGCACATTCCAATATCAGTATTATTATTTAATATTGGTATTATTAGCTACAATTCCTGTGGAAATTGCCTGGACACTGTCACTGTGTGCCATGCCTTTATTCTGTGACCCATGTAATATGGAAGAAAGGGAATCTTATGCCTCTGAATTGCAAGGTAACTCATGGGATAAAACAAATTTTTAATGGAGAAAAATGAGTGAATGGTGATGCTTATAGGAACAAAAAGCTATTGGACAGATGTGGAGCAGTCCAAATGTACTTATGTTCCAGGAAAAAATTGTCTAATCTTGGAATGCTAGGAAAGGACGAGATCATCATGTCTATAAGAAATCATTAACTATTATTAAAAAAATTCAAGTTTGTTGACAAGCCATGATTCCTTCTCTCTAATTTTGAAAGGATGTGGGTGTTTTTCAATATACTAGTTGATGGTAGCTTGGTTTTCCTCAAGTCTTGGTTACTGTAGGTAGGGACATGGTGAGCTGCTGTGCAGGTGCTATGTAGCTGCAAGGAACCTGTGCTTTGTTTCCTTCTTCTGTTGTAATCCTTTGCTATAGTTTGCTGGGTAGAAATCCCCAGAGCAACAGATCTTTAGCATTATCTGAGACGTCAGGGTATTTCAACTGTTCTTATTATTTGAGGTTTGTGCAGGTGTTGGGTGTCTCTTGCTTGTCTTCATTCTTTGAGATGGAAATTCAGACTCCCTGCTGACCTTGTGACTTGATCAGATGGGCACCTTAATCTCACTCTCTGGATTTAGTAGGTTTCTGTGAAAGCTTAAGAAATGGTCTGTTCAAATAAAATTGTAGAGTTTGAGGTACAGCAGAATATTTCTTTGGGAAGGTAGTGGTGAACCCATTGACTGTCTGTGTCTTTGTATGCTCCATCTCCCCTTTAATAAATCTACTTCTCTGTATGTGTCACGCAAGCTAAAATGTCACGGAGTACCAGTGTTTTTCTTGGCACACAGAGGGCCATGATGGCTTTCTTGTGGCAATGACAGTTTTTCAGTGTGTGAGTCCCTTTTCCTATTTCCTGGCTTTTCTGTAGTAATCACTGAGTGTGGGCAGTTGATCAGAGAGCTTTTGGTTCTTTCACAAAGATGACAGCTCAGTCTTTCAAATATAAATATTTCTGCCTTTCTATTGCCATCTCTTTGGGTGTTCTTCTCCCACCCAGAGGATTATTCAAAATCGTTTGTGAACTCAGAATACTACAGACATTAAAGCTTAGGACAGATGTTGTGTAAGAAAGCAAGCCCCATGCCACAAGCTGAAGTCTGTGTGCAGTTTCTTCCAACGGGCTTGCATAATAGGTGACTTCTTAGAGGAAAGGGCCTTTTAATAAACAGGCTAAATGAGTGCTTCTGTGAAGCTTCTGTGTTTGTTTGGGATTAGTTGCAGGAGGTACTGCTATGTTGCCACTTAACCACATGATTAAAAGCATACACTGAAAGTTAAGTATCTGTCTATGTTTATAAATCAGTGATCACCAGTCATTCTCAAAGAACAGTTTCTTTGCACCCTTAGATGTCTGTTTAAAGTGCTAGAAATTCTATAAGCTGTTGCAGCTTCAGCTTAACTAGGTGGAAGGTCCTGGATTTCCATTTTAGTGGAAATCTAGGTACCTAGCAATGACTGAGCTAGAATTTCTTCCTCAGTATTCAGAACTTCTTCCTCAGTTTTGGGCACACAACAAATTGTATTTGTTGAACTGATTTACCGTGTTTAGGCAATCTTAGGCCAATGAAATTGCCCGAGAGAATAGTGCAGTTGGTCCTCTTTAAAACTGGAAAAAACTATTGATCACAAAATATGTAATGATTAACCTGCTACCACACTGTTAATATACACACTCAGACTAACCTACTTTTGACATTTTTGGATCTTTTCTTACAAAGTGATGGGCTGGGCATGACTGTTTGGTGTTTCTTCTTTTCTGTGTTCTATTGCAGATGGAGTATTATAAATGCTGATTGGTCATTTAGTCTCCAAATCAAACGCTTTTTTAACTGCATCATTAGACTCTACTTAGACTCTAGTGACAGATGGTATGAAATAAATATTAGCACAAACTCAGTCTTGCATTTTGTGTTACTACACTGAATGATTTTATTAACAGAATAACAGAAGTCAGAGCTCTGCTAACATCTTTAGGGTTTTTTTTTCTTGTCAGTTCATTATTATTCCAGAACCTAGAAGAGTCTTAAAAGTTCTTCTGTAAGCTTATGGAGGCAGTTGAGGACCTTTATTGCCACCTTGCTTAAAGACTAGATACTCATGAAGCCTTTGAGAGTATGACTTTGTCTTAGTTTATTTTAGATTATTTCCCTGTATCTAATGCAGCATCCTTATGTCTGCTACAACTGCTTTTATCTTTTGCAAGCAGCAAATGAATAAATGCTCCTCAGTTTCATGGCTTCTGCACCAAGAGCTCTAGGTAGGTAATCACAAGAGGATTGATTTTAGACTGGTTTATGTTAAGAAAAGCCATTAGCATCATTAGAGACAGAATTAGGGGCTATATTAGAGGCAAAAACTGAAAATGCATTCTGAGGAGGAAAACCTTATATATTATATATTTTATATTTATATATATTTCTCTGGTCCTGTCATCTGCTTTCTACCCATGAGTAGCTTGCTGGAGATAGAGAGTATTGTAACAACTCTTTCCTTGCCTTCTGACTTACACTCATGAGGCTTGATGGGCATCAGAGGGAGAAAGCACTTTTCTCCCTTCTCTCTGGACTTCAGAATGTATTCAGTGCAACAAACCCCAAAAAGCTCTTACACATTTCTAAGTATTCTGTGGTAGATCTTAAAAAGTTCTATTGTTTGATGACAGCAAAAATGAGCTTGTGTGTAAAGACATTTCCTCTGGTTTCCCTTCTCTTTTCAAGCCTTTTGCATTAGTCCTGCTTAAGAGATGTCTGGCAATCAAACCTTTCCAGCTCTGTTGGTCAGGTCACTTTCTTAGCTGGTTTGTGGAAATGTCTTCTTCTTGTTTGTTCCCTTCAATATTCTGTGAACAAAGAACTAACTGAGAGAAACCAACTTTCTGTGGTGCTCTGTACTCTTCAACAACCTACTAATCTGGGTTCTTACTGCTAGTCTAATAATGAAGGGAAAATGGGCTTTTCATTTAGTATTACTCTCTTTCATGTGTGCGTAATGCTAATCATCTTTTGACTTCAAGAAGAAACAGGTGTCTTGACACCTGTTTTATCTTTTTTAAGCAAATAAAAAAAATCCTGCTTTTTGTCTTGAAAGTAACTGGTTCCTTGCTTTCCAGTCCCTTCGATTCTCCAGATACCACAGTAAAACTTCAATGAAAGTTGACTGCAGTACTCACTGTAGTTTTACAGCCCTGAATAGTTATACTTGTCTGCAAACAGTATTCTGCTTGTTCTCTGTTTCCACTCCATCTGTTCCCTTGCTATCTCTTTTCCCCCAAAGAAAGATTATTTCTGTAAAGGAGCTGACAGATGATTTTGTTATTTTTGTGAGATTTGGTGATGGCCAAGAGGTGGCAATAAAGCCTGTTAAATATGTTGCATGTCTTCACAATTTAGCCAGGAGAGAAACCTCTGTTACCCACTTGGGAACCCATGAGTAAGCCAAGATTGCTTTCTGTCCTGCATCTACTGCTTTAGATTCTTCTTCTGAATGGTAGCACTCCAGTTACCTACTTTACCTGTCCTGAATCCTGCTATAGGTGAAGGACTGTGAGTAGGTGTTGCCAATTCATCTGTTCTTAGCCTGTGAAGAGCCTTCGTGTGTGTTTTAAGTAATGTTCTTTCTGGCAATGCTGCAGATAAGTTGTGGATTTTCTTAGGTTTAAAATGACAAATTATCATTAGTTTATGAAGATTTAAATAGAAATTACTGAGGTTCTAGTAATAACATAAGGCATAGTTATGAAATCTCTTGTCCTGGAGATCTGTAGGTTTCCAGACAGGAAGTAGTTTCCTGTGGAAGGAGTTGAAAATTGTTTGGCAGTAGGTTTGCTTATCTTATGTTGGTCAAAGTACTGATAAAAAGGCTTTTAAGTTTTATTCTGGTAGATTCTGCATATGCAATAGTCTTTCTTAATTGAAAAATATTTATTAACCACATCTTTAAGTAATAACCAGTAGATCAAACCTGACATTTACAGCTCCACTTCTCCCTGTAGTTTAAAGAGTGTATCATATTAAGCTAAACTGTGCAGGTGTTTCCTTTGAACCCATTGCTCATCCTAAAAATGACTCAAGAGGAAGCACCTGTGAACATTCAAGTTTATAGACTTGGAGGTTAAAACAGAGGACTAATGGATTTTGCAATAAGTGTCTTGGCTTTTAAGAGTTCTTGGGCTAGCATGTTCTTTCATTTCCCTAGAAAAGAATTCCTCTTTGTGGAATTGAGGATCTCCTTTATTTTGAGAGACTGTGGAGAATAAAGGGTGATCCCTTCAGACACTCAGGAAACTTATCTGTCTGATTCTAAGAGGTGAGGTTGGTTTTCCATGTAAATGTTTATTTTGATGCCTAAGTCCTTCCCTCAGTAGGAATATGATATTTGCATTCTACACAGTTGTCCTGAAATGGTTGGAGTACGACACCCATACTCACAATATGCACCAGTTCTTCTGGCCTGTGTGAGGATTTGTTAGAATAAATGCTGTCCTGACTAGGTAGCATAACTTTCTGGAGAATGTAGAAGTCTCAAACCTTGTCCTTTGCTGAACATGTCAGCAGGAGGAGAGAACAGCCCATAGCCAGCCTGCTGCTGAGGTAAAGGGCATCTGCATTTCTGATTTGTGAGACAGAATCAGGGACTGGCTGCAGTCAGAAGGCCCCTCTGACTGCCCATCTGACCCCATCTAGTCCCTCCCAGGCTCCCTGCAGGCTCAGCTAGAGCAGTGTGCTTGTGGTCATGACCAGTTGAACCTGGAATTTGGCCCAATAGTGCAAGTAAAATAGTATGTTGTAATTTTAGTTAGTCTATTGGGATTCCATGCTGAACATATTGTTGAAGGCTTGATAGATTATAAAACTGTCAAGCTTTTTTTTCATTCAAATATGCAATAGAACCTTTTCTTCAGCTGTTGTAGTTAATGTGTTTTTCCTGACTAATTTAATTTTTAGTAGTCAAAGGATGCATTCTTCTTGTACTGCCTGTGTGTGGTAGTCTTGTAAAGCTGTGGTACATTCTACCAAGTTCTACTATGCATACAGATTCTTAATTAAATGATTTTTTAAAAACTATTTAAACTACTAATTAGCTGGTTGCAAGTAAGATTTCTTTGCACTTCATTTCACCTGTTAAAAATGCAGTTTCTGGCATTTCTTTTTCAAGAAAGACAAGTCCATCTGTGTCTTCTGTACGTTACTTGTGCTGTCACTTAATGGAAAAAGTCTCTTCCGGTGCTTGACTCTGAGTAAGCTTTTGAGTGAGAAACTGAAAGTGAAACAGTCTTATTTTCTGTTGCCGAAGGAGCAATATGAGAAGTAGCTGAAATATAATTAGCAATAAGAGAATTTATTCAGAAATTATTATTTGAATATTGATACCATCTGAAAAGGAACTTAGTTTTTTTTTTTTTTTGGTCCTTTGGAATTCTTTAAAAAAGAGAAAACAACTATTTTTTCAAGCTGTTCTGTTTGTACTGGTTCTTTGTTTCTTTCCAGTGATTGCTTGCAGAGCAGCCAGTCTGTGTAAGAACAGTAATGCTAGTATCCTCCATGAAAAGACAAAGGGTTAATCTGAGAATAGAGAAATGCACTTGAGAATAATACAATACTGACAAGTGTCCTTCAGATTCATCTTGAATTTTGGCACCCGTTCAGTTCCTTACTGGCCCACATGAAGGAATGCTGTAGAAGTACTGTAAGTGGTTCAGAAGGAATGATGCCCCTTGTCACTGTGTGGGAGCCACTCCTGCCACACGGAAATGAGGGTTGATGTCTGACTTCTGAAAGGAAGATTTGTCACCATTCTGGGAGAGACAGTGGGGTTTCTTTATTTGTTTGTTTGTTGATAATGCCAGGAGATAACCAGAGATAACCCTGTTTTGAAGCTCTCATTTCTTATATCTTATCCTTCCCATTTTCTGGTAGGGAATGTGCATCTGTATGCATAAAAAGAAGCTTCAACATGAGTCTTTCAGAGTCAGGGAGGAGTTTCTGCTTTTAAATGATTTCTAACCATTCTTTAAGGAAAATACCTGGTTTACGCTATGCAAGTTCCACAAACTTCCAGCTTTTGTACTTTAAGCTGTTCAGTTTAAAATCATTTTTTTCATAAAATGCAAGTGCTTTCAATGCAGCATTTTTCTTGGTTACTGAGAGGAAATTGTATGTTTGAATAGATAGTGGTAATAGAATGGTCTGCCTTTTTTTGCAAGAATAATACAGGCTTATTGATAAAAGATTCTGCTATTCCTGTGAAATCTGGGATGCCATTGTCATTTTGAACATCCTGCTGTTTTGTGCTTTTCTAGAAAAAGTCATCATTTTCCAAGCCTGTTGTGAAAGTTACTAATTCCTTATGATTATGGTTTAGCAAGTTCATTTGTAATATATGTATCCAGTCTACATGCTTCACTATTAAGAAAGTCCACAGCCCTTCAAAAGCTTCTCTGAAATAATGGAGAGTTCTATAATCTTAAACTGGTAGAACTGCTGTTCTGAAAGTTTGTCCTGAATATAGACATCTGTACTATTTCTGTATAAATCAGAGTACTTACTGTAAAGAGAATCCCTTGGTCCTGTGTGTTCCTTTTACTAAACAACTAATATTTCAGATTGCAGAACTGTGAAACTATTTCTGTTCAAAAATTTAAAAAAAGAAATCATAGTATTTGATCTTAATTTGTTGTTCCTTCAGGTATGTTCTCATCCAATGCTCTCCTATTTCAGCTCTCTGTTAATATCAAATCTTTTCTAGGGATCCCTGTTGCAAAGCACTGTCTTCCCCACTCACCTGTTTTCAGGATTGTGCCATCCTGTCTGTTCAGACCATGCTTGTTAACATTGTTTTTTCACCCTAAATAACATTATGTAAACAGATTAATTCCTAAGGTGCTTTTTTCTGGCTGTGCAAGAGTCATCTAGGAAAAGAATGCATCTCCTCCCTCCTTCTTTTGCCTTCTACCTTTTCTCAGCACCTTACAGGGCTTTGCTGGCAATTTCTTGGTATCTTCCTTTGCATGGGTCTTGATGCAGATGGGTTTACTCAGGTTTAGGGTCCGTGAATCTAAATAATTATGTGAAGGTGTCCCATCCTTTAAAAATGACCTTTTTGGATACTTGGTCTTCAATACTCAGTATGCTGCTGTGAGATATTAAGGTAAAGCCTACCACACTTGGTTTTTTTTAGTTCTTCTTTGTTCAGTTATCCATGTGGAAGAACTTTAAAAGTCAGTTATAGATAGTTGGGATCCTTCTTCTTTTCCTTGGTTGTGCTCTACTAGTAATTTTTAGGTCTACATGCCAAACAATATTCAATTGGTTGACATAGCACCTGCAAGGATATTTTGACAAAACGTTAGTTTTTATGTGTTTTTTTGCAGTGCCTTGGAAAGACATAAACAGTAATTAATTCCATATGAGTTTAGAAGTGTGATACCAACAAACTGCTTCGATTTTTTTTTTTTTTTTTTTTTTTTTTGTAATCTTGATGTGTGGAGTGACATTTGCAGTGGGATGATCTCAAAATCTGTTTGAGACTGGAAACTTCAGAGAAAGGAGAGGAAGGAAATGGGAGGAGTTTGTTGCAAAAGAAGTGGAAAGAGTGCTTCTTGTCTGTATTTGCATGACTTCTTGCTGTGTTCTACAGTGTGGCTAACCTTTACCTTCTGCTGTGCCAGAAATGCTGTCTGCCCTGTATTAGGGCAGCACTGTTCATTTGCCCTGCTGCACACAGCAGAATTGCATCTTGAGTCAATGGGTTTCTGGTTGGTATTCCACTTTAAATGATAAACTGTATCAATCTCTGGGGGTTAAATGCATTTGTGCAGTCCAGGTTACTGCTCCAAGAAGAGTCCTGTGGCAGAAACTGGAATGAGCTCTCTAACTTAGGAGAAGCTTACAGGAAGAGAGTGTCCCATGTTGAAGGAAGTTGAACACTGAGCCTGAAAATTACCTATTTTCAGTCTGTTTTGGAATTTTTGTGAGCTACTGGCTTTTTATGAGCACATGCTAAATGTTTTCCTCACATGGGGTTATCTGCTTTGAGTCTGTTTGACCTTTTTCCTTCTGCAGTGGTAGGAAAGACTGGTTGCTTGCAGAAGTTGAAAGTTAAGTCAATAGTAGCTCTGGTCTAACCAAGTATTAACTACTATCTAATGCAAAATAGTCTGAAAAATAAAGTCTTTGATGTTACAAGTGTGGCAAATTGGTCAAACTCCTCACTTAATTTTTTCTTTCCTTCATTATTTCTGTCAATCTAATTTGCCCTCTGTAAAAAGAAGGAAATAATGCATTTTCATCTTCCAGCAATATTGTGAAAATAAATTAATATTTGTGAAAGGAGATGGAGCACTCCTGCTTTTGATATATGAACAGTAGTTTCTTTGGAGTTGTCCAGGGTAGGTGCTGCTTTTTATTTAGGCTGTTGGTTTGTTGTTTTGTTTTTTTTTAAATGTGTGGTAGACATTTTCTTCCCTTTAAGAAGGTAGAAATCAAGACAAGCTGAAATAGCAGGAATCATGTTATGAGTAAGAAATAGATTATCTTTCTCTAGAAAGACGGGCTGCATCTCTTTGTGGTTGTCGGTCACTCAGAACTTCACCAGGTGTCAGCATGTTGGTTTCATTCTGACAGGTAGATTTTGGAATTTTAGTTGAGAATTTGAGGAAATGTCTGACTTGCTCCAGTCAAAGTTTCGGTCCTTACTTGGTTGACATTTAATATAATGTAGTTGCAAGAAAACCATTGGGAAGATGCACAAGGGTATTTCTAAAGACAAGCTGTGACATGAAAGAGGAGTTGTCTCTTGCTCAGATACAGCTGTTACTGCAGCATGATCTCTCTAATGAACCCTATGTATGAACCTGTAGTACCCTTAAACTTCAAGTCAGTCCATGTAACACATCTCAAAGACATACTGGGGTGTGGTGTTTTCAATCAGTGAATAGGATTTTGTAAATTAGATCTTGGGCCAGAGTTTTTTGTTCTTCCACAGTGTGCTGCTTGTGAAGTGCTGCTGCATGATTTACAGGTGCCTATAGTTAGGAAGTTTTGTACAGTCCATATTTCTGTTACTGTGTTTTCCAAGTAACAAACTCAACCTGCTCTGTATAAAGTTCAACTAAAGCTGGAAGTGTCTGACTGACTAGATAACTGAGAGATTTAAATGGACCTCTGAATGTCTCTTCACCTCAGCTATTCTTTAATTCTATGTGCAGTGAAGTTCTTGTATTCTCTGATAAGCATGTGTTTAGTTAAAATAAAAACACTTGAAACCAAGCACAGGTAAACTCAGCCTAATAAAATAAGGATTGTCAGTAGGAGCCTAAGGTCCTATGTAGGCCGTGCAGAAAAAACCACTGCAAAGGTTTTGTTTGTTTTCTGCATAGGCAGGAGTTGTATGTCCTCCCTTTTTTTTTTTAGCTCTTCCTTGTAGAAATTCCTAGACTATGAGATATATTTCTTATTTTGGTAGGAAGTAGTGGTGAGTTCCAGCTGAAGTATTGGAAAATCTTTCTTGCTGCCTGAGTGTTGGCTGTTTTTTAGGGACTTCATTCTGTTCCTGTACAGTGCAGTCTGGCATGCAATGAGTAGGTACTTCAGAGTATATTAAAAGCTCTTCTGGAGATTGTGAGTAGTCACTGCCCATGCCTGTTTTACTGTTATACTTTACTTTATAAAGGTCACCTTTCTAAAAGGGAGTTCAAATAAGTAGCTTATTTTGCTTATTACAGAATGATGTGTACATTTCTTATGTTTGGATCTCAATATCTGAACATTTCAAATTGAAATGTAGGAATGCTCTCTGATAGGACAATGAGTCTGTTCCATCTACTATCTAGTATGAGGAGTCTCCAGAATATATATTTATATCAAATTTATCTAATGGCATGTGTTTCTGAAATTTATATTTATTAGGCTAAAGCTTTGTTTTCTTCAATTTTTTTTATATATCTGCTAAAATCTGGTAGGGTAGACTGCTGCAGGGGAGAGGTAAGCACTCTTTCTGAGATTGCACAATAGGTATAGCAAAAGAATAGAACTAATCCCAGCATTCCACGTTCTAGCCACAAAGTTGTCTCAAATATTGTGCAAATCTTAAAGAAAAATTGTAATAAAAAAATTTCTCACTTCGGAACCAAGAATGTTTTGTCATATTTTTTTCGTCAAATGCTGTAAAATCTGCCAAAATTGTGACTCATGTCCGTGCTGGGTACTGCATTTACACTTAATACAGCAACAGACTGTTGCCTTAGGCACATTAGTTTGAGACTGTGTTGGAGCTTAGTTCTTTCATCATAACCCTGACACTGGAATGTGCATACACTGAACCATCACAATTGTGTGAAAAGACCTTGTGAATATTTTCCAAATAAAAATGTTCTTGTCACCTTTCATCTGCAAAAGCCACTGCACGTATCATTCAGACAGTGTTCTCTCTAACATACAAAATTGCTGTGCTACCTAAAGCCAGTATTGGTTAGTAATTTATTCACTGGTTACTGCCAGAGAACTGAATTGTGAGTACAATGAGACACCATGGAGTGCAGGGCAAAAGGGCCTGGTAAATTGTTCTGTTCATTGTATTTGAAGGTATTATAGTGTGTACCACATACAGAAAGTGGTGATGGTAAAAATACCATCTCAAATAGTACAGTGTACACAAATAGCCTTTTATTTAAACTTTTCTTATGCAGAATGTGTTTTCCTTTGAGCTTGTAAAGAATAATATGGTTTTAGCCTGCAGCAGGAGGCAAGCTTGCCAGTAGGGATGTACTGCAGTGTATATTTAGTTCATTATAGCTGAATATATCTAATGTATTATCAGCTTTTTGGAAAAAGAAAAAGGGGTTTTTTTCTGGATTTTTTACCTATTCAACTTTGACTTTAGCACCAGGGAGTTAAAATGTTCCCTAATCGTAGTTAGCAGTAATATGTGCTGGTCTACTACTGCTCAGTTGCTAAATGAGAGGAAGACTTTTGGGGGGGATCCATGTTAGCACTGTTTCATAGGACTTGCATAAGGAAACTAAAACTCCTTCTGCTCAAAATAAAGCCTTTAATGACCTTTTCAGTGTCTTCATTGTAAAGACCAAGTAAACTGCTCTAATGATTATGGAATAGCTGTGTTGATGTAGTTTTCTGCAATGAAGACCTTGGTGCAAATATTTTTCTTGCTGTAGTCACTGAAATTTTGACCTTTCAGGACAGTATTCTGTATAACGTTTTGATGAGATTTTTAAGTGCTTGCTCATGGCAGTGTCCCATCCTTTACCATCATTTTGACATTTTCATGAGACATCAGCAATGTTTGAGACTTCATTTCTGCAAGCATGTCTGTCAAAGGAGGTGGTGGAAAATGGACCACAGAGGTAAGCTGGTCATTCTCCATTTAAGCAAAAAGGATATGGAAGGCTCATGCCTTTTTTTATAAGGCATAGGAATATAGGCAGAACTAAAGGCTTCTGGTTTGTGTTCTGTAACACAGAAAAAAAATATTCTGGGGAAAAAATATTTGTGTGTTGATCATGGAGTCCACTGTGCTTTCCTCCCAGAAACAATCCTTTCTTACTATTTGTCCTCTCAAGTCTCTCTCGCGGCTTGTGCCTCCTTGCCACAGTTGCATTCTGTCATTTGGCTAGTCTGAAACTTTAGACATATTTCTGTGTGGGAGATACCAGGTTAAAATACAGGCAGATGTTCTTTATGTAGACGTGGTGTTTAAATTGCAACCCAGAAGAACCTGGCCCTGTACTGCTGGAGGACTTCACTGCCCTCCTACTGTGTGTTGTAACCTGAACAGTCTCTTTCCTCACAGTACCAAATTGCTGGTCTTGTGCCTTTTAGCACAGCCCCAGCCTCTAACTGAAATATCCTGAATAATCTCTTGTTGTGTCTCAAGCCCTTTTTTCTTACTGAACACTGTAGGTGAGAAGGTAAATGCTGATCTGATAACATGTTCATTTACCAGGAGCCATTTCATTGTGTAGCAGTTGGCTCTGGTTAAATAACTGTGTGTAGAAGCACTGAGTCCCATAAGAAGAAAATAATTGACTGTGCTGTTACATCTCCCATCGCACGTTTCATTTACCATTAATTATTAGTTAACCTCTCTTTTGGAAAGAAATCACTTCTCTGAGCTGTTTGCTGAAGGATGCTTTCGTTGTGGAATAAAATACTGAAGTCATTTGCACTTTCCTGATAAGAAGAAAAAAGAACACAGAGTGTTAAATTTAGTTAAATGAACATCTTTTTGCTAAAACTCTGCTTCGTACAGGATTTAAAAATACCAGTTTTCTGTAGCTTTTTGGTCCTTTGTACTATACCCATTCCCTTTCTCCCAGTGTGTTAACCTCATCTGTCTTTGACACACTCCCACCAGAATGCAGATAACATTTGGTATGGCTAGGCGTGAGCTACCTACATACTTCTTAATTAGCCAGTGTGTACATACGGGTTGGCCAGCTGGCTTTCTCTGAACAGAATATGTAATGTTGGCTTTTGCCTGCCTTTCCCTCAGTTCAGCTGTTCTTAGACATCTCTCTTGTACTCATCCACTAACTTTTTTTTTTTTTTTTTTTCCCTTTGGTAGACTCTTAATAGCTTTGAGATCTAGATTATACCAGTCATTTCAAAATAAACTTGGAAGAGAGAAATTTCTAGGGCTGGGAAGGAGGGGATCGGTAAGAGAAAATCAGGTCAGTCTTAGTTTAAATCAGTGACCATCCGCTGTCCTCACTGTAGTTTAGTTTGCTGTGTGTAGTGTTTTTAGAGCTTGATTCCTCCTGGTTTACGATGAGACGTGTTTAGGAATTTGTTGAATGTGCTCCAACCTTTAATGTGCATTTAGTACATGGAACTGCACTAGAAGTAGTCCAGAGCAAATCTGCCAAATGTGACTAGTGTAAATTTGGGATTTTTGTTACCAGCTGTTCCACTCTACAGATCCACTCTTGATAATTCTTTACTTCTTGATAATTTAGATTTAGCCATAGTTGTCATTTTCAGTAGTTTAATTGTATTAAAACATCCTGAAGCATTCCTGTCAACTATTTGTAGCAGAAATTCTCTATAGTTGATTCACTGTTTCCCAGTCTGGAGTAAATCCTTATTGAAAGAGAGGGATTTGTTTGTTTGTTTGTTTTTTGGTTTTGTTTTTCTCCTTCCCTGCAGATGAAGTAAGATATGGAAATACAGGAAAGCAGAGGTAGCTGGGAAGATTGTCTTACTCTACATCCCTGCTTTTTGAATGCAGCTGCTTTCTGGAGCAGGAGGGTAGATGCAGTGTCTTGGGAATTAACTCATCAACTACTGGTGTTCTCATAGAAGGTTAATCTTGTGCCCCGATGCTTTGATGTGGTACTGCAATCAGCTAACCTTCAAGATCAGCTGTATAACAGGGCTGCCAAAGAAAATCTTCCTAAAGCATCCTGTAACATTTTTCTGTAGGTGTTATAGGGAAGACAGTCTGAACCAGAAAGGAAACAAGTAGTTCAGTGTGCACCAGAACTAATGATGCTTAATTTCTTATCAGTTTGTGTCCTGTGGTTAACTGACTCTGGTAATGTGCAGGTCTCAACTGAAACTTCCCCCCCATAACTAAGAGTAAAAAGGAAAGTGGTTTACAAATGCCATCTCATATGGAATTTTCTTACAGGCAGTATGTCATGAAGCTCGTATTGAAGTCTTCCCGTGCGAAAAACCATGATGGATTATTATTGTTATTCTTATTATCCACTGGTCACCGCTTCCCATGAAATTTGTGAGCACTTAATGTATTTGAAAATTGCTTTGCTTTCAAATTTAAAGAAAACCCATCTACAGGCTTAGAAGTCATAAGTGAATCATACATATGCAACTAACACAAACACGTGGGCCCTAATTTTTTACGTAGGTAAAGACAAGCTTTTTCATCAGTGCTAGATGTAAGCTTATATAAATCAATACAGTAACTTGTTGGCATAAGAGATTTATTATATTGCTCATTTTTTTATAGCTAATTATATCTGAAATTCTGGTGGTTGGTGGGATTTTTTTTTAATTGTTTTTTATGTCCAGGATTTTTCATGTAAAATAATCCTAGTGTTTTGTGTTCCTGCCCATAGATCTGTCTAAATGCTTACCTTTGTTACTTCAAGGAAAATAAAATTTTTAATTCTTTAGTTGAAAAATGACTGAGAGAAGAGTTCAACAGTATTTCCAGTTGTATGACTCATGATTGGTAATTAATGTGCAGAAAAAATGTCCAAACATAAAATAAGAATATCTGATTTTGTTGCATACAGAGAAGCTTCTTTAGTAGGAAGCAAATTCTGTTTTATTGAAAAGCTTGAAATCAGTTTGTTTGAGAGAAAGCACAGCTGTGCCTGTGTGTCAGATGAAAAGTGAGGACACTGCTTGTTGTGACATAGGAGAATAATTTGAATACAAAGAGTTTAACTTTTATTTTAGGGTTCTGGTGATTTAAAATGTGCCATCAAGATTGCCTAATAAACCATTAATTGCATTAAGAAATGGCTCTAAGGAAAACTCAAAGCAGGCCTAGGTTTCCTTGGAAGACCTGTATTTGTTCTACATTTTCATTGTGAATGCAAATATTTGTGTTTAGAACTTGAGTTGAAATGGCATTGAACTCTAGACAAATGAAAATAAAATGTCAGTAAAATCACATCTTCAGCAAGAAGTTTTATTGTTATATACACTATGTAATCACCAGTTGAATAGTTTGCCAAATCTCTGGGCCACCATAGTGATATTTTAATAATTTTTAGAAATCTACCCTGTATGAAAAGTATTTTTTTCTCAAATATGTGAATCAGTTATGTCTGTTTTAAATTTTGCACAGCGATTGTGCAACCACAATCTGGTACTTGAAACACTTTATGGGAATAGTGTTGTTTGTTGTGTGGTGGTTCTGCTTTGATAATCCAGTATGTGACACTCAGTGAACTTCCAAAACAGTTTTTTTTCCAAAGCATATTTGGCTTGGGTCAGAAATTTCCTGAATTCCCTTTTTTTTTTAATCAGAGAATCACAGAATGGGTCAGGTTGGAAGAGACCACAGTGGGTTATCTGGTCCAGCCTCCCTGCTCGAGCAGGGCCATCCCAGAGCACACAGCACAGAATTGTGTCCTGAGGGTTGTTGAATATCTCCTGTGAGGGAGATTCCCTCTCACTGGGTGATCTGACCCAGTGCTCAGTCACTTGCACAGTAAAGTTATTCTCACGTTCAGGTGAAGCTTCCTACGCAGCTGCTTCTGCCTGATTTGGTAAAGAAAATGGAAACATCCTAGTCTTTGTTTTCATTTACTTCTATTTGCATATTAAGCTAACGGTGTTATTAAAAACGCCTTTAATTGAAATCTTTTTTGAAAGTGTTTTCATAATCCTCTTGCCTCTATACAATACTTGAGGCTGAGTTTTCTTGTTCTACAATTTTAAAAAATAAACTGTTGCTGTCCAGGTAAGACATGCAGGGAGGCGGGGCCTTTTGGGAAGGGCTGCTCTTGTTGGGTTCTTGTGGTTTAGCCCCTGCTGGTGAGGCAAATGAGATCAAGGGAGCCAAGCCTAAGCTAATGAATTTTGCTGAGCTCGTGAAGTTTGGCTTCTTGCTGTCATACACCAGGGAATGGCATATGAAACCTGGAAAGGAGGAGAAGCAAAGCAGGAATGGAGGCAGTTTCAGGGAGCCAGGTAGCAGTAAAAAAGGAAGGAAAGGAAACAGCAGCATATGCAATGAGAAATACTGTGATTAAAATAATAGAGAAAATTTAGACCTGTTGATTTAAGGTAGTTGTAGTCATGATATATACAATGGGAATCGTTACAAAATGAAACTTACAGAGAGGATTTTGTCATAAATCAAAACCTGATTTATGACTTGTCACTTTATAAACCTATGGAAACAGATATTTGCTGCTATGGTAATACGCTATGTTTGGTCTAAGAAGCTCAGTAGTATTCTGTGAAGATAGTAACTTGTTGCTTCTTTTAGGATTAAGGAAAGTTTTTTGTAAATTACAGGAAACTCAGTGGAGTGTTTCTCTTCTTTGAACTGATAAATATTTTTTGTTCCTGCAGCTATTATAAAAAGTGACTAAAAACAAAGGGCTTATAGCAATGTGCTTTGATGTTCATTCAAATTGAACAATTACTCTCTGTATCAGTAGGGCTGCATAAATGCTGTTAACACTCCATAAATTAAGAGAATATAGTAATGTTTCTTTTGTGTTAGGTAAGAGTAGAACAGTATGAGTTTCACAGTATTGTATCGCAGTGGAAACAAGATTCTGGTTATAAAATGTGAGATTGTTTCTAATTAATCTCTTCCTGTTTTTCATAAGCTTGTGGTTAGTGTTTAAAAAACCCCAACAAAACAAACAAAACCTCCTGAGGTGTAGGGGAAAGGGAGGAAAATAGCAGACCTTAGTGCAACATTTCCTTCTCTGTCTCAAGGATTTAGCTTTTTGAATGTTTCTTCTCCTCCTAGTCTGGAAGATTAGGAAGCAGCATTTTACATTGTTGTATACAACAGTATTAATCTTAGACAAATATTCAAATTTTCCATAGTTTAAGCCTTGTGGGGGATGGATGTGTGGGCAGGACGTAGAAATTTGTTTGAATATTATGTCTCATGTGTCAGGTGTAGTGTGCAAAATGGTTTTCTCAAAGTCATCTGCACCAGATTGGCTGTCACTTAACTGTGTCAAACCAAAATATATAATAGTGGCCATGGTCCTAAAACAGCAACCAATTCTCTTAAGTGGTGATCCCAAAATCTTAATGGTAAAGCAATAATAGAAGTGTTGCACCTGAAACGATGACTTGATCAGGCATAAAATTGCGACGACTCAGTAAGGTTGTGATCATGTAAATACTTGTAACAAAATACATCAACTCAAAAAGACCCATAAAATGTCACCGGTTCTGAAGTGTTGTCACATGCAGTTTTACCTTCTGTGGGACCTTTCCTCTCAGCCATTCTTACAATCAGGGTGGTTCCTCTTTCTGTGGAAGAGGCAAGTCAGACCTCTTCCATTATGTGACTCTGTAAGGACACTGGTTTGGTATACCGTGGAGATGAAACACTACGCAGCTCTGTGTAGGTATCTGTCTCTAGTGGTGGCTTATGTAATTGGTGTGATAGACAGTGAAAATTAAAGCTTCTAGTTCCAGGTTTAAGCTTTAGAAGATATTTCTCCTAACGGGTATCTCTTGATCCAGCAGAAAGGATAATAAATCACAAGACATGACTTTCTTTCCGTGCTACTTTGAATATACAGTATTTCAGTTTCCCAGGCTAGGAAGCTTTATTTCTCTTCCCAGTGTTGCTAGAAGTCTTGTTCATCTTTCTACGCCTTAGGACTTTTAACATGAAGTGAGATATTGAACCTGTGAACCTATTAAAATAGCCAGGAATGTTCAGTCTTCCAAAAAGGTAAGCTAGAGGGATGAGGCAGTTTAGCAGCTGACTTGGTACTGTTTTCATGACACTGCCCCCAGCACCAGCCGTGTTAGACCTTTTGGGGTTTTGCCCCAAGGTTTGAGCTGCATGTGAGGAAGATGCTTGAAGCCAGGTGTCATTTTTAGTCATCTTTTTTGGGGTACTGTTCAGCTCTGCTACCATCTGCAGTAAAATTTGTCCTGAAATGACACTGCAGTGTGTAGATTTATGTAATGTTGTTTGTTTGTTTTTCAGACACAGGATGAACCCACTGATACAAGATACAACTAGCTAAACAGCTATAAAATGCCCAAATTTGGGTCTACAAAAACAGTTCAAGTTGAAAATTCCAACAGCAATAGCACCATGGTGGAAAAAACAACTGCAAGAAAGGTAAAAATTATATTAATGCCCACTTAATTGCAGTAAAATTAAGCATATTTCATGATTTCTGTTGCTGTAATTGGAAGAAATAAATATGAACCTCTGTTCTGATATCTTCAGTATTGAAAAAAGTTATACATTTTTACATTGATTTAACTGTAAGTTAAACTGTGGGATAGAATTTGACTTTTATTGTAACTTGCAAGTTAATTTAAAAGGAAGCTGGATGCTTTAGTTTCATTTGATGTAAGTTAGTGTATAGTCTCTGTATCTTACCTAATATGAAGTCCTCATATACTCACAAGAACAACAATCCATATTTTAATATATTTTACAGTGTATTATTCTCTGTAACAAACACACGAAACATTTGTGAAGGCCTGTGACAGAGCACAGACCAGAGAAAAACACCAGTTTCTAATATTCCTTTTTAACACAGGGACTTGTTCCCTCTGTGAGGGAGGACTTAAAAGCCAAATGCTGAGTCTCATCTAAAAATTGTACAGTCCATTTTTAAGTGTTGGAGAATGAAGGAATATGGGAAGTCCAGTCATGCTGAAGGATGGTTTGTTGTTTATAAATGTGAAGTATCCCATGATTTTCACAGTTCTGGAGACAAGTTTCAGATCACCCAGTTCTCCAGTTTGCCTGCCTAGTACAATGGACCATGGGTTTATCTGTGCTGCAAGCTGGAATAATACTCTGCATTGAGAATGATGTGTGACATGTATATTGCCTTAAGGAGAGAGATTCTGTTTGTTTCCCAACAATCTTTAGAACTGCTTTCTCTAGAAAAGGATTTTGTGTCTATGTGTGGTCATACTTACTCTTTAGTTGAAATCTGTATTCTCTGCGAGACAATTTAATGAATGGATATAAGAGAGGAAGAGGTTAAAAACCAGGAAATGGTTAGAAGATTCAGCATCTACTTACAGCTTTTTGTCTTCCAAAAACATTCATAGAAACTTTTAGAGATTTTAGTCTCTTTCTAGTTTGTTTCCTTGGTCCTAGTAAGGTGAGGCGAAGGTAATTCTTTGTGCTCACTCTGATTAACTACTTATGTACGAAGAGGAAGATAACAGAGTAAAATGGGGAAAGGAAATTGGCTTACTAGTAAAGGGATGAAATAATGTTGGATTTTCTTTTTCTCTTTCTTTTTTTTTTTTTTTTTTCTGTTTATTCTGGTCCTTGTTTGGGATATGGTCAAGTTAAATGAAGTGTCATTCAGTAATTTGGGGAAAGAGTAGGGAATGGAGGTTTGACAAAGGCTGTGAATATGAAATCCCAGTGATGGACTGATTAAATTGATACCAAAAAGTAAACTGATAAACTACTTGGACTGTCCTATCCAGGGTTGCTCCTGGTACAATGTGCAGCTTGAGATTAGAATAACGTAGGGTTTGGAATTGTATGATATAAAACAATGTGTAATATAAGATCCTAAATAAAAATGGAGAAATATTAATGGAGAGTATAAACGTTTCAGTTAATGTTCCCGTATTCAGGTTTTATAGCATAATAAATGGAGTTGTCATATTTTGAGAAGAGCTGAATACACGGTTATGTTAAGTAGTCACTTAAACAGTCACATACCTGTTCTCTAACACATGGACAATTGTCAGAAGTGTTCAGCTGGCCTTTGACTAATCTGCACTCTTCAGAGTGGATTAGAAAAGATAGAGAAAATATTGCCAAAATGTCATAATTTAGATTCAG
Organism: Certhia americana; assembly: GCA_018697195.1. Classification (NCBI taxonomy): domain Eukaryota; kingdom Metazoa; phylum Chordata; class Aves; order Passeriformes; family Certhiidae; genus Certhia; species Certhia americana. The sequence goes on along the minus strand of CM031858.1, from coordinate 102,029,509 downwards.
ACAAGAAAATTATTTTAAATCTGACAGGCAATAGACTAAGAGTAAAGTGTGAGTTTGAACAACACAGAGTCATGAAGGCAAATCTGTACTGCATAAACAAACATAGAACTCTGAAGTAAAGATTGACCAGACCAAATCAACAGTGATAATTTTAATGAAATTTCTTTAAAAGGTAATGGAAATATCTGTAAAGCAAATAAGGATTTTTTTCTTAATGCATAAACATTTGCAGCCATGAATTTAAAAGTAGTTCTTAAAGCATCAGAAGTATGAATTCATTAGCTAAAAGGCCTAGTGTGAAATAACGTTCATAAAAAAACAGTGCCTTTTACAAGTGAGTATATATAAGTAATGCTAAAGGATACCACTGCATTAAAAAAAATCCTCATTCTTCACAAAATAAAAACTGTAATGACCTAAATGGCATAAGACTACTCTAATGGTTAACATAAGAGAAAAGACACTTGCAGGATTTCATTTCCTTTTCATAGTTTTTACACTGTTTAGCTGTTCCTGATTGTGCACTCTTAGCTGTTGACAGAGAAATGTAGTGAAGTTACTGTTGTTATTATTGGACATAATCTTTCATATTTGTCCAGAAACTAGTGCTTATTATGCAGCCCTAACAACCAGTGAATAGCTATGTGAATCAGTTACATGTTCAGGTCTTCTGAGAACTCAAAAAAACCCATTAGAAATAATATTGCTGTTAATAAGCTGAGTTTATATCATATATGCATTAGGGTACATGTATTTTTATTTCAGTTGCTCATCTGGCAAGCATAAAAAAACAACTGTACAACAACTGTAGTACAACTGTATACAGCAGCTAGACCATCTAATGTTTGCATGATATTTTGTAAACATATGAACATGATGAAATTTTAATTTATCTGAATTTATACTTCATAAGGCCAAACTCAGGAAGTAAACTATGGATATGTCATCCAAAGGAGAAGCATATTTGGACTTGGTAAGAATTAATTCTCTCCTTGGAAGACTTCAACAATAGTGCCCAAAACCATTTAATACCATACAGAACACGCTTCAGTATGTAATTATCTTTGATAGGCAGAAAAAGAATGCTTGTTCTCCCAGGGTTTAGTGCATCTGCTAGATTATATGGCTCTCTGTTGTCTCCTTTTGTGTCCTGTCATTGATTGTAGCAGTACCAGACAATAGAGCTGGAATGGGATATCAAGAAATTGTCCAGACTGCTGTTTGTTACCCTTCTGAGACAGTTCCTGTTGAACAGATTAAAAATGTGTTCCTCATCATAGCACACTAGTATGGTTTTGTTGACAGAGAAAATTCTTCCTTGTTACTACATCCTCCAGTGAGGCATGCAGTAAATGTTGAGACGTGCGGATCCAGTTCATCCATTTGCCCCAGAGTAGAATAAGCTGTACTCAGTTCCTGACAGATGTTTGCCAGACCTTTTCTTTAAAGGCTTGCCGGATGGAAATTCCTGTCTCCTTGGGCAGTTTATTCTGATACTTAATTATGCTGACTGGCATAGAGTTAGATACTTAGAAGGATAAATAACCTTTGCTACTCTCCTGTTGCAGTCTAAATCCATTAAATGTTCTCTAGCTGTAGTGGGCATGGAAAGTATGTGATGCTTTTCACTTTGCAGCAGTAGTTTAGTTTTCTGAACATCAACATGTCTTCAGTGTTTTATCTGATTATTTTTTACTTCAGATTAATTAACCTCTTTACAAAGTCCACAAGATTTCCAGGTTATTTTATAAAAAATGTCAACTTCATTTTAAGTTGCTTCCAGGGGTCACATTAAAGTAATGCAACAGACCTGTTGATGCTGAGATTTGAACCTTGCCTTGGATCTTGAAAAAGAGGTATCCATGCTGTTGCAGTGACCAGGAACAACTGGAACAGTGAATGCTCACTCTTTAAAATGGAATGCCTGGTCTAAACTGCAGGGTTTCTACTTCCTTTTCCTAATTCTACTTCCTCTACTTCCTTTACTTGAAGTGGAAAACAGGATGCCATTAAGAGTTTTCTATGTTTAAACACAACATTTTGTGATTGTACAGTTAATTATTTTTATCAGTTTGTAGGGCCTTGGTTTTATCCTGGCCTTTCCTATTTTGTTTTGTATTAAGACTGTTTTTCAAATCAGTCAGTCATTTTACATTCCCCTTGCCAGGGCTCTTTGCTTCCCCCTCTCTTTCAGTTAATGATGTCTGCATATCTGATTGTATCTCTATTTCAGCATTGTCACTGAAAATAATAAATAGTATCCACTTTGTACAGACCACTCAAACACCCTGCTTCATTCCTTCTTTTGGATTAGAAAGTCCACCACTGAGTGCTGAACACTTACTTCTACAGTAGCTAAGGAACAAAACAGTCTCTTTTTCATTTTCAGTTTCTGTGTATTGTACGTGTAGCCTATTTTTTTTTTTAATGTGTTTTTATTTATCTCAAAATATGCATTTTGAACTATCTCTCCTACTAATTAGATTTTCACAAAATTAATTTTCAGTCACTATTCAAAAACTAGCATATCAGTCGTATTATTTAACATAATACATATAAGGAATTTAAGAACAAATGTAAAGCTATCAAATTACTTAAGCAGCTTGTGCCTCTTTGTGAGCATCTGCTGATGTATTTTACTGAGGAGTGCCCCCAAAAAAGGAATTATTTTTAAAGACTATCAGCTGCAAAAAGTCATGGGGTGTTTTTTTGGGTTTTTTCTACAGAACAAATTGAAATCAATGTTTTCTGCTTAGGAGGTTTAAATTATTTTTTGTTTATCCTTTCTGTTGCATAGTACCTAAGATAATATTCTAGAGAAAGAAATAAAATTTTGATGCCACTTCGTCATTTTTGTCATATTGTGGGAAATTCACATACATAGATAGGAGAAGTAATTGGTTTGTTTGAAATAAAGGATGAGGAAGCTCTTGGTGAGGTTGGGCTCAAGTGGGAAACTTGTGTATGTGGTGGAAGAGATGGGAAAAGGTTTAATGGAGTTTGGATCTGCTCTTGCCAACTTAGAGATGCGTTTGGAAATGATGACTTGTGTTGGATGGATTAACTTCTTTCATAACTAATTCCACAGGCACTGAATGTCCTAAGGGCCAGGGGAGTCTTAAGGGGTTTGGTATTTTAGATTTTCTTGTTCTAGCATGTTTAAAAAAAAAAAGGGGAGGGGGGGAGGGTGTTGTTTCCTTTGTAGTTTTGAAGGAGGGTTGTCTTTGGTTTTGGTGTGTGGGTTTTTTTCTGCATTTTGTTTTGGAATTTTGGTTTTTTGGGTTTCTAATCCTGGAGTGAAGAAGATAGTTGTTCTCTGAGGGCAGCAAGCTTTGTACTTCAGGAATTCTGTTGATACAGACTAATGCCTTTTTTTGTCATTTCCCTTGTACAGATATTTGTCTTCTGAAGGTTGTAGGGTTTGTTTGCAGGTTCTTTTTCTAATAACTTCTGCCTAAATTTTTGGCAACATTTTAAACTCAGCATGTCAGATGGTATATTCCTTCTTGAGTCTGGCTTTTTTTTTTTTTTTAAATGGAAAGGTGACTTTGAGAACCATACCTTTACTTGAAGTTATTTTTTAGATTTCCTCCAATCAGAATAAATCTTCGGAAGTACCAAGGACCAACCTTTTGGTTTCCAGTGATTGTCAAGGCAGTGTGTGTTCTTCTTCTACCTTTAGGAAGGTCATCTATTAGTAATTAGTAAAATCTGATCATGTGTTACGAATGATACAAAACTATGGAGTTCTGATAGCTGACAGAGCTGGATCATGTGTTTGTGCAGCATGTAGAGAACGTGATGTCTCTGCATTGCATCTCAGTTGGTGGGCTAAGATATTGGGGTTTGCAGAGGGTTCTTTCAAGCAGTCTTTAACCTGATTTCATTTACATTCTTTCCTCCTTTATTAGTGAAGAAATCAAGTGTAAGTTAATAGTGAGCCTGTTTAGGTTTTTCTCTGTTTATTTGAAATATGGTCTATAAGCCAAAATCTCTAGATTTATACAACTCAAGAATCCAAATAGATTGTATCTGTTTTTTTCTAAATTTGATATCAGTTTTAAAAGTTTCTTCATAGCTTTTTCTCAAATGAAACATGACACTGTTATTGTTGAAATAAAAAGGGAGTTCTGTATTGTATTGATGGGTTACAGGGTGGGAGTGGAGGCAGGGGAGGGTAATTAGAAGGGGTTTTGGGGGTTTACAATTCACAGTCCAAATTGCAGTGTGGGCTTTTAATGTGTTTTTAGTGAGATTGTTATGGTCAGGGAAGGAAATTGGGGTAGTCATCAAGACTTGGCAAATTCTTGTTCAATTTGTTCTTGTTCCTTTGCTAATTAATTAAGCCTCTAATAATGAACAACATTTCTACAGTGATATATCTGAAAGTAGAAATAACACAGAAGTTAGTAATTTAAAAAAGAAATTACAATTATTTTGTTTATTCAAAAATTTTTGTAATACACGTACTTATACACAAGCACATACATTCTCACATATCAGTCTTTTTGGTCTGTATACGTTATAAGGCTATCCTGCTTTATGCAAAAATTACTTAGTATACTTTTTATTTATATTAGAGCAAGGACAAGATTGCATCCTACAGCAAAACTCCAAAAGTGGATAGGAGTGATGTGGGGAAGGAGATGAAAGAAAAGTCTTCCATGAAACGTAAACTTCCTTTTACTATTAGTCCATCCAGAAATGAAGATCGCAATTCAGACACAGGTAGAACCTTTTTATTTCCTTAACTAATTATTTGTTGGTAAAATACATCCTAACTTAATTAATTGTATATTATGTTTTTACGTTGATTTTTTTTTTCTCTGTAAAAAGAATACTAAGTATAAAAGTTGCTTGCTTGCTTCTGATTGTTTCATCTCAGTCTGATAGGCTTTCATCCTGTCATTAGCAATGACCAGCATGCCACCATAGTTGATCTATATTCTCCAGTTGTTTCCTGACCTCATTCTTTCCTTCTGTTTTAATAACAAATCTTTCTTTGTATTATCATCTCTAGGGGTCCATTTGTTTAAATGAGTAAACAGATGAAAAACCATGTGAATGCCTTGATTTGAGACACAGCTGTCTGCCTTTCATAGCCTTTTTTGGGGAGAGAGCATTGGATAGAATGGTAGACACACTGTCCTTCATAGAAAAGGTTGCCAAGGTGGCAGAGCTAACTAGTCATGGAGAGCACACTTTCCTTTCAGTTCAAGTTCCTATGGTCTGTACCTTTTCTGCACAGGCTATGTAGTTCTTCCCAGTTTAAGCTTATTTATGTTAGAACTGATTTCAAACTGCCATTCTTAAGGCAGTTCTCTTCAAATCCAGATAGGAGCTGGATACATTCCAGGAGATACAGTTATCTCTGGGTTTAGGTAATTAATTCTCTGTCAGTTATGTGTCATTGTACAATAATCATTCAGTATTAGTTCGGTTGATAACCAAACAGTATCCATGACCAGGAGAACTCATTGATATTCCCCAAATTTCTCAAAGGTTCAGTGCTACAGTTTTTATACATTGCTTATTGTACATTTGAATATTTTCATGACCAGGTAGTTCCCTTATTATGCTTAGAGTTACGTGCAAGGTAGGAGTGTATACCTCAGTGTGTGTTTAATTTTTGTTCAGGATTAATTTCATGCAGATTTGGCTCCTTGATAATACATATTTTTGTTGCTGTAAAGAGACTGTAGTATGAAATTCATATTTTAAATAGTCACATTGCAAAACAATGCTCTTGGCATCGGTTCTGTTTCCAGTGGATTTACAGCATTCTTGAGTCTTAGACTATTTGCAATACCATTTGATTCTGAAAAGACCATGTCTAAATTAGAAGTATGTTCCCAGCACCTGCTTTATTAAATTTTTTGCTCAATATTAGACCATAACTGTTTTTTCAAAATGGAAATAAATGTATTTGGATGTTATATTTAGTATTTATCGAAAGTTTTCTGTGTTGAAAGTCTTTTGTCATGTCTTCTGACCACCATCAACTTTAAATTTAAAATCCTTGTCCCAACCATCTTGTAAAGTAGCAGAAATTTTTGTGTGTTTTTTGCTGTAGCATCCATTATCACACTTGCCACAAACAAGATTGAATACTTTAGACACTTTCAACATGCACAACAAGACAGTGCTCACACTACAAAGGTGTTTTTTTCTCAGAAGTTGTAGCAGGGAAGTGAAATAGTTCAAGTAGGGGCAAGAAATATTTAATATAAAAGTAGAAGGAACATGGCTCTTTACTGTGGTAGCAAACATCACAGCTTGAACATTTCATTTCTGCTGAGGTAAGGAGGTTAGAGCAACTGCCCTTTTGCAGGTGGGAAACTTGGTACATAAACCTTCCAGAAACTTTAGAGCAGGAGCATTACTAGGATGAAAAAACTGTTCCTGTAACACAGATTCTGTGCCTAACCAATTAGATCAGACCACTGGGAATTAGACACTTACACTGGTGCCAAGTTTGTCACTGACATGGATTAGGACTGACATCAGTGATCATGAAATGCAATGCTGCTTCTGGCACAAACTTGGCATTATATATGGAAAAGGTTTGCTCTCACTGAGCTAAACTGTTACCTCTGACAGAAGTGTCTCCCTGATAGCTGTGTACAGAGAATGGCAAATGTTGAGAAGGAAGAAAGTAAGTTTTTGGAAATGAGAGTGTAATTGGACTCAGAGAGAGAAAAAAGAAAAGGTAATGAAAAGCTTCTTACCAACTTCAATGTCTTTAAAAATGTGTCTGAGTTTTAAAATAAAACCCCAAAATGTAAAAGTAACTAGAAGTACTTTAAAAAATTTAATGTAATAGTTCAATGAATGGGTTATCCTAAAGGTTCATTATAGGGTCACTAGCTGATTGTAGAAACTCCGTAATAATTGGATTTCATCCTGTTTAGGCATGGAAATGAGTCAAAGAATGGGGATACCTGATTTTTAGAGCTTTCTTGGTTCTAGCTCCAGGGTCTTCCATAAACTAAACTTCTGTAAACTTGTCCTCTTTTTATTGATTTTTGTAAAAATTGCTCCTTTGTTCCTTTTTCTGGTGGGCTTTTTTTTTGTTTGTTGCAGGTATTGTCTAAGTATTGCAAGGGATAATGAACATGGGCAGCCAAAATGAGTGTTGACATGACACAGAAATGTTTTGGGGTTTTTTTTTCATTTGATTTCTGCAATACTTTACACAAAGTACATTTTTCACCCAGTCAGTTTTGGCAAGATTGAAACCAAATAGCATTTGTAGAAATCTAAATCTAAATTTAAATCTAATTTTTTTTTTCTTAAGAAAATGCTGCAATAGTTTTGTATTCAGTATATTAAGATTGAGCTTTTTTAGTTGCTTTCTTCATAATTTAATACCCATGAAGATTGCATCCCATTGCATAAAGGCACTCCTGCAAAGCCAGTGGAGATGGCTGCAGGAGCTGCAAAGTCTGCACTGGTCTGAAAGATAATGTGAGTCCAGGGGAGCTGTGGCCTTCTGAAGAGGCCCCTGGGAACAGGACACACCTGGAAGGACACTCTGTCCCTGTCTTTATCAGCAGCATCCTGTTGTGTTTCTGCTGTTGTGCAGGACTGTGACACTCCCCTGGCTGTGGTGGCTTCCCGAAACTGAGGGCTCTGTTGTGACATCCCCATTCTTGGTCAGAGCAACCACAAAAAAAGAACACAATGTATACATCCTGGAGGCAAATTTATTTAAACTGCAGTATAGCTTTAACCTATTTATAACTTTTAGGGAGGAGTCTACATGCAAGCTTTGATTGAGACTGCTGGATTGGATGGTCAAAGCAGAACTATTTTTCATATCTTTTAAAATAAATTCTCTGATTTTCAGTGTCCCAATCCAAAACCATCATTTGATTGAAAAGCCATCAGTTACTTAGACTACTTAAACAGAGTTATTTAAATTTTTTTAATTTGTTTAAGTAATCCAGTTAGTTTTAAGTAACCTCTGATGTTGTTATTGGAATAAGAACAATAGACAAGTGTTGATTTTGCAGAGGTCAGGCTTGTTTGTTTTTTCCACCTTACTAGTCTGAAGAGAAATTTGAATTTTTCATAATAAATAAACATAACTGCAGATCCTAAAAATATTTTCATTATAAAGAGAGTCTTGTCACAGAGTTGATAATTCAGGAACAACAATGAGTTACACTGAGTGTGGTAATTTTTTGATGGTTTTTGGAAATTATGTTCTCCAGGTTTACAGTTTATAGCAGGATCCTGGTTTTGTTTTCTAACCCCATCAGTTTCAGTCTTTAAAATAGTCCAAACATGGCATAGTCATACTTTTTTTAGCGTTTAGTTGACATCCAGAAGAGCAAAACAACTGACCTCTTCAAGTTGCATGGGTCCATCACAGTAACACAATTCTTGTGCTCGTGCTTTCTGCAGTTACAGAGGTTAGTGGGGGTGTTGAAGGGACTGTTCACACACTGCTTGCTGGATTTGGGCTTATTGTTCAACTGTAACAAGTTTATTTAACTGTTGTTTGGGCTACAGGCAGGAAAGTGGAGGTGTTTTTTTGTGTTGGTTTCATTTAATATGTCATAAACTTGATTAATGAGGTTATCACAATAGTACCTTGAAATCTCTGCATTGTTAAATGCTCTGTGGGGTCTCTGCATCACATTCTAAACTTTCCCTGGGGGCAGGAGACACAGCCATGATGTGTTTCTCGTGGAAATAACTTCAGTCAGGTTGCAGTGATCACACAGAGCTCAGTAAACTTTGTCTCTGAACTTCATCATGTACAGAATTGCTCTTGACCTAGCAATGAACATTCTTTGGTTGTATATCATTCAATCTTATGACTTCATAACACTTATTTCAAGTAGTTAATATTTTAATTTTGCATGGTCCTGTTTTTAAATCCTGTTATTCTTTACAATTTGGACTATAACAGGAGTCTTTTACATGAAAACAGACTATCATGAGTCCTGAAGTTTGAATTTGGGAATTTTTTTTAATTTCCTTTATTCGCTGAGATTATTTTACCAAATGAAATGCTCTGTTAGTTTGGCATGATCTGTTTTGAGAAATCCACATATTGCATTAGTTAATAATTTAATTTTTTTCTAAAACAGTAAAAATTACTTGAGTGTGTATTTGTAATTTAGCCAATTGGAAAAAAAAAAGCAAGCAAAAAAACCAAAAAACTAGATACGTTATTGGTTGCCTTGGGACAAAATCTTAAGTCATGCTTAAATTATCCTAAAATAATCACCAGTGTCTCTGATGTTCCTCGTGCCAGTATGTTTTAAGTATTGTGAGTGGATTTCATTGAGCTCTTTTACAAATAAGTGCTCAGATGCTCCTGAATTCCTGTTTCACATAACTTGACCATTTTGAAATAATTTTTTTAAGTGTTCAGTGAGAAGCTTGTGTTGCCAAGGGAAAATCTTAAAGAGCTATTGTCCTGAGGGATTTGGCTGTGTATTACGGAGTTTATTTAATAAAGGTGGTTGAACATGAAGCCACTTGAAGAGTTCTAGTTTTTATTTTTTAATAAAAAGTGAAAAAATCTCATATGTTCTATTCTAATCCTCTATTTCTAACCCTTGTATTCATTTCTAACTGCTGAAGAACAGCAGAAAGTGATGAGAATGTGAATGTAAAAGAAGATATTTGTATTCCATAGAACCTGAAAACAAAATGCTCAAAATGTATTAAAAAAAAAAACCAAAACCACCAAACCAACTGAATGAGTTTAATAGTCAATTTTATACATTAAATTCTATGTGAAGTTAATATCTGAAACCGATTCTGTTCCTTTATTAGCGAGGTTATTACTGTTCAAATTGTAGAGACATCAAGTTCACAGCGGGGAAATGTTTTCTGTTACTGTAAGACAATCAATAGCTAAAAAGTTGAAGTTCCTAAATGTTAAGTTGGTCTCCTCATTTTGTTCTTGGAATGTTGATTTATTTTTTGATGTATAAATCTTTCTATTATATATGCCCCATTCACGTTCTCCTGGGGTTTTTTTCTCCTGGGGGAGGGGGGGCAGTTGTTGAGTATTTTTGGGGCAGGGGAGGTTGGATTTTTTTTGCTTGATTGGCTAGTTAATTTTGGTTTGGGGGTTTGTTTTTGTTTTTGCTTTCTTCCACCCCTCTTGTCAGAACTAGATCATATCTATGAGGTCTTTGGGGGCATTATCAGGTGCACCTGCTATAATCTTGAGACTTTTTTAGGTTTGTTGTTGATGGTGTTGATTTTTGTTTATTGAACAGTTTAGATTTACTGAAAACATATATATGAAGTCTAATATCCATTTTAATAAAATTGTGTCTCTTTTTGAGCAGTAAGTGCATAATTACAGTATAACTCGGTGAGAACAGTTGTGTTCTTATTTGGTGCTTTTAATTGGTAAGATCTAGAAATGCTTTGCAAACACTGTGTTAATGAAGTGTAATAGAAGCATAATTTACCTCACCACTGAATTGCAGCACTGAACATGAGGCAGGAATAAATTGCACTGATTAAAAAAAAGCAAACCCCAAAGAACTCAGACAACCCCAGTGTATAAGATAATCAAAAACTTTATTTCATTAATTTTGCTATATTATTTTCTCAAGCTGAAAATAGCTATAAAATAGTAAGGAATAATTCAGAATGAAAATAAAAGTGTTTTTCAAGGAAAGAATCATGAGAAGTAAATAGCATATTCTAAGAAATAGCTGATTATGCTGGTCAATCTGAAATGTGCTATTTTGATGGAAGTACTAAACCAGTCATTAAATAGTATGCTGTATATTATCTTTGCAGAGAGAACAGCATGCTTGCAATGAAAAGTTAAAAGTACAATTTTATTGTAAAGGGTGTTTTGTAGTTTCTTGTGCAGATTTTTTACCTATGGGACACAACACAAATAGTTTTGATTTGGATATTGAATTAATTTTTTAGATATTCAAGGCTGTGAGTTGACTGCAGCTTAGGAAAAAAGAATCATTAGATTCTGTAAAAGGGGTCTTGTTTCCTTTTTAAACATGATGGATAAATTTATAGAGGTTTTTAAAATATGTACATGGGTCTACAGCTTTCCATTCTTAGATACTCTTTCTGGCAATTGTTTAGCCAGTAAAATCATGTATTTCTTATGGTCAGTATGGAATTCAAGATAAGAACTGTTGATGTGCCTTCCTGTGCCTCAGAAGCATTGCATTACTAGAGCACGTGTCTGTAATCAGGCCTAGAAAATTGAGATTTAGAGAAGGCTAGGAAGGCAGAAAATGAGTTGAGAGGAAACAACTGGAACAAGAAGGCAAAATTGTAGAAAGTGAAAAGGTAACTAGGAACCTCAAAGGCACTAAAGCTTCTAATTTTTACCTCTGCTGAATTTCAGTGAAGTTTTCCTCAGTGGAGTCCTCTGTTTTAAGGTTTTCTGCTTTTGCAGATGACAGGGTTCCTTTGCTTTGGTGGGAGTTTTATTTTGGTTTTGATGTGTTTACTCAGATGTGTAATTTTAGCTCCTGGTTTAAAACTTGGAGATGAAATATTAAACAGCTTCCGTAAATATTGATAAAAGGAAAGAAGTTATGTATATAAAATTGCTGTATGTTTTTGAAGGATATGAATTCTGGAGAAGAAATTGCTTTAAGATAAAATAACAGGATGAGTTTGAGAGAAACTATCTTTTAACCAATTACTTAGCAGACATGTAAAATAGTCTTTTTTAGCATGGTGACTTTAGAGAAGTAGAAGGGAGTGTAGTCTCAGATCTGTATTCAGTGTTGAAAACTGACCAGCTGATTTTACAGAAATTTTAAGTTTCTGACTTTAATCTCCGAGAATTAAAAGTTGTGATATACACAGCATTCCTTCTATGAAACAGGTTTTTCATCTGTTAGAATTTTTTGTAATCCTGCTTACACCTTTAAGTGCTTTATCTCAGTAGCTTATTATCTTAATATGATTAGAACAGGTAACCAATACTAATGCAAATGCAGCTAGAGGCATAATTTCTGGTTTTCATCATCTGCCACCAATCATGAATTTACAGACCTTAATAGGGTGGTTTTATTTTTCAAAAAATATACTGATGGCAATTTGAGACTTGAAATGTTCCTATTTCTAGAGAAGGAAGGTCCGGAGAAAAAGAAAATGAAGAAGGATGCTGGGAATAAGAAATCAGCACCCGTTAGCATTCTTTTTGGTTACCCTCTATCAGAGCGCAAACAGATGGCACTTCTCATGCAGATGACAGCAAGAGACAACAGTCCAGGTGATCTTACAGAGTTAACAGTTTTCTCCCTCCTGCCTGTTTAATTCTGTCCTAGTCAGAATACTTGGAACACTGATATTTTTCAACAATCTTTGATTTTTTTTTTCCACATATTTTAAATCATTCATACTTCTGTTAAAATTTATTTCATGTGGATGATTAACTAGAGGAGAAATTCTTGATCTTCTATATTTATGTGAAAAGCTTTGCAATGTGATTGCTGTAAAAATTGAAAATTTAGTATCTTCCTTTGTTTATTTTTGCCTCTCAGACACTGTTCTGTATGGATTATTTAAAGTCTGAAATACTTTCTTTTTTATTTTTATGGAAGCTTAACTATTTTCTCATTGTCTCACTTTGGAGCAGGATTTTAATTTAGGAGGAAATGGGACCATTTCCTTCTGATTTAATATGAGAGGGGAGACGTCTGGTTTTTAATTCACCATTTCAAATTGTCCTTGTTCCAGCTGCATTTAAAAAAACCCTTTACGTATGTATATGTTCTACAGGTGTAAAGTTTTTATGAAATTGCTACTTAAAAGCAAAAGGCTGGGTTTCATTAAGGAACTATCCAGTCTATCCAGCTGTGTTGGTACAGCTGAGGATTTGTATGTAGTGCAATACACAGACTGTAATTCCTTAAACTGGCATCCCACTGTATAAAAAGATAGTGGAATTTTCCTGAAGGAAGGGGAAGCAGGGCAGATACTGATCTGTGTGATCTCACCTTGTCTAGATTCGGGAGAATTTATACCAGAGTATGTGAACCTTGTAGTTTGGATAGACTTCATCTGTCCTAGAAACTTGCTTAAAATGGTAAAATTTTGCAAAATGCCCTTTTTCACATTGAAAATCAGCATTTTGCTGCCCAGTGTGAAGGGTGCAATGTCTTTTATTTAAATATAATTATTCACTGTTTATTATCATCTTTGAAGGCAAGTATTGACATTCTTTTACTTCACTTTAATTAACTTAACAGTGACCATTTAAAAACTTGTTTTGTAGATTCCACCTTAAATCATTCCTTACAAACAACACCAACACAAAAGAAAACTCCAACCTCTTCTTCAAGACAAAAAGACAAAGTTAACAAGAGAAATGAACGAGGGGAAACTCCTCTACACATGGCAGCAATTCGGGGGGATGTTAAACAGGTCAAGGAGCTAATCAGATTAGGTGCAAATGTAAATGTAAAAGATTTCGCAGGTAAGTTAATGAGTACTCTTAACTGTATAAATTAAAAGTAACACTGAAGTTGTTAACAGAGGTTTTGTTTCATTTCATGTTGCATGCAAATGAAGAAGTAAAACTTCATAGAAGTTTCCAAAATTGTGTTTTTGTTTCCAGTGGCAGTGGATCCTATGGTACATAATGTATTATTAGAACAGTGTTTTAATACCTAGAGGTTTCAGTTGTGTCCAGGGCCTTTGCACAGTAGGTATTTACAGAAATCTGTGCACACTTGCTGAACTTGGTACTGTTATGCTGGGCAGAGTTAAACGGTGAGACTGGGCTCTGTGAGGAGATGCAAAGTTTAATAATGGTGGAGGTGGTGGTGCTGTGATGTGCACTGTCTTCACTGGGACAGCTGATATGCACCAAGGCTGATTAGAGTGGTATGGTTGCAGTTGTTATCTAGTCCTGCTGGATTAATGACAGCTTTGATATGTCAGTATTTGCTGCAATTTAAGCAATGATTGATGAGCTTTGTGAAGTTCTAGCATACACAGTATTTTTAGGTTTATGGGTTTTGGTTCATGAGTCCAAATTACATTCTTAGTGGGAATGGTTGAGAGGAGTTGAGGTAGCAGGCCCCTGTGGGAGAAACTGAGAACTGTATGGCAGCTCAAACTAGACATCAAGAGAAGATGTTTGTGAGATGAACTGAAATCTTGACTTTAGGTGAGTAATAGATTGGTAATTTCTTGGTTTGAAGAGGGTAGCTGAATTTGTATTTGAACATGAAGCTGCCCAGGACTGGCATGTAACGGAAGAGAAGAAGGCAAGCAGAAGTAGAACACTGTGACATCTTCAAAGAAATTGAGAGGGGAGATGAGAAGCACTTGTTGACAAGAGCAATTTTAGAAAAGGAGGGGGAGGTTCAGGGGAAGACAGGCCCATAGAAATGACTGGGAGAATAATAGAAACACTTGAAGGAGATGTAGTGGGTTGACCTTGGCAGGCTGCCAGACACTCACCCAGCTGCTCTCTCACTTCCTTTCCTCTACAAGGTGTGGGGAGAAAATAAAGTAGAAAAAGCTCTTTAGGGCCATGTTAAAGACCATTTAATAAGAATAGCAAAAGCTGCGTGTGCAAGCAAAGGAAGAAGAGGAATTCATTCACTATTTCTCATGGACTGGCAAATGTTCAGTCCCTTCCCAGGAAGCAGGACCTCAGCAGGTGTAACAGATGCTTAGAAAGACAAATGCCATATATACAAGCCACCCTCCTTCTTTCTCCTGTCAATGAGCTTTTATTACATGACATCCTGTGGTATGGGATGATGTACATTAGCTGTCCTGGCTATATCCCCTCCCAAACTCTCGGGCAGGAGGAGGGCCAGGCAAAACCGTGACACTTCACAAGCCCTATTGAGCAGTAGCCAAAACACCAGTATGCTGTGAGTACTGGTATAGCCCCAAATGCAATGCACGTTACCATATGGGTTGCTCTGGAGGAAGTTAACTTCACAGCTTCATCCCAGTCTGAGCCTAGGGCTGATACTTAATTTTAAAGGCAGATGAAAGGAAAAGGACAATGGCTGAGAGCTGGTTCTGAGAATCCGTTGGAAACACGTTGTTGGGAGACTTCATTCAAAATCCTGGAGGAGGTGTTTGGGATCGTGAGGTATTTTTTTATTGGTAATCCGAAGTGAGAAGCAGAAATGGCTGAACTTCAAAATACTGTGCAGAGGGAGAAGTCAAGAAGAGGGGGAGGACTGAAGCAGTGAGTCATGAGTGGAGAAAAGTAGGAATTTAGAATGCAGTGTGGTTTGGAGAATTAGGGTTTTTTTAACTAAGGATTTGGCAGAACTGAAGGAGCAGAAAATGAATTAGTAATGGAGGAAGTAACCCTGCTCATGGGATACCTGCCAGAATGATACTGCCGTGTGAGAACAAGAGTAAAGGAAACAGATATTGACAGCAAGCCAGCACTAGAGTTGGCAGACTGGACATTGTGAAAGGATGGAAAAGCGAAGCAGTACAACATGGAGAAAAATAAATTATGGAGATAATTAATACAGAGAATAAAAGACAGGGATCAGAGGGCTGAGAGCAGAAAAGTGTTATGTTGGGTGAGTGTGAAAAGGGCAAATGGCAAGAAAATAGAAGAAGGTAGTAGCCAGGCAGTGCTGGAAGTGAATAACCCAGGTCATGACTGAAGAGGAAATTTAGTGTATGAAGAACAGAAAGAAGTGTTTTTCTTTAGAATAACTTAGAAGCCTTTTTTCCCTTTTTTTTTGGGGGGGTGGTGGTGGTGGGTTTTTTAGGGTGGTTTTTTGTTTTGTTTTGTTTTTTAATTTGAATGAGTGGCGGCTTGGAAGTTGAGTGAAAGATGAAGGTGAGAAATCCCATTACTGAGGGATTAGATAAGTTGGGTGTTTCTTGTACCTCCACTTCATGGTTGCACAAGACTGCTACTGATTAGACACAGAGTTCATGTGATTTAACTCTTCTACCGGTTGTGTTGGAATCAAAAGTTGAATGCCTCCCCAGAAGTGGGCTTTGAGAAGGCATCAACAGCAGTTCAAGTCAGCTATGAAGTGGAAGTCATCAAGCTGGGGAGAGGAAATTGAGGTAAGGAGTATAGTATGTGTGGGTTGACATCTTCAGTTGATGCTCTGCTACAGAAAATGAGCACTGAACTTGCGGAAATCAAAATTGCAGAAAATGACTAGTGTTCTGGGAAATACCAGAATAAGTTCTCTGCCATTATTTATTAATAGTTTATTATCTAGTTGCCAATGTTGCTGATGATTCCTAGTACATGTTCAGTAACTCTAAAGGAGCTCTGGTTATGGTAATTTGCCACACTTACTGTTTCCAATAATGTGGTTTTCAAACAGTTTTTCATATATGATAATACTATTTGTATGTACACCTAACACAGTTCAAATGTTTACTAGTCAAAGAATCTCTAGCATGTTTAGCCTAGGGATTTTGTGCCAGGTTTTGTCTTCAACTATTTGATTTATGATTCCAGCATTCAGTTTAATCTCAGAAAAACTTGGAATTTGATGTGAGGCTTGAAGTTGATAAAGCATGTGTTGTTCATCAAACGGATGGCATTGCTGTTCTGTCAAGTACTATGTGTCAGAGTGTGTTTTGAAATGTTCGGAGGCAATAGAGATCTATAGCACAGAAATGAAAAAGGAAATCTTTGATCTTTGTCCTAAACCTACCATTCTTCACTCTAGGTTGGACACCATTGCATGAAGCTTGTAATGTTGGTTACTACGATGTTGCTAAAGTTCTGATAGCAGCGGGAGCAGACGTGAACACGCAGGGCTTGGATGATGATACCCCACTTCATGATTCTGCTAGTAGTGGACACAGAAATGTGAGTGTTGTGTTGGAATGGGAGGGGGGTAAATGTGTGGTTTGAAATGCTGAAGCTTCAGAACAAATCCTAACTGTCCTCATTGCAGTCATATGGTCTTGTAGTTCTGCTTCTGCTGTTTTCAGAGCATCTTCAAGTTGTTCTGATTGTCATTGTTTCATCTGACTTCTATTGCCAGATATTTTCTACCAGTATCTGTTTTCTTAAATATTTAAATGTTTCACCTTTAGTTTCTTAGTAAATAAGTGACTTTTTCTGAGAAATTTTTACTGTATAGAATTCTCAAAAGAAAAATTTCTCCTAACAGTATACTGTGGATTTGTGTACGTAATACATACATGATCATAAATATTTAAAGGTATATAGCCTATATTTATATATTATTTATGGCACTGAAATAGAGAATTGATATATATTTGATATATATACATTATTATTATTTTAATTTACCAGTCAGTACTTAGTGGAGAAGATAAATGGAGCTCTGTAGGTATTTTACATTAACTTTTAAATTTGTTCTTTATTTCTGCAAATAACATGCAGATATCACTCTGCTTTCCCTTTATATCTCTTTATTTCATTACTCTGTGTGTGATCTGTTGCATAAAGCAAGAGATAGAATAAATCCTTAAATCAAGTACACCTTGTCAACAAAATGTTCAGTTTGAAAGGTCTTCCTGGAAAAGCTAGAGAAATTGATTATAATAATCTCTTGGGAATTTTTTTATTACCTGTTTAATAACTGCTTTTTATAAGTATGTAAACAAAGATCTTGGGTCAACAAAGATCTTGGGTCTTTAGATCAAGCTTTCATAGAGTTGTAGTAGAGTCTTGGAGAACAGGACCTCTTGCTTATCTGGTATCAGTACAGGTACCTGTGGCCATCTTACTGACATTATGTACCAAAATAATTCTGAACCTTCCTGTTAAGGTATCACTGTCTGCTGAATTTCTGAATTCTTCACACATAGGAAGAAAAAAATTAATTAATACTGGACACTGTGCTGAAAAAGCCCTGGCCTTGGTATCACTGTAACATTAACAAGTTGTTGCCTTTGGTGATGGAGAAGTTGATGATTTTGATTTATTGTATGCAGTTGTGGGTGGGGTTCTCCAGTACGATACTTGGATCTCTATGCGGGATTTTTGGCACTGCTGGAGAAACCCATAGTACTGTGACTTGTAAAACTTTATCTGTTCCTTATTGAAGTGTAATAAAGTTTGGAGCAAGAGGGTCAATCAAGTGCAGGGGAGTCGAGAGCTGGTAAGTGGGGAACCAGATAAATTGTGTGAAGAAATGCTAGAACAGCAAGAGCAAAAGGCCCCTGTTTCTTTCTTTTATAATGATGCTGTTTCTGTGTAACAAAGACCAGCTGTCTCTAGTCTTCCCCTTCACTTCCTTTACAGAGCAGACTGTGTATATACTACCTGGACTTTGCATTTTAGTTGCTGAAGTGTTGCTTTCCAGTCTCACTATCATAGATAGGACTTAGGATCGCATATCATGATACTCGCATTTCGTGTGCAACAGGGGATTTTTATGCTGGTCAAGTCACAAGTTGTGGATGACCTAAAAGTTGATGTATTTAATGCTGCAGATTGTCAAGCTGTTGCTTCGACATGGCGGAAATCCATTCCAAGCCAATAAGCATGGGGAAAGACCTGTTGATGTTGCTGAAACTGAAGAATTGGAAATGCTGTTGAAAAGAGAGGTGCCCATCTCTGATGATGAGGACAGTTGCTCAGGTAAAAGTAGCTATCTTATTGCATACTTAAATGCATCATTTCACCTAAGGCTAAGTGGCCTTAATCTTTTGCATAGTGTTTACTATTAAGACTTGTTGCAGGTAACAATTGATATTGCTAAGGTTGTCTTCCACTTTTATTTTTAGCAGTAGTTTGTTTAATTTTTCAGTTGAAATATCTGAAATGTGTATTCTGAATTTTTTTTTAATACTTTCCTCTCTGTCTTTAACAAGCTATTCCCACTTTGCAAATCAACTCTATATCAGAATGGTATTTTTATCAGAGAAAGATATAGAGGAAAATACCACATTCGTTATGATAAAACTTGTTTTCTGAGATGGCTTGTTTCATGGTGAATAGTATCCCCAAAGTCACTTATTATCCACCTTTAGTAGATGGATCAGGAGTGTTTCACATGGGTGTAACTTAGTTACTCAGTGTAGAAAAGTTCCTGTAGAAAAGTCAGGTAACCACTGGTTTCTGTGGGCAACCAGGCAAGTGACTTGCTGAAGTGGAGGCAGTAATTCTTGGTCCCGACTGTGTTTCTGCAGATTGAGGAGTATGCAACACCTCTTGGAGCACAGAAAGAATTGTTGCCTCCTCAGAAGCAAAAGATTCTTGACCATGGGTAACTCACTTGAGTGCCAGACAGGAACTTTTCATTTGGCTTTCACAGAATCTTCAACAATTTAGAATCTTTTAGGTAAAGGAAATGAGGTGGATTGAAAACTGGCTGAACTAGGCTAGAAGGGTGGTGATTAGTGGCACAAAGTTTATTTGGAGGCCAGTAACTGCCTGTTTGGCAGTTACACCTTGGATCAATGCTGTGTCCACTCCTGTTTAACACCTGCATTAACAGTTGGGATAGAGTGCACCATCGGGAATTCTCCTGATGACACGGAACTGGGGGTTCTGAGGAGGAGTGAGTGGTGCATCAGAGAGTTGTGCTGCCATCCAGAGGAACCTCACTGTGTTGGAGAAATGGGCTCGTGGGAGTCTCATGTAGTTCAAGGAGGGGAAGTGTGGAGTCCTGCAGCTGGGGAGGAACAACCATCTAAGCAGCAGTGCAGGCTTGGATCTCATCAGCTGGGAAAGCAGCTTTGCAGGAAAGACACTGGGTCATGGTGAACAACAACAGCTTCATCTTGAGCCAGCAATGTTACAGAGAAGGCCAGTGGTGTCCCAGGCTGCATTAGGAGGAGTGTTGCCAGCAGGTTTAGGGAGGTGATCCTCCCCCTCTGCTCAGCACTGGTGAGGCCACAGCTGGAGCACTGGGTCCAGTTCTGGGCTCTCCAGTACAGGAGAGACATTGACATATTGGAAAGAGTCCAGGGAAGGGCCAGGAAGATGATGAAGAGCCTGGAAATGCAAAGGCTCGGGGAATCTTGGTGCGTAAAAATACCTGAGGGGCGGTTGTGAATTGTGCACAGTGACAGGACTAGAGGCAATGGGTGCACAGTGAAACACAGGAAGTTCCCCCTGAACAGCAGGAAACATTTTTTTCACTGTGAGGATGACCAAGCAGTGGCACAGACTGTCTGGGAAGGCTGTGGAGTCTCTGTCCTTGAAGATGTTTCAAAAAGTTTCTGGGCATGGTCCTGGGCAGCTGGCTCTAGGTGTGCCTGCTGTGAGCAGGGTGGGTTGAACAAGATGATCTCCAGAGGTCCCTTCTAACCTCAACCATTTTGTGATCTATGAAAAGCACATGAAGAAGAGCATCATGTCACATGATTGTAAAAGTTGGTTTCTCTTTCCCAGTCAAATAAATAAACCCCAACCCACTAGGAATGTTTTCTATTTTAAGTGTCACTATACTTCAGGGAAAAACAAGTCATATTGCCCTATATTCTGATGTAGTGGTAACTTTCTTGGCATTAGAATAACCTGAAATACAGTGCGTGGGGCTTCGGTTCTAAGGGACAGTGTGGCACCACTTTACAGAATCAACTTCAGCTTAGTTGAAAGCATTAATCTTAAGACAAATATTTTTGCATACATGGAATAAAAACTTGTTACTATTTAGTAATTGATTCCTCAATAGTCTGTCTGTGCAGGGTATTGTCCTGTAGGAAGTCTAGTTATATAGGAATTACGCACAATAGGTGAGGTTTTCAAAATTTAAAGTGCATTACTTTTATTGGATATAAATGTTAATTAGTATTTTTACATGCCTTAGTGAGGGTTGTAAAGGAAGGGGAGAACTTTCATTTCATGACCTTTTGTTTTCTCTTAAGCTTAATTCTAGTGAGAAGTTTTGTTGTGTTCAAGGTAGGTTTTATTCTTTCTTCATTTGTAAAGAGGTGACTGAACTGAAGTTTTTTGTCCTGAAGTATAACAAGTGTCCCATCAGTCTTCAATTAATTTTTGGTTTCCTTACTCTAGATTCTGAAGAAGCTCCATCTGTAAATCCTTCCAGTGTAGATGGGAATGTTGATTCAGAAGCAGAAAAGGACTCTCTAGCCAACAAAAGCAAACAAACGGTCCCTAGTAAGGCACCACTTCCATCTGCTCTAGATGAATATGAGTTCAAAGATGATGATGAAGATGAAATGAAAAAAATGATTGATGACAAACATATTCTTAGAAAAGACCCAAGGAAAGAAGATGAGACTGAAGTAGAAAAGACCAGCTTATTTGTGAAACAAGAAAAAGTTGTTTTTTCAAAATCATTCAAAAACAAAAAGCAGAAACCGTCTAGAGTTCTGTATTCGAGTTCTGAAAGTTCAGATGAAGAAATACTTCAGGACAAGAAAATGGTCTCTCCTTGCACTGTTTCAGAGACGTCAAATTCTGATGTCAGAGTGAAGAAAGAATATATGGTCACAAATGAACACAAGCAAAAGGGCAAGGTTAAAAGGAAAGTGAAAAATCAGAGCAAAAATAAAGAGAATCAAGAAGTAAAGCAAGAAAAAGAAAATGCTAGAGTAACAAATATAGCTGCTTCTGGGTTAGATTCTTTGGATAAAGCTAGAGAGGAAGAAACATTTAAGAAGTCTTTCACCTCAAAAGATGATTCTTCTTTACATCTGTTTCATATCACTGCTGGAAAATCTCCAAAGCATCCCTGTGGGTTAAGTGAAAAGCAGTCAACACCATTAAAGCAAGAAAACACCAAAACTTGCTTATCACCAGGAGGTTCTGAAATAACATTGCAGTCTGAAGTAGTTCGGTATGATCACAACACTGATTCTGAATATCTAGTAGAAAGCTCTAGTGGCAAATCTTGCAAGCACAAAGAAAAAAGCAAGCATCATCAAAAGGATTTTCACTTGGAATTTGGTGAAAAATCTAGTCCTAAAATTAAAGAGGAAGATAACAGCTCAACATTTGAGAATTCAGAGTATACTTTGAGAAAAATTGACAAGGAAGGTAAAACACTTAAAAAGCATAAATTAAAGCACAAAGAAAGAGAAAAGGAAAAGCACAAAAAGGAACAGGATGGGGAGAGGGAGAAACACAAACATAAAGATAATGTTAAAGAGGTTCAAAGAAGTATTGAGTTTGACAGAGAATTCTGGAAAGAGAACTTTTTCAAAAGTGATGAAAATGATGATACGTTGATAAATGCAGAACATGAATGTCTTTCTTCAGACAGAAAATCAAAGCTAGAAAAAACTGTGGCAAAAGAAGATAAGTTAGTTAAGGAGAGACAGTTCCAGAAAGAGAGAAGTATTAAAGATGAGAGAGAAAAAGAGAAGAACAAAAAGGAAAATGAGAAGTTTCTCAAGGATGAAAAAATGAAAGATACCAAAGAAGAAAAAGAAGTTACGCTTGCAGATAAAGAAATTGAATTGTTCTGTTTTGGTGTTAAAGATGAGGCAGCCAGTGTGCATATAATAGAAAGAGAAACAGATACTGAAAAGCAGGAAAAGATTTTAAAGGAAAATAAAGAAAAGACAGAAAAGCGATTATCAATCAAAGAAAAAGATGTTGAAAAGATAGAAAGAAAACATGGAGAAAAAGAGAAGAAGTTAAGACATGAATACAAAACGGAGAAAGAAAAAGCAGAAGTAAATGAAAATACAGAGAAAGTAAAGGAGAAGTCCAGTTTTCAGCAAGCAGAAAGGTGCCATAAGGAAAATGATAAAGTAAAAAGCATGGGTGCTCTTAAAAAAGTTGATGACAAAGAAAGAAATAAAGACAAAACTGATAAGAAGCATGATAAAGAAAAGGCTGATAAAGACAGACATTGGGCTGAAAGCAAAGAAAAACACTGTACTGAAAGAAAAGTCAAACAGTCTGAAAAAGAATCTGAATATATTAAATCAGAAAGAAATAAAACTAAAGAAAAGGAATTTGATAAAAAAGACAAATCCAAAGAGAAGGAGCCCTCATCATTAGCAAGCTCAAAACACATGCAAGAGGAAAGGAGATGCACTATTACTGAAAGTAATAAAACAGTTCATGACAAACTGTCATCTTTGAAAGAAAAACCAAAAGATGATTTGTTGAAAACTCCAGATGGTAGAGAAAAAGATAAAAAAGATAAAGATATAGACAGATACAAAGAGAGAGACAAGCATAAAGATAAACTGCATCAAAGCAGTTTACTTAAACTAAAACTTGAACACGAGAAACTTAAGCCTAAACCAGCTCCTGCACCGAAGGATGCTCGGCCGAAAGAAAAAAGATTAGTCAACGATGATTTAATGCAAACTAGTTTCGAAAGAATGCTTAGCCTTAAAGATCTGGAAATAGAGCAGTGGCATAGAAAGCATAAAGAAAAAATAAAACAGAAAGAGAAAGAACGTTTGAGAAATCGTACTTGTTCAGAACATAACAAAATGAAGGAAAAACCCAAACACTCATTAGCTGAAGTAAAAGGCAAAGAACTGCTCCGTTCAAAAAGTTCAGAGTTGCCAGATGTTTGTATGAAGGAAAAACAGCAGAAGGATGCTACAAGTAATAGATCACAGTCAGTAGATACGAGAACTGTCAATGTTGGAAAGTCTTCATTGGCTTTAGATAATTTAAATAGATCCCCCAAATCAGAAAGTGAAAAGTTGGGGCTGAGCTCCAGGTCAGTGTCCATGGTTTCTGTTGTGAGCTCTGAGGATTCTTGCCATACCACAGTAACTACTCCAAGGCCTGTAATTGAATATGATTCAGACTTTATGCCAGAAGGCTCTGATTCCCAAATGTCTTTTTCACAGTCACCATTTTTGGCAAGTGCCAAATCACCAGCCGTTGTGGAAAAAGACGCCGATGGTCTTGCTGAGTTGCCAGATCGCATTAAGCTGCCTTTCACGAACAGGCTCCCACAAATGTATGTCAGATCAGCATCTGCTGAAGATGTTAAGTTGGTTTTAAATGAGTGTAGGCCTGTTATAGAGGTTCGAAGATGCAGCATGCCTGCTGCAGTTTCTGAACACAGCAAACAGCTTCGAACATCAGAAGAAAACAACCAGAGCACTCTGCCATCAGTTCAGACTTGCAGTAGCACTTCTCCTCAACCAGAACTACTGTGCAGCACAGTTGAAAGAGATGTTCAAAGCAGTGTGACTGTTCTGCAGTCAAACTTCATGTCATCTCCAAATAGAGCTGTTAGCAATAAGCAGGCAACAGGGACAAGTACCATTAAAGATACTGCTCAGATGAGCCCTTCAGAAGACTCTAATGTGCATTTAGAGCCATGTAGTCAAAGTGGTGTGACTCAGCAAACCAAGCCATGGGATGTGCCTTTTGACAGACTTCATTCATTAAACAATGACTTTAACAGCTCAGGTTGTGGTGTATCAGAGCAAGATACTAAAAGCATTATAGCAATGCATAATTCTGAGAGCAGGACATTAAAAGAACCACAAGTATCTGAATTCTTGCCTCAGCAGCCTGAAATTAAGGGAAGTTCCAGTTCTCAAGAATCTGCATCATTTTTGCCTTCAGAGTCACTTTGTTCTTTACCTGTCCAGCCGCTTCCAGTTGTGTCAAAACATGTTTCTTTATCAGGCATTATCAGTCAAGATTCATCATTTGTACAGCAGCAAAATCTAGTTCAGACTACAACTTCTGCTTTGGATACAGATGCTACTAGTACCAGAGAGCCGGAAAAAGCTTTCTTCCCTTCAAATATTAAGAAGACTGATGCATCCATGGCTGTATATTCTGAGAGCTCTGCAAAAGATGTTTCACAGAGCAATGAAATGGTGAATGATTTACCAATGGTACCATTAGAGAAAGATACTCCTGAAAGTGAGAGCAGTTCACAGTTAAATGTGAATTCATGCTCGCTCAGTAAAGTTGTTTGTAAGAATGCCCTGGGTGAAGTGAATGGTAACACAGCAGATACTTCAGATATTAGAAATGAAAAAGACCAACAAGAAAAGTTGGTCTCCCTGCATGCTGTTGATAGTAAAGCCAATGCTGATCTCTGTGAACTAAGTTCAGGAATGTCAAAGGGAATTACAAATGAATGGGTTAATAAAAGCCCCTGCACTACAGACAGAGAAAATGAGTTGGCAGATGATCCACCCCAGTACTCCTCTCTGTCCAATTTGGAAAATAGTTCACAGCAGACTACACAGGAAGAGGTACATAAATACAGCCAAATAGTTAAAGTAGAAGAAGAGGTTGCTGAGGATCAGAAAATGGAACAAGAAGTACCTCAAAGAATCACAAGGAACAGAGCAAATTTTCTTGCTAACCAGGGCAAGCAGAATCCTCTTGGCTGTACACAAACATCAGAAAAAGAGTCTGAATCATCAGCATCTTTGAAAGCAAGAATTAGATTAACTGAAGATGATGATGCTCAGGTACATCATCCACGTAAAAGGAAGGTGTCACGCGTGCCTCAACCTGTGCAAGCAAACCCTTCGTTGCTGCAGGCCAAGGAGAAGACCCAGCAGTCACTGGCAGCTATTGTTGATTCTTTGAAACTTGAAGAGATTCAGCCATACAGTTCTGAGAGAGCAAACCCCTATTTTGAATACTTGCACATCAGGAAGAAAATAGAAGAGAAGCGTAAATTGCTGTGCAGTGTTATTCCTCAGGCACCTCAATATTACGATGAATATGTGACCTTCAATGGCTCCTACCTGCTGGATGGCAATCCCCTGAGCAAGATATGCATCCCAACTGTAAGTAATTTGGTCTTTCAATATATGGTGCAGTGAAATACATGTTTTGGTTTTATTTTTCCAACTTCCACATTCTTCCTAACTTGCTTCTAAATATTCTGCTGGAAGCAGTAAGTTGACATATGTCAAATTAACATTGATTAATAGCATTATATTTAAAAACCCTATTCACTGGAAATACAAGCAGTGGTCTCACAGTCACTATAAGACAAGCCATGTATGACACCTGGCAAAAGGCACATAGACAAATGCCTTATTTCAAAGCATGTAAAGCCTACTATTTCAGAAGTTAAGTCAGTTATTGAGAGCTTCTCCGAATTTCTGCTTTCTAAAACTAATCGACTAAAACTAATCAAAGATGTTTCATTTGGAGGGGGGTGGAAGTGCAGTGCTTCAAAATACTAAGTTCATTTCCAAATGTTAGAAGTAGGAGAGTGCCTGCCAGCTATCTCAGAAGCTATCTCAGAAGTGGCAGATGTAATCTGCTGTGTCCTGGCTTTTATAATCCATCAATCTAAAGTATTCATAATTTTATTAAATAATGTCAAGAAAAATCTTTTTACTGAAGAACATCTATATTTCAGAGGCACTTGTTTAGGTCTAAGCTCTTCGTTTCTGAATGGACAAGTTATTATGTCAGCCTGTCTAAGATAACTCACCCTTACTTGAGCATAAAAAAGCTTTAGCTTTTTCCAGTAAAGTTGAGGATTTTTTTGATGAAGCAGCGAGAAGAAGTTTAATGTGTAAATTTAGAAATGTTTGCTTCATTACACAGCTAGTCTTAATTCCATGTACAAGCTGTTTGTTCTCATTTTTTTTGGAACTAGTAGGCCAGTTATAGTCTGAGGAAAGATGTGGTAAGATGACCCTTTTACAAGATATGTAAGTGAACATCACCGGATTATATGGTAAGCTTTGCCACAATGTACCAGGCTATCAGCCTTCCCAAGTTTGCAAATCTTTCTCAGTAGCTGTTGCAGCTTCTGTAACATCTTTATCACTGGAGGCATAGATTTTTTTTTTATTTTTTTTTTAAAGCTGCTGCTAGTCAAGTACATACTGTTTCCAAACTACAGCTTATTGCTTTGGCATCACACTTCAGTGCTTAACTTGAGAAAAGTGGAAAGTAGAGAAGCATGGCATATATTTTTTCCTGGCCCATCTCCTACCTGAGCAATAGAATTCAATTCCCTGTCATAAATGGCAGTGAGTGTAGACACCATAAGGAGGGCAGAGTTTTTGACTTGATATTAAAGTACTGCCTTCTAATTCCTTCCTGTCTCTGTTGCTGTGTATAATAGGGACTCTGCAGTTAATGAAAATAAATTTAGGTATTGGAGAGCAAAATCTCAGGTAACAGGTTCAGAAAATGCCAGAGATGGATGTGTGCTTCCTGTTCTCAATGATTTTTAGTTAACTGTTGAAAAGAAAAGCCTCTTTTAAAAAGCTGATAAAAATGTAAATATGTGATTGAAGGATTACAGTTACGGATTTTTGTCTTACTTAGATTTCTGGTTGGCTTCTTTACGCGTACATGTTCTGGTGGTAATGATGTTTTAAACAGTTAATTGTTTTGTATATAGTTTGATGGTCTTGATGATATTCTACAGATGTAGAGAGAACAGGTGGAACTTTTTATTTCAAGCTCCTAGAAGCGAGAAGGAAGAAGATAAGTTTTAAGAAGCCAAAATAAATTATTAGGAAATTGGTGGTTATTTTCATTAGAATTAAGTGTAAGAAAAAGCATGAGTTTTGCTCTAAATGAGGAGATACTCTAAGCAATTCAGCTTTGTCTGAGAAATCTCCAATGCAACTAAGTGCTTTATTTAATTATTGTCACTTGTGTAAATGTACAATTTTGATAAAACTTCTCATGTTCCCTTTCACAAAAAAAATACATTGTTTAAAAAAATTAGTAATAGTTCAGGTTTAACTTATTGGCAGAATTTGCTAGTGTACACAATTTAATATTTTTATTTTGTCACCATTAAAAATCACAATAATAATAATTCCTGTTACAAATACCATAAAAAGGAGTATTTGCTAAACCAAGGATCATTTCATTCTCAGAAATGAGTGTTTTTTTATTATACACATTGTCCAACAAAATGAAAATAAAGACTAGGCTTAGTCTCTCTGAAGTGGTGAAATATTAATAGCGTGTTGTTATACCTATAATGCAGAATTTTATAACCAGCTGTAAAGTTACCTTTTTGTTGAGTTTGTTTTAGTTTTTTCCTTCCATTCTCTAATGATTCTCTGTTAAACAAATTTTTGCCTCATCAGTTTACATAGAGAGAAAGTAGATACTCTTTCTTTAATTATTCCTGTGTTACAGATACCCTTTGTGTAGGTCTGTGTGAAGACCATATATTTAGCTCTGTCACTCTGAGACTCAGAATGGTTGTTATAACATACTGTTCTCGGCATTGGAATTTTAGTGATGCACTGTAGTTTATCTGATGAATTTCAGACATGTGTAGGTGGGATTTAGGAGGTGGTGTGCTAAAACCTTGTTTCCACAGCCTTGTTTATATATTGTAATTTACAGCCCGGATCACCTAAGGCTGTGAGGGTATTCACTTATGAATTATGGCTTCCCTCTCACCAGTACAAATACAAAACATAAGATGGGAGACATCAGGTCAGTTCAAAATAGAAGAAAACAAATCTGAATCTTCTAACTAAGTAAATTTCAATTATACTTGGCTCTGTTGCCTTTCAGATTGTTCCATATTCTACAGGGTTCAGTCATCTTTATCTGTATTGTCTCCTGAAACGAGATACCAGGATGATTCACTGCCAGCCTCCAATGTCTCTCTAGCAGATGTGTTTCTAGTAAAAAAGATTCTGTCTAGTCTCCCTGGCATTGCTGTAGAAAGTCAAGTGGTAAAATCTAATTTTAAGGGTATTACCAGAAACTTGCTTTAAAAATGTATGAAATAAGAGCAGGCCAGTTGTTTGGATGACATAGAAGAGTGGAGGTTTGTAGCAGGCACAAATGGGGGTTGAAGGTTTATAGAGTGAAGAGTTGATGCTCTTGTAGTTTTGAAGTAGGCAAGGCCTGCAGGAAAGTTGCTGCTGGACTGTGATGTGTTGGAGGTGGGGAGAGGCATGTCTTGAACATGAGCTCTTGTCAATCAAACCTACTCTAGTGGCTGGCTCCAAGTGAGGTGGAGCAGAGGCACAAGGCCAAGTTCTGTCTTACTTTTCTGGGTCATTTCTCAGACTGGGAACAGAGAATTCTCTGAAGCAAGCAGGGCCCCTTCGTTTCCCTCTCTTCTGTATGGAGTGTGGGCCCTTAAGAAAATAGTTGGATATTTTGGTTATGCAAAAAACAGAGAGCACCTTTTTTTTGTGGTGTTCAGTTTCATGCTCTGTTCTTGGAAGTCCAACCTATATGCTTGCATTTTCCCTACAGTTCTTTGTGTTCCCTTAAGTAACAGTTTCTTTGTCTAGAAGGCTCCTCTGGCTGTTCTGCTCTCAAAAGCTTTAAGTTGGACTTTCTGGTCTCAAAGAAACCAATTTCCTTTGTCCGAATCCAGTGCTCGTTCACAAGCTGGGATTTCCAGCAGGTGGTGTGCAACTGCCCAAGTCATGTGTTTAGACTTTTAAGGATCTGAGGCTCACTCTTTCTGAAGCTTCCAAGAAGAGAGGAAAAAACGGATCATTCCATAAATGACTGTAACCAAACCTAGTATTTGGCTGTACATTTTGGCAGGTGGTGCTGGGCTGGAGGAGTGAAGAGTGTATGGATGTGCCCAGTGGCAGTCCAGGATATCCAGGGATCTCAGGGTTCATGGGGACCTGTCAGTGTCACACAAGTCTGAACGTAATCTGTGTTCAGGGCTGAACATAATCTGCTGAAACAGAGTTCTGTACATCTAAATAAAAGTCCACACAATTCTGCTGTCTAGATGATCAGCTCCTTGTCAGGTTATTTCTATGGTGTTGGTTCTTGCACAATTAAACCATCTGTAAATTTGAGGGAATAACAATATTTGAAATGTAGAACTGAAGACAGGACAAGGATGAATGGCTTCAAACTGAGAGAGGGCATGTTTAGGTTAGGTATTGGGAAAAAATTCTTTGCTGTGAGAGTGGCGAGACACTGGAGCAGGCTGCCAAGAGAAACTGTGGATGCCCCATCCCTGGAAGTGTTCAGTGCCAGACCTGGATAGAGTCTTGAGTAACCTGGTCTAGTGGGTGGCATCCCTGCACATGGCAGGGGGCTTGGAACTCGGTGACTTTTAAGCTCCCTTCCTACCCAGACCATTCTGGGATTCTATGAAATTGCTTAGGTGATATGGATACTTGCCAGCTCTGAAATTTTTATTTCTAGAAAATTTAGGTGCATAAACCCGAAGCTTATTTATAGACAAATTCTCTATCTTGCTTTTTATCTGTGTGCTTTTCTGTAAGAAAAAGAACGGCGATTTTGGGAGATGTTTTGGGCTTATTAAAATTAAAGCTTGATACTATTTACAAGCATCTTGTCTAATATTATTGAAAGAGTGTGACAGCACTATTTTACTGTACTATGAATGCAAAGTTCTTGGGGAAAAGTAGATTATAAGGAGTATACTTGTTTTTAATACTGATGTTTTACACAAAATGGCATATGTCATAAATGTTACTGGTTTGAGAGCCAGACTGTTTTCACTAAGAAAAATGAAATGTATCCTGTTCTGTAGTTCGAAATATGAAGGAGTTTAATGTCATTTTATACCATATAATAATTTAGGAATGAACTGCAATCAATTATTCATACTATGTTTTGTAATTCCAGAGACACTAGCTAACTTCCAACTGGGGAAAAAATTGTCCTGAAATAATTTTCCAATATAGTAATAATTCAAGCATTTCTGGTAGAGAAATCGCTTTGTTGCTGGAATGTATAGGTGCAAGATTGCTATTAATAATCTGGTTTAATCTGCTGTGTGTTTATATTTCCATAATGGATTTATTACTTCTTGACAGTTGAAGGATCTATTTTATTGGAAAGAGTTATTTGTCTTTCTGTTTGTGTTAGGGTAGGGTATAGTAACTGCAGGTATGTATGGAAGCTGTGATTTTTGAATATCAGTGGTAGTAGGTGGTGTTCCATGTAGTTTGAAGGGGTCTTTCCAAAGCAGTACCAGTGCTCTTAGATCTGTCAGTTGTTAAAACCCATGCTGAACTGTCAGATAGATCTGACATAAAGAAAAGTAAATCTTGGGTGAAGACTTAAAACTCCCAAGATGTTTATTAGTTGCTTCTTAAAAAGCATCTGATTCCTGCAGTTGCCGGGAGGGCCCCAGGTGCCTTGTCAGTGTTTTTCATACAGCTCAGACCAGACAGTAATTTTGGCTGTTTACTATAATTGACTGAAGGTGCAAAATATTCATAGTATAGCAAATCAGTAACAGCATTGATATACCATTCAAGTCTATTTGAATTTTTAAAGTTATTTTCTTTTTTAGGATTAAGTTT
The DNA here is from genome assembly GCA_018697195.1 of Certhia americana. Lineage (NCBI taxonomy): Eukaryota > Metazoa > Chordata > Aves > Passeriformes > Certhiidae > Certhia > Certhia americana. The sequence goes on along the minus strand of CM031858.1, from coordinate 101,998,420 downwards.
TTTAAAAATTTACTTGAATAACTGACAGGAAGAAACACTTTTTCAAGCTAGTCTGGGTTTCTAGTCTAAATTTTGTGCTTGCCTGTGTTCTATGTGATTGCAAGATTAGGAGTATGGCTGGTTATCTTTTGTGCTATATAAAATTCTGTTGCTATTGTATGAATATATCAAGTGGTTTGGTTTTTTTTTTTTTTTTTTTAAGCAATACTCTTCTTTTTTTTACTTTGCTTTGCATCTTACTAGGCATTTTTTTATCTTCCCAAAATGAACAGTTGTGCTTTAAGGAGTCTTTAAAACTGAAAGCAAGTTGTATTCTTATTATATTCTTCAGTATAGCCTTTAAAAAAGAACAGCTATGGAATGCTGATAATGACTGGTTAAAAGCACTAAACAGCTTGAAATGCCATTTTCACTTGGGTTTATTAATTTTATGGTATGGAATCCTTAAAACCTCTTATTGCAAACACATTGAATTCACATAATTAATGGAAAGTAAAAAGCTCATATTTTTCTTCAAAAATGCCTTGCTTATTGTTTCTTGGGGTTTTTTTTAATAGATCACACAAGCAATGCTAAACATATTAAATACATATTCACTATACTAGTTATAAAATTTTTTCCACAGATTACACCACCTCCGTCACTGTCGGACCCACTTAAGGAGCTGTTTAAACAACAGGAGGTTGTAAGGATGAAACTACGTTTACAGCACAGTATTGAAAGGGTAAGGCTAATTTTTTTATGTCCTGGATTTAACCTTTAGGATTTTTTTCCTTTTCAATGAACAGACTGCATTTTTCTCAGTTTAACCATGTTTAGATGTAATCTTCTTGCTATCCAAATTTATTAATTGGAGAAACTTCTAAGTGAGAGGAGGGAAATTGTTTGAACAGCTGTTAGCAGAACCCTCAATTTGGTAAGATAGCAGCTTTTCCCTGTTAATTGCTCTGAGCTATGTCCCAGATTTGTCCTAGAGGCAGTGGGAAGGAAGCGTCACACTCTAGTTTTGAAAGCTAATGATGGTTGTAGGCTTCAGAACCAAATTGACTGAGTTACAAGAATTGAAGACAGTAAATTCTGTATTGAGAGGAGACATGTGGCTCTAAGACTAAAATATGTTTGGTAAAATTCTGCTCAGAAACTGCCCCAAATTATATTAGAACTTCATCTGTAGGCATCACTGATTTTGAGTACCAAAGCAGAGAAAATATTCCTGATTTAAGAGTATTCTATTATTTTTAGGTTGCCCTTTTTCCTTGGTAACCTAGCTTTAGATGCCAGTATCCTGAGCCAGATAGCTTGTGGACACAGGCAGGACCCCTTTCTGACACGGATGTATCCTAAGGATTTCCACATAGTTACACAAGGAGCTGCCACATCAAACCCAGCATGATGCTTCTTCAGTTGACAGTTTCAATGTGACTTAACAAACCAAGCTGAGGGAGGGGTTTTACTTGAGTCTAGCATTTCAGTGAAAAGTATGAAATAAGAAGCACAAAGATTGTAAACATGGTTCAAGTTCTGACTGAAAAGAAATCAGTTGCAACTAAAAATACTGTGGCCAGCAGGGTGAGGGAGGTGATTCTGTTGCTCAACTCTGGTGTGGTGATACCACCCACCCCCCAGAGTGCTGCATCCAGCCCTGTGGTCCCCAGCAGAAGGAGGACATGGAGCTTTTGGAGTGAGTCCAGAGGAGGGCCATGAAACTGATGAGAGGGCTGGAGCACCTCCCCTATGGAGGACAGTCTGAGAAAGCTGGGGCTGTTCAGCCTGGAGAAGAGAAGGCTCCAGGGAGACTTCATTGGGGCATTTCAGTATTTAAAGGGGCTTATGTAAAAGAGGGAAGGTGACTTTTAACACAGGCAAATAGTGATAAGAGAAGGGGAGGTACAGTTGTAAACTGAAAGAGGAGAGATTTAGATTAGATATTGAGAAGAAATTCTTTATTGTGAGGGTGGTGAGGCAGTGGAACAGGTTGTCCAGAGAAGCTGTGGGTGCCTCACCCCTGACATGTTCAAGGCCAGGCTGTGGGAGCCCTGAGCAAGTGGGTCTAGTGGGAAGGTGTTCTTGCCCACGTCTGAGGGGTTGTAACTAGATAATCTTTAAGGTCCTTTCCAACCCAGACTCCATGATTCTAACTAAAGGAAAGCTGCTTCTTTTCCTGTTTTCTGAAAAATGGGAAATGTGTTCTAATATTACAACCCTCTTTCTTTTATTTTGATAAAAATTAGAGCCCTTTTATTGTAGAGCAATAAACTCATACCAGTATTCTTTTATGCCTTAAAAAATTGTGCATGTTCATACTTATTTTGCTTTGAATTAAATCCTCTTTATACAACTATAAGTCAGGCTTTGTCAAGGAAGTTGTATTTTTCTTGTCTTAGTTTAGGGAAGAATATTTATGCAGCTGTGAATTTAGCAAGTTACTGCATGTTGTTTTAAAAAAATAATTATTATGCAAATTGTATTTCTGCTTCAGTTTGCTTGGACACTGTGCCTGGAGTAAAAGGCTGCATACAGTTAACATTCACAAATCTGTATCCCAACTCTATGCTCCTCCTACCTTTCATCTTTCACCACCCTCTTTAACCAAAACTTGCCTTAGTAATTAAGTAAGGTAACATTACTTGTAATTTTATTACCAGTAACATTAACTTACTGGTAAGTAAGGAAACGTTAAGCCATCAGTGAAGGCTGGGGCTAAGGAGAGGGTGTTTTCAGTTCTGACATCCACGGGACACTCTTTGTATCACTAAATTGAATTTTGGATTTGATTAGAAAAACAACCCCTCCTTACCTTCAGCAGCCCATTTCTCACACTGTTTTAAAGTGTAAGCCCTAAAAAGAAATGTTTCAATAAGCAGACATTTTTATGAATGCGTAACTTACTAAATGTATATTTATACATTGATATCATAATTAGGAAAAGCTTATTGTCTCTAATGAGCAAGAGGTTCTACGTGTTCACTACCGAGCAGCCAGGACCTTGGCTAATCAAACTCTGCCCTTCAGTGCCTGCACTGTGCTGCTGGATGCTGAGGTGTACAACGTGCCTCTGGATGCACAGGTAAAGATTTGTCCTTCACAGCTTCAGACAAAAAGGTCTGGTCAGCCTGGCTCAAGAATTCGTAGAGAATTCTGTTCCCATAGCAAAATCATCATTGGTTTGCCTGGAATTAAGATTATGCTTGCTATAGGTTGTTATTTATACTGGGCCTCAGTTGGGTGTACAGTATTAGGAGGATATGGTCTTTCAGTTTTGTACTGTGTCTGTTTTCTTTCACCTCCAGGAATTATGAAATGGATAAAATAAAAAAAAAAAATTCTTCTGCTGATTTTGTTACAAAAAACAGATTTCAGTCATAAACAGAACATGTTTTTGAAGCTTACAAATATAGCTTAAACAAGAGCAAAGAAATTATCAGCATAGATCACATCTATCACTAATCCAGATAATGGGAATGTAGTAGTATGTGAAGTGATGAAATTGATTTATGAAATTTGGAAGTTTTTTGTGGATGTATCTGCATTGTACTTCCCTCATCTGTACAAGGCAGTCACTAGAACTGTACCAGAAAAAAACAGATGACCAACAGTGAAATGTTGAATGCTACTAGATGAAATAACCTTTTTCAAAATTACTTCAGGCAATATGACATAAAGTCACTCAAAGTTGGCTGCAGCTGTATCTCTAAGAAAAAGTAATCTCATGGTGTTGGTGTTTTGTAGGTTTGTGTTTGGCAGGTTTTCCAACTAACAGACATGGAACCAGCATTCAACACCTGTTACAGTGACTATGAGAAGCATATAATGCAAGGAGGAAATGTTGATGTTTTGGGTGTAATAAAAGTGTGGATGCATTGGATGTTGGGCATTTTAAAATGAAACACATATATTTCCAACATATGGAAGATTTTACATTAGTTCTGGAGCGCTTTACAGAATTATTCCAGCTTCCAGTGTTTCTTCAGTCAGTTACTACTTTTCCCCCCAGTCTTTAAAGAACCAGAGTTATGCCCAACGAGGTGATTCAGCAGGAGATAGCACTTTATGGAGACTGGATTGTTGTCTCATTTTAAGCTTCATACAGATAAATTTTTAAAGCATCATTTCTTTAGTACTTCTAGCTAAGAGGGAAAGAATTTTTCTCTTCCAAAATTCTGAATATCCTTTGCTTTATTTCTGCTCCAATTCATAGGCCTTGAGCTTTTTAGAGATGAGGAGTACATGAGTTGTGTACATGGCTGCATTTTTGTAGTTAACATTTTGCAATTTGTTTTAAGTAAGCTGATCCTGTGTTTGAGTTTTGTGATACAAATCGTAGTTGGAGAAGTAGTTGAGGTGCTGTGGGTGTCCCTCAACTATTGCCATTTTTTTTTGACGTTCTATATAATAACAAGAGCAGTAATAAAGTGCCTCTCCTTCACCCTCACTACTTCAACAGCTTTGGGTTTCAGTCTGTGGTAATTTTTCATAGGAAATTACATTGCATATACTATTGAGAGAATTATGAAGTAAATTTTTATGTAAAGGAAATCAGTGTTTTATACTACCAACTTGATGGTTTGATTTAAATTTGTTTAATGGGAAGAATGTAGCTGCATAAGAAAACAGTCTTGTAATGCATTCTGCCATTTTCCTGTCACCCCATTAGCAAATACTAATTTTGTTCTCTATAAAAGTCAGTCTTTGTACATGTGATTGTGCTACAGTATACAAATTCTTGCAGTGTCTTCTTTTCTTCCTGAATAAGGAACAGCAGCTTGTTGTATTTAGTGGTTACTGTGCCAATCATGTATAGAATATACTAGTTTTTCACAGTGGGCGGATGTGGCATTCCAAATCCTGACGAAATAGTTGGAATTAAATAAAAATTAAATATTTAAATAAATATTAAATATTTAAATAAATATTAAATAAATAAAAAAAAAAAAAACAACAAAAAACAACTTCATTAAGCAGACATAAGACAGGTCTGCTCATTTTTTAAAATCTGCTTTTGCAGATTATGATGGCAAAAAAGTATATTTTTAATTGCATTCAATACTTGTGTAGCCAGTTAAATCAGGCTGCTTAAGTTTTCCTTTGTTAATTTTTTTTGCTTTTCCAGAGGAATATTGATTTGAGTTGTTACTGAATTTTAAAGAGAAAAAAAGAGGCACATTAATTTTTGTGGAAGGATCTCCCTTTTATTAGTGAAGACTTTCAGGTATAAATCTTTAAGCCTCCCACTCTACATTTCAAAACCAGAGCACAGTAAATAGCTTGAGGTAATCTGAAAATACCCATTTTTAGTGAGCAGCTGGCTCATGGTGGAAGTGTTGGTCAATATTTATACTTTTATATAACGTGGTACTTCGAATTTTTTTTTTCTGTGGGAAGCAGTGTTTCTGAGATTATTTATTGTTTATGTCCGACAGAGTAGGTTTTGTGTTTTAAAGTATGTTTAAGATTGAATCATCAATTTTTCGTTTTTGCAGACTGATGACAGCAAAACATCAGTGAGGGATCGATTTAATGCAAGACAGTTCATGTCATGGCTGCAGGACGTTGATGATAAGTTTGACAAATTAAAGGTACACTCCTTGGTCTTTCCACTTAAAAAAAAACAAACCAAAATTAATGTAATTACGAAGATGAGATGAATGAATAATAGATTTGTGTGCAGTACCATGGGCTTTCGTGGAGGCAACACAAAGGATGGTCTATCAGTATAGGGAAAAACCTGACTTTTGTTGCCATGTAGTGTAATGGAATATTCTGCAAATTCCTAAACATATACTGGGGGAATTATTTACTATTGCCAGAGAGGCTCTTAGAGATATTTCCTGTGTTCAAAGTTGTTGCAATAATATTTTTTTCAAATATTTCAATAACTTCTTTCTCAATTTTTAAACCAGACGTGCCTTTTGATGAGGCAGCAGCACGAAGCAGCAGCGCTGAACGCGGTGCAGAGACTGGAGTGGCAGCTTAAACTGCAAGAGCTTGATCCTGCTACATACAAATCTATCAGCATTTATGAAATTCAGGAGTTTTACGTTCCTCTTGTTGATGTTAATGATGACTTTGAATTGACACCCATATGACAACCAGCATCATCTGGCTCGCCCCTTCCAGTGGACAGCTAGAGACTGAGGTGCAGTGATGCACAAAGGTATTTTTCTTTTGAGACAGCACTTAATTCTGTGGAATACTACATTTCTCAATAATTCAGGTGTTCCTACAGAGAAGTGTGGCACAGACACTTGTTCAAATACAGAAGATGGATGCTAATTTTAAGTTCAGATTCCCAGTAACTACTGTTATCTGTATTTTAAAATTGCCTGTAGCTTTAGAGCTTATTGCTGAACAAAATGACAAAACCTGGTGAGTTTACAGCGCTGGAAGCTGTTAATAACTAAAACATCCACCAAAAAGCAAATGATACTTAAAATCTGCTATAAAGCTTTGTATTATGAAACTTCAGTAACAGTTGAACTCCCACAGAAAAATGATGAATAAGCCTGTGGAAGAAAGTGTAAGATTTGGAGGAAAATAATCGATCTTATTATGTTTTGTAAATTACTGTACAGATTTCTTTTTGGAAAAAGATGTAATATTGTCTTCATTTTTAAGTAATTTATTTTATACATATTGTGCAAATGTAAATAGTCTTGTAATTAATATTCAGACCTGTATAAAATAGATATTTTAACTGTAAAACTGTTTTTGTCTAATGTTTTATTGGACCAAAATTGTCGTTTTTATTAAGTGTAGTGTGTTCCTGGTTGGCAGTTCCTTTTTGTATGGCATGCGTTTGATTTAGCTGCTTGTTTCATCACCATAACTGTAAAAGGATTGAACTGTATTGCATGCTCCACAGGACTCTGAACTCCTTCCCCTCAATAACTGATACCTAAACTGTTGTAATATTTACAAAATCATACTTCATATTAGTCTGCTGTTGTAATGCCATACCTATGACTTCCTATACTGAAAATATTTTTGTGTAAAACAAAAAAACCCTTTTGCTCTTATATGGTGGTCTCGTAATAGAGCCTATTTTTTCCAACAAAATGCCTTTGAATTAAAATTCTTAAATTGTATATTGTCTATTTTAATATTAATCTATGGAAAGGATATGTAAATAGTTGTAAATAGAATACTTAATAAATTTTATTGGTCATGTTATTAGTTGGAATTTCTTAATATTGGAACACTTGATACATCAAACCTTAGCATTCCTGGAATATGTAAGGAAAATAGAAAAGCTTAAAAAAATTCTCCATGTTGTGAAATTTAATGCTTTTTTATTCTTAGCACTGTTAATGAGCAGACACTTAATTATTTATTAGTAGGAGGTTACAGATATTCATGAAAAAGATTTGTTACCCTCCTGGCTGTAAATTATTCAAGAATGCTTGGGATCTGATGTCTGTGAAATTATTTCTGAAGGAAATGAGGCTTGTGCAGCCTAAAGCCACTGGTTACTCAGAATAAGAGATTTAAAATCCTTGGTTTGAACTGATTGTTAATGACTAGGTGAGCTACCACAGAGAACTTACTCCTTGTGCTTGTGTGAATGTCGAGGGGCAGAGGGCAGAAGGGGAGTAACAAGAGACTGTGAATAGCAGGCTCCTTTCTGCACATCACTGCTAGTGCCAGTTTAGAATAAATAGTAACTCAAGCACAGTAAAGCAAATTAAAGTGTAGTTTCTGCCCTGTAACTTTTTTTTTTTTCCACTTTTAATTTGTTAGGTACCTGTGGAAGAAGTTGTTCCTGCTTTTATTACAGGAATATCTTCCTGACCTCATTCAGAATTGAAACTATTGAGGAAAAAGCAAATTTCTTCTCAAAGTTAAATACTCTTCTGAACATAGCTGTAAACTCTTAAAATGCTGCAGAAATCTGTATTGTCTGCTTGAAAAGATGAGGAAAAATGGAAAAAGCTGCAAGGTGTTAACTAGTAAGTTAACAAGTTACTTCTATCAGATACATATTAGAGAAGAAAAAGTAACAGACATGACTGAAACTGGCAGAAATATGAGATAGGAGTAATAAAGAGGCTAGCAAAAAGCAGAAAAGAAACTGGGTTGCAGAATCTTGGCTGTGTTAGAAAAGAAGTGTGTGACAAAAGTACTTGGTATGCAGGAGACATGGAAAATATTTTGGCAGTATCTTGTAAGGAGATCTGAAGACAGATGTTTCTTAGCCTTAGCCTGTGTCGCCTTTTATAAGGATTTCCCAATATCAGGGTCTGTGCAACAGAGTTTCTACAATTGCAACTTCTTAGTAAGTTTTACTGCTCCGAATGTTTCAATCCCATAGATAATGATCTCTTGGTTTCTCTGATTTAAATCCGAGGATTGTTCCGGTCTTTTTTTTTTTCTATTTTTTTTTTCTTTTTTTTCCCCAGAGTTTACTCTGTGGGAGTAATACTTCATGTATTGTTTAAGGAGCCCGGGCTGTGGATTTCCCTCAACAACGTGGTGGGAGCTGGGAAGAAGGGATGAGATGAAATACGGTAGTAACTCGTTGGCCCTGTTTCCCTCGCCAGGGTTTAGCTGCCTTCTGGGAAGCCCGAGAGCTACTCTTGAGTTTCTGGGTACCCAGCCAGGATCCTCTTGTGTTTTTCTCCAAACTTGTTACCTTGGTCCCTTGGAGCTTGGCACTTGGGAGGCTAAAGCCGCCGCCCAGCCGTGTTTTAGAGGTTCCCGCAGAGGCTGTCCGGAAGCTCAGGGTCCATTCACAATGCAGGCGGCCCCTCTTCTCCCTCGGGCACCTGCACCTTCTCAGCCTTCGGGCAAGTTCATCGCCTTCCCTGCTGGCGCTTCCAGCGGCGCTGCCCCCCGGTTCCTTTTCCTCCCTCCGGCACGGGAGCGCTGCCCCGGGCGCTCTCTGCTCTGCGCCCGCTCCTCCGCCCCGGCTTCCCTGGGCTGCCTTTCCTGCCCACAGCACCCCCCAGTTTCTCCCTGCTCGCACTCGGGTTGCGGGGGGATATCCCTTCACCCTCCCTCCGGAGGCAGTGGCCTGGCCGTGCCGTCCTGACCCGTCCCGCTAGGCACGGTTCGGCGGCAGCTCCCATCCACCGGCCCCTGCCTCCTCCTCCTCCTCCTCCGCGTTCTCCTCCCGCCCCGCTCCGCGCAGCCGCCGCCCGCCGGGGCGGAGGGTCCCGGGGGGAGGGTCCCGGCGCCTGACGGTGCCCCGAGGCGGGGCGATGATGCGAGGCCGCCGCCTCCGCGCTGCCTGCGGCCGAGGGGGGAGCAGTGGGACGAGGCGCGGGGTTGCTGCCGCCGCCGTCGCCGCCTGCGGAGCCGCGAGAGCCGCCTGCGGAGCGCGGGGTGCCCGGCCCGGGGCCGCCCGGTGAGCGCCGCCGGGGGAGCGGGCGGGGGGCGCGCAGGGATGGAGCCGGCGGCTGGGGAGGAGGAGGTGGAGAAGGCGGCGGAGCCGTAGCTGCTCCTTTGTGGCAGGAAAGTTTCGGTGCGGCTCGGCGCGGCCGCCCCGCTGCCTGCGTGCCTGCCGGAGGAGGAGAAGACCCGCTCCCCATGCGGGGCCCCGCCTGCCCCGGGCCACTTCGGCGGGGGGGTGTTCTCCCACATCTCCCTCCCTGTCACCGGCCTCCCGGCCCCTGGCAGTGCCATCTTTGGGGCCCGGGCCTCTCGGGAGCTGCGGCGGGGACGGGGAGCCGAGCGGGCGTCGATCGGCCGGAGGGGTTTTTTGGGGTGTTCTCCGCCCCGGTGCGGTCCGGGCGGAGCGGGGCAGCGATGCTGAGCCGGTGTCGCCGGGTGGGCTGCGGGAGAAGAGGGGCGGCGGGCGGGGGTCCCGCTCCGGGGAGACGCCACGCCGGATAAAAGTCCGGGAAAGCAGCGGCCGGTGAATCGGAACTAGAGCGGCGGTGGGAGGCTGGGGAAGGGGCACCCGGACTCCGGTGGGCATCCGAGGGGTGCCCGCGGAGACGGCATCGCTCGGCCCCGCTGCTCGGGACCCTCTATGTAAGGCAGCCCCGCGGCCGAGCCGTGCGGGAGCACGCCTGGATCGCTCCCCTCGGCAGGCAGGCAGCGTGCTCGCCTCGGCTCCCGCGCCCGGGATGCGACACCCGCCGGGTCCGGACCGGCAGCTGGAGCCGCTGGGAGGAAGCGTTCTTGGCTCCGGATAGCAGGGAGGGAAAGCGGTGAGGGAAGAGATCCCGTGCTCTCCGTGCGTGCCCCCGGGTCTTGCAGGGGGGTCTCCCCAACCCTGCTTGGTACGGATGGCAGCGTGCCCAGCACAGCGAGATTCAGAGGCGTTTAACAACCATTGTAAGAAGGACTAATCGGAGGCAGACTTTCAATGTCCTGATCGTGCCTTCTTTGCGTATTTTCCACTTTTTTGCTCATTGAGGGTGTTGGGTTTTGTACTTCATAAAACCGAAAAACATTTCTAGATACCAAAAGAAAGCGATCCAGTGCTCCACTAGCATTCTTTCTCTCTTAAGAGAACAATACAGGCTCACTGTAAGCTTGCCCAAACATGGGCTGCCTTTTATTATGTATTGGTACAGTGCCTGGTGCAATAGGTCCTCTTTTGGCTGGGTTCATAGGCGAAGCCTAACTAAAAACTGAGTGACACGCTGCTAATCGTGATATATTTGTTGCAAATACCACCTGCCAACAGGCTGGGTTTTCACAAAGGGAGAAAGGTGGAATGCTTTGAAAGCTTTTGAAACCCAGTTCCTCTGTCTGTTTGATGTAGCAGATGCTTGTCGTCTCTGGTTGACCTCAGACACTTGCTTAGCTCTTGGGAAGTTATGTTTTTTTTTGTCTGGTGCTTTTTTTTTTTTTTTTTTTTTTAATGTTGGTGTCTGTATATTTTTAAAAAAGGAAGTTAGAAACTTTATGATTGGGTTGAAAGCCTGTGTGGCATCTAAGGGTCCATGTGAACACAGCTGCCTTGTCTGCATTAAAGATGTCAGGAGCAACTTGTTGCAAAAGTTTGCTGTATGGCCTTGGTCCTCCAAGAGGAGATACTACATAAAACCCATCTGTCTACTTTGGGCATTTACCAAATTAGGTCTCCTTTGGTGGATTTTCTCATCCAAGGCATTTTTTTATCATGGCTGCTTATAGGATGTTGTATTTGATATTGCAGGCTTGAGATTGCTCATCTCAAGTTTATTGTAGTTTTCATTCAAAGGTGCAATAGCAGAAAGTTTTGTATAAACAAGCTGTCTGGAGGAGGAGGGGGTGGATTTGTTATTAAGTACCCCAATTTGAATTTTTTTTAGATAATCCTATTTATTGAAGTAATTGCAAGGGAGGAATGGGATAGAATTTAACTTGTGTTCCAATAGCCTTTTCAGTGGCTGGTTTTTGTTTTCAGTGGTGGTTGAAGTGCTTGTGAAAACTGCTCACCTGCAGGAAACATGAGGTCACAGTACATCACGGCGCCCACGGTCACTGTCCTTCTGTTCCTGCTGTGGATCCCACCATCAACAGGCTGCAATAAGGCTCTCTGTGCCAGCGACGTCAGCAAATGCCTGATACAGGTACGAGTCCTGTGTCCTCTATCTGCTTTTGAGTGTTCAACAAACAGTCCTGAAACTGAGTTCTGAAAAGATACAAAAACCTGGAATTTTGTGTTAAGTAGGGTCTCTTTAAAGAGATTGGTTTGGTTTCCTACCCATATAAGTGCAGATTAGCAACAGTTCGATAGACAGAGAATACCAAGTGCGTGTTTATATGGGCATGTTTCTTTTTTTTTTAATTGAAACTTTTTCAAGACAAGGATTATGTCTGTCTGAGATGTTCCCCTTAACTTTCAATTTGTCCAGTTCCTTAAATCTCAATCAGAGGATCAGGAGATGATGCCTGATGCTCTCCATAATATCAGGTTTGTACAGTGAATTAGAAGATGCCTTAAAACCAAACCAAATGTTTATGAGCTGAATTGGTAGGAAATGGATGTTAAATCCAGATTCTGCTTTCGATTCACTGTATGTCTGTACAGTGAAGGAAACAGAGTGAGACCAGGTTGCTCTTCTTAGAGCAGGAGTCAAGAGATGTGATGTGCCACAGAATAAAAGGGCCTTTTCTAGCAAAATGACGAGCAGTTCTGGTAGCTACCAAGTATTTTTTTAGCAATGGTAAACGGAGCATGCTTCTTGACTCCAGATTGAAAAAGGAGGCTTCATGTGGTCAGCTGCGGCTTCTCTAAAAGCAGCTGTTTCCTACTGCCTCTTTGTAGATTGGAAATGCAATAACAGAGAGCACTGATGTCATATGGCAGTGACATGCGAGTGTGCTTACTGTAAATGCATGGTCACAGCTCGAAAAGAGACGTGGAAGTGGCCTCAACCATTTCCATGTTTACTTCATTTTGCTGACTTCTGTTTGAAATTTGTCTGGGTTACAAATAAGAACACTTTCCAGTGTTCCAGTCCAGATTCACAGATCCATCCTGTGGAATGAAGACTGACTGTAGGCTGAACCATCTTATTTCTGGGTTCTGCACTGCCTTTGCTTTAAAAGTAAAACAAAGAAATTGCTGCTTCTTCCGGCCCCACCACAGTCTGTGGAGTTGTTAAATAAGGGAGCAAATACGAGGCTTCTGATTTTTGCCTTTTCAAACAGAACTCCAGTGGGTTTGCTGGCACATTGGACGTTGTGCACTGGGACAAACTGATGCACTTATAAGTCCCTTCTCTTGCATTTTTAAAAATCAGCTCTAGGATGGAAACCTGTAAGAAGTAACATGCTAATTTGGGCATTGGATGTACATAAATAGTACATAGTATATTTTAAATAGTCAGTATAGTGGTACAGATTTTCTAATTTGGGGGAAAGTTGTTGGTCCGTGTGCTGGATTTCACTCCTGGAAGCTGTTGGTCTGCTGCTTTTTTTTCTGTAAGCAAAAGGGAGAACAGGGAAGATGTGTCTCCTTTTCTGGTGCCACTGATGGAGTCCACCAACTATGAAAGACCAGATATCTCCTCCTTGAATAATCATCTCTTACCGAGTCAAGCTTGAGACAGCAAGCATTTAAACTTTATTTTTATGAGCTAGTCTGAACAGAGCACAGCCCAGAATGGGTGGAGTTAGTACTACTGGAGTCCTTACTCAGCTGGTGATAAATGACTGAGGTTCAGCAGTGCATGGAAATGGCTCATACAACTGTGCTTTCCTTGGATTATTTTGGCATCTCTGTAGCAACACAGCGCCATGCATGCTGAACTGCTTTACTGGTGGTAGGTGTGTTCTCTCTTACTTTGTACAGGTGATGTGGAATCCCTTTTTAAAGCATTTCCCTAAAATCAAAATCATATGCAATTCTCTGAGACCCTAAAGCAGCCTAGGCTGGGTGAGTGGTGTGCAGTTGCAGGGGAATTACACTGTTCATTTCCACCATCTGGCTGCTGTCTTCCTGCACACAGGCCTGACTTACCAGTCAGTATTCATTCTTCATAGTAGAACAGATCAGGTCAGACTAGTCTGATTGTGGATAGCAAGTATCCTAAAGCTTTGACTTAAAGCAATTGTCATCTTTCTTCTTGGCTTTTTCGTTTGTTTTAAAACTTCAGTGCTCTTGTGGCAGAAGAGCTGCACTGGTATATGAAATAGCATATTCTTTCCTGGGTAGGTATGCAAGTAGAGTATGTCCATATACCTTTTTTCTCCCTCTAAAATCTTCTGGAGGAATCTGAACTTAAAAATAAAATAACATGTTGAGGGAGGTTTCTTGACTATCACATGACATTTTTCCCTCACCGACTTTTATCGCTGTTCAAGTTTGGCAAAATCTGTACCTTGAGACCAAGATAATGTCACTCGGAGACAACTGGGGGAGCAAACAGATTGTAAATGTTTGTGTTCTGCATCTGTGTGTAGAAAGCAAGGCTGCCTGTCTTGGAGACAGAGAGACAAGAGACCTGCTCTCTCAAAAAACATACGGTTAACATAAATATTTTTGCCAGCATGGCTAGAAGTCAGTACAGTCATTACTGCCACTCCTTAGGAGCTGCTCTGCTTAAGGGTGGTCCCTACATAAATATTTATTTTGTTAGAACCAGAACAGTGCATGAGATCAACAACTCACATGGATTCAGCTTTCCCTTTGCATCTTGGGCTTCAATGGTGCTCTTCTTTTTTCCATAAGCAAAGGCCTGTAAGAAAATAGCTTGAGGCATCTCTCTGCATAAGCTCAGCCTTCTCTAAGAAACTTTGTGGCTTCCTATAGTTGTTGAGAGAGTTGTGGGTAAGACTTGGGAGCGTAGAGAGCAAGTCCATAAAATTAGTTCCCTTCAAGGCTCTGGCTGTAACTCCTTTCCATGTCCCTGGGACTGGGGAATTGGAGTCCATGAGCGGCTGTTGCCATGCATTCCAGGTGGAGCCCTGGGTGCACACGGAGCGTGTGCTGCAGTGTTTATTGTAGTACATCTGCTGTTGACTTGGCCAACTGGGTTGTTTTGATGTTTCCATGTGTGGAGGAGATGAAAAGGCCAGTCACGCTCGCTGGGCGGAGGGGAGGCACATATTGTGTCCTTGCAACATGGAGGAAATCCTTGAAGGCAGAAACCTCGAGGATGAGACGTTCCCACAATTGTTCATAGCAAATGGGTTTGAGGCTAGGCCCAGGTTGGCTCTTGAGGTGCAGAGCTCCTGGCAGGAGTCAGGCTCGGTGCAATGTCAGTGCTGGGCTGGAAGCTGAGCTTTGCAGCCTCATCTGCAACAGTGCTTTAAACTGTTGCTGTGCATAGGAAACAAATTATAAATGCCTTGTAATTCAGGCATGGTTTTACCAGCCTTCTAAAGAGAGGTTGTTTTGTGGAGAAAGCAGGATTTTCTCTCCGGAACTCCACAGACCTGCAGCCACCTCAGCTGGTGTGGTATCATTCCAATTAGAATCTCTTTTCATCTGTCTTTTTTACCTCCTGTTAATCTTGTGTACAAACTTGTCAGCCTGAAAGGATTTCCAAGACATTTTAGCCCTGTGGTATGAAATAAATGCCACTCCTTAACTTCAGGGCTTCAGCATCTAAAAATTACTTCCAGTGTGTGTGTTGTAGCTACAGTACGTAACCCGGTTGGGTTAACAAAACAGTTCTGGTTGGTTCACTTCCAGGAGATTTTCTGTTATTAAACTGCTCTAGGAAAAAATGCTCTCTTTCTTTCACTCCCCCTTCCAGTTTGCAGAGAGGTTTCCAATGCCTTCAGGTCCTGCTGCTCCCTGCACCAAGAAAATATTCTCAGAAATTTCAAGAAAGCTTTGAAAAAACCTCAGATGTTAAACATCTTCTAAAAATTTTCGTTTACTCTCTGGAGCAGGAATGTCTTTATTGAACAAACATTCCTACTTCCTACTTAATACTGTATTTTTAAACTGTGAGGCTTATTTCTTGCCTAGCAAAATTCTCCGATGCACCTTCAGTAGTTCAGCTTGGGAAGTTGCCAAGCTGACTTATGAGTAATATTTTCTTTCACTGACTCCTCACCACCCCCAGCTATCAACAAGGAACGTTCCTTATTCTGCCTCACTTCACCCACGTCTCATGTAAGCATTCTTTTAAAAAGATGTATCCTGTACCAGTGTGCAGTGTGGATGAGTCAGGCAGGAGGACTCAAAACATGGTTAAGGAAACCATGGATGTGCAAACAGATAATGGAAAAACACAGTTATTGCCCTGAAGTGGCAGAAGACTAATTAATTAGGTTGTTCTTTCTTCCTTCCTCTCCCTCCAACTTCATAATAAAGAAATAATTTTTTAAAAAACAGCCCAAAGAAACAAAACCCCCAAACAACAACCAAAAAAACCCCCCAAACAACAACCAAAAAAATATTGCATTGCTCTTAAGGCCTTCTTGTAAAAACAAGCTTATTACAATACTGGTAGGTGTAATGACGCTGCCCCAAAGTCACTGCTTACACACACATAGATGCTAAGCAGACTTTTGTAACAGGTCACAAGTGCAGAATTTAAGGTTACATTTAATTCTCTGAGATAGTCTTCCATAAAACTGAAATAGCTTACTTTAGTGAACTTTCTGGCTTCTATTCATGCATTACATTTAATAGTTTAGTGAGAATTGCCTCCTCCCACATGCTGACCTGTTGGTATCTTTAAAATGTAAAAGTTGTTTGCCCGGTTTTACTGTTGAAGAATAAATTGGATATCTCTAATGCTAATATGTATTAATATTATTCTCTGGCCAAAGTAGCAGTACTCATGGTTATTTTTAAAGTTGTTTTATTCATGCTTTTTATTCTAATGGCTGAAAAAATCTGTTTATCAAATGGCAAGATAAATATTTTAGAAATGCATCGTTAATTCACATAAATCATCTTTGTAAGTTTGTGGTGTCTCCTCTTGTGGAAAATGTGCATATTTTGGTAATCATCCTGGTTTTAATTTTTTACTTGGAAACAGCACAGTTTGTGTGGAAACAGTGATAGGTGCCATTCATAAATTTTGAGGATGAAAAAGTATATCAGTAGTTCTCCACTCTGTAAGTAAAAACTCAATGCTTACGAGGGCTGCAGAAATAAGTCTGTGGAGTAGGGGTTCACTCTCAATCAGTCAGTGGGGCAAACAGGCCACAAGAAACCCTGCAGGTGACAGCATTTCTCAGCATTATGTATCACAAGCAATAGTTGATGAAATTTGTTTCTTTGCTGGATTCAAGATGACTTGTGATCTGGGAGGAAGTGAACAGATAAATAAGGAATCAGCAGATTTATACTGCATTAGTATACTGTAACTTGTCTGCAGCACATTCTAGGGCTTGTTCAGTTTTAGTCCAGACCTGGGAGCCTTGAAGCTCCATTTGCTGTATTCTGGAGGCCTGTCCCCAGACAGACTTTGCTCTGGCCTCCCCCTCTGAAGTGCACTCCTTGGTCTTCTGTGTGCCCACGTGAGTTGGTGTGAGCGAGGGCTGGCCACTGTGCAACTCAACAGGCTGTGGGTATTTGCAGCTGCCAGTTTTACAGAGTAAAGAGAGAACAGGGGTCATACCCGGTCAGGTGCAAAACTGCATCTTGCCTTGCCTTGCAAACGTGCTCCTGACAGTCGATATAAAAATGCCTCCTTTCTCACCTTGTGCTTCTTAACAAAAGCAAGCAAAGAAATTATTTAGGAAGTGGAATTTTGCCCCGTGAGCTTCCTCCCAAGGTGCTTCAGAAAGAAACCTCACTTTGCAGGTGACATTGGTGCCTCCCTGTAGGGAGAGGCACCCCTGACCCAGCTGGGGTGGAACCATGGGTGGAGACTCCAGGATAGGAGAACTTCAAACCAAACCACCTTCCTGCCCTTCTCTCCTGCCCATGAGCATCTCCTGCAGTGCGTCCCTCCTCTGCCTCTGGATAAAGGGATCAAAGGGTGGGGATGGGCATAATCTTCTCCCTGGCCTGGTGTGTAACAGATTTGCTGATGGCCCTTCCAGTAAAGCCTGGGGTGGGAAGATCCCATGGTCTGTGTTTCCAGTAACAGGATTTTGTTTTCTCCCCAGTCATGTGTAATGTGATAGTTAGACAGACGTCATCAAACCCAAATTCTTAGACAGGACAACCAAAGGGCCTTCTTGGCTTGTCTGTGTTTTACACTATGATGAAATTCAAGGCTGTGAATTATTGTCAAGTAGCCACAGTCTCTTGGCCAAACCGGAATTACTAGTATTAGAGGGAAGGAGACCGCCTGGTTTTTAGATTTTCTTCATCCATGTAGGCTTTTTCCATGCTTTGAGGTACATAAGTGTGTGCCTCCAGCAGGACTGCTAAACCAGTGCTTTTGGGTTTAGGTAGTACAAAGAGAAATATTTGTCTTTATGCTTCCATGCCTTTTCCATCTTTTTAGGTTATTAATGGTTAAAGAAAAATATGTGTGTAGGTCATTTCACTTTCTAGAGGCTTTAGAAGTCTTGTAGGTATCCCAAGGTGTCAATTTGGAGGGATGAAGCACAGGGTTGTTTTCATAATAGCAAAAATGAATCATCTAGACCTGGGACGGTTGGCGAAGGGGAAATCTGGTCACTAATTGTTGCAGAGAGCAATATATAACAAGTGTTTGGAGATGCAGAAAATCCTGTGGTCAGATGACTTAAATGGGTAAGTTCCTCTTAGAAACCAGGGATAGGTGAGATAGTAGACATCATGCATGTCCTGAGTGGGCATATGTGGCTTACTGTAGCTTTCTTTTTTAGCTAAATTATAATGTACAGTCACTATTTATATACAAAAAAGCATCCTTCTCCAAGTTCCCTGTTGTGATGGGAAAAACATTCAATGAACTTGTAGATTTAGGCATGCACAGAAGTGCACATACCTTTCCCATGAATAGGATTTTTTATCTTTGAAATGATTGTTTCAGATTTCTTTTCAAAATGTCACCTTTAAGAAAAAAAAAAAAAAAAGCAAACTTGCAAAAGATCCTTTTGTAAACTTGGATTGGTCTTTGGCTGGAGTTGTTTCACCGTTTACTCACTGTATTAGTGTACTAAGCTTTTTTAATGCCCTAATTTGAGTTGTGGCTTGAGGAAAAATCACTCTGCTGTGTAGTTATTTTACATCTGGGATTGCTGCAGTGTAATGAGTGTCTGTTGATTCCAGGAGCTGTGTCAGTGCCGCCCTGGGGAAGGGAACTGTTC
The DNA here is from genome assembly GCA_018697195.1 of Certhia americana. Classification (NCBI taxonomy): domain Eukaryota; kingdom Metazoa; phylum Chordata; class Aves; order Passeriformes; family Certhiidae; genus Certhia; species Certhia americana. The sequence continues at coordinate 101,979,829 of CM031858.1, read as the reverse complement.
CTGCTGTAAGGAGTGTATGCTCTGCCTGGGCACACTTTGGGATGAATGCTGTGACTGTGTTGGTAAGTTTGCATTTTTGGGGGGACTTCCTGCTTTTTTTACATTGCTTTCTCCTGCCACATGCTGAGCTCACAGTCTTAAAATAGAAATAAAACACTGGGACAGAATCTGTGCTTTAAGCATCTTACAGCTCATTGTGTGGGTATGGAATAAATTACTGTGGAGACCCAAACATCTGAAGGCTGTGTCTGCTCTGTGGAGCTGGGGGTGGCAGTAGTCCAGGTATTGCTTGTTAAATGTCATCATAGCTGATTATTAATTTTGTCTCTCAAACATAAAACTCCTGTTTGAGTTGTCATCTTGAGGAAACTCCACAGCACCTGCTTTGTGGGGTTGGATGCTGTGTGAAGGTTTCTACCTGCAAAGGATGCACTGACAGGTACAACACTGGGACACCTTTAGGATTGAGTTGGGACTACTAGTAAATATGCATGGCCCAGTGTTTCCACTATTCGTTCATTTACAAAAGGAGCTCTTTGTGAAGGGTAAGAAAGAAGCAGACAAGGTCTTACTGTACTTCTAGACGACAGTCTTAAAAAGAATATGTTGCTTCTGACAGGTGGTGTTCAGAGTGCCCAGGCCTTTCCAAGTGAGTGCTGTTCCTGCTTAAGGAGGTTGCATTCTAGTTCTGTTTCTTGTTTTATATGTAACAAAAGCTTCATCTTCCTGTGGTGGTTGTAAGTCTCCCTGTGCTGCCATCCAAAATCCTGGCTTCCATGAAAGGGATGCATCTTGAGTGTTGTACCTGCTCTCAGCTTTTCTCGGTAATTTTTCTTTGAATTCATGAAGGTGATTAGTGTCAAAATACCCATTTTCAGTGCAGGTTATTTCCCTGGTTTAGAAGATTATCTGCTGTAGAAAGAAAGGCATACTGTACTGATCTCTAGGGAAATGAAGAACTACCTCTTGTGATTGTGAAGTCCGCACATGCGATTCTTTTCATAAATCTGCAGGTGACTCACTGCTTTGTGGTTCTTTCCCATAGTGTTTTCCAGGAGAGGAGTTAACAAGGTTTCTGGTTCAGTTTCTCAGTACTGAGAAAACTAAAACTTTTCCTGATGGTTCTTTGAGTACCTCAGACCATTTTGGATTCTAGGGCATGGTCCTATTCTTCTTTTCGTCATTGTAGGATCATCCTTGCTGTAGCCTTATTCAAATGAGGGAACAGGAATACATGCCATACTTGACTCCCTAGACACAGCGCTTTGCTGATACCTGAGCTGATATTTAAGTTTCTTCATAGGCTGATCACGTCTAATGTAAAAGCAGACAGATTGTTGTATATTATAGATCATGTCTGCCTTGAGGGCAGGAATTACCTATCTTCCACCACTAACTCTGCTGGTGCTCAGTTGAGGCCCCCATGTTTTGTGTATGTTCTCTCCCTTCTCTGACAGGGAAAAACATGCTGGAGGAGGGAGAACAGCAACAAGTCCCTCATTCCCTTTGAGTTAAGCTCTTCTAGTCCCTTGTGTAAAGGCTTGTGTGCTTCCATCATTTTAAAAGCTTCTTTCTGCTTCTTCTCATCCATTCCAAAGCAGCAGTGTAGATATATTTGATCCTTACAGGTTGCTCATAAGCTAAACTTTTTAATTTTCTTTTTACCCAAAGCTGCTATTTTATTATATTTACTATATAAAAATATTATTATAATTCAAATGCTGTTAAAAACAGTCAGAGTGGAGGATGAGCATTTACCCATTAAACTATAAGCAATGATTTTTTGGTACCATCTTAAGGTAATATTTTCATACTGCATTGAAATGCACAAAAACTTGTATACATTTGGCAGGGTTTTGGTAAATAATCTTGATTTTTTTTTTCTTTGTGTGTCCTTTTTATTAGTGAAATTTATTTTCTGAACCCTACTTGGCAGAGGTCTGGTATGACAAGTCTAGAAAGGCCCTCTGGTTTCTGTTTCACAACATTAATACAATGACATCAGCTTAAGCATATGTCCCTTGATGTATCTGATGTACCTGGTTTGATATCTTCCTAACTACACATGATTTTCATGTGGGCATCCTTTATTGCAATTGTATGGTTAATACAGTGCTTGTTAAAGAAGTTAGTATTAGTGCTTATTAAAAGGTGGTAAGGAAGGGATAGAAATTTTTTATTAAAACTGTATAGAAAGTCTAGAAAAGTCCATGAAGTACAAACCTAATTGAGAAGATTAGGAAAACAATCATTTACAGTAGGATGTTTATGTAAGTGGAATTACTTTTTTAGTATGACTTGATGTTTGGAAAAGAGGTTTATTTTTTTCCTGCTCTGTTTTTGACTCACATTTTTATAGGAGTAGACTGTTGTGGAGCATTCTTATTACCAAATGCTGGTAATGCTAACCACTTGCTTAAGATTTTCTAGATCTCATGCTAATCACCATGGACAAACTTCCCTCTGCTTTGTTCACTATGGAAATCCATCTACTTAGGTTGAGAAGATTATGGGTTTGTATAAGGCTCTAGTTAAACACAATTATTTCTGTTTAGTGGAGTCCTAGTGGGTCTGCGGGGCAAGATATACTTCTCTGGTTGTGTGAGGCAGGTAGACTTTGAACATTCATGTCTCATATCACTTTTATGCTTCAGAAATTGGTGTGTTTTGCAGCTGTAGCTGTCTAAACCTGTGTCTCTGAAACTACCCAAAATTATATCCAGATGTACATGAGGAAAATGGTTTTGCCTGTCTCTTGACAGGTAACTTCTAGCAGTGTTTTATGGCTCCTGAGTTTAAAGTATCTATGCAGATACAAATTTTCTTTTCAGTCTTGGTTGTTTCCATGGATTGGACTTAAGTTGAGATGCCCTTCAGTTTCATTGCTAGTAATAAATGTTAGTGTTCTAATGGTTAACAAAAAACTGCCACCGGCATTGCATATCACAAAAACGTTTTGTATTGGCAAAGTGAAAAAAGATTATAAGGTTTCAAAAAAGATACTGCAGAAGACATTGAAAAATAAGGAAGAGGTAATGTAGAAATGAGTATTTTGCCTGTTGTGGGCCCTCCAGCTAAGCAGCAAAATGAGGTTCATCTTGGCTATCTCTACACAAGAAAAGTAATTCAGACTCATGCTCTGTCCTGATAGTGATCTTTGCATCTCTGGCAGACGACTAAAAAAATCTGGTGCACTGCTGCAGCAAATGAGATGGAATACCTGAATTGTGATCAAAAGTTTCCCTTACCTCAGACTTATCAAGATACTCCCTTTGTTCAGTCCTAACCTTGCATTCCAGTTCTATGCTCCTATTGATTATACTCTGCTTTGTCTCTTCTCCCAGGGGAAACAAACCTTCCACTGAACCCTCCGTTTTCTAAGCTGTAGTGCTAACACTAAAAGGGAAGCAAAGTGCTGTTTAGATGAGGTTTTTCTTTTCACAAGTCACAGGTGTGTTTTGTAGAAGTGTGAGCAATCTGAAACCTGCTGTTATGGAAAGCTTGTCCTGCTGTGTTTTGAGAGCACTTCTGCAATTGGGCAGAGAGTGGGATAGATATGAAACAGCTCTGTTCTGTTCAGCAAAAAAAGAAGCAATTTTAATTCCCTAAATATTCCTGCCTGTTTCAAGAAGAAGAGCTTAGGGAGCTCTGTGTAATTTACTGTTTCCTTCCTCTGCAGGCATGTGCAATCCTCGCAATTACAGTGACACACCTCCAACATCCAAGAGCACTGTCGAGGAGTTGCATGAACCAATTCCTTCCCTTTTCCGGGCGCTGACAGAAGGGGATACTCAGCTGAACTGGAATATTGTTTCCTTCCCTGTGGCAGAAGAACTGTCACACCATGAGAACCTTGTCTCTTTTTTGGAAACAGTGAACCAGCCACAGCATCAGAACGTCTCTGTTCCAAACAACAATGTCCACACACCTTACTCCAGTGACAAAGGTAATGAGTGTAGTGTCTAAATCCTTAGCATCTCCTCTTGTCTCTTCCAGGAGCCTCCTCGGTGCATATCCTATGCTTCTCTGTGCTCACTTCTTCTTTTCCTATAAGAATGTGTGAAAGATTCAGCCTAATTTTGAGCATGACGTAACAGAAGGAGTGAGGCAAAGGTGTTGAGGAATGTGAAAGATGGTGTTAAAATGACTGATGCTCTTAGGAGACACTGAACCACGTGAGTTTCTCTCTGTAATTACTTCTGTGGCATGAGGCAGTTTGTTCATGTTGTTTCATGTGCACTGGCACGGTGTGTTCTCTAACCTAGAAACAGTTGCCTGTATCTTAGGAGGCAGGACAGACCAGAAACTGAATCCAAAGCATGTATCGGTGCAGAGGTCAGCAACTGAAACCTGCCTTAAGAGGTCTGAGAAAACCATGTGCCATAAGCACTTATATCTGGAACAGTTATTTCTTTCTTTCATCTAAACTGGCACAACTTGAAATCTGTAGAGGGACATTTTGTATGAAATCCAGGATTAATAGTAAACCTAAGCAAGATTAGAAGGATTGATGAAGGAAGAATATGTGACTGTCTTCAAAATAAGCAACTTGGTGGTAGGGGTTCAACTCACAGATTCATTCCTCCTATTTTACATGAAGTTTTTTATATTCTTACCTTCAGTTTAGAGGACAGACTTCAGAATACTGTTTGCTGTAGCTAGGTGGGGGTAAGATGAGAAGTCTGAGGTAGTGTTGACAGTGGTATTAAAAAAATACTGTCTGTTTTTTGGTTTCCATACTAAACCTGAAACACTTTTCCCTGCAAATCATTACATCAGACTTTAAAGAATCTCATAAACCGTTCATAGTGAAATTGCTGCTTAATAGGGGAAAAAGAACATCTGATTTATTTTATTAGTGCAGTTAATGCTTTGCTTCCTTCACAACGTATATTTTAAATATTTGTAACCCCATATGCTGCTGTTGTGATGGCCCTTTTATCTTATCAATAAAAGATACCCTAATTGATGGACACACTGCTTTTCCGTACCAGTGTGAACCATTGACCTAGTTGTGTTTCTGAGTAGGACTGCTGCTGATTAAATGGAACCGTAATGGCAACTTTTCTAATTTCCTTTGGCTAAGGCACATTAGAAAAATAAATTAATTCCAGAACTAGGAAACCAGATGGGCAGAAAGCATCTCATTCATATGTCTTTGATGTTATTAAAATGCTTGCTTGCCGTTATGAGAATAATGTACAAAGCCATGTAAAATGGAAAGCCACAAAAAGCTCTGTGTGCAAAGACTACAGTACTTACAGTTATAAATTAAACTGAGGGGAAAAAAAAAATATGTTTAGTACAGCCCTGAATATATCCCACTGTACTTAGGTACTGCAACGCAGATGTCTGTTCCCTGACAGTCCTTTACTACAAGACCAACAGGATGGGCTAATGATAGTTTTGGATTAAACTTGGAATTTGAATTGCATCTCAAGGGTGTGGAGCAGTTTTGAGTTCAACAACACAGACAAATACATAACACTGCCATTTTTTTCTTAGTCAAAAGTCTCCTTCATTTCTTTTACTAGGAACATTTTAGAGATTAGGTTGAGAGAGCCCTTACTGGAATGACGACAGTCCAAAAACAACAGTTATATTTGGAAATAGTTACCAAATGCCACTAGCTTTCAGGCCTCAGCAGACACTTAAAACAAAAATAAATGTCAGAGCTGTTCTTGTAATCATTTGCTATGCCTTCTCCATCTTAGTGACCAGTGAAGAACTGGAAAAGATAGAAAATTACTTTCCACATCCTATTCCTATACTTTTAAGTATCTAAATATGTAAGCCTGCTGAAGAGTCTCTTTTCTTGGTCACAGTGTAGATAACTTCATAGTGCTCTGCTTTCTCAAAAATCATATTAAATTTTGCTTATGAAAACCTTAATGATTTGAGCATTAGGAACAGAGGAGGTGGAAAGAAAAGTTAACATCTGGCCTTGGTCAGTTGATGTTTTTTGTGGTGGCAGCAGGACAGCTGGGGAATAGTGCTGGATGCTGTGTGAGCCACAGGGTAGCGTTGTTTCTAGTACTGTTTTGATGAGTTCATTGGGGAAGCCATAGTCAAAAGGGGGACAGGTAGTAGGCTGGGACTGAAGAGCATGGGCACAGTGAGGTAGCTGAAGAAGTTCCTGGAGCCTGATGGCTTCTGCCTGTGCAGAGTTCAGTCACACTATTGGGTCAGTGCTTTAACAAGCTGGAAGTGTTAGAACCACTGAATGAGAGGGAGGGTCTGTGAATGTGTATGTGTGTGCTCAGTGGCAGTAAACACAAGCATAGCCTGCAGTGGGAGAAACAGACTATGTCTACACCCTTTCCTTCTCCCCAAAAATGCTGCTAGGCTTGAGGGCAGGTCTTGCAAATGGAGATACCCTTAAGGTGCATTGCTAAGCAGTTGTCTTTGGCACTGTAACAATCAGGGATTTGAAAGAATATTCCTGTATTCCTGTGTTCCTGTAAGCAGGAACACAGATACCTTATGTTTTCTTTACAATGCTGTGCCTCCTCCATTTTGTGGTTCTTCTGTGGCTCCTTGCATGCTTTCCTCCAACATGGTATTTTGGCAGCAGCCAGTGGTATGGCCTGTAAAGGGAGAGGGACTAACGAGAGGTAGATTTTGTAGGGAGACAGTGGTCTCTGTGCTGTCTTCTGGAATACATTCCAAAATTTGGAAAGGCTTTGCTTACAAAATACCCCTTGTCACGTAGTGTAGCACAGCTCTGATTTTAGTTTCACTGCGCCTTCTCGCAGGGATCGCTGTTAAGCTGGTCCAGGGTGCCAGACTTGCTTGATGCAGTTCTGGGTGAGTGCCAGGAAAAGCAGCACCAGCCACGGGAACCACGAGCTTTGTGCCTGAGTTGCTTGGAGCCACCACCAGGGAGGGCGGCTGTGGATCCGGGAGGAGGTGGGGGGTGGTAGGATATAAAGCATTCCTTTCTCACCCCAGCCTACTCTGAACCCAGCTGCCAGACCTTGAACTTCCCCGTTATTTTCCTAATGAGTGTCTTCCCTTTCCTCCTGTGAACTGACTTGTAATGTTTTAGTTGCTGAAGTTAGGCATGCACTGCTGGAGCTGCTGTAGTTCTTTGTATCAGTTGTTTCTAGCACCTGAGCCTCTACTTCAGAGAGGATTGCATGGTTATTAATCTGGAGCTACATTTGTACTTCATTCTCTTTGCTTTACTTCTGGCTGATACCCTCAGAGCTCTGAACTGAGAGTTCAGAGGTTTAAATAAGCTTAGTCGTTTCAGATGATGACAGGATGTTGGCAAGAGGGAGAGGGGAACTAGATAATTTTTTGGCAATTGATAAAACAAAGTCTATGTTGTAGTTAAGGGTTTCTGACTTACACTGCATGGTGACACAGGGGACGGTGTCTGCTCTGCAGTTCTGCTCCTCTCCAGTGCAACAGGAGGAGGAGGAGAGCTAGAATTCCAGTGAAGAGACATCTACCTCAGTAGGTGGTTTAGCAAGATTTTTTAAAAAAAAACATTTCTTTTTATAAACGGATTGACATAAAATTGACCTGTCCAAAAGTAGTAGGTAATGTAAATTGATTGTTCTTGTTTTCCCCTCTTCTCACTACTGCACTAGACTAGTGTTTTTCTAGTGGAAGGTATATCCCTGCTACATGGAACTAAATGATCTTGAAGGTCCCTTCCAATCCAGGCCATTCTATGATAAAATGGTATGACTGCTGGATGGGCAAAATTAAAGAATTTTGAGAGCTACCAATAAGCTGGCCAGCAGACAGCTGCAGTTACATAGCACATTTAACTTCAAAGATCCCATAGAGCAAATTATCATTAACTGGGAAGGATCACTGAGTTGCTAAATTCTTCTATATTACACCAATACAGATAGTTTTATAGCAAAGCCTGGTAGTTTCTTCTGTTCATTTTTAATTTAGAATGAAAAACCCAACAATTTGGTTGTTGTTTCTCCTATACAACCTTCACTGAGTATGAAGTGTGAGGGGGAAAAAAGTGAGAAATTAATGTTCTGGGGAAAAAAGGTTACTGCTGCATCCCTCTCCCTCCCTGCATCTGCAGTCTGTGGTCCTTAGTGTGTGAAAATTGTCAAAATGCAAATGAGAAAGCTGTTGCTGCACTAAGTAATATTGCTTTTATCTACACTGAGGGAGCCAAGTGATGACTCTGTGATTAGTTTTGTGGAACAGTTTAAGTACTCTCCCAGATCCCAGCTGAGTCTGTAGGTATGTATTTTTTTCCCCCTGTGTAACTCTTTCTGCAGTCTATAGATTTAGTGCCTGAGGGGAGGAACTCTTCAGTAATTCAACCTCTACATGAGCAGAGAGGCATTGCTGAGGAGGGGACCAGAAGTGTCCTGTGACAAAGTGCACCCCTGACAGCCTGACTTGTTCACACCTGGCAAGTCTTTCTGTGAGCAAGATGTTGGAAACAATTTGGTAACATATACATGGAGCATGTCCTCCAGCTGCTTACAAGAGCTACTTGGGACCAGATGGATCTACTGCTGGCTCTGGCCTGCCAGGTGCAGTCTGCTCTCTCCCCTTTACTGCATTTTTGTACTTGTACTCAAGAACATAATCCTCTTGATTTGTGTGCAGGTGGAAATACTTCTCCACTCTCCAGTCAGACAAGATTAATGTCCTTGGTTGTTGCTGCCACCATAATAAGGTTGAATTTTGGCTTTGGTCCTGGAACAATGATTCAGGAGACTGGTCTCTACAGTCTCCCAGGAGCTGACTGATGCCACCTAGTTTTGCCAGAGTTATAGGCCAGGTGCTGCTGCTCCTCTGGCCTTCTTTACCTGGAGAGATGTCTCTCTGTTCAGCATCATCGATATTTACATCCTAGAAATCACAGGCTCTCCTTCCCCATTTCTGGAAGGAAAGGCTCTCCTTCCCCATTTCTTATTTCATTTCTGTAGGTATTAGCTGATGAACTGAGGGCTTCACCTGGACTTGTGAAGCAGTGCTAACACTGCTGAGGCTGTCAGAGATGAGGTTAACATGAAGGTGAGCACAGATGTCTCCTTACGCAGACATTCTCTGGTGTGAAGACAGCCTGTAAGTGCTGTAAGAGCAGTTAGCACGCCTCAGAGTGTGCACAGCTTTCCTGGCAACTTCCCTGACCTACATTAGGCTTTCCTTCATGTGTTGCAAATTGGAGTGCCATGATCAACAAGATAGTAAGCACTTCTGGTAACTCCTTGGATGGTTGCTTCCTTTGAAGAGCTGTTTCACTCCAATCTGGAGATACCTATGAATCATCTTGCCGTTGCAGGCTTATCCAGAGACTAAGTCATCTGGAGATGGCATCTCAAAATATGATTTTACAGCAACAAATCTTTCTAGATTAGCCAGGATTGCCTGTCTCGAGGCAGAGGTTCTGTGCCTCCAACTGACACCTTCTAAGACTATCTATGGAACTTAAGATCAAACTTAAAGTAGTAACACTTCTTAAAGTAGTAGAAAACTACTAAAAAAGTATCAAATGACTGAATAGAGATTAAGCAAAAGGATATAAAAAGTATGAGTAATGTGCAACAGAGGCTTCTGTAAGGTTCTTGTGCTTGAACCCCAGCACTGACTTGGATGACTGATGGAACATGAGAATACTGCCTGGAGACTTCTCATCTCTACCCTTCCACTAAAAACTTCCTGGGAGGAGTGAAAGGAATAGATAATTGGGACTATCTGGGCCTTCTAGGAATGGGTGGTGCGTGCTTCTTCTTGGGACTATGGCAATCTGAGCTTTTTGTCACTGGTGATGAGATGTTGCCAAATCCTTGTGCACTTCCCATAAAAGTTGGAGCTGCTCTCTGGCCTCTGAAAGCCTTCTTGCCTTTGAGGCTGTGGTGGCTGCATCTCCCTACTGCTTTTCAGCTGTGGCTGAGCACTTTAGGTGTATACCTATCACTCTTTGCACATGGTACTATAGCATACACTTCTGTTCAGCTCCTTCCTCTTCCCTCTGTGAATCAAATATCCTTACTGAAGCTGTAGTTGGTTGTTTTCAGGTAGAGGATTTTTTCCTCTGAGAACTCTATTCCTCTGGTTGCTGTGCCTCAGGATATATTATAAGGGCTTATAGAAATAGAAGTGCCAAGAATGGAAAAGGATTTATACAGCCACAGTGCACTTTGTTGATGTTCCCAGCAGTACTTCAGGTACTGCAAGATTTTTTGGACAACTGCAGCTTCACCTGCAGCACAGCTTTTCAAGGAGCAGAAACTTCTTCAGCTCTGGGTCTGCCTCTCTTCCCCAAAATCCCTACTGCCTGTTGCACTGTATATGGTGTCTATACATCAGTTTGGAGCCTGATCAAGGAATAAAATACCTTGTTGCTTGTAGTGGGCTGGCAACACATCCCTGACCTTCTTGCAGCTGTTTTGGTAGTAGCAAAGTAATTTGACAGTGGTTAAAATCGGTCATTAAAAAAACCCAAACCAAACCCACTGTCTTGATTTACTGTTTAAGTTTGGATTACTTTTTTCTAATCCACATTGCAATGTAGATCAGTGGGTTTCTCCTAGGTGCACCATGAGTAGTAATAGGCTAGAAAGTCCTTTGACATCTCCTGCTCACTAGCTGGTCTGATGTGCGTGAGGGAGACATTCCTGTTTGCAGACAGCTGCCAGCTGTGCTTTCCCCAAAGTGTGCCAAGTTATGCTCTGGGTAAATGTTATGTGATCTTGGTCCTTGGAGGATGAACAAAGTATTATGGTACAATCACCTGGTCAGTACAGAAGAAAGATGATGGAGTCTGCCACCTTGGAGAATTGGAAGTGGGCTGAGAGGGAAGATGGTTTTATTTTATAGTTCTGGTGAATGCCTTATCTCCGTTTTGATGTTGCAACACTAAACTTCATGGCGTTTCAAGTAATTGCATGGGTGTTAGAAGCACAAAGTCAACACTTAGGCAGAAGGGGTTTCTTAAAATTAGTAGTGAAGTTGGTGGTGTTGCTAAAAAAAAGGAAGAAAAAAGTGTGCAGTTTTGTGCTGATGAGAAAAGGATTCTCTAGGTCTGTGATTTAATCTGGCTGAAGATTATTGTGGAGTTTAGGGTAGGAGGGGAGAAAGAAACATTTACACCCAAATAAGTGGGTTTTGATGGTTTTTTAAAATAACTTCTCTAAACCTGAAGCTTTCTGTGGTAGCATATTACCTTCAGAGGACACATCCATGCTTGTAATTTTGGCACAGCTCATCCTTACACTATCATAACTGGGGGACAAAACCCAAAAACATTCTTGCCTGTGAATATAGAAGTAAATTAATCTAGAAGGAGATAAGACAACAGGTTGAGTTGTAGATGCTGAAAATTTGAAGCTGATAGATTTTACCTTGTCTGTCTGCCTTGCCTCTCTCCTTTTACTGTGACCTTTTTTCCCTTATGCTTCATGATCTTGTCGGTTTGCAATACTACTTCTAAAGCTGCTCATTTAATTAATTTCTAACAAACCTTCAAAAACACTTGAAGATGTTTTAAAACATTTTTTTTTTTTTGGTTTAGAACACATGTGTACTGTGGTGTATTTTGATGACTGCATGTCAATACATCAGTGCAAGATCTCTTGCGAGTCCATGGGAGCTTCCAAATACCGATGGTTTCACAACGCCTGCTGTGAGTGTATTGGGCCAGAATGCATCGACTACGGCAGTAAAACTGTCAAATGTATGAACTGCATGTTCTGAAGTGGGAAAATTGTAATATAGCAATACTGAGGCCAAAGTGATCTCTCTCGGTTAAAGAGACGGGGATTGCAAATACTGCATTTTGGTGGAGTGCCTGCTGGTTGCAATTAAATGTACCTGGTTGAAAGAGGATGTATAAAATCAGAGAAGTTCCTTTTTTTATATTTTTTTTAAAATTCATGTAAGCGAGGCTAACTAGTAGATGTTTAAATCCTATGTTTTAAACTTGTTTTTCTTTATTTCTGCTCAAATGGTACAGTCATGCTCATCATTGCTGTTCTGATTGTTTTCCTTTGATTTGAAAGTATTGGCTATACTGGTCTTCAGAATATAGTACTATATCTTATAGTTTAGAGTAGGGAAACTTTTAGAATATGGTAATGAGATTTCCATTATCTAAACTCAACAAATAAATAAATGGCTGCTAGTTTGGAGGGAGAGTGGATGTTGTTTAGGGGCTGGGTTTTTGGGATCTGGTTTCTGGTTTTGTCTTTTAACTTTATTACCTTCCAGTTTTTGAGATTAGCTTTTTATTGTGAAAGTAGTATTTGGAGAAAAATAAAACTTCATGCTTTCTCTTCAAGTTCAAAGTATGGGCTGTCTTGGATAAAATCCTAACTTCTTAGAAGGGCTGCCCAACACACCACCATGTATGGAACACTTTTCCTCCAAGTTTCATTTGCCCTGCTCTCTTTTCATTGGGCCTATGATGCATAATTTATGTGTTACACAAAACAATCTTTTCAGTCTTCTCTTAGATCCCAAAATAAAAGCTGTTCAGTGCAGTTGCTTTTCCCACCTTTTGCACTGTTCTCTAGTCCAGTAAAAGAAACACAAAAGGCTAGGATGGATTTAATGGCTTAAGGAATGAAGAATGAAATGACAGGAACAAGCAAGTGGTACAGGTCTATCAGCTGAGCAGGTGGCAGCAAGCATGTTCCCATTTAGTAATTTCCTGTGAATATTTATTCCAAAACATTTTTATTATTATTAAATTTATTTTCTTTTTCCCCATAAATATTTGTCAATGAAGAAGGGAATATGTGTCTGCAAAGGCAAAGTTAAAGTGTTCTGAGTTTAGAACATTGTCCATTTTTCTAAGTAAGAGTTTTTGTATATTGACAGTTACATAGCCGTTACTATGACCCATTAAAGGGCTCCACTGATAATGGTACTAAGTACAAGAATAAAGTGTATGAGTAGTTAATGATCAGCTTTTCGTATTTATAATAATGTGGGTTTTAACTCCTTGAATTTTTTATGCATAGATGCATATGCAAACACAAAAAGGAATTCGACTATTCATTTTTCTCTCATTAACCTCAGTCTAGAGGGATTAAAACTGTTTTCTAGTTACATCTGTCTATCTGTACCATGTACAAATGAAAGCAGTCATGTTACATTTATTTTGTTGAAAAATTTTCCTGAATGTTTTTTTTCAATTTTTTTTTTTCATGATACAGTTCTTCCAATAAGATGGAAAAATAACAATAATAATGATGATAATAATAAAAGAAAAATCTACTCTTGTTAAATAATGTAACTTCCATCAGTGTCTTTTTCAGCTATAAAGGTGTACTTGAAAGATGAATGTTATTATTTTGAAGTAGTGGATAATGGAATGTCTTCATACTTTAAACTTACAGTTAAGTGATAAAAGATCATAGGCAAGAATAGAAAAAACTTAGCTGATAATGGGGGAGTTGTTCTTCCTATATTTTACAATTCATGTTATATTTTCTTCTGCTAAAATTTCTTAAAATGAATGGAGAGGAAGAATATGTTAGAGTAGCTGTGACTGTTTGTAGCTGGAGGGTGATGCATCAACGTTCCTGACCGAGACAGGAGGCACAGTAGCAATCAAGCAAGCAGGAGGTCATTAGCGTGCTTTGGATTTTTGCAGTCTTAAATTATTGGAAATATGAGGGTAGCTCAGAATCTTCTTGGGGGAGGAACAGGGCTGATGTTTCTGGTCAGGCACCTGCTGCCCCATGGATCTGTGACACGGTCTCCATTTACATGCTCAGAATTTCACTGTGAGGTCAAATCAAGGGGGGGCGGGAGGGATGGGGAGCAGCCTTACAGGTGTCCAGGAAATGCTGAGGGGAATGGCATAAAAATGTAAACACAGTTGTCTGTCGTGGCCTGAGAGAAGGTAGTGCACGCCTTCTGGGGCTTGCCTTACTTTTTGTAATTCCTGATGCTGTCTGGAGTTTACTGAAAGTGTTGTATGTACACAAATGTCATGCAGCAACACCCAGTGTATTTTATGATGATGAGTGTTTTAAGAGATATTTTAATAAAAAAACATTACTGGTTCTTGTGTCTTCTTTCTCAAGAGTTTCTCAGGGAAACATTACCAGGAAGCATATTACAAAAGTTACTGATCTAGATGGATAGACTAATACAGAGAATTAACTCTCCAGCAGCTTTTTTCCATACCTAAAATCTTTTCCATACCTGTTGCTTTGAAGTATTTTTTCTGTACACAAATGATTAATACTCAGAAAGTTCTTTCTGAAGAACCTAACCATTTCATAATGTTGTTTATTTAGTCTTATTAATTTTGCAGAGAAAAATTATAGTTTATTTTGGGGTCTCTTATTTCACCCTACATCTGGATAACCAGCAAGCCATCACCTACATAAGAACATGTTTTTAAAACTTCTTTTAGTTAGGAATGTTCTCCAGGTAAAGCATTGGCCATTTTATCACTGTTCCTTGGGACAGAATTGTAAATCACTGAACATAAAGGGAAGCAAAGAGGGAATTCATATTGTAAGAAATTATACAAAACCCTAGTGCTTTGGGGGGGTCTGACTGAAAAAGGGTGGAGGGCCTTTGGTTATTCTTTTTTAAAAGTAAAAAAAGTTAGTGTTTAGTTGCTTTGGGGTTTGGGCTGAGTTTGTTTGGGGGTTTTTTGGTTTTTTCCTTGCAGGCACTTGAGGTCATAATGTGACATTGCTTTCCTGTCACTTCTTAAGGTTTCTGGCTTGCTTTTAAAATGCTTAATGGATTTCACATCTAACTCCTAAAAAATAAATATAGGAACACCTGCTTGGACCTTTAGTAATATATCTATGGTCACTCCAGTGTCGCTCCCAAAATTATGGCTATTCTGATACCTGGCTCCCAAGCCCCTCATCTCCTGGCTGGAGTGACATGAAGTTTGCTGGTGATTGCACAGGGACACACAGACCCACACAATATGGATACACTCCGGTCTCTCCAGCCCCATGATCTATGGTGCCCTGTCCCAGGGCTGGCACTTACACCTTCATGGGCAAAGCCTGGAGACTCATAGCCTGGGAGTTTAATGAGCAGAGAGGACAGACCGTGCTGATGAGGTGCCTGCACAGCACAGCCCAACAGCAACCTAACATTTTCCTGTTAGATGGTAATATCTGTTGGGTTTGGCAAAAGGGACACATTTACCAAGATTTGACACATTCCCTTGGCACGGGAATAATACTGCTCATAGGAGTTGCTTAGGCAGAGTTCAGCATCATACACCTTTTTTGGTTCTGTTCTCCTGCTCTGTGGTAATTTCTGTGAACAACATACTTTCTCCTCCAAAGGCATTAACTAATTTACTACTTCGAGGTGTTCCCGTTGTATCTTCAGGCTCTCATTGTTTCCCTTGTTTGTTTCAGTATGTGGCCAACAAGTTTCTTTCCTAAGCTAAATCTTTTTGTGTCTGCTGCATATTCCTTTATTGTTAAGGAAAATTACACAGCATGTCTAAAGTTATCCCAGAATGGTTCCAAGACAAACTCAACCCCAGAACTGGCTTTCTTGAAGTAATTCTAGGAAGGAATTAGTCATTAACACAGCTATGCCTTTTCCCTTTTCTTCCCCTGACCAAATACTTTCTGAAATATTATCTCCCCTTCATTATTATTTTATTACTTTTATGTAGCTCAGGTACATCAGTGAGATTGACTTTCCAAGCAGAGAGCTTGCCACCTCAGAATCCTTGCATCACTTTGTCTTTAAAGCAGTAAGAATTTACTGAATAAATGTGGGGCAAGCTGAGGGTGTAAGAAAGTGCCCCGGTCTGTATAAGTTGGCCCCAGACCACAGTGAATTTTGCAAGTCAGAAATCATCCAAATGTGTTTCACATGGCAGTAAATTGGTATAGTCATCGCTGCACACAATCACTTGTTTGTCCTCAAAATCTGGGAGGAGATTCATTCTGGGTTCATTAGCTGATGGGCCCATTGTAAATGAACTTTTGTTGGCAGTGGCCTCCAATAATACACATTCTTCAGAGCTGAGAGCCTCTGGCCACTGTCACTTCAAGTGGAGATGCTCATGGGCAACCAACTCCAATTACTGCGGGATGTTACAGAACTAACCCTCCTCTCTTCGTTTGCCAGGAATAAGGTGGCCTTTATACATAACAAAAAAAGAAACACATTAGCTGTGATGTTAAATTAAGTAGCCTGGTGAGCCCTTGCTGTTACACTGTTTCTTCTGGAGAAGAGGAGGGAGATTGGGAGTTGTGAGGTTACTTAATACCCGGTGAAGACAATATCCCAGTGCTCCAACACTAATCGGAGTGTTTACAACCCTCCCCTTTGTAGCTCCCACTGAATAGCACAAATTCCTGTGGGGGACCTTTTACATTACCGCAGGAGGTGGCACAAAGAGCTCATTCGGCAGGGACTAAGCAGCATTGAGTCTCAAGTGAATAAATGGAGCAGGTGGCATGCTGCCACAGTATTAATGTGTCCAATAGGCCCGGGATTATGCTTGAGGCTGTGGGAATGAATCGGCCCTGCTTCTGACTGAAACAAATTGCCCTGTTGATGAGCAATCCTGAAAGGGATTCAAGTTACGCAGGTGCTCTGTGTAACAGAAACTTGCATTGTAAGAGACAACCCCCCCAAAAAAAAAAATTCCTTATAACTTCACTGTAAACAGGATGCATCTTGAGATGGGGATGTGTTCCTTGGCACAGGTCACCCCAAGCAGCATCCAGAGCGTTTCTCCATTTCCCTCGTGTTCCAGAAAATGGTAGAGAGAGTGGGTAACTCCTCTCAGGAGGTCAGGTTTGGTATGCAGGGTGAAGCCAAAGCCGGTGGCTGTTCTCATGTGAACTGAGGATGTGGAATTCTGTCAGCTGTAACATCACATGGAAGGTGGCACAGGTGTCCTCACCTGGGGGCTGTGTCAGCTCTCACACTGAGACTGATGGCTCGTGGTGTTTGCTGACCTCCCCCTCTGACAAGTGTAATCTCACCACTCATTTGGCCACACCCATCTTTAATCGCTGCCAAAAGAATCTCGGAATCACAGAATGGGTCAGGTTGGAAGGGACCACAGTTGGTCACCTGGTCCAGCCTCTCCGCTCAAGAAGGATCATCCCAGAGCACATCACACAGGACTGTATCCAGATGGTGCTTGAATATCTCCAGCAAGGAAAACTCCACAACCTCTCTGGGCAATCTGTTCCAGTGCATGGTCGCCTGCACGGCAGAGTTCTTCCACATATCCAGGTGGAAATTCCTGTGCATCAGCTTCTGCCTGTTACCTCTCACCCTATTACTTGACACCAGTTACCTCTCACTCTATTACTTGACACCACTATGAAGAGCCTGGCTTCATCTTCTTGGCACTCTTCCTCCTTCGGATACTTACAGATGTGATGTAAGATGTGATCCTCCTTCGGATGCTGATGTGGTCCCCTCCCAGTAGTCTCTTCTCAAGGCTGAACAGGTTCAGCTCCCTCAGTCCTCCCTCGTAACAGAGATGCGCCAGCCCCTTAATTGCTCTCCACTGGAGCTGCTCCAGGAGCTCCATGTCCCTCTTGTACCGAGGAGCCCAAAATTGGAGACAGCACGCCAGATGCGGCCTACACCGGGGCTGAACGGAGGGGCACGATCGCCTCCCTCGACCTGCTGGCAAACGCTCTTCCGGTTCTGCTGGAGCCCAGGGGATCATTGGCGTTCTGTGGTCACAGGAAACTGCCAGCTCATGGCCTCAGGGACGCCTACGCTCGTTGTGTTCCCAGAGGAGCGATGGACCTGCTGGGGCTCCAGCAGCGATGGGGGAACAGAGGAGTTGCACACCCCCCCCTCGCGGCGCGCTGGCCGCTGGGAGCTGTAGTGCAGCGGCCGGCAGCGACTCGCACCGCCCTTGCCAGCGGCGTCACCCGGAAGGGACTACAGCTCCCGTCGTGCTCCGCGCGGGGAGGAACAGGGCCCGCCCGCCCGCGCGGAGCCAGGCAGCGGCGCGTGCGCGGTGGCGTGAGCTCGCGCCGCTCCCCGCCCGTCCCTGCGAGCGCCGGGCGGCGGCGGCGGCGGC